>PYHW01009979.1:5213063-5223206 GCA_013186435.1 Turdus rufiventris
TTATAATCAGGTGCGGCTTATATATGGACAAAGAACAAAAAGTTGCTGACACCCGGAAGTGCGGCTTATACTCGGTGCGGCTTGTAATCGTGAAATGACTGTAACTCTCCAAATCTGAGATTCTACAGCACCGCAAGAAAAACTTACCTTACCCCTGAAGTAATTGACACTTTTTAGTGATGAGGAGATGAGGACCACACCACCTCATCCAGTTTCACCTTACGTTATCCAACATGTAACACTGAGGTCAAAAGGTGTTGATAAAATGACCAGCTATTGATTATTCCCAACCTGAACTGGAAACGAAAGGCAGCAGGGAAAGGGAGGTTTTCAGTCACTGTGCAGCACAGTACATGGTCCAGGACTACTCAATGAGTTATCACAATACAAGGCAGATGGCTTTTCCAAAAGCAAAGTTGGAAGTGCAGTCCAAATGTATTTAGATTCCCTGTATCACATCCTCATGACATTTGTGCTAATTTAAAGGATTCAACCAACTTCAGGTGGCTGCTTTGAAAATTTAGAAATTAGAACAAGTCTTACACAGCTGCTGTTAGTGACAAAGCTCTGACTGAACACGGCTCAGTTTAACCTTTAAATAGGTATACTCTAAAAGTAAGATATCGCTTCTTAACATAAGCCTCCCACAGACTAAAAGTAGAAGCCCTCCTATACTTTAAATGTGAAGTTGCCTAGTATAAGCACTCTAGAAAGAAGAAATAGAAAGGAAATTTTGGTACAGAACAGTCAGGAAATTCTCCATTAATGATTCCTACTTGTAAAGCACCAGTGTCAGCATGAGCCTGACATTTGCTAAAACCAGTCTTAAGACATTTAACAAACTCTTTATATGTCTCCTGTTGATTTCCCTAAATTGATACAAAGTTCTGCTGCATTTACAGCAAAATTCTATCTCTTGCCTGCTTTACAGGTAGACTAGGCTGCTATTAAGAAAAGTAATAAAAATAATAATTTTTACCCTGTACTTGTGTCCTCAAAAAGTAACATACGCTTTTTTTAAAGTACAAATGTAGCAAACAGTTAATAGCAACCACCACAGCAAGGAGAAAAACTCAAAAATACATCAAGCATAAAAGATATTGCTCATACATGAAAAAGATACTCCATGCTCAATGAATGCATAGAACACAACAATTCTACTTAAATTTCACAAAAGGTTAGTTATGATTATGGACTGTCTGGCAACAGGTACCACATGCTTGGGTGAATATCAGGTGAAACAAAGCATGAAGATTGATGGCATAATCAGACAACAAAATAAAACTACTAAAAAAACCATATGGATAAGACAGACAGCTTTTACTTAAATACCTGACACTCAATTGTCAACGACCTGCATACAAATTCTTGGAAGCTTTAAAATACCTTCTTTATTTCTTTCTTTTTAAGAACAAAATATTCTTCAAGCTATTTCCCATTATACCAAGCATAAACATGTTTTCATTTAACTTCAAAAATGGAATGTGTCTTATTTTAATCTTTCACCGTAGCTCAGTTGAAGAAACTTGTACTGTTGATAATAGGAGACAAACCAGATCTTACTTCAATTATGATTTATGCTATATGTTTGTATCTTCTCAGGAACACTGCATTCCACATTGATAGCTGCTTGGGTTATTTTGGGGCTGTGGTAGTGGTCTGTTTTTCTTTATTTTTTGTTTGTTTGTTTGCCTTCTTTGGGGTGTTTTTTTAATGTTTTGAAAGCAGTCAATCCTGCAAAAGCTGTTGGTAGGATCAGCAGACTCCCAACACAGCAGGTTTATTCATCAGGCTGATTTTTGACTCATTTTGATTTTTAGCTGAAAAACTCCAGTCTTCATGGTTTGGGAATAGGGGATTCCCATGGCTCTGACATCAACAGCCACATCTGCAAAAGGGACTGCATATTGTCAGTTCTAGACACTGCCAGTGCCCTGCTGGATGCCAGCACAGCAGCGTCTGTAGGGGACGGACACAAGCAGGGCGGCTGTGAGTGTCACCTCCCCCCTGCCGCGGAGCCTGGGCAGCTGCTGCAGGTACCACCCACCATAGCAGCTCCTGTACGTGCTCTTGGTCATCCCAGTGCCACACAGCATTCCACCACCTTTGCTTGCTTTTTGGGAAGATTTGACAATTTACAGCTTAGACCACTTGCTTTATTTTCCAAATTAACTTTAGGATTAACACATAATAAGAACATAGTGCAATTGTTTGACAGCATGTTCCAAGAAATGAATACTTTTGTAGATCCAAGGTTGTCAGGACAAACTGCAAAAATAATGATCTCATTTACAGTAGAAAATAAGATTAAGGAACAAAAATACAGACAATAGGAATCAGGATTACTTATGTAGCTGTAAGCATGGAGAATGCAAATCCATGAAAAGAAATAAGGGTATCTTTAGAAAAATAAGCAGCAATCTGACATGAAAGTAATGCCAAATATTATCACATTCCCATAGCTACAACTAAACCAGCCCAGCAACACCACGGTACTCCTCCTTCCTCATCTGAGAATTTAACAAGCCTTAAGTTCTAGAAGAGATAATAGAATATAAATAGAAGATTAAGAATTATCCCCTCATGCTAAGTCATTTGTCACAGTTTCCAGGCTTGCTGAAATTCTGGTCCCACCTCTAAAGAAAAACAAATGGCAAAAGGAATTGTCCAGCTATTCTGTGTAAGCATTTTGAATTTCCTCCTTCAGGAAACAAGGCAGAAGCATGAAGCTGAGGAACTTGCTTCTGGTGACTGCATTTGTGCATGGCTGGCTTCTCTTCAGTTCCTAGCTACCTTTAAACAAAGTGAAGATACTGATACTCTCACTGAAAAGCATTTCCAAATACATTGTAGTCTGAAGAAAACATGGAACAAACAATCTAGTTCTTTTAATTTAAGCTGTGTAGTAATTATTCAAGATAGCAAGTATAGCTATTCCTTGCTTCACCCGAATTCATCAAGGTAAATTTACAGTATTCCAAATCACTGTATTTTTAGCATGAATCCAATTTTCTTTGAAAAAAAGAACCACCAAAACAAAACACAATCAAACAATAGAAAACAACAACAGGAATAAAAACAAGCAACCTCCCAAATAACTAAAACAACAACAACAAAAAACAATCCCCTAAAGAAAACAACCCAAAAAAACTGAACTCCCCATAACCCTCACGAAATCCCCAGGAGCCAAACACCTATCACTTTTGTAAGAGCTGGCCTACATACTATGCACCCCCGTAAGCTTTAAACTGTTTAAATTTTTGTATGACAAATCTAAGGGATTTCATTTGCATTACAGGAAACTGAAGAAACACACTTTACACTATTTCTTTTTATTTTTTTTCAACTCTTTTCAAAATATACATGGTATTAAAAAAAAAAAAAAAAAAAAAGGAATGCTAACCTTTAGAGATGGAAAACCACAGAAATCTCCCAGTTAAACCAACTTCAATGGACTCTGCCCTGGACTGGTCAGATCCACAGTTCAAATCCACTCCAGCCCCATACTGAGAGAACCATAGGGGCCTTATGAAAGGTCATAGGTGCAGAAGCAATGAATATCATCATTAATTTTGTCCCCATAAGGGTTTGCTTACTGTGTACAGTGGAGGAAATTTGCCATCAGTGTACTACACTAAGTATTTACCAAGCAAGAAATTCAGCTCACTAGCACAAAAGTAGTCCGTTCTCTTTCAGGTATATTATTTGTGATGCTTTTGAACCAGTTGCTCAGTACCACAGCTGTCAGTGGAAGTTCACCCTAGTAACAGTCTGCCTCACAGGCTCTCCTCTCCTACTACCCCTTTTTTCTTTTTTAAATCTATGCCATAAAATTATACATCATATATATTTCATTTCCATTCAAATTCAACACTAGGCATGGGAATATATTTCTACACTACAGATACTTTAGTAAAAATCTGTGAGCAGTTTAATTTAAAAGCCATGGACAGCTACCTAAAGGAATTTTTGACCATGCAAAATGTTTAAAATAGTTCCATGTGCGCTGCTCTTCTGGAGTCTCACTAGAGACGAATAATGACCTTGTATTTCACTCTCATTTACTCTGAATTAGCCAAACCTTCTGGTTTTAATTACATACTTAATACACCTGGCATGGTCTAATTACAGAAAACAAAACATCATTTAAACAAAGGGTGACCTTGAACTTAAGTCTATCAAAATAATGGTTAACTTCAAGTTTTCAGTTTTTAACGAACTGCCAAGACATGCAATAGCAATTTTCCAAATGTGATCATATGCCTTTAGAGCAACAGACTTATTGCATTAGGAAACATCTGTACACACCCTTTACGGCTTTCCTCATTATTAATGCAAATCCCTCTTAGATTTCAATAGTGCTATAAACAGTTCTACAGGTAAACACCAAGTCTGCACTACTGATATGTTTAATGTGTAGACTACACCAGATCTAGACTTGTCAAGCAGCAGCTTGTTGAAGCTGAAACAACCATTTTTAGTGAATTTGTATCAATATTGCAACTACGAACAAAGGGAACACAAAGCTACAGCCATGACAACATGCCAAAAGAGGCAACAAAGGGTTCTAATACCAGAAACTTGATTAAATGCATTGGGTATTCTATTGCTGCAATGTGGATGCTTATCTAATTGAAACTGAAGATTTGTTTTAATTCCTTCTTCACTTGTGTTGAAGAGTTTCAGTGACAGACTGGTTTTCAAAGAATGTTTCAATATAATAATGAATGGTCTTCACACATCTGATAACATTTTTTTTAATCCTACTTGCGATCAGGTAATGCTAAGAAGCATATTTATTAAAGCATCTGGGATTTAAAGTCAACAGAATGTAATGCCTACACAAAATTCAGTAAGGCCTAAAACTCCTGTACTATAACCAGATCATGTATCATTTTATATTGATTACTGTTACAGCCCTAGAGCTTCCCACCTAAGCACATTGGAAGAGCAAATGCGAAGTGCATTTGAGGTAAATTATGTGAATAACAACATTAAGAAAGGACAGGAATCAGAACTTGAGCATGCTCAAGATCTCCCAAACTACTGGCTATTTCACAAAGAGCTGGCATTCAAAGGTGAGCTCACAGAATATTGGTCTGTGCTCCATATTGCTGACCATAGCATATTTCCAAACCAGAACAGTCCAGCACACAAGCGTAGAGAAGTTGGTAATTATAGATTTTGACAATGTTTCAGCATGGCAACAGATTACTCTCCCTGCTGACACTGCTAATGTCTTGAACACAAATTACAAGAAAGTTAGTATTTTGCAGGTATGTTAGGACTGAATAGGTAGTATTTGCTGAAAACAATAATTCTTTACCATTTAATAGTTTCAATGAATTAATATACCTATATGTCCTATATAGACAAGCAAATAGATTCAGGGCTGCCATGAACGTTGACCAACATCCATCACTTAACTTACTTGGCTGGCAAACCAATAGTAACACTGATTGTCTAAAGGAGAAAAGCGTCCTAAACTTTTAATACCTCACTGACAGAATTAAATAAATATATTAAGATAAATTAAATAGTACGAAAAGATTTTACAAAATAAACTATATATATAATAGACTGTGATTAAATAATTACATCTATTACTAATTATTTAACTGAACTGCAACATTATCCAAGCCAAGACTCCACTGCCTGACACAGACACATTCCAAACTGCCCAGGAGGGGATATGATCTAAATGAGATTTGTCACAAACTAATATATCTTAGAAAATTAAGACAAGATATATGGGAGTGAGCAAAATTTACACTTCACATGAGACCTGATGGCAAGACCCCTGTGACTTATTCTAGCTCTGCTATGAACTCATTGTGAAATCACTCACTTTCTGTTTCTCTGTCATCATTCTCCTGATAACAGCATTTATTAATTTTTTTCCATTACAAGACTATAATTAAGGAAGTCCTTGAATAAATACTCTGAATCCTTCTCACTGTGCTCTCTCAACCAAAAGGTCTCTGTCAGTGCAATTATGTTGTTTTAGTTCTACTAGAAAATCCTGTTTTCACAACATAGGCTATATGCAAAACACACTAACATGGCACCCACTAACATACCACAAAAATGAAGTGTCACAAGTTTAAATGGTATTTCATTCTCTTCAGATCTAGCATGGCTATGCTGCTTTAAAATGAAAATAATCCTGTCCGTCAAACAATGTAGTGACACAAACAACCTGGAGCAAACAGACATGTTACATTAGCACAGAGCAATAAAATCAACACCAGCAGTTAAAAAGGTAATCCGGAAAAAAGCCTTGAGATTATGCAGGACAAAATGCTCTACAGCTGAGTTCTCCCAAACTCTGAAATTAATGGGCACAGATAGTTAAGATATTGTTTAACTGCAAGTTGAAAACCATGATAGCTTTCCCTGAAGATTATTTCCCTAAATAGCAAAATAAAATAAAAATTACCATTTCACATGCATAATACAAGCCAATTAAAATAATATTTTTGTTCAATTAAATCTGATCGAAAAACCTTGACATTATTTAGTCTCTAAATTGTTCAAATTACATGATTAATTATATAATAGTTCGAATGACAGCACAGTAATTGTCAAAAATATTGCAAGAAAGGCATATTTATAGTGAAAATAACACAATCCTAAAAATGAGTGCAAATTCATCCCTATTATATTTTCTTCCTTTGTACTGGGACCAAGAGATGAACTTAAAAGTTTCAAACTCTGTTTCCTTAAGTTGCCATTCATATTTATAGTAGTGAACTTAGTTAACCAATCTCAGGATATGTACAGTGTTTTAATAATCCTGGCAGCATAGGCCCTGAGGATAAATTCCTTGCTGTCTGCCGGTGGCTAGCCTCTTTCTTCTGTGAGACCAGTAATTTATTTTCACAGTATCTTAAAACAGCTTACACAAGAAACAACAGAGGACTTTTGTTTGGTTGTTTTTTCATTTGTCAGAATTTTGTCTTTGTGTCCAAAAAAAGGACTCAGCTCAAAAATCTTTTGTTCTGAGTCTCTTTAGAGTCTGTTCTACTGTACGGAGGGAAAGTAGCTCCTTCAAGAAGATGACACAGAGCCCAGCTAATCTCCCCTGGCTGTTGTCAAGGCATTTATAAGGGTTTTTACAAGGTTTTTACAAGGGTTTCCAGTGCTACAGTTCCAGAGCCAGGGATGACTTGTCACAATTCAAAATTAGTGCTCTGATGACAGATGTCCTGTTCCCAGAGAACCAGCTATTCCCACCTGTGAACGCTCATGATGCAAGTACAGAACCAATCACATTCTTCACTGCTACTGACAACTTGGTTATCTTCAAAGTAGATATGAATGCCAAATCTTTACAATAATTCCAGGAGTGGGTATTTAAACACTCATATATATTGTTCTAGTTGTGCAATATTCTCCCTAAGGCAGACGGGTAAGGGAAGATTTAGTAACCTATATAACTTAAGAAAGTTATTCCTCCTTGGAGGAGTAAGAATGGTTGAAGATTGTTCAAAGAGCTTTAACTATGCATTAGATCATTAAATATTAAACTGAAGAGAAAAAAATATTGTGTAGTTTCAGATCTATAGAACTATGACACAGCCCCCCCAAGGAAAGTAATGAAAGTACCTTCAATACAGACATGATAAGCTAATCCGGAAAAAATATTTTCTAGCACCCCCACCTTAGCAGATACAGAAAAATCATTTAGCAAGGAATTTTAATCTCCCTTTTTTCAGATTAATAATAGTTTGGAGAAGTTTCCTTTACTAAATAAATAATAGTTTTAGTTACTTTACTATATAAAAATAATAGAGTAAAACAAAAGAAACTACTGGAATCAATATATAGCTGCTGATTTTCTCTAGGACAACTTCCCACATGTATTCAAAATCGATTCACCATGTGAGGACATCCCAAGTACAAGATGCTCAAAAACCACTGAAAGAATAAAGCGTTTTTCTCATTTTGGATATTATATTGGATATTACCAATAGATTTGTGTGGTTTTGTGCTTAATGTTTTCTTTATGTTATGTCTCATTTAAAACTTAAAGGTAAAGTGAAGCTCAAGTTTATCCAAAATAAAAATTTTGAAAGACCACAAAAAATCATGATAGTCTACACAGGTCACCTTTTATATCCTTTGCAAGAAAAGCCTCCATTTATGATATTTTTGGCCCTTTCTGCTTTTAATTTGAAGGAGGAAAATAACACTTCTTCCCCAACAATTTGAAGAGTCAATTTTTCTAGATTGTTTTGGAAAACTCCAAAGAGATAAGGTCACAAGCCAATGATCTTCAAGTAGTAGTGTATTTAATGTAGTAGTGTATAAATCTTTGGAAAAACTTTGCCTGCCCACAAATTATCAGCAGGAGCAAGTTTTCCTCAAATGCAAGGTGTTTTCCAGGTAACCCTGTCTACTCACAATTTAGCGGCAGTGCAAACTGCTCTTGAGACTACAGATATTTACATATAACTTGAGATGGACTCTTGACTAAAGAGTGATTATTATAAATGCAGTTTGTAAGTAACACAGGCAAGCCAACTTAATGCTTTGCTGAATTAGTGGTAGAAACTTGGTACTCGCAAAGAAGGATGAGAGAGTCAAGGAGTGTCATTAGGTATTCTCAGAGAGGCAAAACAGAGATAAACCTTAGAGATATAATAAGAAAATTTAAGCAGTTGATAGGTACAAATTACTGGCTAGAAAATCTTCAGAGTCCATACCAAAAAACGTGATAAATCACAGTTGACAGGGATTAATTTCATACAATTTATTTGAACCGTTCATTCATTAACTGGTACCACACAGTGTTGTGCTTACCATTTCTCGTGAATGAAAAGGTGGAATAAAGAGACAAAGTGAATATGTTTGTGTACTAGTAAGAAGAAGTAAAAGGTAAGAAAAAACACTTAAAACAAAGGTTGCAAATGCTCCCATTAGTCTTACACAGGGAAGTGTAAAACAGGCTTTGACTCTGTATTTTACTTACGGAGTAATCAGGTGACTGGGATTTTACACCAATTCTAACAGAAACAAAGCAGCCTCTTAAAAAAAACCTCCAACCACATTCTACTAAATTTCAAGAGTCTTCTTTCTAGACTTTCTTTTTTCATACTCTGTAGCAATCAAAAGAAACTTAGTTGCAACCAAAATACCAATAGCTGCTGAAATAAGAGAAGGCGAATGTCCTCTATAGTCATAACATGTAAATGCATAACTCCATACATTACACCAACGATTTACCTCCACAACTCTGCTTCTCTAATATGGTTACAATTAGATTGTATTGCCATGGAGAATAACTGCAGACCAAGCTTTCCTCTAATTTTCATTGCTGAAGTTTCTCCTTTCATCTTTGTCCCAGAATGCCTTACTACTGAACAGAAATCCTTGTTCTTCTAAATGCCCAAAAAGAAAATTAAACCCATAAACCTGGCAGTAAGAGAATAATCATTACAGTTTCCAATGTTATCAGAAGACTTACAGCCTCGTGGTGGTTTTATTATTTTCATTTTCTTGAAATAGTGTGTGAAATCAACAACCCCAAAACTTAACTGAGTGGTTGTTATCCAAAGAAGCATACATTTAGATGTAGGATTCTTCAAACAGAAGTTTCTTCTGAATTTACATTTTTTTCTCTCTTAATTCCTCTTATTTCATTAAACTAGTGGATGAATGCAGAAGTATCCTTCCTGAAATTTGCTGTTTAATTCCCAAAGGGTTTTTTCCTTTTTAATAAAGAATCATATAAAGCATCACCTAAAATAAGCTACTGAGTAACCAGAATGTTCTTGAAATGTGATGCTCTATGCACAACCCTAGAAAGATTGGGGTTTTTTGGTCTTTGAAATACTCACAGGTATATGCATGCTACATCATGCTGTGAAGGTTGCATACGTGAGGTGCCAACTGGTGTGTGTCCTTGGCTCCTCACATCCACAATCTCCAGTAACTTTTAATGGGACCTCATAAAGAGTTAGGAATTTCACATGAATGCAATTTCTTGAAAAAGTTCCATTACAAGCTGAATCCACTCATTTTGACTGATGAGAATACTTAAGGAAAGCAGTACTTAAGAACTACAGTAATTTCACGACTATAAGGCGCACCCTTTTGACTAAAATTTTTCCCCAAACCCGGAAGTGCGCCTTATAGTCC
>PYHW01009979.1:5223629-5279414 GCA_013186435.1 Turdus rufiventris
GGGCCCGGGGCCCACGGCCACTGGGAGGAGGCAGGCCCGGGGGCCCACGGCGCCACCCCTGTCGGGTCCTGGCAGGCCCGGGGACCAACGGCTGCCGGGTGGGGGCGGGGCCTCAGACAGCAACCTCGCAGGGGGAGCTGGGGGCGGAGCCTCGCTAAAAAAAAAAAAAGTGCGCCCTATAGACGGCTGCGCCTTATCTGATCTATAATGTTGCAATTTTTGCTGACTCCCGGGGGGTGCGCCTTATAGTCAGGTGCGCCTTATGGTCGTGAATTTACTGTACTTGAGCTGCATCATACACTGAAACCCCCAGTGACAGTGCCATGCTTACAAAAAAAGCAAAAGCACATATGGAATTCATAGGGACAAATCTGCAAGTCTCAGGGATAGACACATTTCTCACATCTCAAAGCACACTTGTGCTCATGTGGATACACATGAATCACACCTCTGGCCCTCTTGCAATAGATCTTGACCCAGCATGCTACCACACTATCTCCTTGTGGGGAAATCACCATGCACACAGGCATTTTTGCCATCTATTTGAAAAGCTGAACAATCTTTCTAAACCTTCTTGTCCACATTAAAGAAAAATCTGAGATCTCAGATGTGTGTGATTTTGGAAAGAACACAGGCAGGGTGATTTCCTGGCTTGATTCACATGTTGCAGGAATCATATAAAAAGCACACTCACACAGTTTTTTCCAATATAAAGAAAGCCAATATGACTCAAGATGCATTGTCCTAAGTATGTGGCAATCACTAGAAAACATTATTTGAACTCAAAGAATTTAAAAATTGAAGGAGTGATCACACAGTCATGAGCTTAGAAAGATGATCCATAAGAGGATGTAAAGATAACATTAAAGCCTCAATAAAATGTTGGTTCATTAGATCAGTCAGAAAACTCTTATTATATATTTTCCTATTGGGAAATTTTGCTGAAGAACACAATGAACTCGTTCCAGGAACAAGGTGTACTCCTAAAGACTGCCCAAAGAATAACTGCTTTTTTTGTTTTCAAACACTTATTCTGACCAAGGCGAAGGAAACCTCCCCCTCAAAACAGAGGATGAGTATGTACAGAGCTGGCCACCACCCACAGAAACAGGTTCACCTGGCTGTGGGTGTGCACATAGTGAGCCTGCGAGCACTTTTGGATACAGCCATTCTCAGAGGATCAGTGCAGGATCAGGAGACTTTCCACAATCTGGACTAACACTTAAGGCATCACGCAATGAAAGACCCATGACAGTAAGCCTGAAAACCCAAAATTAACTGTTATAATGAAGAAGAGATTGTAGAATAAAAACTGCCTTCATGAAGTTAGGGATAACTTAGGTTTTTTGAATATTGTAACTTTGTAAGGATCACTAATAATCAACCCCAAAAATAGTTCGGTTAGAACATGGTGCCAATAATAAAGGTTGCAACTTTGATCCCCATATGGCCATTCACTTAAGGATTGGACTCTATGATCCTTGTGGGTTCCTTCCAACTTAGAATATTTTGTAAATCTGTAAATAAAGTTGCAAAAAAAAAAAAAAGAGTAAAATGACTGTGACTAGTGGATTAAAGAGGTATCCAAACAGGACCCTGTGGATAAACCAGACCATGATAAAAAAATATTTATTCACTTAATAAAAAATATTTCTTCTTCATTATCAGGGGAAAAATGGGCACATTTAAGCATCTGAAGTCTCACAAAACTGGCTTGAGTATCTTTCTGAAGCCTGTTTACTCAAAATTCTCCCATCCCCACTACCAACTATTATGAGAGTTAGTCAACACGAGTCTTACACCACATGTATCA
Organism: Turdus rufiventris; assembly: GCA_013186435.1. Taxonomy (NCBI): domain Eukaryota; kingdom Metazoa; phylum Chordata; class Aves; order Passeriformes; family Turdidae; genus Turdus; species Turdus rufiventris. The sequence goes on from PYHW01009979.1 coordinate 5,225,443, forward strand.
ATCTCCCTTATAATCACCTTTTCTGCTGAGCATAAACATCTCATGCCTCCTTTTCTCTTCACTAAAATTATTGGCCCAGTATGTTCTTGGCATTCCTGACATACAGAGGCTTAGACTCTTCCTAAGACTCAATTAGCACATTGGAGAACATGGTGGGATGGGCTAGGTGGGACCAATTGCTTCAACCACAACTGCCCTTGGGGAATAGCTGAACAAAGCATGTGCCTGCCTCATGAGCATCACCACCTGTAAGACTGGGACATCCATGAGTGTGCCTCCTTACCAATCACCTAGCTACTGCAAAATACCAAGAAGGTTCCAAGCCAGCTCTGATGATCACAATTCTGAGAACAGAAGTCACTCCAGTGAACAGCCAAGAAATGCACTCAGGCCACCCTGCAGCCCTTGTACTGCAGACAAGGCCTTCTTCTGAGAAGTTCCAGAGAAAGCTGATGATTTTAACAAGTAGGAATTTGGAAGCAGTACTTCTGTACATGTGTCATGGGGCAATTTGAGGATAGTTCCAAAAAAAGAAATTAAAAAGCAGCTAGACTGATTCTCTGTATCTGGCATGCGTGAGCAGTTATGTAGAAACTCACTGAAGTGATCTTAAGTGTAGGACAGATGGTATTTGCGCTTTAGATCACTGAGGGGAAACCAGACCTGGCACTCTTTCCAATAAAGCGAGCATCTGCAATGGCACTTCTTAGTTACTGAGCTGTGACTGCACGACAGAAGTGCTGTATCAGGAAAAGAGAAGGAAGAGCTGATACAGATCATGAAAATTTATTCTTACGTCAGAGATGAAGATGAGCTTGTAGCTGTGGAAGATTGCTCTAATGAGTCTTTGCAGGTGAAGTGGGTTAAGTCTTGCTAACAGTCAAATGCTGACCCAGCTGCTCATTCTGTCCCCTTTCTTATCAGCATAGGGAGGAAAATAGGATGAGAAAGCTCATGTCTCAAGATAAAGACAAGGAAATCGCAATTTATCATTGCAGGCAAAACATACTTGACATGAGGCAAATTTAATTTATTGCCATATAAATAAATCTGTGTTGTGAGAACCAATAAAAACCATTGAAGGAACACCTAGTCTCTTTCCCTTTCCAGGCTTAACTTCACTCCTTCAAAATAAGGACTCTGCCACTACTTCCCCAATAACAGAGGGATGGAGGGTGAGCAGTTATGGTCAGTCAATAACAGTTGCTTGTTGCCACTGTTTCCTCCTCATAGAATCACAGAATTGTTTGTGTTAGAAGAGACTTTTAAAGACCATCTGTAATACAAGCCCCTTGACATAGGAAAGGGCATCTTCTGCTAGATCAGGCTGCTCAAAATCCCATCCAATATTTGAACACTTCCATGGATGGAGCATCCAGAAGTTCTCTGTACAATCTATTCCAGTGTCTCAGCAACTTTATTAAAAAATCTTTCCATTTGAAAATGCACTTGCAGCTCACTGAATCAGTTTAAAGTCATTACACCTTGTCTTCCGCTATAGGCCCAGGTAAAAGTCTCCATCTTTTTTAGAATTCCACCAGAGATATTTAAAGTATGGTCTTCTCAGAGCTTTCTCTTCTCCAGATTGAATAATCCCAACTCTTTTAGCCTTTCCTCCCTCTGATCACTTTTGTGTCCATCCTCTGGATCCAGTCCAACAAATCCACATCTTTTTTGCACTGAGGATTCCAAGGCTGGATGCAGTACTCCAGGTGAGGACTTGTGAGAGCTGGGTAGAGGGAAGAATCAGCTCCCTGGACCTGCTGCCTGTGCTTTTTTATGTAGCTGTAAATGCTTTCTGAGCTGCAAATGCATATTCATACAATCATTCCATGGTTTGTGTTTGAAGGGACATTTAAAGACCACATAGCCCAATTCCCTTTTAAATGAAGCATTTTAAGGCTACTTCTACTTTCATGGAAGCAGAAATAACTGATACATGATTTCTCATACCTTATCAGTCCCTACTCTCATCTCAGTATGCATTATAACACATCTACTGGGCAACTCTATCACATGTGCACAATTACATGAAGGCCAGGCTGGACTGACTCTGTGCCACAACAACTGGTGATCAAAGCCATTTGTGCCTTGTTCAAAGTAAAGCATCTGCTCCTATTAATCCTACCTCATGACCACCAAAAAGACTAAGGTAAGCTTCCTTGTTTTGTTGTACTCTCTGTTCTCTCCATCCAGGCTCCCAGTAGTCTATTCCTCCTTTTGATTTCCTCCCTCTGCCAGTCAGCATAGGTGATCTGGGTACCAGTACTTAACAATTCAGTGCTTAGACCTAACTGATATTGTGTAATGAAAGGCCTCTTGAAATTTGTGCTTGGCAAAAATGTACTGTCCTTTGAGACATTGGTCATTACAGCCACTCTTCTAACTTCATAACATGAAAAATGCCCTAAGTTGAAAATTGTATTACACCTCTACAATTCAAACCTTCCTGTTATCATACTATACTGCTGTTCACCTTCTAAGTGACAGTTCTCACAAGAAGCACAGTACACTCCAGATGCCAGGTGAAGTTCATTGCACTAATTTTCAATTTAAAACTGTAAAATAGTGTCTTGAACTGGGCATCTGCAAAATTCTCTCACCACCACATGTTATAACACCAGCAGGCAGCAATAGAGGAAATTCAGATAACAATTCACCGATCCAAATTATAATGTAATTTTTGAGTGAATGTGTCTCAGCTCTAGAATTAATTTCTCCTTAGCCTATGGTCTAACAGCTTATGTTTGCTGACTGCCATAACATGGGACATGGAACTGCAGAAGAAAACTACCATTGTATTTGGTGACAGAACAGTATGAGGACCACACGGTACCATCGTTCTTTGGAAGAGTTCTATTTTGGGAAGCAGCAATGAGATGAGATGTACAAAGGAAGAAATTAACTGAAATCAAGCTAAATTAATAAACTGCTCAGTAGGGTTTGGAAAACATGTTTTCTAACGAATCTGTGCTAATTCTAGGGTAGCATAGGAATCTGTAAAAAGGTGGGTGCAGGGAGCACACTTTGATGCTGGAAGCAATCCAGCCGCTCCACGCACACAACTGCTGAACCTCTGAAACTTCACAGTGCTCATCCTCAGTGAGCTGCTGCTGCCATAGCAACAGCTCTTTAAAATGTGGAAAACAGGTCAGATAGTTTCAAACTAACCACTGTTTCACATGTCACTATTTTCCCCTGTAGTTCTGAACTAGCCCACCTCTGAGATAATCACTGGGCTGTTGCTGTAGACTCAAGAGAGAAGAAAACAAGGCTCTTCAGTTTCACAGGGATGTGTAAGTAACAGAGAGTCTCCCTCCATCTACTGCTCTTTCCTCTAAATCCTTTCAAAATCCCTTTGAGAAGCATTAGGTCTTTTCCATCTCTTTTTCTCTGCAAATATTCTTTACTCTGAAAACTCTTTGGGACTCAAGATTTTTAATTTCATTTTTTAAATAAAAAGGCACTGCAAAATTTTAGATTTCAATCTTGCTAACCACTGAAGTGTAAGCAAAAGATGCATTATTTGGCCATAACGTCAATCCTTCAAAAGGCCATAACAGTACGAGTCAAAACTTTATGTAAGGAAGAACAAGTGTTGCAAGCTAGACCTTTAAACTCCATGACAAGGAAGCTAACCAGGTGAAGAGACCAAGGAAACAGTTGAGCCCGTACACATCAAGCTCTGCTACAACCAACACACTCCCACCAATTCCTTCTCTGTTTCTCCAAAGTATCACTGAAGGCAGACTGCACACAATTGCTCACATCTTGCCAAATTTTAAGCCACAGAAGAAATATAAAAGGACAAGCCTTGTTTTCATTTTTTAATTTAATGTCTTTGAACCTGCTTGAACATAGGTATACTTACACAGGTCTCTTCATCTTGCCTCATAGTTGTATTTTAAGAGTTAATGGAAACTCTTTAGACAAAAATAGTGATGAAATCCACAACTTTGCAAAAGAAAAAAAAAAAGCCCATTTCATATCACAAGCACCATGGAAATACCACATTTCTACCTCTATGAACATTACCAGCATAATAGTTCTCATCTTGAAGTGGTTAGCCATTTCTGTAGAATATATGTTCTTCTTGTGTGGGGATGGCATTTAGTACATATGACTATAATTAATGTTAATCTTAAAGTAACCCAAAATGTTTGCAATTTAGAAAGAAATCCTCCTCTTCCTTTCACACACTTCTTCAAGTAAATCCCTATGCCAAAAAGCACAATCTTCAAAGAGGACACAACAAATAAAAGAGGCAGCCATTTCAGGACAGGTCATTTTTACTAAAATATTTTTTGCATCTTAAAGATGCAAAAGATAACTCTTAAGATGTTAAAGATAGCTCTTTAGGTAAGTTTGGTCTGTGTCTTTGAAGAACACTTTTTCACTCATTCTTGCCTGAAAGAATAATACTCAAATATAAAAACAAACTACATATACTGGACTGTATTGACACCATGAGGGAAAAAAATTCAAACGTGTTTTTAGAAGGCTCCACCTAATTCACATCTACAAGCACTACAGCGTGTTCAATACAGAATCATGTGGTCAAGGCTGCACACGTTGCAAAGCTGCTGCTTCTCAGCTGCAGACCTAACCTTTCCCATGATCCAAGTCTGCTGCAATGCAAGTAAGTTAAGTTTTTCAAAATGGTTTAAGGTAACTTGTTTTAGTTCTCATTATGGCACACTAAAAATTATCATGGAAATGAAGTCAGGGTTCTCAGCTGAACATCAAGCAGCTTCTTGAAATAGCTATAACCATGCTACAGTACATTTATAGTTGTCATGTTGAACAATTTTGTCCAGGAACATTTATGTCAACAAACTAGATTATCTGATTATTCTTATATCTGTACAACTTCTAATGTCAAATGCAAATGTAAGTAATACCATGATCATTAAATAGATATCAGAGAAGTGTTAATTCTTCAAGTGTTTCTTTCTTAGGAACGGACCTGAACTTGCCCTAAACTAAGGAATGTGGAGAGAAACAGTCTAAGTTGTGAAATTTCTAACCCAAAAATCTAAATGCAGTTTCACATTTAAGCACACAAATGAAAGTAGCTTCTTTAACAGTCTGAGCAGTGAAACTTAACATTGACACCAGTAGGAGTTTTGCCACTGACTTTAGCAAGTATGAGATTAAGTCTTTGTGGAGAGTTTGCCAATAACTGCAGCCTTGTATACAGGGCTTGTATAGCTTTATTTTTAAAATTTTACACTTACAAAAATATAAAGTAGGCATAAAAACTTGTCCAAAAATTTTTTTTGCTTTGTTCAGTTTGCTTTCTGTGTGTACCCTCCACACACCAAGGGATATTACAGAGGGTGTTTTTTACCTTTTTAAGTACTGGCGCTGACCATGAGGTACATGTCTGGCCAGGCACAAATAACAACATCAACGAATGCAANAAAAAAAAAAAAAAAAAAAAAAAAAAAAAAAAAAAATCAAGTTTCCAAATGGTTAGAATACAAATTTACACTGCATCATCTCACCTTTTTCACCAAAAATAAGATAACTACTTCATAGGAATGCTACAACTTTCAATAAATAAATGTAAATGGGGATTATCATGTGTGTTTAGTCACAGACCTAATGTTAAAGAAGGCCATTTGGGTAATTTTAACATGTACTTCTCATACATTACTAAAACACAAGTAAGTGAGAATAATAAGTTATTCAGAAACTACAGAAATACAAATTTTGCTCTCAAGTTTCATTGGCGTTCCATTTTATTTCTGAGTTACGCAAGAAGAATTTTTCATAAGAAAATAAATAAAATTTACATGTGACACAAAGTATATTGGATAATCCTTAGACTTGGTATATGTGTACTAAGTCAAATCTAATCAGATATCTGAAGATATTAATTCAAAATAACAAACAACTCCAAGTATTTGAACCCACTGCTTGAAGTCAATGTATTATTGTAAAGTGTCTTTCTTCAAATTCTACAAGATATTTGCAAACTAAAACCACACCGATTTTTTTTCCCATTCCTCATAAAGCTCAATAGTATTAAATGTCAGCCATTTAATTTCCAGCATTTTGTTTACGAAATATTGTTAACATCTATGTTTAATATCAAGTCTACACACGGTACTTATTGGCTGCTGATCAAAACAAGAGGCACAGAAATCTAATACAAGCATTGTGATTATTCAGAGTCAGCCACAGTCACTAAACTCATCCAATTTTTTTTTCTGTTAAATTGCTAGAATCCTATGTGACAAGATGCCATTTGAGTCCAAAAAAAAGGGAGGGTACAGCGCAACAAACCCTAAACTGATAAAAACATCCCATTCTTTACCAAACCTCATGATGAGGAAATCCTCCTCGAAACTAAGAAGCTATAAAAATTAACTTAAAATGATCTTCCAGTCACCCACTCTCCCGAGGCAGGTTTTATTTTTACTCCTTCTCATTAGCATTAATTATCATAGCAAAGAGCAGAAGAGCAGATTCTGTTTCCTAGTGGTAAATTTGCATGACACTGACATAGAGATGATTTTAAAAAATTCTGCTGAAACCCTGAGCTGGAGCAAGCATTCCTTGGTGTGCACATTCAGTGGGGAGATCAGACAGTAATGTCTTGACACTAACAGCGATTCATGGAACAAGAAAACTCCTTGGGTTAAATACCCTCCCCGTTTGTTTGGGGTTATTATTAATTGTAAGGGAAAACAGAATAAAGACCTGAATGGGTTTGATCGACACAAAAGGAACATTTAATACTTGTCCAGCCGCAACTGCTTTTTTACAAATTTTTCAAAGCTCCTTCTCAACTATGCACATTACTGAGCCATTACACAACGATTCTAAAGAGGTATATTAGTACAGACAACTGGTTACTAAGGTAACAAGATATTACTTTAAATCAGCAGCACTGTCCCAGCTCATCAGCTTCACTCATGTCTTTCCTTTGTGCTTTTTAAACTGTGCACAAATTACAGACTTGCTGTATAACCAAATATACATACTAGAGCTATGCTTCAGTTTCTCAACTCATTTTCTCATTCAAGCTAATGAGGTGAAAAAAGACATTAAGATGATGTGAAGTAGTTTCATTCTTAACTCTATACTAAGAATTCAAAAGTTGGCTGAAAAGTGAGTTTTAAAATGTTTTCTCACTAGAAACTATTTTATAAATAAAAAACACACTGCACATTGAAATTATTTGATGTGATAAAATAAGATGGCAGGAACCCTTTAAAATTTTGGGAGGGAAGACCTAGTTAAGTCTTACTAACTGAATCTTAGCTGAAATTTTCTAGAGGCAGACTCATGTTTGGAAATAATAGTTCACTGCTAATTGCAAAAAAAATTAAGGTTACTCAAGCTCTAGCTCCTCCAAGACACTGATGCTCCTAATAAACAAATTACGTATCTCACTATTTTTGAGAGCTCAAGCTTGTAAAATCTAAGTGTTCTCAACATCTTTTATGATTACAAACATCAGGCATCAGCAGTAGCTTTAAAAGCCACAGAAAATAAGGTCATTGGAAACATTTACAGGAGTAGGTCACCTATAACAATCCTCTGCTCCGAGTGGGATTAACTCCACCAAAACAGTTCCTGATGTGTTTATCTAACCAGGTCTTCAACACTTACAACAATGGCAACTTCTGCAACCCTCCAGGGGAATCTGCTGTTGTGTGTAGTTATCCATTCTTACTATCTAACTTCAAATATTCAAGGAGAAAGGATGCTGTATTTAATACCACTTAGAGAAACACTCTGCTCAGGCACTGGATTTCCACCTCTCTGCATGAAAATTAATTCTCCTTTTGTGATTAGAATATACAAACAGAATTAAGTTAAATCAGTCAGTAGTTAACTGAGAGAGTTGTTAAAAAGTGTAGTAAGTTGTTCTGTTACCTTTGCCTATAAAATCTCAGCAACCAATACTACTCCTCTGGTTTACATGTCAGGTTGGCAAAAACTCCCCTCCTGAACAGCTGCATGATAAACCTAACAAACCACAATGTGCATACCATCCACTGTGGATTCCTAATACATACACCTCTCCCATCGACTTACTCACACACAAACCTTTCATTTTTTTGTAAATAATCACCCAAGATACAAGAAGTTTCTCTAACAGCCGTCTACTTTAAAAGGTACAGAAAATCTCCACTAGTGAGGTTCACACTGTCCTCACAAAATGACCTAGATAAAGCATGTCATTTTCATTAAATCCATTTTACAGACTCTCCCCTTTCAGCCATGCCTGAACAGAACAGAATGAAATTCTGTGTGGAAATTATCAGCACCAATAATACCTTTATCTCATACACATATGGCCCATGCAAATGCAGAAAACAAAGTTTCATATTTGCTTAGTTAAGAAAACATTCTTTCTGTCAGCATCTGGAAGTGCTTCATGATATTCAACAACTAATTAAAAGTAAAGCAAAATGAATCTATATTAATACTTCATTTAAAATTTTCAAATCTTAAAAGAGAATCAGAAATTACTGAAAATAGATTAAATACCTTAATTCCCAATAATTAAAAAGAGAACTCTTCCAAACAAACTCATCCACTGCTTAAATAAAGTCAGCATAAACCCAGCCAAGATTTTGGACAAATATGTACTTCCAATGAAGTTATCTCATCTTAGCTTTATTAGTGAAGTTTTAATTTAGTTCTAGATGATCTTCAGTAATTTTATGCTATTTAATTTTTAACAGAATCAATTGCTACATTACACATTTGTAAATGTTAACTGAAGTCTCAGTATCTGCAGTACTATTATTCCAAAATTATTATATTCTAATGTATTTGTTCCTTTTGAAACCCAGGGAAACATTCTGCCTACAGTAACAGATGGCTTTTGAATTTTTTGTTGCTATTCCAGAATCTTTAAGTCACCCAAAATGCATCCACTTAAACATGATACTGCAGTTATTATGCAAAGCATGATCTACATGTTCACTGTTTAATATTTAACAATCTGGATACCATTCCTGTTTGGAAATAAGTCTGCTGAAGACAGAAATCATTACCGTAGCATTGCTATAATAAACAGATTTGCCATTTTACATCTTATTGTCTCATAACAAAAAGTATATGACTCGGTTAAAATAAAATAACCTATGCAATTAGTGCAAATGAAGTTCAGCAACTCATTCTGACTAATATTAATTCAGAGGTAATCATCAATTAGGTTCATGTAAATCCTTTGTTAATATCATGTCCCACTGTAACACACATTACTAAGGAGAAGGAGGATTTACTGGGCTATTTTACATCTTAATGAGATCAAAAACGTCATGACAAAGTAAAAATGTAAGCAGCGGGTTATTTCACAACATGTACACACTGCGTATCAATCTAGCAAGCTAAGATTTATCTGGGCATCCCCACATAACAAAAATGTTGAGCTCTTCTTCCTCAAAATTTAAAGTTCACCTTTTCTTGGTGAAAACTAATTTCTATTATAAATGTTATATAACATAAAAATCTTTCAGCTGTGAAATACAATAAAAAATTTAAGCAAGCTGCTTCAACAACTCTCTGCAGCTATACTACTCATTTAATACACAGCTCTCTCCAGCATGTACCTATTTCATGGGAAACATTCCCCATGGAAAGAACAAAGCTGTCATAACAGGAACATGGTCATAGGAATACATAACATCTACAAAACACAACTGTTCTTAAAGGGACTGGCTGGTCAGATGGGTGAAACAAACACATCATTTGCTCTCATTCTAATCTAAACTGCTGACTTCTGAGCTAGAACTAAAAGTCAGCCCATTACACAGTTAAGCCACCTTATGAAAAGCTGCTTATACCATGCATTGTTAATACTCCTAGGAATCTCATACCCATATATTACAGGGCTTTACTGCATTTTTACCTATTCAATGACATTATGCCACTATTCCTCACAATGAGTAGTATCTTGTATCACTTACTGGCATCAAGGTTTGCCATGCATAAAGCATCATTTAACCCCAAGTATAACTGACAGAATTAAGATTAAAAAAACTGCTTTAATTATGCCATCTGCCACATGCCTTTTAAAAAGAATTAAAATGTGTAAGAGAATGCCTACAGACTGATAGAATTTACTGAAAGCAAAATTCCACAACAATCCTTGAGTGTGATACACATTAACAATTTAATATAAAAGCTGAAGTTTACGTAAACATTAGTTTGGGTTTTTTGAAAGAGCTATATCTCAAATCAGAGCTTCAACAGCTGTACTTCGAAGGCTGAAGTGGAAAAAGCAAAACAAAACATTACAAGTACTTCCTCAGGAATAGATTTCCCTAAGATTCACTAATATCAAAGACCCGTACTTTTAGGATTGAGAATTTATCATGAGACATAAAAACCAGACAGTAGAATAATGAAAAATAAAGATTAAAAGCAGCAATTCTATACAAATTCCTACTCACAGAAAAGAAAACATTCAGAAGTGTTTGAAGTTGTTTTTGTTCGGTCATTGCTTCTTTTTAAAAAGCAAGAAGAAACGTAGTATAAAAATTCCAAACACCTCTTTTGCATGAAAAACAGCAATTTAAGTCCAGAAGCAAATATAAGAGAGTCAATTTGGAATAATGTGATATTCAAGGTGAGTAAACAGTAACAGAATTCAGTCTAGTTAAAGTTATTTACAGTATACCTGATTCAATGCAATGTAAAACTTGAAGGTCTGGGGTGACAATTTTTTCTTATCGATTCCTGGAACATGACATCAATAACCAGCACAGACAGATCACAGAACTGAAGGCCGTGGGACCAAAAGTCAGACACAGACTTTAAATTCCCATATGGCATCAGTGAAAACGAATTAAGATCAGCTTTTAAATTTCAAAACAGACGTACTTCAACAGAGAAAAAAAAAACCATAAATATGCACTTACAGAACAAATAATGCTGCTAAAACTACTTTTTTTAAAGCTCAGATTAATGACTAAAGCCTGTTATTTTCTTGGAAAAGCCTTCTAGTTATATTTGTGTTGGCAAGTAGTTTTTAAAACATTTACATCAGGGCAGAAGACTATGCTCACACCAAAACTTTCAAACCAGCCCTAGCACTAAGTTAATTTGCCCTACTTTATATATTTGTTTATGCACATTATGAGAACAGTTGACATTTATTTACATTATCTAAGAACACCAGCAAGTATGTAAGACTAACTGCTCTGTGCACATTACATATATTGGTACATTTCAACAAATAAAATAACTATGTTTTATCAGACAGTACAATAGGATAAGATATACGAATAGAACAAAAAGTCACTGTGACCACAAGCAAATACCCTATCTGGCCACAGGAATTAGCTCCCAGTTCTGCCTGTTTCACCTTATAATATACAGAAATAAGCAAACAAACTAATTAGTTGCAGGGATTTATAAGGTTTGTTTTCTCTTTCTTTTCCCTTCTCTTTCCCACCTCAACAGCATTTCTGCTTCCTAGTAAATTTGTAGGGCTTTCTATTCACTACATATAAATATTTCTTCTCAGCATTACCCTATCATTCACCCTGGCTCACAAGTAAGTGTTCACTGGCTGCCAGAACTGCCATGGTGTGTTTGGGTTACAAGGGTAAGAAATAATGGTATCATTCAGCAAAGAGTTTGGTGACTTCTGGCTTACAGAGCATCCTTCCTCTTCTACACAGAAAGCTGGATTACTATTAGAATATACTAGTATTAAGTTGAATTTTGATCATTTATATTTTAGTTCTAGTGTATCAATTCCTTCTTTAAATAAAATTATAACTGACATCATTTACAGTTTGGCTACCTTTTTAGATCTCATTAAGGCTAATTCCAAACAAAACAGCATGGAATTATTTAGTTCAAAAAGTTTCCATCATTTATCCCTTTCATTAATCATTTAAAAACTTCATGTCAACAACTGAAAACATTCATGTTGATCTCACAAAGAACAGACAATATATTATGCATGCTGCCCACTGATTTATCCTTTGAGAAAGCCTCTTGCAGGCCACTTGCCAATACTGCCACTCACTGTCTAAAATATAAATAGAAGTGCTTCTAGAATATATAAGTAAATAATAACTGCCAGTGGCTCAAACCAGCAGGCAGTTAAAATCCAGTGCAACATCAGCTGGTACCAGATGTTTTAGAGAAATCTATTTTTGAGCAGACTACTCTGAAGCAGTAGATCCACTACTGAAGCATCTTCCTAAACTCTTTCTTAAAATGACTTATCTCTTCTTCCTGTTTAAAACAAAATACCATCACACACACAGTCCATACAAGTAGTTAGTCACTTTTGAAAAAATCCTATTTGGTTTTCAATCAGAATAATTTTGTAGCAACAAGCCTCACAATGCTGCCTTTTCAGGAAGCCAAGGACAAACCGCAAATCACATAAATTCTGAGAGACTCGGGAACAAATTGCCCAGACAAGTTATGGATGTCACATTATTGGAAGTTTTCAAGGTTACAGCTTTACAAAACTAGTGAAAGATGAACCTGTCCACAGCAGGAAAGCTGGACTAGATGACCTTTAGGAGGAACCATTCTAGGATTCTGAAGTCTGTACTTGCCAGTCTGACATCACTAGGCAGGTTTGCCTACAAAACTGAGCAGTTCAGTTTCTGAACATCAGAACTCCTTGGATTTTGTTCTAGGACAAATTCCTATTTCCAGAAAGCAACTTCATTGTACAAGCAATGTCAACAAATTCCACACGATTATCCCTGTATGAATTATTCATAAGTACTTACAGAATTAGCATCTTAGCATTTACAAAAAGAATAATTTTTGCCTGCCTTTCTTCACAAGTAATGGAAAGACAGAATGAATTTAAAACTGTTCTCAAGGCAATGTTATTGCCACTGTAATAACCCCACTGAAATAATGGCCAGCTATTTTCCAATGAACAGTGCAACTATTTTGTTAGTCAATCAGGATGATGATTACTGCATTTGATAGAAGAAAAAAAAAAAAACCAAAAAAAACTCCACCCAAACCAAAATCCAACTAAATCAAAATTCTCCAGCAGCAACAGCTTGTACTATGCTATTTAACTGGCTTTACCTCAGTAGTTTAAATTTAAGAGTCAGCTTTAAGTAGAAATGCAGTAAGTGAAAACTGGAAAGAAAATTCCCCGCCCACAGCTGTTACCTAAAATTAAACACAACATTTCTCTTGAAATCTCAAGTGTGCTTCAAAAAGGCACCATGTGATCATATTAAGCTGCTGCACTGTAGTGAAGAACATTTAATCCACAACAGATAAACAAAGATTTCATTGAAACCTGTTAAAAAATTAGCAAAGGTGAAAACCAGGTAGAATTGTTCACAAATCTCTAATCAGTAATTATATATTTCATTTTAAGTGCAACCTATAACTTACAAACATTTTCTTTTTGACCCTGCTATAATTTGCAATATAGTCAAAAGGAAATAAACTACACATATTTTGGAGGGTAAAAACTCCACTCTAGAATAGAAGAACTTGTGTTAGGTAGAATAATTCTATGTAAAGAGATTTGTGCTATTGAAATAGTACCAAGTAGACAACTTTTGCAAAACAGTAGGTGGTCTTAAACATTTCCAAGGAGCTTGATTAAATGGCTCCAATCCAGTTAAAAATCCTTATCATTTTACTGAGATAGCCAGCAAGTATGACAATATTCCATGTCTGTAGCAATTTTTTTTAAATAGAACTGGGTCAAATTTTAAAGTTGTTATAGCACATACATTTTAAGGAATCAAAACCATTTTTTTAAAAAGTAATTACAAGGTCAATGTCACACGCCACTCCTCATTCAAAAGGTCCTGTGTTAACCAGGTGTACTTACTTAGTCAACCAGGATGAGGCACAAAGATTAGATATTTGGACAGTGGCCTTGAAAGTTTACTTATTTTATTTGGATTAACATAGCTATAGAAAGGGATTAACTGTTTTTGGCACATCTAAAATAAACTGCATGCAAGAGATTAAACAATTTTTAAGAAGTACTTACGAAATCAAAGTCTCCATCTTGCGGGACTTTCCAGTTATCAGGGAAAACGTTTTTGGATATGTGGTAAGGTTCATGCATGTTCTGATTACAGTTTTCAGGGCTTTTATTCTTAGACTCTTGTTTATCAAAGTAGTCCATGAAAGAAGGTCTTTGAACTTGCGGTGAAGTAGCATTTCCTTAGTCGAAAGAAAACAGAAAAAAAAAGGTTAAAAACTATTCAAATATTAAAGAATGAATGTACTATAAACTAAACTTCACTAATTAATTTTCCTGGGTTTGCAGAAACTAATACAGTCATCTGTAAGTGATGCAAGCCTCTGTTTGTCCCCTGAGGATCTCTGGCATAAAAGCTCAGAGTCCAAATGATATTTTTGTAGCAAGATACAATGTTCAAGACATTTCAGAGTTGCACACACAAATAATATTAGAAGTTACTTCATGCAGTATCAATTTGTTGTTATAGAGACTGAACAACATGAGGTGCTAAGCATCCCTTTGGGTGCTGAATGCCCCTAACTTCAAGGCCTGGTCCACAGGCACTTGTAGGAAAGGAACAGTTTCAGTAAAGGTGGGATTTAATAATTATTTAGAAAAAGAACTTGCAAAATACAGCTACACAAATTGTGTATAGATGCTGCTTAATTTAATTCATTACCAATGAAGATTCCCAGAAAATTACAGGGTCACCCTCTACAGATGGTTGCAAAGCACCCTGTCTCCACATCCTGAAGGATTTTTGTCATCATCAAACAGCTGGAAAAGCTTTATGAAGCAGATCGAGATCAGTATGAATTCCTGCTCTTTTATCCTTTCCCTATAACTAAAGGTAAAAAAAAAATCTTCAGTCCTAAATGATTAAAATTTGTTTTTATTTATGGGATGTCAAAGCAAATTCATAGCATTGACACATGAAATGTACTTGCTGGAAGTGTAACACATTTGGAAGTATAACGCATTTGACATGAAGATATATGAAATATATTTCCACAAAAAAATATGAAACAGGATGAGAGATAAATAACTAAGGGGTGGGTGGAAACCTAACGCTAAAAATCAGGTAAAACTACACATTTAAATTACAAGCATGTCAAAGTAATAGGAATTTTTATTTTATATACTTGTTTTAATATGTGAAAAGATAAACTGAATATGCATTTTAAGCTTGTGTTTAACATGATTACTAGGAGTTGCTAATCTCTTTATCTGACTTTTGCACTTGTTTTTATTCATTCACTAAGTGGGTTTTTCCCTGCTCTTTCACTTCTCATTTCATCATCTCTTCCCATCTCCTTTGTCTAAAGATTTTCTAACTCATTCTAATTTTGCTGTGTGACTAATAGCAGCCTATTTTTTCATTAATGTTTATTTTTGTACTACCATCTTTTGACAGAATCATCAAGCCCAGAAGAGACATTCAAGATCATCTAGCCCAACCACCACAACCATACCCCAAATGCCACATCCAGACACTTCTTGACACTTCTAGACATTCCAGAGATGCTGCCCCCACAAACTTCCTGAGCAGCCCATTCCAATGCTTACTCATTTTTTCAGTGAAAAACAATTTCAAATATCTAATCTGAACCTCCCCTAGCAAAATCTATGGCCATTTTCTCTCATCCTTCCACTTGAGACGTGGCAGAAGAGCCTGACCCCCACCTGGCTACAATCTCCTTTCAGGTCATTGTGGAGAGCAATATGGTTGCTCCTGAGCCTCCTTTTCTCCAGGCTAAACCCCAGCTTTTCACAGCACTTGTGCTCCAGGCCCTTCAACAGTTCTGCTGCCCTTTCTCTGGACACATTCCAGCACCTCATGTCTTTCTTGAAATGAGGGGCACAAAACTGACCACAGGTTTCAAGGTGTGGCCTCCCCAGGGCACAGTAGAGGACAATCACTCCCCTAGATCTGCTGGCCACACTGTTCTTGATAGAAGCAAAGACCATATGTTGATTTATTGCTTCTTTTCCTTCTGCTGTTCCTAAACTTTTCTGTTCTAGTAAGATTTCTTCTGGCGTTTTTTAATCTGTGCTTCTACTATCATGCTCTAAGCTTTAGTGAATTTGACTTCAGCTGCTTTCCTTCAACTCCATAATGATTCCTTCAATGTTATTTCCACACAAACCTTCTTTTCTTCACATTTTTAGCTGATTTTTCTCTCAGCGTTTGCCACATTTTTTCGTATATATTTTTCTAATCCCAGATCTCTGTTCACTGTATTTTAATTAATAACAACCGTGACCTAACACTTCAGTGAACTAAACTCCAGACATTTAACTGACCAGACAGCAGACACTCTTCTCCAGAATCTCCCTAGTTTGCCCCCACTAAACTCAAGATCATTTGAAGGATATTTCTTGAATCTGGGACTGAGGAAGGGATGAGAAGTAAACAGCAGGGATGCCAAATAACTACAGAAAAGAGCGCTAAAGAGCAAAAGCCATAGTCACAGAATGAGTTGAGTTGGAAAGAACCTTTAAAAAACATCTAATTCCAGTTCTCCTTCCATAGGCAGGGATGAAGCTTCTCAAAGTCCCATTCAACCTAGCCTTGAACTCTCCCAGGGATGGGGCATCCACAGTTTTTCTGGGCAACTTGTTCCAATATTCTAACACCCTCATAGTAGATAGTTTCTTCCCAATATCTACTCTAAACCTGCCCTCTTCCAGTTTAAAGCCATTACACCTTGTCATGTCACTACAGGCCACTGTCAAAAGTCCCTTTCCAGCTCTCCTGTAGGCTCCCCATTAGTACTGCAAAGTCCTACAAGGTCTCCCCAAACATTCTCTTCTCCAGGGTGAACAACCCCAACTGTCTTAGTCAGTTTTCATATCAGAGGTGCTCCACCCCTCTGATCATTCTCATGGTCCTCCCCTGGATTTTCTCCAACAGCTCCACGTCCTTCTTGTTTCAGGGGTCCTAGGGCTGAACACAGTATTACGGGTGGGGTCTCATGAGAGCTGACTAGAGCAGAAGAAAAATGGAAGAATCTAAATTTTGGAAAAGCACACATTTAGAAAACAGATCCAAGAGAAGATAGTAGGATGAAAGAGGCAGAATTAAAAACAGAAATACAACGCACTTTCTTAGTACAAACTGTTCATTACTTGGTGACCGCTGCCCAAAACCCTTGAAACTATTTGTACCAAAAAGATAGGACACCACATTGTTGGCCTTTCACAACCAATTTTTTCTTCTGCTGAGATGGCTGTACTCAAGTTTCATCCCTGAGACATAGTTATAAACAAGAAGATTGCCAGTGTCTCTGTTCGAAACTCTAAGTACCAAAATGCTGGCCAATTACAGGTAAGGCAGTCTCCATATATAAGGCAATACTAAAGATTTTCCAAGAACTGCTCATAAGTTTTAAAACTATTTATAAATATCTTCTTTATACGTGTAATAAAAGACTACCTACATAAGAAACAAATCAACCCCTCTGAATTCCTTGCTACCAAATGCATATTATGGAAATTGGGTCAATAGGACAGGAATTACTCCAAGGTAAGCAAAGAACTTTTTTTTTTAACTTTGAGAATGTCTTTTATTTATTTTGCTAAATAAGAATTTAGAATTCACTTTTGATTTCAATTGAGCATACACTCAGTTAACCCAGTTAAAAGACCAAGACCTGCTTATCTTCACTGGAAATATAAAAATTCACACACAAAACCAGAAATATTACTGCAAAATGATGGAATGAGATGTATTTCAACTGGTTGTTGTTGTTTCTTTGTCCAATGTAAAAAATCCCAAATAATTTCTTTAGAAATTTATTTTTAAGGTTTTGATTTATTTTTATAAATAAATAAATGAATGAAAAAAGAGACGCTATTTCAATCTCCAGCTAACCAAACAGGTACAGTTAGTGTTTCATAGGAATGGGTTGACATCTGACAGTTTAAAAGCCATCTGAAAGTTCCTATCTCTTTTGTATTTACTTTATAAAACACTCAGGATCTTTATGCCAGAGCTGATATAGGTTGCACCTCTTTAATTTTTTTGTTCCCAAATTAAGATCATTTTGGTCTGAAAGTAATAAATTTCATGAATAACAGAGTACATTATCTTCTCAACCATCTTTCAAGAACCAAGAAAATTAGAAGTATCATACATAAAGACTCCCTTAAGGACAATTAATTCACTCATCTATTCAGTAGTTACATTTGCCACAAAAAAATCTACAACACAGTCAGTATAACTCCACACTTGCACAATAGCCTGTTCCGTTCTAGAAGGATCTGGATTTTTCAGTTCTTCTAATTTTTTGCTTTTCAAAAACAATGATCATGTTTAAAAATGTTTTCTACAGTTTCAGTATTTAAGAATATCTGTCTCCTATGATCCCTACAACTTGCCTACTGCAAAGACAGCTTGGGGAAAAAGGCCGTAATGAAACAACAGTCAAAAAATGCTGGCAAACCATAAAACACAGAGAGCAACTTTGATGCTGACTGAAAATACATTCTACCTCAGCAACACCTCTGATAGGAACTCAGCCAATAGGGATGTCCAAAATAGTTACGTAAGCAAGTTTCTTCCAAAAAGTATGTTGAATAAAATGAATAAGGCAATGACACAACACCAACTCTGACATTGTTTCAAAAACATATCACAAATAAAATAAATAAATCTCAACACACATTTCAAAATATAGAGGAATGTACACTCCATTTCTAATGCTTGTTTTGGTAAAATTCAACTGATCTCATCTACCGTGAAAAATTATTTTGCAGTGAAGCATTTCCAACAGAAAAGTATTATATTAATATATCAAATTGGTTTTAAATCAGTTTAAAAGCTCTGCTCTTAGTTAACAAGTAAGGTCAGCAGATGAGGGTAACCATCTCCTACAGAAGGGAGACTCCCACTACAATTTCCTGGGAGGGCATGGGTGCTGGTATTTTGGTTTTTTGGCATTTTGGAGTAGAGGGTTTACAATGTCGTGCAGAAAATCTGTAAGACTTTCTCCCACTCTGTGACTGAGGACACTGAACCTCTCCTGCAGCTACACATCTACAGAGGAAAGCTTTCTTCCTTTTGCCAAAAGCTTCCGCAGCCTTCCACATTCAGTGGATCTCCATCTACCACTTAACTGAGGAACATTTTCAGCTGCTTGGTGAAGTTATGTACCTGGCTCTCCTATCTGAAGTGCTTCTGTGAACATCCTGTCAGTATCTTTTATTCCTTCAAAATGCACTGCTTTGTCACTATTAAGAGTCAGAAGCTGCAAAGCCATCAGCTTTCAGCTTCTTTAGACCTGTATCTACCTATGTGCTCTCACCCCTGCTGCAAAGGCTACCAGAGCTTACACAACATCCTACACTACTTAGGCTTTGTATTCCATACATTCCTACCACTACCCTCTCCCCTCACAAGGTGTCTACAACACAGTGGTACTAATTCCGGGAAATGGGAGACAGAAGCCCAGAGTTTGGACCTCAGTCTCCAGGCAAACACATCCACCAGTGAACTACCACATAAAAAGCTGCCACAGCCACCTCCTTGCGCCATATTTTAAGCAGGAATCGTGACTGTATTTTATGAGTGGGAAAGCTCTGCTGCAAACACATGCCTATGAAGCAACCACCTCAGAGAACTAGAGGTCAGGCTACTGGGAACCACAAGCAAGCAGCAGCAGAAGTTACTTAGATACTTAGGCCAGAGCAGATGGGAGTCTACCACAGAACAGGTCTAAGAAATGCTTGAGGATTGAGAGCTGCGTACCGAAGTTGTTACTGAGTTTATAGCTTTGTATCACAGACACTTATACACCCAAGCCTTCATTCTGCTTCAGGCCTCATTTGGCCTTTTGTTTGTTGTATGACACACCTATTTATCAGAAATAATTGCAACTGGCATTTAAATGGAAAATCCACATAATTTTCAACTTGAAAAAGTTGAAGCTTTCAGAGACTTTTTGAAGGATTATGAACCTAAATTATAATTTTTAATGGGGAAAAGTTTCCAGCACAAAACATTCCTTTGCTTCTTGAGAATAAGACTTGTAAAACTGATTTAATAAATTTTAGGGGTTTCTTCCCCACTCCCTGAAAAAAAAAATTAAAAATCAGTGATACTACTATTATAATCATGGAATATGCAGAGTTGGACAGGATTCATCAGGATCATCAAATGATCATCAAATCCAACTCCTGGTATAGGACACCCCAAAAATCATACCATGTGCCTGAGAGATTATTCAAACACTTCCCATTAGTCCATTCTAGTCAAAATGGATTTTATTTCCGTTTTTCGCAAAACAAAGAAAATCCACATTAAACTAGCATTCTGCAAAAACTTTCAAAAGCAGAATTGCCAACACCATTATTTAAAAAAAGAAAATTCCCCATTTTAAAAATATACTAGTACCAGTGACATAAACGAACAACTTTATTACCAGCCACAGAAAATGGCTTGAGAAGCAACAGAGACCTGTAAACATCAATCACCTCTTTATCTATACATACACAGGAGTAAAACACTAGTACACCTCTATCTGGCACCAAGCAAACCATCTTACTGGGGGCACAGTACACATGCTTGACTGAAAATACATCCATGAAATATCAATGCCCAGGCCACAGTACACTGAAACCAACCCACAGTAAAGTTTCCTAACTAAATTCCTACTGGAATTAGGATGGAAGTTGTTATGAAACACACGTCACCAGCTTTTGCTTATCAGCTTAAACACCAGCTGTAGGATTCAGGCCTTTTAAGAGTTTTGGAGCACCACTCCAGAGCTCCCCAAGCATACACCTTGTATCACAGAGGAGACTAATTTACAGTATCAAACAATCCCTTACTCTGGATGCTGAAATCCCTAAAAAGTAATGAATCAACTCATGAATCTTCTATCAACATGTAGGTTCTAGAGCATGGTGCATGTCCTGCAGTAATCAAAATATACATAATAAGACAAGAAAGTTGAGCAAGTTAAGTGTTGGAACCAAACCTGTTGCCTGACAGCTGAATGAGTAAATCATTACTTGCCTCAGGCTACCTCCAGTTTGCCAACTTCGCTGGAGTTATACTGCTCAAAACAGTCATCTGGGCAAGGGGGGAGAACGGGGAAGGAAACCTGCTGTCCCAAAAATTATATTCTTATATTCTTATGTCTGATTAGAAGGAAGCAAGTGTTTAAGAATTATACTGACTAAACCTAAAATGTTCACGTTTTATAGGGCAAAAAGTAATAAAACAAAACCTGATCACTTTTCTACATTCTAGCTGTCAAATGCCTCCTCATAAGTTCTCTGTCCTCTTAATACATTCATCACCAACCACAAACCATCTAGAAGCTTCACCAAAGACTGAAGCAACAGTTAGAAACCCAGAATAAATCCAAACTACACTGAGACAACTTATTTTCCAGCTCAAAGCAGATAGCAAATATGAATTTAACAGGGCAAAAAAGAGAAGCAGGGAAATGTTACTGAAAAGGAGAAAAAGAGAACAACCACAAGTACTCTTGGTGCACCAGAAAGCCCTAACACTAAGCCTTGCTGAAAAACCACAAGGGGAATGTGAGGAAGCTAGTCTGAACACTAGTCTCTCCACTAACATGTGAAAAGGCTTCTACCCAAAAATAAGTAAAACCCAGGCAACCGAACAAAAGGAATAATATTTCCATCATTCTCACTCTTTCCTCTACTCTACATTAAACCTCCTAAAGTTAAGTTCCTCTCAACTTTCCCATGTTCTTCATTTTCTTTCCTCCTTCTAGGTACATACCACAGCCTCTGTTCAGAGCATGCACGGGCATACCAAGCAAGACAGGATAAATGTTGTTTATTACTAGACTGTATAATGTATGTTGGGGCAGGAGGACAGGCCTCTTTTTGTTCCAAATCCCAATTTTATCTGGGCACAATTCCCTATTTGTGAAAAAAATATGGTTTTAGTTATTTTCTGTCATGGCTCCCAGAGGCCTCTAAGCATGGGTACTTATAAATAAAAACATATTATTGTTTCTTATTTTGTCCTTGAGCAGGGAAACAAAAGGGAGAAGGAAACAAAACATGAAACTAAACACAACAGCAATTAAGTAAGAAGTTTGTAATAAATATTTTGTGTCTCTAGGAAGGAAATGAAATCTCTCATCCCTAGTTTACAAAGTTTATTTCTCCAAGCTCCTAGCTTGTAATGTTCTATTATTCAGCAATATCAAAGAGCACTTTTAAGATACTCATTCTGATTTATTATAATCAAATCACACAAACACCCGAAAGTGCCTACTTTGCCTATATAGGTACATCAGAAAAAGCAACCAATCTCCAAAATCTCATGTCTTTGTCGAGTACAAAGAAGCACTAAATCAGTGGCTGGCTTTCAGAGACAGCAAAGATTTTTATGTCCCATTCTGGTCACATCTATTTAGAAAACTTGCTATTGCTCCTATTTCTGCCAATAGCACAATAATAACAAAACTAGAGGATCAGCTACAATGGACACAATTTCTATTTATTTTTATCTGAGAGATGCAGAGGTCCCGTTCTTGAATTATTTCTAGTGTTTAATGTAAAAAATGCAAATAATGGGTGCCTAATGCAAAATACAAGAAATTTTAGCAAGTAAGTGCTAAACCAAACCTGTGGCCTGATAGCTGAATGATTAAACCATCACTTGTCATGAGGCAAACTGCCTCCAGTTTGCTGGCTTTGCTTTGCTGCAGTTACAGGGCTTAAGACAGTCATCTACAGGAGAGGAGGGAGGGGAAGGAAACCTGCCACCTTTCCCAAGATTATTCTTGTTTGAGAAAAAAGATGAATGGGATTAAGACACATATGAACCAAATGTCAAGGTGTAGAAAGGCAACTCCCTAACTACAGATTGTTACTGGAATCAATTCAAAATTGAAAATAGCAGTACATTTTAAAAGGAATGTCCCCAGCAGACAACTAAGACACAGATTAAGAGATTGCAATGCAAACCCAATGACACTCTGCTGATCTGTTTGGCACAGTAACAGGTATGTCAGCATAACAGGTATCTCAGCACGTATAAAAACTACATGGATAATGTGGTGCAATTTGATAAACTACTTATACAGAACTGACTTACGAAGACTGATTTGTCAAGCAGCATAGAAACTGCACTAAACCCTAATTCATAATATTGCCACCCTAAAAATTTATTCCAAGTCTTTTCATACTATCTTTTTTTTTTTTTAAATCACACAACCAAGAACTGTAAAGGAAAAACCAAAAGAAACCCAAAACAAACCACAAAAAAGCCAAACAAGCAATATCTCCAAAACCTCTTTTTCCTTCTAACTTCCTGTGCACACAAAAAAGTTTCTGCTTTGCACTTCCAACTAACCTTGAGCAAATTACATCAAGTATCTATATGCAAACACAAATGCAGCTTTATATTTGCTATGAAACACTACAAAGTTATTTATTTGGCACTGATTTCCACCCTTGAGATATTAGCTCTCTAAATTACACACACACACAACTCTCCACACCCCCCCGTCCCTGCAACTGCCTGGAGTTAAACATTACATTGTGCTTTATGAAATCAGGCAGCTACAGCCTGAGTTAGAGTCATCTATTGATGCTGCCTATTCAAGCAAATAATTCTATTAAAATTCGTGGACCTCAATCAGCAGTAGTCTTCGGCCAAATAATGAGCATATCAGCAAGTAACTATGTAAATTAACTATTTTTAAAATGTGTATTTATGGATATTTCAGTATAAGTTATATTTTTATACACAAAACCATTCATAATTATTTTTTCTCTTTGTTACATACTCCCTCACATGCTGCCAAAATAAATTAGAACTTTTTAGTTAGATTTCAACAATCTTCTAATCATTGCCTTAAATCAACCACTGCTGAATTACATTCAAAAAAATGTCCAAATAATTATTTGCTAAAAATATAGATCTGCTAAGTGACCATGAATTACAAAACAATTTTACAGCAAAATATATTACTAATTATTGACCCCAAAGAGAGTCATTACATATTCCCAGGACCACTGACATTGGGACAGCAGCCTCTCACATTATCACACCAGTTTAGCCTCAAGGAACTAGTCCAAATGTATGAGAGACAGGAGACAAAGAGACAAGCAGTACAAGGAACAATTCACAGAAGGACAATTTGAGAGTCCTCTAGAGAAACTTAGCAAAGCACCAAAAACAGGTTTTTGCTCTCAATCTCCCACTATAGACAACTTTTTCTCTACAAATTATAGAGTGCTTAGAGACACAAATACCCCTCTCTCCCTGTTTTAACCACAGAACTTGACACTTAAAAGCCTTTCATGATACCACATTTCATGCAGCATGAGAAAACACATTATTAGCAGAAAGCAAATTAACAACATACTTTTCATGGTCCCATCTTCCTCTTCATCATCATCACTGTTTATTACCATGGTCCCCAAGTCTGATTCTAACATGGTGCTGTTGTGTTCAATCATTGTCTGAGCGCCTTCACTCATCGTACTGGTGGCTCTCATGGTACCAGCACTCTCTGAATTGGTCTTCACCATGGTGTGGGAGTCCAACTCATCTTCATCCTAAGGGGAAACATTTGCCAGAACACAGCAGATCATTAAAACAAAACAAAGGTAAGATGCAATCCCTTATTGATTAGGTTTTTATCTTTATGTGTCCTAATTGTACTGCTGGACTCTCCGGTTTAAAACTTTAAAAGAAATCACAAAATAAAAAATCTTCCATATAAAGAAAAATAAAACCTCTTCTTTCTCTCACAGACGCATAGCAGGGTAAGTACAACATGGCCCACACACTCACTTTGCATTAGCATTCAGTTTTGAGTTATCCCCGTGATTTTTATGACCCACTTTATCTCTCTGGATTCCAAAATTCACTAACACAATTTACAGAAAGAGATTTTGCTGTTTTGCAAAGGACTGTCACCAAAGGTGCTGACAACTCTTAACTTAGGATCATGCCCAGCATCTGACATTACATACAGAACCCAGATGATAGGCACATGTTCAATTTAGCTAATAAACAATCTTCAACAGAATTCTTAAAGGCCCTCTCGGAAACAAAAAAAAAAAAGTCAACTTGACTTCAAGTGCTTACTTCCATTTTAATACCTTTCTTACAAACACAATTAAGTAACTTGTTAATACTAGACAGAAAATCAGCCCTTGAACAGATACTTACCCACGAAGTGTGGGGGAGATAAAATATCAAGGAGATAGACAGGAGCACTTTGAATTGGTTGCACTAATGGGCCAGGAATTTGAAACAGAGCACTAATGACAATCCAGTTAATGAAACGTGAAATTCATATGTAATACCAATATCTCAAAACACTAATGGAAAATCCCACTGGTTTCCAAAATCTGATTTAGATTATACAGGCAACATCACAGCATTTCAGGAGTAATGTGATGGACTGTGACTATACACATTTTCTATATGAATAAAATCTATTAATCAAGGAAAAAAAAAAAACTTAGATGCTCTCATTTGTTGATTAAATGTAAGCAATATCTATCACTGTGAAGTTCCTCTATGTCAAACTGTTATAGTTTAAATGCAAATGCTACTTTCACCAGTTTTATAACCATATATGCATCCATTTCCTCTATTCTGTCAAAACTTCATTAGAGTTCCTTGATAAACAAATTTCATCCTTGATTAGCAAAATATTTTAGCTACATCATTTGGAAGACTATTAGATAACCCTTGTTTTTTTAAATTTGCCCCTTACAAATAACATATTGTTGCTATATAGAATCATAGAATTCTTCAGGTTGGAAAAGATCCCTAAAATCATCAATCCAACTGTTAATCTGGCACTGCCAAGTTCACCTCTAAATCATGCCCCTAAATGTCACATCTACAAAACTTTTAAGTACATTCAGGGTAACACATAACATTAAAACAATTTTTCACCCACTAACAGATTTCCCTTTTTTCCTAAATCTTGGCATTGCTTTATAGATTTTAAACGTTAAACTACGAAGAGATTTGTAAGTGCAGGGGCTGGGGGGGACAGACACAGAATGGGACCAGAAAAAGTAAAGCCCAGACTCAAACCCCTGCAAGGTCTGGCACTTTGTTTCTCACTGAACTCATTCCCTGGCATGGCAGACAATTTGCCTCACACAGACACACGAGCACAAGCTACATGGCCTGGATGCCTGTTTCACTAAGGGCTGGTCTAGGCAGATACAGAAAATTGAGTGCAGCAATACCAGCTCCTGAAAATTATTCTATTACATCTCAACTAAGAGATACAAAAACAGATTTAATTTTGATACAGAAAGTCTGGCTAACAGCATACCATAATGAAGCCAGGATACAGACCTAAACAGATTTAAATTAAAATTCAAAATGTCAAAAGAATAATTATTTTCCAGATTACAATTTGCAAACACGCTCGAGTTCTTCATTTGCATTCTTTCAGGGGATTTTTTTTTAGCTGCATTCTATTTAGCACCCTACCCTTAAAAAAACCTGTGATATTCCCAAAGATACAGACAGCTTACAGTTACAGCGCTAGGCAACTATGCCAATAAAAAAATGAGAATATTTTGGTACTGCTCCTCCTGGTGGCAACTTTAATTTTCTTTACGTTCTACCACCAAATGCTACTGTTAACCCCAGTGTTTTCTACTAATTGCATTTTTCTCCTTCTAAAAATGGTACTAAGAAAAAGAGTAGGTTTTTGCATTGCACTTTAAAAGTGCCAGAACAGTTAAAATACAAGTGTTTCTTTCAGTACTGCAATACAACATAAAATTGACTCTCAACATACTGATGCTTCACCTATTAATCACTACAAATTTGGCACTTCTAACATACAAGCAGGCAAATCTCTGAGTTTAAGGCACAGTTACATTTGATTTACCAACTAAGTTGACTAATATTAACATCCTCTTGCAGTGCATATGGCTCTAAACTCACTAAAGCTAAAATAAGAAATTTAATAAAAACACTTTTCTGGAGCTCAAAATTTTCATTGTAGAAGTTAGTGGAAGAAAAAAGATGCCTAACAATATGAACAAGTATGAAATGGAGTCCGAAATTACCATTTTCACAACTTCTGCTTCATTGATAAAACTTTATTTCTTCAGTCAAATCAACTCTATGGACTTGGTTCAAAGAATAGCATTTCATTTTCCAGTCTAAGAGTGCCAAAAGCCTTTATCTTAGTATTGTCTCTCAGCAAAGAGATTAGTTATCTTTCAGCACCTAGGAGACTAAGGATCACAAAAGCCCACCTTGGTACTAGAAAAACAGTAGTCTCAAAAAATGAAGTACACAACAATTTTGCTGAATGGTGTTTTCCTTATATCACAATGGTGTACTGAGACACAACAATATAAAACTTCTTCATGGCCTGTCCATTCCCCAGAATAATTAATTTTGTAGCTAACACAGATTGCTTCCAAAACTGTCATGCCAGTATTTCTCACAAATATGAAATTTAGCTGATATGGCAGTAGACTACACTGGTTCTGAAAAGGTAGCTTTATAAAAATACACAGTGGATACAAGTTATGGAAATGCACATTTACATGACAGATTAAAGTGATTCCTTCATACAAATTCTCATTCATGCTTTATAGTACATAAATATTGGTGTAGAACTTGTGATCTGTTGTTGGAAAAGGTAAACACGCTGATTAAATAAAAACAAACAGAACCTCAATGTTAACCAGGAAAAAAAAAGAAGTATTAAAGTTGAAGTGTCGTTTTCTCATACTGTTTATGAAAACAGATCCAAGAATCAAACAATAAAAACAACTGACTCTGGAGTTAAACTGTCTGCTGCTCTCCTATGTACAAGTAATAAGCAACCAAACTTGTATTTGGAAGGGGTTTCAGTTACACCACCACAGCGACAGAAGGTGCGAGCCAGCAAGAACTCTAAAATCTCTTGAAATGCTACAGAAATTAAAATAACACTACAGAAACTCTGAATAACATCACAATGCAAAGTACGAGTAAAGTGCCAGCAATAACCTGCAATCCTGTAAGACTCTCTGGACCTCCTTATTTACCAAAATGTTATTATTAACACAAATCAACCCTTAAAGCATAAAAATGCAATCACAAAGGTTTCATTATCAGGAAATTATATTTTAATATACTTCAGCAGAAACCACATACAAGACTTCATTATATACCTGTAAAAAAAAAGATCTCATCACACAAGTTCTCTCAGAGAAGTTGGCCTTGCAGACCATACCTGAGTCTACATCATCACTGAAGTTAATGAGCCTAGGTGATACAGATTAACAGATTTTTCTGTTGCCTTTTAAACAGCAGTAGGCATGGAGACTGACAAAAAATTAAACGGGAGAAGCAAATACGGCAGCAGTTATCTTTAAAATCTCTATGCCTGTTGAGTTTGGCATGTGAAGAGAACACTAGAGGGCAGCAAAGACGGTCAACTCGGCTGCAAGGTATTAAATGAAGATTTATTTACATGCAAAATTTAGTATCCTGTAAAATAACTTCATTTACTATTAACACCTCATCATCACCTTTGAAAAACGTAGCTGTAGTCACAGCTATCTTTTTTTAACGCACTGTAGTAGCTACATAAACACATAATATAGTTTGGTCAAGCACAAGGATTTTGTAGAAAGCTCCTAACATACAAAGCCAAACTTCAACCTGAGTATATGATTAATACTGAGCACACAAAAAACAGGTAAAAAGTTAACTTTCAGCACACTGTCAAATCCTATCACATTGAACAGACATCTGTCACAAAACAGCACTTAATCTTGTTTTCTACCTCGAGGTAATTACACCTTGCTGCATGCTCGTACCTCCCCATGTTTATTCTTCCTATAAGCAGTTTCTGGCTCCACAGTGCAGTGGATTTTAACAATATGCTATATTTCTAACCTCAGGACACTTAAAGAACTGCAATCGAATTTTATTAACACATATGTCAAGTGTTCTTTGGCATGAAGAAAAAATGACAGGGAAAGTTTCAAAACTTGCAAACACATGAAAGAAGTGGGAAAGCAAATATAAAAACCTTCAGAAAAATACAGCATGGTGTATCAGATTTAAAATACAGAATAAGTAATCTAATTCACTACTTCTTTTATATATATTGTAAAAAAATAAAGGAATAATTACAGCAATTATTTCTTAGTCTCAAAATACAGATGCCAACTTTTCATAATTAATAAAGGATTAACCAAATAACCTTTTTTGTATGAATGAATGAAAAATCCTCCATATTAGATCAACAACTGATTATCAACAGTTGGCTTTGGTGTTGATAGTCGTCAACCACTACGTGCACAAGAAAAAAAAAGATCACTGAAGCAGTAATTTCTTGATTTAATACTCTAAAAGACTTAAACGTTTCTCACATCATAGCGACATTAAAATGTAAAAGAAAACATACAGAGAGCTGCTTGTTAGCTCATTCCTTTAAGGGTCCACAGAAACAAATATTTGGACATGTTTTCTGTAAGCTGCCAGGCAACGAGTTACTTTACATTTCCGTAATACAGCTGCCCAGCCCAAGCATCCACTTCACATCACACTTCCAAAAATGCACGAGAAGAGATTGGTCATGTCTCATAATGCCTAAACTAACATTTAGACTTTGATATTGGGATTAACCTTCTGTAGAACACAACACTTGTGATTTTTGCTTAATTAAAAAAACCTGCACAACTACCTTTGCACCTATCAAAACAAGTCAGTTTGTCAGAAGGCATTCTCATCACATGAGCAGCTCTCAAAACAGGCATAAAATCAATTCTGAGCACACTATTTATAATGATATTATAACCTTCAGGAAGGATACAGAAGGATAAATGACGATTGTATTATTTACAGCTCTGTAATACGAAGTTTTGAACAGCAAAAAAATATTTACATTACAATTGACAACCTCTCATGCTATAAAATGTTCACAGAGAGTGGTGAAAAAGATAATCAGTTTTAGGGATATGACTCTTCCTGACTTGAAGGACAACTACCTGAATTGACCCTGAAAATTAAGTACATAACTGTGATTATTTCTTCAAACACACAATCCATTCTACTTCGAGTTATGTAAGTCATTTTTAACTTGAGTGCCCATTACTACATAATATATGACTTTAAGAAGGCATTAAAGCACAAAAACTTATCCAAATATAACTGTTAGGGTCAAAACAGGTTTCCTAACATAAGAAACTTCAGTTACAACATTTTACACCTTCCTTCTTGATGGGTCTCAAATCATGTACTAGTGAGTAACGAGCAGAACTGCTCACAATTTACATAGGAAATTCTTGGGGGGTTAGATCAATAAATTCAAGCCCCTGACAGGTTAACTGAAACCAGTCTTTTCCAAAAGTATATGGACTCAATTCACTGCCCATGAGAGACCTTTAACATCAATACACCCTACTTAACACTAACACCAATATTTGCTCTTGCTTTTAGATGTTGTTAAATATGCATTTCTCAAAGTTCAAGTCTGTTTTTGCATTTCGATAGTGGGGCCTTTACAGTAGTATGATTGGGAAAAAATCCATTTTTGAGGTGTTATTTTTCAAAACTGAAATGCTAGGTGGCTATTATTTTGCAACTACTAAACAGTGACTCCAATTCTACACACAATCTAAAAACACTTATACATATTAAAATATGAAGAAATATATGCATTACTTACTGTCACTACTACTACATAAGGTAACACAGGGACTGTCATTAGCTCTTTCTAGGACTGCTGCCATCACAGCAGACTTATCAAGGCCTGTATTATCATTTGAACTATAGCATCACATAGTTATGCAAACTACATACAAGCAGACTTGTATTTCTTACAGAGTTCTATGAAACTGATATATAAGGAAAAGGAATGCGCAAGTGTTATTTGTCTTTATCCCTGAATGTTGGACTGCTGACTTCATCCACTACCAAACTGTACACCAACTATACCAAACTGGCACTCATATAATCAGCTTTCCATTTCAGAAAAAAATGGTTTACTCTTTTTCTGGCAGTTCCACAAATAAGTTCAAATTAAATGGAAGACACAACCTTTGAACTTATTCGCAAATTATATATTATTTTCAAGTGTGGTTTTGGAGGATTGATTGTTTCTTTTTCTAAAATAACACAAATATTGTAATGCTTTCATTTTATTCTTCCAGATTTTTATCCTGGTTTTCTCTAATAACTTGTGGATCCATTGATTCACCTCTGCCTAGTATGCTTAAAAAGTAAATTCAGAATCCCACTTAGTTCAGGCTTCACTTACACCTAACATGTTCAGCAGTTTTCTACTATGCAGCATATGAGCAACATGCATTCAAGAAACTACTTACTAGATAATGTCTTTAATTGAAAAGAAAGTGGTAACACAGTTTCAAAGAAGCACATAATATTTTGGATTGGAAGGGACCTTAAAGACCATCTAGTTCTAACTCTTCTAGGGACATCTTCACCCACATCAGATTGCTCGAAGTCCCATCCAACCTGACCTACAACACTTCAGGAATAGGGCATACACAATTTCTTTGGGCAACCTGTTCTGGTGTTACACACCCTCTCCACAAAGAAATCCTCCTAATATTTAATCTCAATCTACCCACTTTCAGTCAAAAGCCATCACACCTATACTACATGCCCTTGGAAAAAGTCCTTCTCCAGCTTTCTTGCAGCACCCCCTAGGCACTGGTACAAGTTTACTCTGCTGTTTCCTAGTTTGGATGAGTTTGTACTTCTGGTTGATAGAACCTTTGGTGACAGCAACTGGACAAGATCCTGGTGCTATCTCTCAAATCAATCTGGAATTTCTTACAATGATGTACTCCACTGAAACTGTTGCAAGACACAGGAAGTCTGTATTATAACCAAACAATTACTAACACCAATCCAGAACAAAATTTGTTCTGCATTGTGACATACAAAATATTCATAGGTCACTCCAAAAACTGCTTTTGTCAACAGGGAAATCCCTCCTCACCTCACCATCAACACTCTTCATTTCAATCACTTGTACCGTCGCTTTTTCTATTAAACCTAAGTATTCCAAAACTTTTTTCACTCAAGGCTTAGCAAGCAATACAAAATTATTGCACATACATTTACTGACAGCAAAAGTCACACTTACTACCAAATACCACCAGTTATAACAACTGTTAAATATCTCATCCTAACTACAAATCTTATCACAGATTATTTTCTTGAATCATAAAACTGTGTGAAAACTTAAGGAACTAAAAAAATTCAACAGCATAAAAAAATACACAAAAATATTTTTTATAGTAAGTACAAAAATCTTCTTTTACTTGCTCTTTTTGTAATGGGAAAATGTTTAATTCTTCAATATAAACTTTACAGCAAAGACACCTGGACATCTTCTTGTCCATTACAAGATATTATTACATGTCTCTTAACAGCCCCTGCAAAAATCATTTGATATTATTTATTAATATTAGTTAACAATTACAGCCTAGAAGCCAGCATCTGCAGTGGAAAATAAAAAGGAGTCCACAACATCATGTAACAAAGGATGATAAAAGTATTCTGAAAGAACATATTGCTGAAGTTTTTACCCAGACATTCTCATCCTTCTCTTTTTGTCATCCTAAAGTCTCATCTAGCGATGTCTTCACTCAAGGGAATACTACAAAGCTTCATTTTCCAATTTCTCCTCTTCTGTCTTTCACTGTGTGGAAGTCATGCTCTTCTTTCTATCTTTCAACTACTTTTCTTTTCTGAACTGACTAGTCTCATTCACAAGCCCACCTTCATGGCTTTCTCCTATTCTGTCACTCTGTTCAGTACTGAGATGTCAGCTCTGCCTCAAACTTACCTCTTCCCTTACTAACCAGTTTCAAACCTTCACTCTTTTCTGACATCCTGTGCAACTACAGGCAGGGCTGCCTCTACCCTCTGCAAGGCTGGCCTTTCGAATTCCTCTACATCACGATCACCAAGAAAAATTGGGCAAGGTATGCAAATACTCAGCCGCCAACTGCTCTGACCGTCTGCCTCATATCGAAGAGCAATTTCTTCAAGCAGAGGTTGGCTTCCAGTTCTGTGTTTGTTGATGCTCATGCACTGATACACGATTTATAGCCCCTTAAAATTCTATTAGTGCATGTAAAAAAATGACAGACTTAGCACTTCCATATACTACAATGGCATTCATTTTTAAGAGAAAACCAACCTATTAGAAGTGGCTAATTAGACAAACTAAGCACTGAATTTGACAGTTACCGGGAGGTGCAGGAAGCTGAGCAATCCTTTCCTTCTGCTGCACACTGCTAAGGCTACACCTGGAGTGCTGGGTCCACTTCTGGGCTCCTCAGTATGAGAAACATGGACACAGCACAGAGAGTTAGCAAAGGACCACAAATATGATCAAGGGACTGGTGCATCTCTCCCATGAGGAAAGGCTGAGAGCTGGAACTGCTCAATCCTGAGACCACAAAGCTCATAGGGGACCTCATCAGTATGTGTAAATATCTGAAGGGTAGGGGCAAATAGGATGAAGTCAGGATCCTTTCAGTGGTGCCCAGTGACAGGTGCACAGGCAATAGGCATCTAATGAAATGAAGGAGGTTTCCTGTGACCATCAGGAAACACTTTTTATACTACCAGGGTTACCAAGCACTGGCACAAGCTACACAGGGAGATTGTGGAGTTTCCTTCCTTGGAGATGATCAAAAGCTGTCTGGACATGGTGGCCCTGCTTAAATAGGGGTGTTGGACAAGATGACCTCAAACAGACCCTGCCAATCTCAATTACTCTGTGATACTGCTTTTTCAGCCCTGTTAACCAAAGACACTCCCGTTATTTTCAGATCTGAGGCACTTACCTTCTATACTTACTTACAATCAGATTGCTGTAGTCTTTTTTACTCATAGCTTGTTCCCTTACTGCGCCACAAGAGCTCATTAAGGATTCCCAACTACTACAATGGTAACACAAGTAACAGACTGCTGCCTCAATCCTGGATATGGAGTTCTCTTATACTGAACACTGAATGGGGGGAAGTACGGAGCGAAGGAGTGTAGGGGTGGCAGAGTGGGGAGTGCAGCTTTACATTCTGACTTCTGTTCCCATGCATGAGGAGTTGCTAAATGCTGCCTCAGCTGAGGTGAACCAAACTTGTGTTACACTCTTCCATGCAGTAGTGGAAGAGGGACGTGTACACTGGCATGGAATGTGCCTAGCAATGTGATTTGAATCTCAGACTAAGTAATCAGATGTCATGCCTAACTTTGAGTTAATGCAAAAGACATCAACAGTGCCCAAGTATTCAACATCTCCAGTTCAGAAGGCAGTAGTCTGGATGAAGGCAAGTTAATAAAGATATACAATTTTTATTTCAGTAATAAATCAGTCTCTTCAAAAATCAACTATTCAGTACGTCAAGTTACAAACATCAACTTTGCATGTCAAGTCACACATAGGAATATTTTCTAATGTAAAAAAAAAAATCTCAGCCTTCCCTGCCTGTTTATTACTGACTAAGCAAATACAATTATTCAGAGTAAACCACCTTTATAAAAATAAGTTACCAATATTCTTAGAACACATTCTTAGAACAGAAAAAAATATGCAGCTAACAACACTCATTGTTGGAGATACAAAAGATTGCACAGAATCTGCTTGAAAAGCATTCCTATATATAGATCATCACATAGCGCTCTGTAACAAGGATTCTACAATTTGCTATAGGACAAACTGCATTTACTGCACTGCTCTTTCCTGTTTGCTCAAAGCTGTAACATTCCAGTCTCCATCTTCTCTGTGCTCTTTCTGAATGACCCTGAATGACCACACATTTTACGTGTGGCAATGCACTTCTCTGAAGTACATTATGCTGTACTGCACAAGACTAACCTGAAATAAACTATGTAGGGAAGAGTAACAATGCCAGGAGCACAGACTTATTCTGAACACTGCCAAACAATTCTAAATGCAATCTACTTAGCACACAACCTGCTTCTCTCCTCAAAACTATGCTGACAATGTCATCTGAAGGTGAAGTGCCATCACTATTTTCATTTTACTTGGTTCAAACCACACTGTAATCACTGCTTACTGAGGGTCATCATTAACTACTCTGTGTATTAGACTTCACCAAAAAAAACCCAAACACCAAGCAAAGTGCCCTGAACTAAAAACTAAACCACTTGTCTAGAAGTCCACCTGTGAAAGCAGAACCTTAAACAATTTTCAGGGTTTTAATGTTAGTCTGAATAGCTGAAGATGATATGGTTTCTTTTCCCACTTCCTAGAAAAGCTTTTACTAAGACATTTCATGGAATAGTGCTGAAAGCTGGCTTATACACCATTACTCATAATTAAAGAGTGGAATACTCAGAATTCATAGACTTAAAACCACACAGAAAACTGGTAGAAAAAAAAAGTATTTGAATACAACTACAGGAAGTAGGGGAAAACCAGTAACTTATCTGTTAAGTATAGGTGGTTATAGGAAAAATGGGTACACACCGAATTTTCTTCCTCCTCTTCTAGTTCTCTCTGCTGTTCCTCATGTCGCTTTGCCTTTATCTCCATAGCTTCAGTGATTAGGTCCCTTAAAATTGAAACTGGCTTAGCATTCTTAATAAATGTATGCTAGGGGGAAAAAAAATTAAAATTTGTAATATCACCACAGTAGTTGTGCTTCAGATTTAATTACAAGTCTTATTCAACACCACAGATTTCAGTGACAAACAGTATCATACATTACACAATAACTAAAATCTAAACCAACACAACATACAGTATCTTTCAGCTGCTTCATAACTAAAATTTTTCTTAAAATTTTACTGGAAGCCTTGGGAAATGTAATCACTTCATAACTGTTTTATGATTGAGGATATAATTTTCCAAAGAAAACATGAAGTAAGTTGTAAATATAGTGGTGATGATCTGACATAGAAAACCAATGTTTTTCAGGTATTAGTTGCATAGTTTAATTAATCTTAACAAATTGAGAGCATAAAGTAGTGGTTCTAACCAGAGCACCTGTGGCTGCTTACTTCAACAAACCTATACTTTAAATGTTGTACAATATTTCTTGATCTATGATGCTGAAACATGGAACCAGTAAAAAAAAACCCCTTACTTTCAGCAGGAAGTTTTATTTTTAATTTGAAGTCATTTAAAACATTAATTCTTCATTTAAGACAAGGTGCATGATACAATTTGCATATTTTGCTGCCTAATAACCACTGATGTTAGAAAAAATCTGATTTTTGCATCATTATATGCAAGTACAATTCAGGCAAAAGGTAACTAAGTACCTCAGGAAAATATTAAATATTTTAAAACTGTTCCATGAAGAACAGAACTGATGAAGCCTCATGCCCTACATGTATTATCTATCTTCTCTCTTGATATATTAATTCAATTACTCTCTTTTTCATTCCATGACCTCTCCTCACAAGCAGTACTTCAATTTCTACTCAAACGTTTTCACAGCACCTCCAGCTCCATCACATACGCTCCAAATTCCAGCTGGGGAAAAAGACAACACAGACTCCTGATGAACAAACACGGTACAGTAATTTCACGACTATAAGGCGCACCCTTTTGACTAAAATTTTCCCCCAAACCCGGAAGTGCACCTTATAGTCCGGTGCACCTTATATTATGGACAAAGTTTGGAAATTTGTAACCCGGAAGTGAAAGCTGCGAGCCGCAGGGGGAGCTGGCAGGGCCATGGCTGCCAGGTGGAGGCGGCACGGAGTGGCGGTGGGCATGCCCTGGCCCCGCCAGGTACAGGCGGGCCCGGGGGCCCATGGCTGTCGGGTTGAGGCGGGGTCTCGGCCAGCAACCGCGCAGTGGGAGCCGGGGGTAGATCCTCGCTGCAAAAAAAAAGTGCGCCCTATAGTCCGGTGCGCTTTATGGTCGTGAAATTACTGTATTTGGTTTTCTGGTCAGTAAGCATGGGAAAGAAACTGAAGCTTTTTGTTTGTTTGTTTCTCCTCACTTGCCCACATTAATGCAAGTCTCTTCTATGCAGCTGTCCATACTCAGTTAACCATACAGACTTCAAATCTTGGAGGTCTCAAGTACTCACACATCAAACAGACACTTACAACTTTCAATTTTTACTTACCTTGTGGTCTACATATTGGTGTTTGCCAATGTGTAAAATTAAATACTCATAGCATGATCTACAAATTTGACAAATCTATTATCAAAAGCTACTTTGCAAAATTTTTGTTCTCCTTGTAGCGCAGTTCACTGGAACTTAAAATTTAACAGCTGCTATTGCTAGTTCAACCCAGAATTAAACCAAGCAGGAGAGTAACACAGGAAGTGAGAGCCTGGCATACCCGGCCTTGCTCCAAAGGTCCACACTGCCAACTGTGTGGTTCACACAGGAAAGTGCCCACTTGGTTGAACTCAGCCCAAGAACAAACTCATTATACTGCCTATCTGCATCAGACCTTTCTGGGACACAGAACCACCTGCCTGTTCAACCTGACATGACAGACAGATTGAATATACCCCATGTATGGTCCACACAGAGGGGTAGTGTGTGGTCAATTCTTTCACTAAACACTAGTCTAAACCCTGAGATCTATTGAGGGCCTCTAACCACAAAGCAAAGGTCCAATTTTAATAGCAAGAACCAGCCTTAAACTATTTAATGACCAATGAATTTTCAGAAGCAGCAACAAGAGAAATAAAATGGGGGCAGAGATTCAGGAGCTGATAGAGAACAGACTACAAAGCAAAAAAAGAAATAAGGCATAATAACAGTTAAAATAAGGTTTCCCTTACAAATTTTTACAACATTTTGGGTTTGAGGGGAAAAAAGGGGGGAAAAAAAACCCAAACATAAAATATGCTTTTCCTCAGTAACTTAAATACTGACCTGTAGCAGCTGGGTTGCTGTAGCTCTTTGTTCAGGATTTTTCACTAAGCATTTTTTCACAAAATCTGTGAATTCATCAGACCACAGCTCTGGTTTCCGGAAGGTTGGAGGGGGATTTGTAGGAATCATAAAAATAGCCTAGATAAAAATCAAACAATAGCAAGTCTAAGCAAAACACATCACCACAGCAGCTGAAGCCAAGTTTAAAAAAAAGAAAATGCTTTATCCACCTTTCTTATCAGGGTAAGAATCTGGAAGACAAATTTCAAGTATGCAAGGATTGCTACTCAGATCAAGATTCAGAAAGTAAATCCATCTGCTACTAATGTAACTACTTCCCATTAGATTTTCTCTATTTAAACTGTAGCCCATTGAGCACAAGACTCCTTATTTTATCTACTGCTGTTCATCAATCTGAAGAGATGATTATATTCTTTCAGAAATTCTTAGCAGAAATGACAGCACTGTTTGTTTAAACACACATATAAAGTTGCTGTGAACAGCCAAGCTCACCTTCTCCTCTCAAGTGAATTTAGTTTTATTTGAAAATTGCTTAGGAAATTTGGGAAGATTGCTATTTCCTTTTGCACTCATAATTCATCAGATGGAGCTCTAAAAGCTGCTTTTCCAAGTAAGATTTAGATACATATGCTAAAAAGCCTGTGGTAACACTAAAAGATGACATAAATAAAATAATCAAGTCTTACAGTACTGAGAACTTACATGAAATTGAAAATGCACCTTTTACCTATATAACAGAAATTTCTTCTGTTGAGAACCTATGCAGACAGATTTTTCTACTGGAAAAAAATATTCATCCTATATAAAAAAAAAGTTTGTCCTACTTAAGATTATATACATTGTGCCATTTTTTATATTATTATTTCCATGTTTTCCTCTAAATAAAAATGCACACTTGTATTGGGGGTAAAAAGCCACACAACTCTGACAGACTACTGAAAATTTTTGAACTTTTATATGCAATAAATCCATCCAATATAATCACTTAAGACCTACACATGACAGCAACACACTATTCAGAACTATGTCTATTGACAAGAACAACAGGCTATTATTTTCTTCTAAATCCAGGTTCAATTCAACCACATTTTCCAAACTCACAGGGAAGAAAAGTTCTTCATTTGTTTTTCTACAAGCATATGCAGAAATACAAACTCAGAAAAGGGGAAAAAATGACTATGCACACTTTTAACATATTAGAAGCACTAGAAGCTTCAGCCTGTGCCTGAAATGCAGAAGACAGACAGAACTTCATGAAATTTTATCCATAGCTTCTAAAGAAGTCAGGCTGGCCTTGAAAGATGGTTGAACTCATTCAAACCCTCATTAGAAAACCCTTCTCATATTCTGAAGGAAAGAGGAATCCATGCAAAATGATGTAAAAACTGCTTACTAACATTTTAATGAAAAATGAATTCTGTACTGAATAGTTGCTTGAATTCAAGCACTTCAACATTTACAAAACGTGTCATTTTGTTTAATAAAAATATATGCTACAACAGCAGCTTTTTTCTTTGGCATGGGCAGCCATGCCAAACAAGTATATGGACTCAGGTAGGAAACGTGGCACGCAGTAACTGG
The DNA here is from genome assembly GCA_013186435.1 of Turdus rufiventris. Taxonomy (NCBI): domain Eukaryota; kingdom Metazoa; phylum Chordata; class Aves; order Passeriformes; family Turdidae; genus Turdus; species Turdus rufiventris. Next base: position 5,264,843 of record PYHW01009979.1, read on the forward strand.
CCTTATCTACCTCACTTGTGATGCAAGATTAATTGTCAGTACAAGTGAAGTGCTTCTGGCAAAAAGCAGTGGCGAACAAATTCAGCTGTTTCTGTCCTTGAAATTAATGATCTCTTCTGAACTTTGAACTGATGACTTTTGATCTTATCTGCAGCTACTCTTAACAACCAACTCTGCAGTAGCTATTGAAAACACAGTTGTAACAGAAGACTACCAACTTCTGTTTATGTGGTGTCAAAACAGGTACCTCCTGTTTGATCATAAACATTGACCTCTCTCCCCACAGGTAAGCAAAGATAAGTTACAGAGTCCTACTCAGCTCCACAGTTCTAGGAAAAAATGCTTGCCTTGGCAAATTATTTTCGTCAAATACACAGCGGTTAAGAACCACAGCAAAGAACTGACTTCTTTGTCATCCACAAAGGACAATGAGAAGAAAGACGGAATTAATGAATCATTCTTTTATGCCCAGCAACAAAAGCCACAAAAGGAGATATTCAAATGTTAGAGTTCTGAATCCACACTTACACTTCGTACATTTGCTGAAAATACCTACTTCAGAAATATGTATATTTATGTGGTGCTTAAACTGTAGGCTTTTTTTAATCCTACAATGTCAAATGAGCTGTAATTAGTTGAAAAGAAAAATTAGATGCATTTTTGTAATACAAGAAAACATACAGAAACTACTTATTCCAAATATTTAGTCCAACTTGGTAATTATGCTGTGCACTTGCTAGCGTGTACCTCTCCCTCCAGCTCTCATCACTCCATTCTATTAACTAACCTAAAATTCTGGTTTTTAATTCCATCTTTCCTCTCTACTACTCAATTTTGGCTTGCATATCCCTCTGCAGGAAAGTTAAGCTCCTTTCCTCTTTCAAAACAGTCTACAATTTAGCTTTCCACTACCTTGTTTCCTTCCAAGAGACTTGCAAAGCAATCACTGGAGAATTATAAAGCTAGTCCCAAATCTCCAGGAATTAAAACAAAACACTTATCTGACAGGAACTTATACCTCATTTTTGCTTCCACTTCTTGTCAAAAAGGTCGTTTCTATTCTAAAATAACTATATATTATTTTGAAATAAAACTAAGCTATTTCAATTACTCTGAGTGCCAACGGAACCAGGAAATAATTGGTTTTATTCACGTTTCTTTCATCTTACCTTAGATTTCTCCAGTCCCTGTATTTTCCCAAACTATTATTTGTAGTATTTTTTTTACCTCTACTCCACTTGTAATTGTCTCAGAAGTTTCCCACTATTTGTTTAAGTGTAGCTCTCACAGTGGGGTTGAGGACAGTGCTCATACAACCAGTGTTGGGCAAATGTTGCTTAAAAGAAACACCAAATACAAGCTACTATCCACCCAACTACATGGGCTGAACTGGCAGCTCCAACTGCAGGAAATTTTAGGAGGAAATTGTTCAACAGCTGGGGCAGGCTCTGACACACTTACAAAAGAGCTGGGGCTAATTATTTTCTCTCTCCCACCCTCAACATCACCTTCCACATTGCCTTACATTTCTGAAACAGACTGACAAATCTTACACCCATCAAATATACAACCAAAGAATTCCACTGTATGACTCAGTCTTTGGTTTTAACCATTCAATCATCTTTTAAAAGAGAAAGAAACCTCTAAAGATGCAAGAAGGATCAGTTTAATCTATCTTCACCTGCCTACAATATAGGGTTAATTCCAAATTTGTCCTGAATTGGCCCTTCCCCCTCTGAACATTGAGCCCAATTCAACTTTGAATCACCCTTCACACATTGGTCTGAGGCAAATCCTTCACTCTGCAGTGAAACCAGAATTCAAGGCAGATTATAGCATATGTATGACAAAAGATGAGGGGAAGATAAAATCATCCAGAGCAGTTTTTGGGGCCACTTCTGAATTGGGCACTGGCAAGACAGTTTCTCCCATACCTGTTGTATGGTAACATCTCCCCGCTCAATCGCCAGCAGTTACAAGTAAGTTGAATAACAACTGAGAACCAGGTCTTAAATGAGAGCAGAACTGCACAAGTCAGCCCAGTATTGTCTTTTTATTATTCTTAAAGGGCCTAGTATTTTAAATCAAGTCCAGGCCAAAAACAGTTGGGTTTTTTTTTCTATGAAGGTTCTTTTATAGGCAATTTTATTGGCGTGAAAATATAATTATGGTGATGATGATGAATTAGGAAACGCCGAAAGAAAAATGAGATGCTCATATACCACACATGGAAATTCCTAATCAGAAAATCCTTGCAGCTCATTCTTCTTGTCAGTCAGGGTAATATATCTGTATTTTACACAGCCCACGAACACATTAAGTGATCAACAGCAATTTCATAGAGGTACCGTGTCTTCTGGTTTTTAGTTCCTTGAATAACTTATCTATATTAATTAGCTGAAATAAGTTACTTGCAATAAAAAGCAGAAAATCTACCCATAAATACTACTGAAGAAGATAACAAAGACTTCTATATTGTGGTGATTCTATAATTTTGTGCTGTGAAGCTCCATTGGTAGAATCTATAGAGAAAAACTTTTTTACAAACAGGGTAAGGATACATGACATCAGTTTGTGACTTCATAGTTTTTGGAACCACAGTTATACTACTTAGTCTAGCAATCTACTGTAGGAAACAAGCACCAAAACACACTTAAACTCAGTAACACATTCCAGAGTACAAAAACCTATTTAAGTCTGGTGGAGTTACATATTGAATACTGCAAAATTTTAATAACTTTGGAAACAAACAATCACCTGAAAGACACATTTTTCTCTTCTTTGTGAGACATGCCATAGAACCTCCCTCCCTTCTTGAATAGCCTTCAAAAAGACTACTAAAACACCACTGAATAATCAGTTACACAACTCATCAGCTGTCTAAAAATGAAACATCAACATGAAAAAGGGCGAAATACTAACAGGTTCTACACTGGATTTGCTTTGTTAAGCATGATTTCTTGGTGTGGCTTTTTAGGGAAGGGGTTCTGTTTGTTTTGTTTTTATTAATTCAGAACTATTATATTGCAACAGTGAAAAATAAAGTTACTGAACAACACCACGTGTTTAAAGTCAAGAAAGTTGGTTCATAATCTGCTTCATAACAGATAATAGATTTATTTGTTAGAAGTACCTAAAAATCACTGCTTCCTCCTTGCATCTGCAAACACAGATTTTGACGAAGATAATGTAATGTACTCACACCTTTTGTGCAGAATTACCAACAGGTCTGGGTTCCATCAGAAACATCTATCACATACCTGATCTAAGTTGTTTCTTACTAGAATTATCAATAGAGGATTAAATGCAGGAAGGGAAAGTGAAGCTTTAGTTCAACGAAGTTCTGGACCAACAGTAACTGACATAAATTTTTTCATCCTAATGAGGGAAAATATGTGTGACATTTAACATGCAATCTACTGTGCTTACTTATATAGTTTTTAGTAATGACCACTGAACCATAAACAATATTAGGCAAGTTAAAAATTACATTTAAATTACTTTATTATAAAATTTAATATATCAAAACTAGGAGCACTTGAAAAATAAAATACAACACCATAGGGAAAAAAAACAAACTAAATAAAACAAACCAAAACTCCTACCAGTGGCTTAACAGCCATTCACTGTCATAAGCTTCCCTCTGGAATAATGATCTTTTATGAACAAATCCAAGTATGATTCACTTAAGATGTAAAGTAATAAAGTAATAAACACAGAGGAAAGATACATAATGGAAAGATTATTCTCATGATTAACAGCAAAGATGGGTTACTGAAAGATAAGCTATATACATTGACCTGCATATTTATTATTTCTAGTAAGCTCATAACATTCTGACAGCATAACAACAGGTCAAGAAAGTAAAGATACCAATCTCAAACATTTTGCAATAGTAAGTGCAATTGCAAATCTATCAAAACGAATCAACCCTTGCCTTGTTAGCACTGTCACGCAACAGAACGATGCCTTGAGATTCACCTCTAAGTTTACTCTTCCTACTAAGGTGGGAATTGGACTCGTGAACTCTATGGATCCCTTCCAAATTTACATATTCCTTGATTCTGAAAAATTGCTTTAAATTTCAAAAGAATATTACATATAATTTGTTATGTGACAACAGCTTCAACAAGTTACTATTCCAAGGTCACAAGTTCATCTGGTTTGGGTTCTTTCATAACTGGTTTTAAACACGCTTACTTAGAAAACTGATTTTTAAATCTCATCACATTTCCTGACTTCTACCATATCTTCCACTGGTATATTTAAAGGACAGAATTTATTGTACTGGCTGCTATGCAATTATCAAGACAAAGAGTAAATTCCCCCTGCTAACTCAGCTAGAAGGAACATGGTATCTGCATATATGCCTGTTCATTATCAAACCATTTTGTCAGATGAGTAACAAAAACATTTATCACCACCAATATTCTCCTAGAACTATCTCCTCAGCATTCTGTCTTACTGCTAGTTAATTAATTTATAAGTTTATCCATTTTTTTTTCACATTTTTAAAGCTTTTTGAACTCCTATAACCCATCACTTGTACTATCCAAAGATACCTGAAAGCTATCCAACAAGTGACTTCAAGGAGTTGTATGAAGAGAAAGAACATTGTTCATCTGAACTGACCTCCTTGTGTTTGTTTCTTCCTTCTCTCTATCCCTTCAAGCCCAGCAGACCTATCAATATTTCTCCAGGGTTTCTTCTAACACATTTAAATAGTATTTAGGGAACTCTTCATTACTTTTGCCTGTAATTTTTTACTACTATCTTGTCCCAACTTTCCATCATCTATTTTGAAATGGAACAGTTTTAGTTTCTCTGTCCCATTCAGTAGGGTTATTTTGATTTCCTGAGCCCAGCTCTTCAACATAAAATGTTCCTGAATTCTGCCATTCAACTGAACATTGTCCTTTTAGTTTGGGGATGCAACCTTCAAGTTCCCATTTCATCTGCAAGGTGCAAGTCATTGATTTCAGTGACATTTCAACAGAAAGAAGTCATAATCAGCAATCTGCTCCCCAAAATTCTTCTCTCCTTCAACTTAGATTCTTCAAAGCAGAGCAAAAAAAATGCCCTTTCAAAGTCTGTAGAAACGAAAAAATAAAGCATGGGAAAATCTACAATCTTATGACGGTTTTCGAATCCTTCTTTAGCCTCACTGGGGGTTTTTTTGTTGTTTCCTTGGGGGTTTTTTTGGAGTGAGGGGGGCAATTTTTCAAGTGAAAATAAAAATAATTTGAAGCTACTCAAGATTCTGTACTTAAACTACCCAGTCAGTTATTAGTCTTGAATTTTAATTGACATATACAGGAATTTTCAGAGGAAAATATCTAATGGCAAATAACCCCTTAAGGATACTAAAAAGTATAAATATTAAACACTTTATTGAAAGGTTATACTGAAAGTTGACATCCAAAATAACTACAAGTCTACACATTTTTAGTGTTCTTGGACATAAAAATAATTTAAGATCCCAATGAAAAAAAATCCAAGCACCAGTGGAAAACAAGATACTGAAAGTCAACAAGTCTTACCAAAAACCAGAAGTTCCAAAGAGCTGAAAGGAACTGCAGCATTCAGACACCATCAAGAACAGTATTTCTAGTAATTTCATTCACCAAAAGGAAAACCTAAATGAGCTGACATTTACTTCATTTTTCTTGTTCTGAAAAGCACCCTCAGTTTGAGCACTGTGTGAGCAAGATTCATTTTATCAGGAGGAGAAAGAAGGGTGCACTGCATGTATGTATATGTGGGTCTTTTAAGGTTTGGGTTTTTTTGAGGGGAGGAAGTGTTTGCAAGTCAGGGGATTGAGATAGGACAAAATAAATAGATATTAAACTACCTTTAGTTTGGAAAGAACTAAAATGGTTTAAACTTCTAAGTGATTTTTTACCTGACACAGACTTGGGAAAAAAAGTATTTTGAAACACTGTTGTAAAGAAAAAAATTTCCTTTTGATAGTGATGAGCAACACCCCCTCTTTGTGAGGAAATCAAAATCACTGTAACACTTCGGGCCACTGCCCAATTCTATTCAAAGCCTCGGCGAACTTCAACACTTAAGAGCCTCTCAGACTAAATGATACATTATGACAGATCCCTGCCAGGTAACTCACTGTCTAAAGGATATCTCCCAGCCACACAGGTGGCCAGGAATCAAAAGAGAAAATGTCTTTGTGAATGTTGGTACCTCTCAGACAGAAACATCCTGCTATCACATAATCACTGCTACCCTCCCTTCACAGAATACATGAGATCAAGAACATGAACTTGAAACTGAACAACTTCTTTTTTCAGCATGGAACTATTTTCTTATCAGTTACAGAACAAAGAAATGGCTCAGAAAGTGCACACTGTATGACATAATCCAGGGAATACTCTTGTGAATCATTTAGTCTTCTTCTACCATAGTTTGTTTTACTCCTGATTCAGTACTATCTTGAAAATTCATATGCATAATGCTTAGAAGGTTCCAAGCTTTTACCAGAATATAAAACTTACTTTCCCTCCAAGAAAACCCCAGTAACAGAGTTCACTTGAACAAAAAAAAATATTTTTTCTTCTTCTCACAGTATTTTCTGCAGTTTCTGCGAAAATGAAGCAATGATTATACCCAGAGACATACTAACATTTAATGAGACATGAAGTGGAAAAACTGCATTTGCAATTTTATTTACTAGCAGAAGAATCAAGGAGTGAGTAACTTATATTTGTGAGAAAAAGCTGTAGTAAACTCACTGGACATTTAATGTGAAATCTCTGACATAACCACAGACAGCAGTAACGAAAGAAGGCATTCAAGAAATACGTGACAGCTCTCCTTTATTTGGGGTATGTTACAACTCCAGCAGCAGTTTTGTGTTCAGTTTCAGGCTTCAAACTTTCAGATGTGAATGGACTGATGATGGTTTGAAACAGAGTAACTACAATGCTGAGATATTTAAAAAGCACACTCTGCAAGAAAAGATGGAACAAATTAAGATTGCTCAGTCTAAAAGAGATAACTACAGTGAGAGATATGGTAACAGTCCCCAGCATGTTAAATGCCACTTCAAAGAGGGACAAAGTCTATAAAGAACCAAAGAGGAGCTAATGAGTTTAAATTTTAACAAGGAATATTCAGGTTACATTGTAGGAAAGTTGCCAATAAACTCCCCAAGAAGTTACAGACCTTGTTGTTTTATTCTACAAAAAAGCACCGTTTCAGAACGTCATGATCAAAATTTGGGCATGTGTCTGGAAGATCTCTTCCTCCACCACCACCATCCCCTTTGCCCTGTGCTCATATAAAATTAATTTTTAAAATAAAGTTAAAAAAAAAAAAAAGAGGATTATCATGTTTGGTCAGCCTAGGTACAGAAACAAAATGACCACGTTTAACACAAAAAACATGAAACATAAAGGAACAATGCCTTTCAACAGTGTTTGCTGCTTGCTACTCCAACTTTTGCAATGGCAGCAGATGAACAGGTGACAGCAAAAGCCAACCACCACCATAAAGCAAAACAATTCATTCACCTGCAGTGTGCAAACTAAGAACTAAAATTAAACTGACAGATCACAAAATTCCAGATATGAAATGCCAACACCTTACTGACATAATGAAAACAACTAATTAATTACAGATTTTGTAGTCTATGAAGGAGTAATTGAATTCTCACATCTTAAAGCACTGTCTACCTTCAAGCAAAGAATGAAAACCTCTCCTGTTTCTGCTCCACTGACTCTCAAGGTACTGAGAGAATACAAGACTCAACAGCGCTGCTTTCCCTGCTACCAGGTACACACAAAAAACTGCTACTGTCCTTGCCTTGCTAGTGTTTCCAGTATTCTCCCTACTAGTTTCAAATAAATGTCATTTATATTGTAGACCTTTAAACTTCATTGCTAGATTAGTGTAATAGCCCCATTCTTTCCTGTAAGGAAATGTAGCTGCTATAGTAAAACGAAGTAAAATCTGGACATTGGAATGTCTAAATGAAAAGAGAAGTACAACCAAGGCACAGCATTACATAGTTATACAATGATGCTAACCTTAAATTTTAAAAAACTAACACTCCTTTTAAACCAAATTGAGTAACACAAGTATAAGATCATAGTCAGAGTTAAAATTCAAACAAACTGCCTGAACTAATAGTTCAGTTCTTCAACGCACTGTGTTAGCTTGGTAGGTGTAAGCATTGCTCTCTGGAACAGGGTGTGAAAAATACGAACTACATCATGGAATTCAAAAGCAATCCTACCAAATGACCAAGATAAAGCAATAGAACAAATTCTGGACAGGTTAGGTAAATCGATTTTAAAAATATATCTCTGAAATAGCATTGTGTCTGAGGAAACTGGAATTGGTAACAATTGCTCATGATTTAATAACTGATATGGCATACATCCTCAGGAAGATTCTTCCAAAACCACAAAATGTTCCAAAGAGAAAATATACACACAAGATTCAGATGCCATGTATTTTTTTTAAGAGACAGTAAAAGGTAACATGAACTGTGAGCCAAAGTTAACTCTGTATCTTCAGTTTTATTTATCAAACTGAAAAATCTCTCCAACTTTCTCTTTTCCTGTATAAGACCAAAACTATGAGATGTTCTGTTTGTATTACAATTATACTAATTCAATGCAGGTCACTTGCATTTTACTGAATCCAGATGACATTTAGTAAGCTAAACACAGCCAATTGGCTTTTCTTTTTTTTTTTTTTTAAAGGGGGGGGGCTGATTGCCTCTGGGTAGGTCATACAGTGGCTACAGAACACAATTGCTTGAATTACATTTTGACTAACATCAAACACAAAACTGAAGCTAAAAACTACCATTTTTTTTTCTGCATGCCTTCTAGATTTCTCATATTGAAACGTACTAATTTAAAAGTCACCTCTTTCCACCCTGAGGTGATAGATGCGAACAGAGTCAAAGTTTTTGTTGTTTCCTCTTTCTCTACTTAGTTTAAATATATACATTTTTAATATTTTAAGTAGTACAAACAATTTAGTTTCCACTTTATTTTTAATATCCCCAGTGGCTAACTAACCTTGTCAAGCCTGCTCATTTGAACATACCACAGTACAAAAGAAAATCATAGCACCCTAGACTTAGTGAGCACTAAAAAAAAGCCTCTTCTATTTCTGCAACAACATTTGTATTCTCCAATCAACCTGAACTGCCATGGAATTAGCTATACAATAACCTTTACTGATAATGCAGAGAAACTAGTTCCAGAGGAGCAGGAAAATCCTCAAGCTTATCTCCTAGAAAGAAATAAACAATATGTCTTTCTTAATGCCTTAGTTGTGATCAATGGCTGATTCTCTTTTGACAGAAATACTAACTATAAAATAGTAGTTAAGATCTATGCTATTAAATAAAACATCAGTTTAGACTTCATGCACCTGACTGCAAATAAGCCAGTGATATTCTTTCTATTCACATCTGTCTGGACTTGGTATCTTTTCTGTTCCCCAGAAGTTATCCGCCTCTCAAGCACTATTATCAATTGCTAAAATAAAATATAATGCATATTATAAAGTAGTAGCCTCATTGTTTGTTTATTCTGTAACACACTGAATTATACAAATTAGTCATTATTTGTATCATCTCAAGGTTTTGTATCCACCTCTAATTCCTGCCAATATGATCTGCTACACTTTGAACAAATTTCACCCAACAGAGGAAACAGAAGCACAACACGGGAGATTAATTCAAATGCATTATGCTAATGGCATGCAATGCTAATTAAATCTCCACTAGATTTGGTAACCTTCAAAATACTGCACACTCTACAGGAATTGCACACCCTGCAGGATGTCATGTAGATAAACAGCTTAGGTGTATGTACATGGTATTACTCTACAGGATATCAAGGATAGAGAAAATTTTTTCATAATTAAAGAAACAAAATTTGTATCATAAGGTATTTTGGAGGCCAGAGAGATATATAGACACTGAGAGAAAAGATCTGCAACATGAACTGGCTTTGCACGCATTTCCCTTTGCTTAAAGTAAATTATAAACAAACCTGAAGAGAGAAGATGAAAAAAATAGCAAGCATCTACTGTCAAGACTCCTACATTATTTAGCCTGGAACATTTTTTTTTAATTTCCTAAGTACTGGAGTTGGATCTGTGGTCTGTATTTTACTGCCCTGCCAAACACTTATTAATCATATTTTCTACATTTTTGTTAGGATCTGGTTTAATCTACTGCATTTGTTCCATTTGAAGGCATATATCATGGCTTTTCTACAATGAATGACATTGCAGAGAAAAAAAAAAAAAAAAAAAAAAAAAAAAGTGAAAATAAAGCCCTGTTACTATAGGTACACACAGAAATAACATTCCTTCACAAACTGTTAAGGAAACAAAAATTTATAGGCTATATTGCTGAAAAAAATACAGTTTAGCAATGTGGCTGTTGCAATCACTCAAGTATGCAAACAACATAGCAATAGTTGAAGCAGTGACCAGAAATGCTGATATCGTATAAATGGGCCATATCATACCCTTAATTCCTAGCAGCTTGTCCCCAGTTTATACAAAATACCTCAGGGCAGACAGGGGAAAAGATTTCTGAATGCAAAGGTTCTTCAAGACACGGCAGCCATATACAGTTACATGTACATGGCCTTTCCTCTCTCCTCAAATGATATGTTAGCAATCACACTCCTGGCTCCTCCAGCAATATGATAACTATTCACTCAGTAAACTGCATAATTCACATGAAGTATCCCAAAAAGCATCTTCAAGGCTCATCTTGCTTGAACAGCCTTTGAATAGCAAGATACTTTACAACATATATATGGAACTGCCAAGTGAAGGCTTTGCAGATCTGAAAAAGGCACATTTTGAAAACAGTGAAGAATTGCATCTCTCTCTTGCTCCAATTGCATGTATTCATACCACTAAAGCAGCTTCACAGAAGTTCCTCTATTCACCCTAAGAGTATCTATAAAGCCCTTAAGGCAGACAAAATAGAGGCAAGAAAAATTCCTAAACAAGTAGAAAAATAAAGCATGAGTGACATCTCTGTTAACTGAGGGACACATGCAATTTGAAGATTATCAGCTGGTAGATTCCCAGCATAAGAAAATAATAACCTAATCCCTATAAAAGTCTGCACAGAGTCACAAAGTTAATCAAACTCCTCCATTCCTCCTCAGATCCAAGGCCAATAAGGAAGATTCTATTAAAAGGTGCAAGATGAAGGAAATGACTAGATTCAAGAATTTCTGAGGGACATCACAGTCACAGAACGGCTGATACAGGAAGGGACCTTTGGAGGTCATCTTGTTCAGTCCTCCTGACCAAGCAGGACCACTCAGAGGCAGATGCCAAAGACTATGTCCAGATGGCTTTAGAATACCTCAAGTATGCTCCAGAACACTTCCTAGCTGAACAAGATTTCTAGCACTCAAATAGAGCAGGACTGAGTTAAAAATTCCAAGCCAAAAAATAGAGAAGTAATGCAAGTGATAAAAATCCTAAAGAAAAAGCTCAACACGAAATAGGAAAAATCATTATTTCCTGTGGATTTCCAAGGCAAAAAGACCTCCTTTGGAAGTCCCCTACCTCAAAGGGTAAGATTTGAAGCATTGTTCCAGACCAATGTCTTCCTGAAATGTCAGAAACTATTCCTGACAAATATTACACTATTGAGCTTAGGGAACAAAAACCTTCACAGGGACTTGAACTTAACACTTGACTTCTTTCTTTCTCAGGAGACTGATCCTCACCTGGGAAAAAGTAATCCCTCTCACAGTATCATTTCTCTTGATCATCCATACATACAGTGCCCTCAGGCCACAGAAGAGCTCTTATGTGAATGATAAGAGGTAGATGTCCTCACTGGATTAGAATAGGACTGAACAGACTGAAGCTATACCAGGCACCAGGAGTCTCAGACAGATTCTCAAAGTCAGCTATGAGCTAGCACAGAATGAATCCAAATTCCAGACATACAGTCCACTCCTCCAGGCCATAGCAATATGTTAATATAAAACAGGGCCAAAATACAACTTTGCATTAGGAGTGCCATGTATTTTTGGAATACTCTTTCCTCTATCACTGCATTTAGAGCTTATGCCTTGTCTCTGCAAACCTACATATTTAGCGGAACAACAGACCATACAGTGCACCCAAGCCTATTACAAATCAGAAGTGAGAGCCACTGATTTGGAAGACAGCAAGAGCTGGAAAGCTGCTGAAGACTATTGGCTCAAACTTGAGGTAGAGAAAGGCTGGGCATGCTGCCTGAAGACACAGCACTCAAACTGAAAGCACTGAATGCAAGCAAAAAGCAAAGGTTTGCCTAGAACAGACAGCAACACCAAAAGTGCAGAGGGTGGTATCTTAATCACTCCTCCTCCAGTTTCTCTTGGCTACTTACAAGGAACTACGTGGGGTGATGGACTGAAACAATGCCTCAAAAGCAGCACAGCACACTTCAAAGATCCTTTCCTGTGGCAGAGCCTCAGGCACTGCATAACCAAGACCACCACCAAGTCCCATGTCTGGTGAATTATCTTCTTTGTCCATAAATGGATATGCCCACTGAAGAAGGAAATAAGCCTTCATAAGTTAAAGGGAACATAAAAACGTAACTAGGAATGGCATAAAGATGATTAAACAAGTTACCCAACCAGGATAAAGAGCACTCACTTGAAGAAATTATTCACTTATTTTAAACAAGCCTTTATTTTAAGCAGTAGCAAACTCCACAGTCAGGCCTAAATCAGCTGACATACAAAAGGAAAAGGAGATGTGAGATTGTTCCACCTTTCCCTTACACAGAAAAATAAAGGGAAGGAGCATGAACACATTTGTTACAGACTGCTGAGCTGTAATGCTTATGTTAGACTGACACAGGTAATGATTTAAAAAACAACCACGTAAAGAGAAAAGTCAATTTGTTGAGCTGAAATTCAAGCACACATAAAACTAAGAAGTTCATCTAATAAACAGCAGCAGATAGGATAAATTCAGGATAAATTCCTTCAGAGATTTAATGCCTACAATTACATTTTTCATGTGAATCTGCAGTGTGGATAAATACAGGATGATTTACCAGATGCTCTCCCTAATTCCACTCCAAATGACATATGTGACATCCAATTGATGTTGAAAATGCATAAGAAGACTCATTTTCTACACAGTAGTTACGCATTACCTGGGCATCCTTTCTTGGCAGTAAAACTGAGTGGTTTTAGTATCAGATACAGTTTTAAGTTCACTGGAGCTCTTAGGCATAAACATTTTGTGAAGGGCTATACAGAAACCAACAGTTTGTACTCATAAGGTCACCAAGAAGACATCATGAAAGTTACTGAGCAAGTAATGCTTTCCAAGTGTTATTAAAAATAGAGAAAAAAATAATTAAACAAATACTCTTTTTTTGCCTGACTGAAAACATCCACGTGTAACAGGGATGCATTATTTGCACATATAGAGAATGAAAAACTCTGTGTGCCTGTGAAGCTATACAGAGTTCTTTGAGAGATAAATCCATAAAAATATATTCCTGCATATAAAAAAAACTAAGCTCTTTGTTTATAGATATTAAAATAAGCTTATGGATTTTATCTATACACATATAATCTCTCAAAAAAATAACTCCATAGATATAGGTATTTTTTAAAAACCAAGAACAATAAAAATTTGTTGTTTTCTTCACTTTAATTCAATGGAGGCATGTTTCCACACGTCTGGAATTAGCTTGTAACCATGGGAAAAACATACAAAAAAATACAATGCTCATTTTTGTCTGAAAATACTGAGGCTCTTAACCATCTTCTAGATGCAAGTTTTTTAAAACTTATTGCTCTGCCTCTGAACAAGATTTTCCTGTATTTCCCTAGCAAGGCTGTTCATACTGCAGATAAGCATAACTCTAGGTTACATGAGCACAAGGTACAGAGGTTAAGGAATGGTGCATTCTTAAAATGTATCTGTCACATCCATTAGCTACGCACATGCACACCCTGAACTCAAAGTCACAGGCTTTTTCTCTTTAAGAATCTGGTGTGCAGAGACAACAAAATGCAAGTGAAATTACTACTACTGAAAAATCTGAAAGCAGAGGCTCCCCCAGTGAAGGCATCACCATGGCTGAGTTCTCATCTTGTGTGAAACAGAACTCCAATCTCTCAAGGAGACTTTGCCAAGCTTCACTCCTGTGACTTGACTTACCTTTTCTCTTCTTGCATGCTGTAGAGCTCCTCTTTGCCTGGCCAAGGCACCAGGGACAAAAAAAGGAGGTGAAAAAGATGAAAACACATGTGGAAATTGGGGAAAGAAAAGACAATATTCCTCAGCACATCTTGCCTGACCTAAACAACTCACACTAAGTTTCAAAATTTGACTTCAACTTATGGTAGGGGACCAGCCAACCATTACCCCAGCTCTAAACAGGGCCATTTAAAACCTTTCACTTCTACAGCAGATCCTTTTATCTGCTTTTATTTATTAAAAATAAATTTAAACTATCTGTAATGAGTAGTCATCTTCATTTTTTAGAGACTATTCAATAATTTCTTTAGGTAAATTATAAATACACTTAATGATA
>PYHW01009979.1:5279464-5297437 GCA_013186435.1 Turdus rufiventris
ATCACCCCACCAGCATTAGTTTCCTCTGCCATTTGGACTTAACACCCCATACATACAAATTACTCTCTCAATGAAAGAAAAGCAGTCTTTGGTTGACCATCACTGGAATGGTTATTTGAAACTAGTAATCACACAATTCTTTCAATTCTTATCATATTACCAGTATTTTATCAGAAACAGATGTTAGCAGCACAACTTAGTAGGAATTATTGAACAACTTTTCTTCCCATTTCATAACAAATTAGGCAATGCTTAGTTGATGCATCTGAAAAAAGTTACAGAATTGCAAGCCCTAAGGCACAGGGCTGGTGTCATAATTTAAACCATCACCAACTGAAATGCAAAGGCATTAGAAACATAATGTTTTACTCTGTTAAACAAATTTCCCTTACAGATGAATTTGTTAATAAATTCTGAAGCCTCAATACCAACCAAAAGCTCCCATTTCAATGTCAAAAGTCTAGTAGAATTCTTACAAACATACTACTAAAATTCCCCAGATGTTTATAAGTAGTGAAATATAAATAAATAATTGTATAGATTTTTTAATTAAAGCCCATCTTGGCCATAGCAATGAATTTATGACAGATTTTTTTATTGCTATCATGAAAGCAATACAAAGCTAGAGAAGGGAATAATGCAGAAGTGAAATCATCCTGTGTGTATACTACAGTAGTGAAGCCTAGGTAGCAATTTCCAAATTTAAACCAAAATCCAGATATTTTCAGTGCCTGTTTTTAGCTCCAGATTTGATATCTTGGATCCTAGTAATCCAGTTTACTGCCTTTAAAGTCACTCTGAGAGGCTATTTTTATAAATATAACTGTCAAAGGAAACCAATTAAAGTGGAGTGTGAAAATTATTTATTTTAGTAACATGCATCAAGAGCATCCTTTGATCAAAGTTATGTTACAAAAGGCAAAAAAGTTATGCTACCTGTGTCAATGCCAGGTTTGGCAGTGTCCCTCTACTCACCATGTGTCTTCTGATAACTGTCATTAATTAAATGTGTGACAAATGTAATTATGATGTTCAGGATAAACTTTCTTTTTCTGCAAAGATTAAAGGTTAATTTTACGGGAAAAAACTTCCCTTCAGGTGTGAAAGAAAGCTGAGCCAACCATGTTTTTATTTTCAGAATACAGGTAATGAATTAAGGTAACATCCTAACTAGACTATTAAAAAGCAATAGGAAAAGAACATGCTCAGTGCATGAAACAACACCTGAAAAATATACACGACTTAATGGCTTAAGAAAATGAACATTATACCCACTGACTTCATCTATATGTACTAAGGGGTTAAGAACAAACTCTTGTGTTATGGGCATATTAGTCGATTTTTATCAAAGCTCTTTCCAGACAACACTAAAGCAGCATTAGAAATCATAATGCTAGATCAGAAACACTGCAAAAGTGCTCTTCTGCAGTAAGTTAATTTGAAAAAAAAAAAAATTAATAGGCTAAATTTTGCATCAGCTAACTTAAAGCTGAAGTGAATCTTAATCTAACCTGAACAAGTACAGAATCAACAAGCCAGCAGCAGAAATCCAGTAGCATATGCTTTAGCTGCTTGGTGAAATGCACTTTTGCGTCCACACTCAGTCCAGGCACTGTGAATGAATTCCACATTAAAGGTTATGAATTGCAGCCTTAAACAGAAAGTATCTTTCACACGGAGAGAGGTAAACATGGAAACAAACTCAGAGGGTAGGTACTTCACTTTGGGTACAGAGGCACATCAGGGCAGGGCACTGCTCCTGAGCTGGAGCCACATCACATCCTGCCCTCAGCCAGCACGGCTGTCAGAGGGAGCACGCACCAACTTTCCAACACCCACCCAGACAGATGTGTCCTCTGGTTTTTAACCTGCCCTACTGCTCACCCAGGCCTATAGCAGTAAGACCCTTCTTTAGCACCAGCAGCTTACCATAGTATTTCCAGTCTAGAAAGAACCTTCCAGCTACTGCACACTCCACATATTTTCACACCAAGCAAGTGGCAATGCAACCAGTTGCTCCTCAGTCACGATTTATACATGACAATTCACACTACTGCTAGAAGGATCAAGTTCTAAGAAACTTTGTGCCAATTTCTCTAAATGATTTAATTATTCTGACTGTTTAACAACAGCATGTTTTACAAATTAGGAACTTGCATATGCTCATTTTCACTACCAAGAATCAAATGCTAGCCACTTCTAAATACCAAAAAACACAGCTTGCACAAATTAGTCCTATTATTCAGAGAAACAAACAAAAAGCAAGACATTTACAGTACACACACAGTTGCTCTAGAGGAACTCCTGGAAAAAAACTGAAAGAGGGACAGTACGAGCAAAGTTCACTTGTGTCTGGATATACCTGCCAAGTGTAGAAGTGTAACCTCTGTCCTAAGGTTAGGGTTCATGATTATTACATTTCTTTAAGGAAACACCACTTGAAACAGATGACTGTTTCAACACATGCATGTCCGTTTGCCAATAAATCTTGTGCTGGTTCATGCTACCTGTTTTACGTTTTCATAGCATGAAAAGGTCTCACAGCAATGGGAAGCACTGCACCACAGGGACCCATGGACTCCATCAGAGGTACTCTCTTTATTGAGAGCAGTTTACTTCATTATCTTCCAAAATTATTCTAGACTTCTGGAGGAGAATGGAAAGTGTAAAACATCTTAAGCTTCTCAGGCTGTGCAATGTTCCTGCAATCAACACTATAAATCTGATTTGCTCCAAAGAACACCAACGCTTTCCTTTTCTTAATATTCAATGCTATAGCACGGAGCTCAGGAATCCACATGGCAGAGGAGGATTCTGTCAGGACAGCAGTCTTTTTCAGGCAGGTAGGTAATGATAAACAGTATTTGCAAGAATTATGTCCATGTTTGTGTTTCTGAAACACAAACTGATAATGTCTTAGGATTTGTGGCGTTTGGAACACCATGTATGTAATTTTCATAACGTGAATTCTCAGACACAGTGAAACAGCACAGAAAAAATTAGAATCTAGAGGTAACATTCACATTGCCTTTGTTTCCCATGGGCATGCAAATAATAACAATCTACATCTGGAAGAAAACCCTGATCCATACAGCTTTAAAAGCAGACAGATTGTGTTATCAAAAACTATTAATTTTTACTTTATTGCAGGTAATTATTATAGCTTTCAAACATACTTTTTGAAACATAGTGTATCAAAAATACTTCCTGTATCTCAATGCATTTTAAAAACAGCAGAACAATACAAACTGGCATTAATCCAGAAAATTCTAATTTAAAAAACAAATCACAGATTGTATACCCAAATCATTTGGATTAGTTTGCAAAGTACTGTGTGTTAAAGCTTGGTCTCAGTATTTAGTCAGTAAAATCAAAGGCTGAGCCAGGTTGATTTCATTCTTCTCTAAAACCAGGGTGGTCTACGGGCAATTTTTGATACCATTGATGTTGCCAGGGAAACAAAATGAAAACAGGTGCCATCAAATACAAATTAAAGATTTAGTTCTATTTTAAACCACCTTAAAACAAAGTTTCCATAAACTTAACTGATACTGCTACAAATTTGACAATACTTTGTAACAAGAAAAGGATTATAAGTTGTCTTTAGACCATCAAGTTTTAACTGAAGCAAATTTAGACTGATTGGCAACCCTTCCTCTTAAATAAATAAATTTCTTCATTAAATATGCATAATCCTCTTTAAAAATTACCTAGTGTACATTTTAAGGCAATATAATACCATTACAGAAACAGGGTACATGCAGTCATAATAACCTTTCTTCATTTCAAATTTTATCCTCCTCCCAATTTAAGCATTTTTTTGGATTCTTTGCGAAATAAACAACCAGTATATGCTCAAAGCACGTATCTTCTGGTAAGTAGCAACAGAAGCTTAATATTTTCCTCCTAATTTCATTGCGGTTTTCTCCCACATATTAAAAAAATCAAGTATCCCTTTAACTAAAAGCCAAATAAATACACTCCTGTTTTAAAAATTTGCAATTTTGTGTTAAGAATTTGGCAATACAGCCAAGTCTCTAAAGCACTTCCTTCAGGTTGACTAGGTATACTGACAGAAAACATACATAAGAAAAAAACAAACATACAATTCACTTCAAAAAATAAACATTAATTCAAGTTTCCAAGAATGTCTCAAAATTGTTTACCAAGTTCTCTTATGGCTTAAAAGTATAGTATACAAAAATTCAAACAGGCATTTCAATAAAAAGCAATACACAGATTCCCTCCTCTTGAATGAAGCTAACTGCCAGACTCTGCATAAAAATTAACCTCCTATATTTAATGCTAATCCTACAACTTGAAAGATAATAGAAATAAAAAGAAATTTAAGTATATTTGCAGCTAATATGTATAGCTCTTCACTTAAAAGTGACAATATTCTGTAAGGTATTATAGAATTGCTAACAAAATTAATTCTCCTAAATCTGTACATAAACACCTTGCTGAATTATTTTCCACATCCATAGTGCAGGCTAAACAGAAACTGAATAAATTGAGCACACAGTGGCATGTACAAATGACAGAAAGTTGGGGTTTTTTTTAAATAACAATGACTGTAAAGTTCATTAATAAAGTCTTATTATGTTAAAAGTCTCATTTTAGATTTAATGAATCTTGATGATTTACTACAAATTGCCTATTTCAAGTAAAATTTTCTTGAGATCTTCAAGCTGCAAAATAACTTTGCTTTGCAACCCCATCTATGCTTACAATATTACTAATATCACAAATGAGCAAATCTAAAGCAATTTAAAACTTCTGAATAAGCTTTTTGGTGAAAGGTTGTTTGCTTTTAACATTAGCCCAACAGAAAGCAGCCAGCTCAGCCGGAGTGGATGCTGCTAACCTGGGCCATGCTAGATCTGCTGAACACATTCCAGGCTTTACCCTCATTAACAGTTCTATCAAATAACCTTTAACAATGCTTACAGGCATAGGGCTTGAGCCAGCACTCGCTCAAGTCATCAAGAATATTTCCATTTATTTCATGGCTTCATTCAACCTCTGTTTACTGGTCCAACACCTTTGAAAAATAAGTTTGCCAGGTCCAACATTTACCACGGAAGTATCTTATAAATAAATAGGTAGCATCATGGTATGATGGTATTTTTTCAGATTAGCACTTCTAAGAATCTGAGTCCCTCACAGAAGATGAACAGCATTACATGAAACTAACCAAGATCAAACTCCCTTTGCAGTTATTTTAGTTAAAAGCTTCAAGTTAATTCACTTTTGTGTAATTACGAAATCCTCCACTTACTTCGAAAGTGATTAATCAAAGTCAGAGAAAACCAACCATCAACTGAAGCATGTCTCAAATTTCCTATTCAGGGATAAGTCTGAAAAGATGCACTAGTTCAATTTTAATTAAATCCTCATTTAGAAGCACACAATAAATGTTTTCCATTTAATTCAAATTAAACTCCAGTTCCAGTACAAATTTCAAATATTCTCCCTTCTGCTACTTTATTACACATGACAGATTAACATTTCCTTTTTGCACACATATGTATGCACCAGCAAACCGGCCATAATTGAAAAATGAAAAGAATTTATACATTTAACAGTAATAAACATTCTACTTCCAAAACTTCTAGCAACATAATGAAAATTCTAGTGATACAAATAGTGATACGAGTGACAATGCATTCTCTAAGCCACAGTCAAACGTGTATGCTATAATTGTAACTATTCTGGAACCCTTCACTGCACTTTATTTATATTCCAACAGTTTTGTTACGTGAACTTTCAAGCCACCTCTTCACTGAAAAGAAATTACAGAGAAATGCAAGAAAAAAGGAGGGCAAATTTAAAAAGCAATACCTACAGGAAGACAACAACTACATGCATCAGATTGTAGACTTTTTCAAAAGCTTTAATGTGAACAGGAATAAGATGCTGTCATCCTCCAATTTAATCACTGAACACACCTCAAGTAATCTAGTTTTCACAGCAAATCAATGCTAATGTCATATCATTAAGGAGTTCAATAAACCAGAGAGATCTGTCAATCCTTTGTTTAGAAAGTCATGTGGCAAAACCTCTTTGAAAAATTCCTTAGGCTTTTAGGGAGAAATTTTTTATTATCTTTGAAGTTTTGCCAGAAAACAAATGGTATTTTTCCTATCTTGCGTTCACAGTGGTATTACAAATCTCTCCTTCCACATAAAATGGGCTGATGTTGAACATACTATCTCTCTGCAGAGCACGCAGTTTTGGAAACGGGATGCTGCCATGCTGGCACATCATTCTCTAGGAGTCTCAATACATATCAAGGAGTCTGGTAAAGCCAAGCAATGAACTATTGATTGCAATTGAAGAAAAGAAATAAAATATCACGTTATATTTCATATGTTTTGCAACCATATACCTCTAAAACTTGTCTTCGGTGCCTGAGGACAGCTCACATACCATTTCTTTTTAGTCCATTTATATATTTTGACTAAGCCATGCCATAGGAATTTACATTAAAATTCTATGCTAGGCACACTGAAAAACTGAAAGAAATTATATCTCTATATAACAAGAAACTAGACTATACCCCTAGAGTACTTCCCTCGGTTGATTCCTCACTCATGAGAATTTTTCCCCTTCACATCTACAGCAAGTCCACAGGAAGGCTGATCACAAATAAATAAGCAAATTCAACCCTTTTGAAATTCCCTGCCTGCATTAATCCTGCAGGTATTACATATTAAAAAAGAAGTTATGTTCAAAGGGTACTATGTCTGTATTCATGGCTAGCATTTCCACAAAGAATACAAGCTTAAGGAAGAAAGCACTTGAAATCACCTTACTTTTATATATGTGAACACCAAACATATTTTAACTAAAATCATAAATCATAGCTTTACGTTTGTAGAACCATACACACTTTGAAATGAAAAAGAATTTTAAAATTCTACTAAGCAGGATCTCTTCATCTCTATGAGCAGCACACCCAAGAGCCAGAAGTGAAACTTGGACAGAAAATTATTTTTCTGCAGAACCACAATTTGCCCTTTCTTTAGTTTTCAATTCATTGCTAAAAATAACTCAACCACAATGAAAAGTAATGTCTCACTGACATATTTACAAAGTATCTAAAAACTCCCTTTTTATCTAGTAAAAATGCCATTACTGTAATAGTTAACAGTTGCCTTAGTTATGTTCCAGAAAATTTAGCAATGTATCTCCTCATGTTAAGGTACATATATCAACCTATAGAAAAGATGTTTTCACATATCCATTATTAAAGAATAATAGCTGAGGAAATACGATACCAAGTCAATTGTTGTTACAGTTACAGCAATTCTCCTGCTGATCAGTAAATCTATTATCTAGATATTAAGATTCTAGAAAACTATGCACATATTTCATTCAGGTAGAACCTCAGGTATTTGCTCACAAAAAATGAAACATGCACAGATATGCAAGTTCAAATGACCACTCATTTTAATTTACCCAACATTTATCATCTTATCCCAGAAATTTTGTTGAAAGGAGTCAAATCATGAACAAGGTGTTAGGACTTGGTCTGCACCCCAGCAATTACTTACCACACCATAAGCAGTTCAGGTAAAGAGGTCTGTTCACACACTATAAAAATTGATCATTCATTTAAAATAAATAAGTAAATCTATTTATTTTGACAAGTAAAATACATATCGAATGAAAAAGCATTTAGCATCTTTCTTTTTAATGTATTGCCTCATCTGTTTTGGTTTTCAATTCATACAGCAATCCTCACATGACAATTAATCACATTTTGATCAGAGCAGGTGGACAGGTTGTTTACTCATTTGAATTAGCAGCATATTTAATTAAAATTTAAAGTTTCACTTTGTTAAGAACCATTAAGTCATACTTCCTTAGAGTTCATCCTGAAAAGTTGTTGAACATAAAATGCAAACTACCAAAGATATAATACCCAGACCAGCGCTGGTATTAGCAGAGCTGCAACTGGTCTGAAGGCACACTACTACTATTCACTCACAGAAAAAACATTCCATATCCCATTAGAATATGGACTTGTATTTCTCATAGCGATTTAGTCTTCTCAAAGGAAAGCAACTCCTTTGAGACTGATGTTTTTCCCCTCAGTCTGTAAAGAGAGCATACTTTATCTTCTGTTAGACAAATACAGGCTGGTGTTAACAGTGCTTATTTATTTTCTTTAATAAAGTTATAACACCCATTTGAAAGTTTGGCTATAAATAATACCAGAGGAAAACATATTATGAATCAAAACTTGCCCTCAGCTGCATGCAAATTGAAGATCACTGGAAGTTTCCCCCATGAAGTTCTGTTGTATCACAGCAATAGCATTTAAAGATGGAAGAATATAATGAGGTGGAGAAGGAGGAAGGTTCTGTGGGAGAACACTCAGCCAAGAAAGGTCTAGAATCCTGTCTAATTTTATCAATAATATGCCCAACCAGAAAAAGCCTCAAAGTAGGACAGCTACAAAAATGTCAGTTTGTCCCACAGGACAAACATTTTTAAGAGTAGACTTCAGAGAAACTCCAGAGTTTCCTTATATAATTACTAAGTTTTAATCATAATAAATGTTCACATGGCCTGCTGAAACTCTGGTTTTGCAACTACCTAACTCAACTTGATTGATGCCCAAAAATAGATTACCCATTTATTCTACCAGTCCCAGTCACACATTTTTGTCCCCACCTACTTGGAGGGAGCACCCTATTAACAATATAATTGAAAGCTACTTTCTATTATCTGGTTAGTTTTTCTGATCCAGCCTATCCTGTCACCACCTAAATGCTCATTCCAGCAGAAATGGGAGTTGAAAATGCATGGAAACAGGCAGGAATACCACTCCTCTGCACCCATCGCCTGCATTTAGGTCTGTATAAATTAAGCACAAAAAATTCCATTTAAAGGCTAGAGAGGGCCAAAGGTCTCACAACAGCTCTTTGAAAACTCTGCAACAGAACACATGCTTCTCCAATTCCTCTGCTGTCACAGCCATATCACATTAGTCTTAGGTCCCCACTGCAAACACATGTTACTTGCACCTTAAAATATCACAGCTCACTGTCATTGTTCCACAAGATTGTGAAGAGTAGTAAAATAATGAACAATAATATAGAATCAAATATCCATATTTTAAACTCTTTAAATATTAGCTCATTCTATCTTGACACAGCAGGCAAGAAGACCTCAGGTTACAAATTAACAGTGTCTCATAGAAAGTTCTTAAAAGGTAAAGGACTTTTAGAAGTTAATTCAAAGTCTTTTGTAAAGATAAGCAAAAGCACTACAATAAGAAAACCATATACTTTTACAAACCTAGTCAAATTTAAAAGCAGTAATGCTGAGATAAGATAGGTCAACTCTTAAAGAAAATAACAGAAAACAATGAGATAACACCATCTGTTGGAGAAAAGAAATACAGGAGTAACTATACACAGAAAGAAATTGTTTGGGTTTTTTTTTTCCTCTCCTCAATTTCTGGCACAAAAGGCATACAGAAAAGTGTCTTCTCAATGGCTGAAAAACTGGTCCCAATCTGACTGCAATGCTCCACACGACACCTCCTTTTTTTCTTAGAGCCCTACAGAGCAGTAATTCTCACTTCAATCTCCACTTTTAATGCAATATGTCAAGAATAAAAAACCGGGAAATTGTAGTTTGTTATAAGATACATCAGGAATAAAAGGTTATTACAAACAGATTAGTCCAAGGTGGAAGTGACACAGGCTAAGCAGGAGGCATGGATAATCTGGGTAAGTGCCATGGAAAAATAAATATCATGATTGAACTTAAGGCAAATGGAAGCAGTTCAAATTGGCTTCCTCCAATTCACTGCAGAACATGTGATGCCCACATGTCCATTTCCAACAAACTTCACCATAAAGAAACAAAGGCCAATACTGTGAAGTGTTGAAAAACACATCTAGCACCAGCTTCTTCCATGCCACAACAATGTGAAATATTACAGCTGCCCAATAAGCATGAAAGAAAAGAGTTTGGGTGCTTTTTGTCTTTTTTTTTTCCCCATCTGTTTTGTAAAAGAGCTACCAGCATTTATTTGAAGCACACCAACCTGTCAGTAACTGTTGACTTTGCAAAGAAGAGGAAATTTTACAAAACAAATGCTGCCATTCTATAGTTGGTCTAAAAGGCTCAAAAGCAGTAATTCCCCTCAACACATTTCCTCTGTCGACTACATGCTCCTAATAACTTCTCTGGCCCAGTTCTAGGAGGTTTCTATCACGTTAACTTTTCAGAACATCAGTAGCTTTATCCAGCTCTATGTGAGGCCACAAAAAAGTAAGTGTTTGCTTAACAGAAAGCTCAAGAACTCCTGCCTACAGACAGCATGTCTCTAACAGCAGCAGCCCACACTCAAATGGATCATAAAAATCTCAGCCTTGCAGGAATAACTGATCACATCATTGCACGAACATGAGGAAAAATTTTAGTAAGGGTGGCCTAGAGAAGGACCTCAAAAAGAGCCATGCTTAAGACTTGCTTTACAGCAAAGTGTTATTAATCTACTTGTTATTAAAGCCAAATACCAGCAGCAGAAGGATCATATCAAAACTATGCAGCTTAAAGAATGTTCCACCAAAAACAACTTTTAAATGACAATTTGAGATCATGGCTTGATTAGCAGACAGGATATTTCACAAGCATGCTACCAGTTCTTAGCAAAAAAGCAAAATCACAACTGTTACAGTAAAACAATCCATTCTCTGTGTTCTCGTAGAAGATCAGAAATAGGGAATTTAGAAATAAGGATAGATACCACATGCAAAGGAGTGACTGAACAAAACAGTTAATGGTTTGAATTAAGTTTTGTCTGGGGTAGGACATAAATTTTTTATCATTACAGGACAGCATATATGCTGCAGTCAATGGGGACATGGGAACTCAGCTGCAGCTTCAGAGGAAGAGATGGAGTCTTGATCTAGAACCACAGTGAAGTCCCCTTTAATTATCTCCACTGCTCATCACAGCAGAGCAATCAAAGGCAGATGCAGAAACTCCTAGCCACATAAACTCTGGGTGCTGCACAGCCTACTGCAATCAATAAGCTTTTAGTCCTGCTAGATGAGTTAAATTATCTAGGTTTGAGGGATTTTTTTAATCAGAAAATTCCTTGCTATTTCTAGTGGCTGTACCACCATGTTTTAGGGCAACCTTGAGGACATCTGTATTTTTCCCTCCTTTAAAACTACCTGAAAATACTCTTTCTTAAAAAAAAAACCAGAAAATACAGAAATTTCACTTTTCATCATTAGCAAATGCAGAAAAGGACTCTGACATCGAGTGTGTGAGGCAGTCCATAATTCTTAGGTGAATAAAGCATTAAAACTACTGAGCTGGCAAGTGCTCTTGACCTTTGAGCCTCAAACCAAGTGTGACAACTGCAGCTCCTGTTGAACTCAGGTTTGCAGCAGGAACAAGTTAAATAGCATGGATGATACTTAGAATCAAATACACTATGACAGGAACATTTAACCAGAAAAAACCTGCTTCCTCTTCCAACTCCCACCTGAAATTCCATTTTGCACCCCCCACTTCTTCTTCCCCAGCTGAAACTAGTACAATTCTTTAGAGTAGTCAGTGTGGTTAAGCAGAGGAAGCTATGCTTGTTTGCATGGAATCTGCTATTTCCTCTCTGCCAAAACACTTGTTTAAAGAAGTCATGTAATATTTCTATTAAGCTGTAAATGCAGTTGACAAGGAAATGGCCTACTGGCAGTGCATTACCTTTGTGGCAGTGCCAACCAGCCTACAGCAAAATAGTGCGCATGGTAATTTTGCTGTGCATTCCCAGGCAACAAAATTGTGCCTTACATAAATACCACAGAACTCCAGTAACATCTACAAAAAGCAATGAAAATTTGCCCAAGCTTTCATGCTTGCCTATATCAATTCTGTGTCATAACTAAAACAAAGCATCTACATATGGCCAAAAGTCCTGTGAAGCTGTATCATATGACACCAGAAAAACTATTGCAACTTAAATCTGTGTATTTCTTGTTAACCACTGTAACAACTCACTAATAAAAATTAAGAAAAACTAGAGGTATCAAATATACAAAAGAGTACTAACTACATACAAGCCCTTAAAAACCATAACGTAATTTATTAACAAGAACACATGTTGTATGTAACCCAGAATTGTGTTAAATTACGTTGGCCTTTGATAGCATTCACTTGATTGCAAGAATTAAACAGATCCACAAGCATTCAAACTCAGTGACCTTTGATTTATAAGCAGAGATTGTCATGCACATAAAAATCCTCTCTGATAATGTAGTCCTCACCTTTCAACAGCTGGTGCAACTATATAGAGTAATGTTACTCAGATGTAATTAAGGCATTTTTGTAAGAAGTCTCACCAAAAATCCCAGCACAATCAAGTGTAGTTAATTTGTCATCAATCATGCTTCAAAATATTGTTAGAGGCTATTTCATGTTAACTTAAATTCCCATCAAAATCCAGCTTCAGAGATACTTATTTTGTTCTCAGCTTTCACCTGAGCATTGTTATTTTTAATTGAAATTTTAAAACAGATAATTACATGGAAAACAAATATGGTGCACAAAAACGATTAAATTTTGCTTGCAAAATTATGTACTAAATCTAAATGAAAAATCACTCACTAGCTTTAACAGAAATTTCAGGAAACATCTCTCCTCCGAAGAGTGCACACAACCAAAAATCAAGAACCCCACAAACAAAAATAGCACTAAATACATTTGAATTCAGATGTGCATCACATTACAGTAGTTGTATATGAAAAGCACCTTCTCCTTCTGTAGTGGTGGCTTCATTATATTAAGATTCTGATATATGAGGCACCAGCAAAAGAAAACTGAATAAAATAATTCAGGTATATATGACAATTTTGCAGCAAATACCTTTCTGGGAAATGGTATGCCTTAAGCAATATAAAGTGCCCTCTTAATTCAAAATGGGTTTTAAACAAGTTAAGAATGCAGTGTTTGTTGATGCTCAGTGCAATCAGCATAGCTCTTCTATAGCTCATTACAAAAATAATAACAGCATGACTAACAGTGTCAAGTTATCCCAAGATAAACATTGTTCCCCGTTAACTTCTGCGAGCAATTCCTTTGAAGCAACTAATTCTATCTACATTTTATTTTGCAAAAAGTAAACTAATTCAGTAAGAGACCTTAAGAGTCACTAAAAAGCTGTCAGGTGTTACTAACAACAATAATATTAGCATTGCTCCCATATGGCAATTCTGATTTCTTCTTTAGGTCACCCTTATTTCAAAACTGCCTTTCAAAAGCAAACAGATTCTTGGTGATGGAAGACTCCAAGTTCAGACTCTATATATTACCCCAAAGCCAATTAAGAGCTTCCTGCTGTAGCTCCCTCTCAAGAGATAAAGGCATTCTGAAACCTTATAGAAACATGTTAAAACTCAGGCAAAGCAGAGTCAAAAGGAAGCAATACAGAAAGTAATAATTGTTAGTATTAAAATCTCAATTCATAAACACAGAGTTTTATGATTCCAGTTTAGGGGGGTTTGAATGTTTTGTGGGTTTGAGGGTTGTTTTTTCTTTAATACAACAAACAAAAAAATGCCACCAACACACTTACCCTCATTGGGTGAATATCAGCATATGGAGGCTTTCCTTCAGCCATTTCTATCGAAGTTATACCAAGGGACCAGATGTCTGCCACACAGTTATAGCCAATCTCTTGTATGACTTCGGGAGCCATCCAAAATGGAGTTCCTATAACAGTATTACGTTTTGCCATTGTGTCCTGTAATTATATTATTTATGCAATTAAACCAGAGATGCTTATTTTCATATTATTTTTATATCAATTCTGTATTTACAAGCTAAATTATCCACCTAAAGGTCAAAGGGTAGTGATTTCCAATTAAGAACAAAGAGATTCAGCCCATCAGCCAAAGAGGTGACAATAATCATAAACCTCAAACAAAAATTTAAAGGCATCATCAGGTACTTGATACACTAAGTTATAAAAACAAACAATTAAAAACTAAATAGCCCTGCACTACATTAAATACACACTGTGATAAAGAATGTTAATTCTGCCACTACCACTAGTGGCAGTGACACCATTCAGGCACACAAAATTCAAGGCAGAAGACAAAGGTGAAAGAACAAGGCTAGAAGTACTACAGCATTTTTTAATGATCTTTCCACAGTCACTTACTGTTAACTGGCCAGCTACACCAAAATCAGCTAATTTTGCATGTCCCTCGGTGTTCAGAAGGATGTTTCCAGCTTTTATATCTCTATGTATTTTTCTCATAAAGTGCAAGTATTCAAGTCCTTTAAGAGTAGATTTCAAAATAGTTGCAATTTCATCCTCTGTTAGCTGCATGAAAACATAAAACCATTTTCAGGTATACACATAAGGTACATATATTTGACTTACTTATTTAAATAATGATCTTTTTATAGTGATTATTATAAAGAGAACAATGCTTGACTTTTTTTTTCAGCAGGTCAGAAAAACTTCAGTTTTAAAGTTAAAAAATTAATTTTAAAAACTTAATAAATGCCAACTGTAGAGAAAAGATGTTGTGTAGATGTGGTAGGCCAAAATGCTGCATTTAACTCTGGTACACTGCAGAGTCACATGCCATCACAAATTCTACAATAAATTGATAGTCAACTGGCAACGAGGTGACAGACATTTCATTACCAAAGAAAACAGAACAGAATGAAAAAAATTGAGACATATTTTCTTTTATTTGCTTCATAAACAACACAATCTTGAGTAAGCCATCACTTAGCAGTTGTTTATCCTCATCACTTTAGATCAACTCCATAAGAACACATAAGCTCCCATCAAGTGTTATCACAGAAACAGCAGGAGCCTCTTCTTTAGGTACCAGACCCCTTGCGAACACTTCTCAGATTTTCATCAGCATTTGCTCTCAAATAAAAGCAAAAACATGCACATATAATTCGTTCCATATGATCCAATTGCTCAAGGAAATACAAAGAAACTATCCATACAACTGAAATGCCAGTTAATTACAGTACACCGATGCTTCAATATAACAAGTAATCACTTCACACATTCTCAGAAATGCAAGGAACTGCAAAACTGAAGATGAATACTCTGATTTGATTGCAATTGCCTCTTTCTTCTACTTTTCCAACCCTATTATCCAGAAATTAAATTAAGCAATAGCAATTCCTTCCAGTTTCAGTTCTGAAAGTGTTGGGAGACATCCACACCTCCCTCCAACAACCACCATCAAAACCCCATAAGAAACAAAAAATCCACTTGCAATCACTCTAAGTCAAAAGAATGAATCAACAAAAATGAAAAAAAATATTAGTCAGCAAGATTATCTGCACTTAGCTGTTCAAAAACAAGTTTTAATTATTTAACACAACAGAACCACTTTCTTGTTGCAACTTCTATCCAATCTCATAAAACCTAGGTGTGGAGCCCAAGGGCACAGTTGCATGTACATTTATTTAAACAGCAATCCCAAGCTCCAGTCCCTCCCTTCCCTGCAATGTCTCAGCCCTTCCACTGAACAACTGTAAGACAGATCCTAGTTAAAAAAAACCTGTCTGCCAAATTATTTTTCCAATAAAACAGTTCCTGAATTCAAATCATGGAATAGTAAAGAAGGACAAAGCAAAGTAGCTGCTCAAATTGGCACCACTTTCAAAAAAGGGAATGTGTTGATAAACCCCAAGAGTTCCAGACACTTTTATAAACCTTTTCTATGCAAGCAGGAGATGAAATCGATGGTGGTATATTAGCTCCAAGCCAAGCACTTACCGCCTCTGCTGTGCATTATGTATTCCTTGCCTACCATTTATCTCTGAGCTCTTTCAGAGTTTCTATTCAGCAGCACACTGCTCAAAGTCTCTATTTGTGCTACTTTATGCTGACTGCTATGCTGCTTTCAAAGGACAGTATGCCTGAAGAACTGAAAACCCTGTTATACACAGTTCAAATAAGGCAACTTTTCTGGCATTGTGCCATGGGAGAAAAACATCTACCTGATCTGGAGTCACTCAAGAAGGGACTTTAAATCAACTGTAAGATAAACTGAAGTATGGTCAAAAGGATATTTGGAGAAAGAGACAATCCTCATTAAGTAAGCTAAAAATTCTGTGATGAATCACTAAAACTGTGATTATCTGCAGACTCACTCTTCAGGCAATTTAAATTCTGGCTATTAAACACTGTATCTTGAAAGGTTTAAGACCTTCTGAGTCTAACACCTTCTGCCCAAGCTTTGCCAAATCCACTCAATTTCAGAAACAATACAATGTCCTGAATCTCCAAAGACTTCCATGCAGCTAACCCAGAATATGCAGCAGAAAATGATCTTGAGCACTGACAAATGTGTAGCTAGATAAGCATACAAGTTTCTTCCCACTTTCATCTAGAAAAAAGTATTACAAAATATGATGCTTAGAGGACATGGCAGAGATCTCTCTTCAATATGTTGTGCTCCTAAGGAGGTAAACCTCTACCTTTAGTTCTTGAAAAATTAACCACACAGAGATCCTCGGATGATCAGCTCTAAATGGAGAAGTGGTTTTGTAGCTGCATGGCAAAATCCAGCTCTCAAAAGGAGAGGCTAACAGAACACTGGAACCAAAAGCTGGCAAAGAAGATATAGAGAGAGAATCCAGCAAACCAAAAGAGAATTCTGGAGTACTGCACCCTGATGCACTGTCTGGGGACCCTCAGCAAAGTAAAGCTCCAGCATGGCTAAATATTGCAGAAGAACAAAGCATTTACACATCCAAAGAGACAAAGTGCTCAAAAAAGTCCAGAGAAGTGAATAACACCTCTAAGAAACAGGCAGAGAGTACAAGTCATCTTTATCACGAACAGTAGTAACAGGGAAGCATAGGAAAAAAGAAGGAAGAACAGAATTATGCTGTTCCAAGACACATCAATCCCAGCTCCAGATGTTAGATTTATCCACTTGTGCATTATATAATCATCACCTTTATAACATGATGCAGTCACTAAAATCACTCCTACTTATATTGTTGCTAAACATGGCCAAGTATATGCAGAATAATACTAAGACAAAATGTTTGGCTTTAATACCTAATAATATTTAGAAAGATGTAATGAATTATATCCAGCCTTACTCAAGAAGCCAAGAAAGTACACTGACCTTCTCTAGACAAAATTACCTTCTCAGAGAATAATGCCCTGCCATATTGAACATTTCCATACAATCACCACAAAAAAAAGTATTTAAAAAAAATATTTCAAAATCATTAATTTCATTATTTTTGTGCAATTTAAACTTTTTGCAGAACACATACCATCTATGCATAACAGTGAAAGCACAGAAATTACAAATCAATAGGTTGGAAAAGACCTTCAAGATCCAGTCCAACCCATGCCCTAACACCTCAACTAAACCATGGCACCAAGTGCCCCATCCAGTCTGCCAAGAGACATGGACACAGCAGAGAGAATTAACAAAGGGCCACAAAGATGATCAAGGGACTGGAACATCCCTCCAAGGAGGAGAGATTGAGAGAGCTGGGACTGTTCAGCCTGAGGAAGATAAGGCTCATGGGGATTTTTTTTAATGTATGCAAATAACTGAAGGGAAGGTGCAAAGGGGACGAAGTCAAGCTCTCCTCAGTGGTGCTTTGTGACAGGGAAAGAGGCAATGGATACACTCTGAAACACAGGAGGTTCCCTCTAAACAGCAGGAAACCTTTTACTATGAATATGACTAAGCACTGGAACAGCTTACCCAGGGAATTGATGGAGTCTCCCTCCTTGGAAACCATGCAGAAATGGCACTGGGCAGCTGTGGGAACCCAGGATATTGCCCTGGCTTCTCTGGAAACTGGGCAGGAGGCAAAGAGGGCTCAGAAGCCTTGGAAAGGTGCCCAAAATACCTGTGAATTCGATCTAAGTCCATGGGAGAAGTTACCATCTTTATATGAAGAATTACAAGGTCACAAAAATAA
>PYHW01009979.1:5297715-5318816 GCA_013186435.1 Turdus rufiventris
GAGCAGGAATTCGCAGACCACCTTTAATGTGTGTGGTGAGTGATCTCAAGTCATAAAAGAGGTCACAGCCAGCCACAGGCAGCCAATTCTAGATGGCCTTTCCTTAGCAGGTTGGTTGGGCCAGATGACCTCCAGAGGTCCTTTTCAGTATCAACCATTCAATGATTCTGTATTAGTATAATTTACAACTCCATACAACAAAATTAGGTGCATTTTACATCAATTTGAATAGATCATGGATGGTTTGTTTTAGCTGACTTGTCTGTGTTTAGTTTGACTATCGCCCCAAAAAAAGCAAATTCCAAAATATAGCACTACTAAGGAACAAATAAGTTAGTTAACAAAAGGCAAGTATGTGTTTTGTCTGAACAAAAGGCAAGTATGTGTTCCTAAGGAGGTAAAATCACTAACTTTAGCTCTTGAAAAATTAGTGGCTGAGTTCCCGCTGACTGAAAGCTAGGCAGCATTATTCCAATTTACAAAAAGGGCATGAGGCAGGACCCTGTCTAATCTCAGGGTCTACAAAACTAATGGAGAGCATCATGCTAGTTACTACTGAGAGGCTTTGAAAGCACAATGAAATCATCAGGCACTGCCGACATGCGACCACAAACAGAAAGTCCTGTTTAATTAATCCTCCATAATAAGGTCACCCACCCACAGTGAATGAAAAGAAAGTAGTGGATACTGGTTTTTAGTTAAGTAAGGCTTATGATACTGTTCCTCATGGCATCCTTCTACAAGATGAGTGGATACACAGTGAGCTAGATGTTGAAGGGCAGGGCTCAAAGGGTTGTAGTGAATGGGGCTACATCTGGCTGGTGACCTGTCACCAGTGATGTACCCTCAATTCTAGGGCCAGTTTTGTCCACTACTTTTATCAATAAACTGGACACAGGAATTGAATGCACCATTAGTAAAGTTCGCTGAGGATACCAAAGTGGGAGATGCTGTTAGAATGAAAAACCTTGCAGAGGGATTTGGACAGCATGGAGCACTGGGCAACAATGAACAGGATGAAACTGAACAAGCCTGAATAACAGATTCTACATCTGTGATGGAGTAATGCAGGGACAAGCATAAATTGGGAGAGTAATGGCTCAAGAGCAGCCCTGTAGGAAGGAATCTGTGTGTGCTGTTCAGCAGCAGGCTCAGTAGCAGCCAGCAAATGCACCCTGGCAGAGGACAAACCCTTTTGTGGTGTGAATCAAACTCAGCCTCACCAGCTGTCACAGAGGTGACTCACGCTGTACAGCCTTGGGGCAGCCTCACCTTGAGCTCTGTGTGCTGCTSTGGRCCCCACAGCTGAAGAATGAGGGGAAAGGATGAGAATGTGTCCCRAGGAGGGCAACAAAGGTGATGCAAGGGCTGKAGGCAATGTCCTGTTTGAAGGGACTGAGGACTTYRAGCTTGTTTCATTTGGAGAAAAGGAGGCTGAGGAGTGACCTCACAGCTCTCTACAGCTTCTGAGGAGGGGACATGGAGAGGGAGATGCTGAGCTCTCCCCTCAGTATTCAGGGATAGGACAAGTGGGAATGGTTCAGAGCTGTACCACAGGTGGCTTAGACTGGCCATTGGGAAGCATTCCTTTACTGAGGGTGGTCAAACACTGCAACAGGCTTCTTACAGGAGGTGGATGTCCCAAGCCTGTCAGTGTGTAAGAGGTATTCGGACAAAGCCCTTAACCACATGCTTTTGGTCAGCCCTGACTTGGTGAGCCAGTAGCCCCAGATAATCGTTGTAGGACCCTTCTAACTGAAATAGTGTTTTCTGTTCTATTCTGATTTTTCCCTGTGATCAGCATATCAGTTAACCCCATATGGATTTTACAATGTATTCCATCATTCTGTTCCTGTATAAAAAGGACATATGAGCATATTCTTGAATACAGATTACCTACATGCATCACCACCTTATGTCTTCGTATTTACGAGATAGGAAAAAATCCTGTTTTGTTGAGAAATACTGATTTATTTTTTTTAACATGGCAAAAAATAGCATACCATTCTTTACCTCATAGAGACTAGCTAACACATAAACTAATGCAAACCTGATGGAATTTGGGGAAATAAATGGAGGTAGAGACACTTTTTTAACCTACCAGTTGTTGGAAGTAACAAGAGACCAAACTACATGAAAACAGAACCAAAGCTCCTACAACTATTAATTTATTCACAAAACCAAAAATCCACATAAAAGTGCTTCCTAATTACATCTCCTCCCTTCTTTATTCTAAATGAGAATCTGTCCTCATAAGCATGGTTAAAAGTTACTATATAGGTAGTATAGTGTCTGTGTCCCTACAAGTGACTTTCAACATACAAACAGCTAAGTACAGAACCTGACCATTTCATGCTTTGTCACAGCACAAAACTTACCATCTACTCAATATCCAGTACTCACTACCTCTAGTAGTTTGATACTGACATACAAGCAATGCCATTGATAATCACCACAGAGAACAATTAAAATAAATCAAAGTATTTCATATTAATATAAAACTATGTTCCAGTCAATGTTGCTATCCTGATCTAGATGTATGGTTCTATTCTATTCCTGATCAATCTGTATGGGCATTATTTTTCCTGTAAAAAGTTGGTCTATTTTATTCTGAGCTTTTACAAGCACAGCATCATTCTTCCATCAGCACAGCTCTATACCTTGCACCTTAGTATAATTTCATAGTCATAATCTTTCTGCTTTGTTTCCAATTTCTGTTCGCGTCAAGATCCTCACGTAAAACCTTGTGGAACGTTTATCTGTTTGGTATCTTTGGCTAGTTCTAATCCTGTATCCTGTCTCTTTGATGGGTTGGTGCTACCCTCTAAATAAGAGTCAGCCATGGAACAGCTTCTAATCCTTCACCATCAAAATCACATGCAGATTATATATTAAAAAGAATGTGGATGATAAACAACTCTACAGCCTACATAGAATACATTAGCATGAAGCCAATCTTAAAAATCAAAATCTGGAGTAAAGCTGCAAATTCTAGTGTTCCACATCTATTAGGAGACTATAATAGACATCTAATTCACATATTTATATCTAACTGACTATGGATGCCACACACAGGGCAGACTGACGGGTGTGTTTATCCGGTCCATCGCACACCACATAATCCATGCAGCTATTGGGGACAACTTGTCCACAGGTTCTCTGGCACACACAGTCATTCTCCTTCCTGAGGCCCCTCTAAAAGGGTCTGGGTCAGCTTAGTTGTTTTAAATAAGTCCATTCCCAGCTGCTCTTTTTACACTAATACATGCACATTAAATCAATGCTTCCAGGAAGTATCAGGTCACTGCATCTAAACACTCTGATTAGGTAGAACACATTGGGTAGGTCCACTCTCATGGCAAATAAAGGAGCCATTCTTCCACCAGGAGCTTTAAAAGGTTACAGCAATCAGCCCCTTACAATACCATCATCTTCAAAATGGGCAAGAAGAAGAACCTGAGGAACACTACAGGCTGATAAGCTCATCCTCAGGTCCTATGATATTATGGGGTGAATCCCCAGAGAAGCTAATTTTTAGACACACAAAGGATAATAGGGTGACTGGAAACAGCTGGCATAAGTCGACCAGAAGGAAATCATGCTAAA
The DNA here is from genome assembly GCA_013186435.1 of Turdus rufiventris. NCBI lineage: Eukaryota > Metazoa > Chordata > Aves > Passeriformes > Turdidae > Turdus > Turdus rufiventris. The sequence continues at coordinate 5,301,322 of PYHW01009979.1, forward strand.
TTAACCTGGTCACTTTCCTATGAGGATGAAGAGAAAGCTGAGAACATAATTTCGTTTGACTTTACAAAGGCTGTTGTCAGTCTCCAATGAAAGTTTTTAACTAAATCTGGGGAATCATGGAAAAGATGTAGAACAATCAGCTGGATAGTCAGGCCCAGCAGTGGTTCACAATGTAACCAAGAACTAGCTATAAGCGATGTTCTCAGAGACTGATCATAGGGTGAATACTCCCCAACATCTTGATAACAAGGAGCAAGAACACACTCATCGTGGTTTGTAGATGACACGAAACAGGGTGGAAACAGTCAGTACACTAAAACACAGGGCAGGGCTGCCATGAAGAGGGATCTCAACGAGCTGGGAAAATTAGCTTGACCACAAATACAGTAGCTCAACAACAGCAGAGTCCCACACCAGGAGAGAAGAACCCCATGCCATGACTGGTATGGACTGAGAATCAATGTGGCAGGGAACATTCCCGCAGGAAAGGTTCTGGGTGGCTCTAGAAGACAAGCTAAACATCAGTCAGCAACATCAGCAATACTTACCCACAGACTGGCCCTCATCAGGCAAGCACAGTAAGGTCAAGTAAATATTGGCTTCTATTTAGCACTTGTAAAGCCAAATCAAACACTGTGCCCAGTTCCAGGCTGCTATAAAAGGCTGACAAATTGGAGAGTCCAGCTAGAACTGGACTAGAGGGGCTAGAACAAACCAAAACAATCCTCACTGATCATAAATAAAAGCTCATGGGGTTGGAGAAAGAGACTGTTGAGTATCCTGCTTTTCAGATTGTTAAAACTGCTCTGAACAAGGTCCTGAACACTAACTGGACTTCCTTGGAAAAGTAGATTCACCAAACCAACTTCCAGAGGTCCCTTTCAAATTAAAATTATCATTTATTCCAAATCAGTGGCACACTCTTCACCTCCTTCCTTACCACCTCTAAAACAGACATCCAAATTCAAAACAGTAGGCTTTCTTTCACCTGAACTTTTTCTACATTTCCTCCACTTTCTCACCACAATAATATATAGCAATAAACCCATCTAAACTTTAAAGATTCTTTACTTGAGAAATGAAATATATGTGGAAGTCAGTAATGAAACTTGGCTTAACTCCTTGAATGGAGACAAATTTTATTGCCCAGATTATACCTTTATATGTAGAAAGGTTGACTCCAACTGGAAATATATTAAAAACTCAGCCAATATTTCTGTCTCTCCAAGGTAAACAATGATGGGGTTCTTTCGAGGGGAAAGAGTGGTGTGGGGAGGCAATAAGCTTAAACTTCCACCCCTTATTACAACAGAAATAAGATTTTATGTGTTTTGCAATGCAAGTTGTATATGGGGTACCAGCAGATGACTGACCTGACTAAACATTCATTTAAACAGTTACCTTTTATTGCAAGATTTTATTATAAATTTCTTCATATTCTATGTTTACATGGTCATTTTATTGTTTGAGCAACTTAAAACTGGCACTCAATGAAAATTATTTACAAGAGGGAAAAAAAACCTGCTGCTTGCATTGAGTAATTCTAACAATTGTTTTTTTGAAAAATCATTAGCAGCTCAGTTTGAAAAATGAGTAACTGACTTCAAGCCACAGATGCAACTTCTACTCTCCCAAAAGTTCCACAGATTTGTTTTCTGAAACATGGGTGAGGAGGCAAAGGAGATCTGTTGACTGTGCAACTGGCCAGTTTGCTCAGATCAGAAAAAAAAAAGCAAAAATTCTATCTCCCCCTCAACACATTATAGTCTCTCATCTTTTAGCATGACTGCAAAGTGATTAGTAGCAAATATAAACATTGTGAAACCCAGCAAATACAGGCATTAGAACTGAAGCAGTATTTTGTAAGCTTTCTTCCAATAAATACACTTGTTTAAACAGAATTATATGATGCTGAGCATTTTAGTATTACATGGCTAGTTTTAAGACTGCCCACAAAATGAACTCCAACATTTTATGCATTTGTAGGAAACAAAAGAAATCATCCAGGAATCAAATTCTTCTTAGAACTGACCTGTAGATGTTCATGGCACAAGTTAACAACAGTATTTCTTTCAATGGAAACAGGAAGATGAAATAAAGTCTGGGGAGAGATAATTCTGTCTTCAGAGCAATTGTTACAGTACTTGACAAATAAATACTGGACTTCAGAGGATGTATAATTTAATAGCATATTATTCCTCACTGAGTGAGCATGATCTGCTAACATTGTAGAAAAAGGGGGAAGAGAGGACAGTTAGTGTATCCCAAAGCACATTTACCAGAGGATGCTGCATGGTCAGTCTTTGTTTTGAAACTTCCCCATTTCTGAATGCTGTTGGTCAACTGTATTTGCATGTAATATACACATAATTATTCTGGAAATGGATTAATGCCAATGTAGCTCAAGCTTCCTTGTCTTTCACAAATTAGCCAACACAACTTGCATCTTATTTCTGGCATACAAAGATTTTTCAGCTCAGAAAAAACAAGTAATTTTCATGAGCAAATTTCCAAACAGATGAATACAGTTTAATGCAAGGTTGAAGGAAAGGTCTATCACTTTGAGTCAGACAGTACAAACCATTTTTTAAGGAAGTTACAATACTAACCTAAAGAACTACGGAAAAATAATTCCCAGCATTTAGGTAACAGCCAATCAGTCAGAGCCATAGTAAGGATTCAGACAAGCACTGAAAATCTCAGCATTGCATTGCAGCAGCTAGGATAAGCTACCCTGCTTTGTAAGGCTAAACACAGAATAAGGCAACCAGGACATTTGTGATCAAGTTCTCAACCTGGCTGCAGAGAAGAGCAATTTAAGAATGTTGGCCTAAAGATCAGTGTCTGAATAGTAACACAGCTGATTAGCCCATTTGAGTCAGTTCATCACCTGGAAAGCCCACTGACAGAACATGGTCAGCAGTATAGCCAGGATGGACTGGTCCATGGTCACCAAGATCAGATAAGCAAGTGAGCCAGTGCAGAAGGAATTTCAGTCTTTGTGTATGGACTGTCTGGGTATTAATTAATCCATGTGGGCTCAACTGAGGAAGTTATACTGCAATGACATTATTTAAAAAATATAAGAGGTACTAGGCCCTAGATAGCTAATAATCACATGTACCATAGTGAAGCAAAGGCCTACAAATTGGAACTATTTTAACTGTGAAATTACTGAGAAACATGACTGCTTAAAACTGCAAACTGCAAAACAACATCCTTATGAGAAAAATGCCTTTAGCCCAGATAACAAAAGATTTACTCTGGATTCCCATGGTAACATACAGAAAAAGCAAATCCAGTAGAACATTTAAATACAGCATCCAGAGATTTGGATATGCTATTCACTTGAATTAGTGGAGCTTAAACACATGGCAAAAAGTAATTAGCTAAGAAAACATGGCAGAAGCTAATCATTAAGAGTACATGAGGCATTATATATGTAACTGATAAACTGTCATGTAAAGGAAGTAATATTAGATAGAAAATGCACAATCTGTGGGCCAAATTACACAGTACCTGCACAGCTATCCATTCCTATACTTGTTACTTACATTCCTGACCCAAATAAGACAGGGTCATCTGATAATCCTACAACATAGCCACCACCTGGTATGTTTCAGCCAATTGAATTTGGTCCCCAAAGAGTCAGGATTAGAATGACTCAGTTAATCATGATCAGTGGATGAGCAGATGCATACTTAGTTATCATTAAAGAGACAAGGTTGGTTGTGTGTAAATATTCTCCTTTATGTTAAAAGCAGCCAGTAAGACAGAGTGTTGCTTCACACTCTAATTATCTAATTCTATTGACACTGAAAGTCAGTCTCGTACATTCTCTTCCTTCCCTTTCCGCACAGCTCATTCCTTGCATCAGATCAAGCCACTGTGCTGCCACAGTAAGTTTAGAGTTAGCTCATGAGGGGGTGGGGAGGACAGAACAGAGAGGAAGTTCCCCCACCACATCATGTCATTATCAAGGATCACCCTGCAGCCACAGATAATCACTGCATCTGAGGCTTGGAAAAGGCAGGAGGAACACATCAGTCAGGTTGGAGAACAACAGCAGAACTGCCCTTCCTGGCAGCAACCCACAGGTTGAATGTATAAGATACATGTACCTCCCAAACCAGTCTCTGAGAAAAGTAGACAAAACCAGCTTTGTTGCCCAGGTGATGAACACCACACCCCAGATGAGCTAACAAGCACCACGAATTTGCTGAAGTGCTGCTGATCTGCCTGGCACACTAGAAGACTCCAGGCAGAATCGCAGGGGTCCATTTAACTTCAACTTCGTGGCTTAGTGCTCTTGGACAAGAACCTGCTCTTGCCAAGCTGCAAACTTCTCCTTATGAATAGGCTCCAAACAGTCACTAAAAATTATCCTAACTTTGGATTCTGTTTTCCTTGGTTTTGGTCCACTAGAACAGTGGAACAAAGCCCAGTGTTGTTCACTTTCTAGACAAACACAATTTTTGAAATAGTAGGGAAACCACAAAAACAGAAAAAGATGATCAATAAATTCTTAGAGACAAGCAACAAGGGCAATACATATTAATGGTTCCTCCCCAAACAGGAGGGGAAATCCACCTTTTCCTATGACTTAATAATGATCATAGAATCATTTAGGTTGGAAGAGACCTTTAAGATCAAGTCCAAATGATAATCCTAATGGCCATTGCACTAAAGGGTTCTTGCTTCAACTTTCTTAATTTCTTTTCCTTAAATACAAAGAAGCAAGAAACAAACTTTTCCTTGGTTCAGCCACAGTCCTCATTTGACAATTTAGGAAAGTTACAGAATACACACCTCTACATCTCTAACTGTATTCAGTAAATATTCTGACAAAATAAGAAACAACTCTCTCCTTATTTGAAAGTGAAGATATCTATTTTCTTATCACAAAACCATTTCTTATTTCCATTTAATGAATGAATAAATATTTAAATAAATTGTAAGGTCATCAACAGAATGCTCCAGTACTTTAGGTAGCCTCATTCCAGTAAGTCACAAGATTCCCATCACACACTGTCTGAGTGATCAGGCCACTGTTCCACAAAGAGCAAGAGAATTCAAACAAGAGAGTCCAAAGCCTCTGCCTAAGTCTCCCAAAACTTGCAAGACAGAGGCACAGCAAGGGAGAAATAGAGAAGTCTGCTTTGCTTATTTTTTTTATTATAGGCCCTAGAACACTCCCTATTCTACAACAGAATGAAAATTCTGTCCAGCCTTCTGGTAGCCTGCCTGAATGTAAGTACATGCCAAGTAAACTGTGATAGCTGTCTGCTTCACTTTCCCAGAGCTCTGAAGCACATGGACTCCCTGTTCCAGTCATTACACATTTGAGTGCAGTCACAGTCATTTTTCCCTGGTCTTGTTTAGTTGCCTTTTGAAAAATCAACTCTCAGCATCTACAAGAACTTCTATAATGATATAGTAACCCTCATTATCATGAGCAAAGAAAAAAATTTTGCTTTGCATCTACTGTCACAAGTGAGCTCTGGTTTTGTAATAAACAATAAGATATCCGTATATTACTTCCTTGGTCCTACACATGGTTTTAAAAACCTTTCACCATGTCTCTCCCTCCAGGTACCTCTTCTCATCACAGAAATATCCAAATGCTTCTGGTATCTGCTTCTAGAGAAGTATCCTTTACTTCTGATCACCCTTGTTATTTTCCTTAACTTCCATAGTTCTGCTGTGTTCTTGGTACCATCGTAAACTCTGAGAACCATTTTCTTATTCAACTATTTCTGAAAGTTAAGCTGAAGTGCTCATGAACCTTGAATATAAAGACCTTGCCTTCCTCACCATGCCAAATGTATTTCTTGACATTTAGTTGTGCTTACTTTCTCAGTATTACAAAACCTTTCAAGTCTTTGCCAGTTTTCACCATCAGGAACATAACCATTCTCTCACCAGTATTTCTACCCTCTTTCTGAAACAGGATAGCACAAACCCCATGTAGTACATCAAAATCCCTTCTTTTTTATATTAAAAACAGTCACCCAGCTATGACAGAACTTACCGTTTATTCCAGGTTACAGTTGTATTTGCTTGAAGAGACTCTGGTGTGGACATTTGTCCATGAACATTTCAGCACATCCAACCAACTTTACACCAGCCAGCATTAATTGTGTCCTTACCAGCTCCTTTACAGAACTCCACTAATCATGCACTCCATGACTTGCCTTCACAAAAGCTTTATGATTGGTATTGATGTATTTAGTGATTATGATCATTCTGTTTCTTAAAACAGAATTCATGCTATTTAATCACATTGACCTTAAACACAAACAGCAGTAGAAGAGGTAGTTTGTCTGATCATCAGTATGCACTTGCTCCAAGACCCCAATATCCCTTTGCCTCAAATCTTTAATATATCCACTATGTCAATATCCTATAACAGATGTAAAAAAACCTAGATAGCCTGATTTTATGGAAGTACACACACACTCGTATGCACAGCTTTTTTAAAATGAAAATTCAAAGACTTTCTATCAATGCACAAACTAGTTTGCTCCTTTTTTTTTCTACATTCTGTTTTAAATGGGTTATAGTTCATTTTGGTTTTTTTAATTCTGGATTAGCTGATGGTATTTCCTACCAGAGCTACTGATCCTTGGATAATATAGAACAGCAAGAACACCAGTTTTGAAGATTGCAGAACTCCAGCAGCCTCACATTGGTTTTGGCTTTTTGCCACACATCACTTCAACATTACATCAGCAGCCATGATACAAGCCACCTTTTTCAACGGGGTTCCCTTTAGTCTCAACATCACCTCCACTTCCTAATAAACCTGATTCCATTTTCCTTTGTCTTATTTTCTAGGCCTATACATTGCTTTTCTCCCCTTTACTTTCCCCCTCTGCTCCCAAGTAAGGTGTAAGAAACATTTCAAGGAGTATTTACAAAATGTAAAGCCCAGCAATTAGTACCTCAGAGTACTTGCTGGTAACAAGAATATCTCAAGTTGCAGCCCCTTACTGAAATCAATGGACTCAAAGGAATTCAAGCTTGTTTGACACCTACAACAAAACACTTTGCAAAGAAGCTGTTTCTTAACTAGAACCAACAAAACCTGCTTCCTACAGGCCTCCTCTCCATTACTGCTGTTGTAAGTCCATTAAGACACTTCCATACAACCCTCATTTTGGTTCCTTCTCACATTCCTTAGCTGGCATCTCTTCCCCCACTCATTCCTTGAGTAATGCCAGCTACATCTCATGCTCCCTAATCACTGAGTGACAGCAAGACAATTTTACACTTGTTTCCAAACCATGCAACTACTAAGTGGCTGTAAGGTGGAAGGGATAGGGAATAGAAGCCACAGTTTTGCCTTCTACAAAGCAGTCATTTTCAAGAAATTCCCAAGATCTTCGTATTTCAAAATGCATTTCTTCTGCTGGTGACCACTTCACAGAGGAATGCACAAAGACAGTCAGCAACTGCATGAGCTTGTTTCCTGGGAACCAAGGCACAGATAGGCCCCTAGGCATCAGCCACAATCTTGCAACTCCAGCTTTTGTTCTGACTTGAATTTTAATTCACAAGTTGATTTTAAGAAGTTCTACACATATTTTTTAAGAAAACTCACCGTTTTATTACGCAGTCTAATTATGTCTGAAACAGAGCCAGCTCCACAATATTCCATAACAATCCACAGATCTGTGTTCTTAAAGTAGCTGCCATAGTACTTGACAACATAAGGACTAGATGTGAAAAAAAAGTTAGATAAATAGATTAATTCTTAGTAAAAGGAAAATAAATCACCAGCACATCTGTTGTTAAGAGCTACAGTTTGACACAGCTAAAGAGCAAGTGCAACCACATACATTTTAGATCTGTAATTAGCTTACTTCTTGGAACAAATTCTGATTACTAAATAAAATCATAAAGACACTACTATGTATATTAGTTTTCAGCAACCTTCAAATATAGACATGGTTTTCCCAAACATTAGTTATCTGATAAAAAGCTTTGTTTTTCACTCCTCTAAATCCCAGCTTGAATGTTTCTCTTCTTAAAAAGACTGCCTTGTTTTCTTCTCTCCAGAACAAAATAACATGGAAACTCACCTATGCTTTCCCAGTTTTGCAAGAATGAATTTATTTCAAGGACAGAGCTAAACTTTCATATGAAAGAGAATCTAGTGTTGATTTGAAGCCTTCTGGATTTGCAAGTGTATTTTCATACTGAAGCAGTGCCAGATACAGTATTGTCACAAACAGAACACACTGATTTGCTACTCATCAGTTTGTCACTTGACATAATGCTTCCTTGGGAGTCACTTGCAAAAGAAAGGCAGAAACAGATGTGGTAAACATGAAAAGGATCATCCTTCAGAAGTTAGTAGAGGGCGTATTTATGGAAATAAAAGACTGAAGGTTTGGGGTGGAGTTTTTTGGAGGAACTTAAACTAGACTGATTGTCATCTAGCTCCCACAAAGTCAGGAAGTGAGATTCTGAGATTTCAGACTGTGGTTTCTCATCAGAACACCCACATTATGGGGTAGAATCAAACAGCATCTTGTTTTGGAGCAAGGAACTGTATTTTAGGATCAGCATTTTAGGATCAGCATTTCTAGCAACAACATTCTTCACATAGACAACTGATAGTAGAAGAGAGTTGCCCCCTGCAACATGATACTATCTTTAAAAAAAAACAGGTCAACACTATCAAAAAACTATTTAATTTAAGAACAACTGTTAGCCCTAAATGAATTTGCCTTTTCAAAAAGAAAGGTGGGTCAGCCTCCTCCTAGCCAGTCCAAATGTCTACCACTTACAAGCACAACATACTGAGCTTGCTCCTTATAAATTCATGAAGTGAGGAAGGCTGGATTACTTCTAAAGAAAACCCACAGATTTTTGTGACCGTCTCTTGCCAGATTTACACTATGTCAGTATTCCCAGCAACAACTGGGTGTTATTATCAGTCAGGACAGGATGATCTTTTCAAAGCATCAGTTGCTGTGCAATCTCAGAGACTGTTCATATTTGCTTAAAAACTGACACTAATAAATCTGATTTCAAAGTTGCAGCCCAAAACTCCATAGACAACAGAAAATGCAAAGTAATTTTTGCATCCTTGCATCAAGGCCTCCATTTCTACAAGACCTGCAATAATAAGATTTGTGAACAACTGTAAGGTAACAATCCACCAGTACCTTTGCCAGATTGTTCACTTTTTAAAAAGTATGCTCCTGCACGAAAAAGGCAGCCAAGAGAGAATATTGCCCTGTAAGTTAACCGCTAGCCATTCATCTTCTGCTAGAAACAACTTATCAATCTTCTGAAACAGGTAACTCAGAATTTCACAAAGCCCAAAACATTTTAAGGAAACAGTAACCTTTGGCCATAACAGTGAACGTAAAGCAAGCACAGAGAATTCTAAGCAGAGGCCAGTATTTATTCTTTCAACAGTTTTTGTTATGCACACTATTTGTACTTCCTTCAATCCAAACCAAGGAGAGAAGGAGGTCCACAGAGTGGTTCCTTTCATTTAAAACTCTGCATTGGACAATTTACTCTCCATGAAAAAGTCTGCAGTTGCTTATATTTCAGCTATTTTCACAAGCACAAATACATGTTTATATAGGTTCTTACAAAGGGAACAGAAATGTCATACCTACCTGTCACATTGTTGCATTATAGAGATTTCTTTAATTATTTCTTGAAGATCTGATTCCACAGGGACCTGTTTAATTGCTACAACTTGTCCAGATTCTTTGTGTATTGCTTTAAACACGCTACCATAAGACCTAAAAATAAGAGGCATTTTTTTTAAAAAACAAGACAAACTGCTCCTTATTTCCATTACACACAGAAAGTCACAGAAGCCACATGCTCATGCATAAGTTTGAGCATTTTTCAGGCTGCCAAAAGATCAGTTCTACCAGGACCTCAGGAAAGACAGAAGGATGCTTTGTCAAGACTGAAGAAATCTTTGTCAAGATTTAGAGTTTCTAATTCCATTACAGTACATTTGCTGTGTTAACAAACAACAGACATCAAAAATGCATAAATATATAAGAGAAAATGTGGAAATCTACAGATGTATGCATTTGCTTTAGTAGTAAAACCTGTCTATAGAAACATTCCTAAGGACATTTACAGTCACCCTCTCTGTAACTTAATATTCCAACATATGCTTTATGTATTGTTTCCCTCTGATTCTATGTCCCTGTAAATAGCAGCACTTACCCTTCACCAAGCTTCTCCAGAACATCAAAGACTTCTTCAGGCTGCTTAGTTAAACTATCTTCACTTAGCTTTTTCAGTTTACTAAAAGAAAGACAAAAGTTATTTATTTGTTTGGGGGACAAAGAACTCAAGCAAATTTTCACACAAGCAAGCAAAGAGAATAAATTATTATAAAGAAAAATATATTTCAATGAAAATCAAATACCTAAATTGCAGCAACAAAATTTTAATCAAGTATCATAAAATGAACAAAGTTATGACAATTTTTGTCACTATCACTTTCTGATTAATGTTTGCTTAATTCAAAGTAGCACGGGACCAACTCACTCTTCAAACCACTTTGCTGAAGTAAAAACAGACAAAGGATACAAGTTTACCTTCCCTCAAAAAACAGTCAGCATGCAAACACATTCCCCTTACTGCTTAGAGGATGCCACGCTGTTCTTTATTTCTAAACAAATCCTTCACTCATGTGAAGTACTCAGTCTCTAAACTGTACCCCTCACCAGCCAGTGAATGACATCATTAAAAGCAGAATTCTGAAATCAAGATGATTCTGGGAGCATATGGTAGCACTTCCCAGGTAGCAGCAGAACACTGAAATTCCAAAAGCTGAGTACTCTAAGAGCTTCTCGTGCATCTTTGTACATGCACGTAGGGACAGGATGCAACAAAATCTCTAATTACATAACATTACCATATTTTGCCCATAGTTCTCTCTCACACATTCTCAAATCCCTCAGTAACACGCTATGATTTCTTTCAGCACTTTCAAACACCTTTTACTGCCACTTGTTGTCCTTTACAAGCAGTCCTAGCCCTTCCCTGGTCTCTAACATTCCCAGCTATCCAAGCCCCCAGACTTCTGGCAAATCTCAAAACACAGCTTGGCTGCAAGTTTGCACTAGAGCTAACACCGAACATAGCACAGGAAAATATAACCACACACACACATTGCAGCAGGGACAGGTGGCTGCAACATGCAAATCCTACACCATAAAGTTACAGTGAATTTTGCTGCAAGACTGAAGTAACAAGTTGACTCTGCATGACAGCCAGGGGTACTAATAAAGTAGAAGATGAGCTGAAGAATAGCTGATGCTGTAGTGTTAAATATAGACAATGTATTCCATATGCAAAAAGAGAAAAAGGAGGCGGGGGGGGGTGGAATGAAACTGAAGAACACCAGACCATTGAGAACTTACGGAAAGTAAGTTATCCCACAACACTTTCTAGAAACAAATACAAAATAGGGGAAGGAAGGATGGCATGGACAGAAAATATTGACAAATCTTAATAGTGGAGGAACAGTGATCTGAAAAAAAAAAAACCTTCATATTAGGAGATGCACTTCTGTGACATACAAAATTATTTAAAATTACAGTGACTGACCAATGAGAGAACTCATGAGTCAAAATAGTTTTTAATTGCCAACCATCTAAGTAAAAGCAAAGAATTTAAAGTAATTGTCAAAGCACACAAGTCATATGGATTAGTGTTAAACAAGGGAAGCAAGGCAATGAGAAGGCACAAGGGTGTACACGCTTATACATCAAAGAGCTATTTCACAGATGTAGCAATTACATGAATATAAAATCCATCTACAATCAGCAAGGAAAGGTGTATTAACCACAATAAAGACCATGCAGTTTGCTACAGCAAACAGTCAAGAAGCTGGAAAGTCTGTGTGTTTAGGGAAAATAAAAATCTTCACAGCAAAGGGAAGGCACAACTCATGAACATGGAGAAAAACAGCACAAAACTCAAATGAACACAGCTAAACAATGTCTACAAAACTGGCCTACAAGAACAAAACCGTTTTCTTTTTCCCTCTCTTGCTGGCTAGACACTAGTAAGCAGAAAGACAGAACTCATATCTTGCAGAAAAGCACATATTTCATTACTGAACAAGCAAATGTTGAAACAAATCAAAGAGGAAAAAATATTTTGCAGGTAGGTATTAAAGTAATAAATCATTTTGCTTCTTTGTTCCATATTTTTCCTCTCTGAACAGATTATATGCAGCCTTAAAGGCAGCATTCAAGAACAAGCTGCTGCCATGATTCCCTTCTTGCCACCAAAAACTCCATGTACAGTATGTTTATAATATAAGCAGAGCCCTGAAAAATAAAAAGCATAACCTTTAGCTGAGTCTCTCAGCTTTGTAACAAACGATGTACTAAGCAGAAAAGCAGAGGGATTGAATTTTTTAGTAACAGCAAATAAAGAGAAAGCATACAGTACCCCTGACTGGAGATGCCCACAAAGAGAACACTTCCACCTGCTCATCGAAAGAGTTACACCTGCTAAAATGAGAAAGAAGAAAAAACAAAAAATCCATACCAAAAGGGTTCCAACAGCACCATTAATGCCAAGGCATAGTGAGTGCTTGAGAAGAGTTAGTGCAGTAAGCACAAACAACCATAAACTGATCAAAACCAATGTCACTGTCAAGTAACAGATGATCTGGAGTACTTGAGAAGCAACCAGGAGATCAAAGAAATAAGCATTCTGTAGTTTGAAAATAATTTTAATTTTATCCAACTCTGACAAACATGTTATGAAACCAAAACACACTTAACACTAAGGCAGCTTAATACAAAATCTAAATCCAGTAAGAAAGGTACATCAGCCTCAGGAACTCATCACAAATACCCTGCTCAAAGCACCTCCCACTCCGTCACAAACACTGTAACAGTACAGAAGCTGGGTCCGGTGCTCAAGTGAGAATATCAACACCACGGTTCTTTGAACCATAGAAAAATCCTAATGACTCAGACATTCTAATGATTTCTATTTCTAGGTGCTTCAATAGAATATTCAGCTCTTGAACCACAGAACATCACGCGATATACCTTGAAGGGCTGCAGTAAAGAAAGCTTTTATGAGAAACAAGGAAGAAGGTGGCAACCGGTGTAACTGGCTGCAAAGCACTAAGCAGAATGCAAGAAGAGACTGGAAACAGGATCTTGTTGGTTAAAAGCAAGCAATAATCTTGGGACAGAGAGACATCTAAAACTTCAGCATCAGCTCTTAATGGTGGGGGGAAGGGGGCAAAAATGAAGAGAAAGGGCACAAGAACAACAGGAGAGAAAGAATGCGTCTCATTCCTCTCTCCCTCACTTATCCTCTACTTTCATAACAACTGTTTAAAACAGAATAAATAAATCAGTAAATCCAAGCATGGCTTTACTCTGGCCAAAGGATACAAGTGCCATATGTGTGTGTATATGCATATCAACATATATGAGAAAGTCCAAAGGAGATAGAGAGCAGTTCAGTGTAACACGTGGGTAGAAAGTCACTCTGGATTATTTTTTTCTCTAGAATCTAAACTATCAGGTAGTGATTATGAGCTATTTTAGAGGTCTTCCAGAAGGGAAGCTGGTCCTTAAACCAGAAGGAATAACTAAACTACACTTCTGAGAAGGACCTGTCAAAAGGATTTTCGTGTTCCAAGCAGGTTTGACTTTCCATCCAATATCTAGTCTCTTAACAAGAAAAACATATCCTAGCAAACAATTATACTTTTATAAATGCAGTTCATAGGAGAAAACATTAACCCCTAGTCTGAACAGAATCTTCTTTGCCATTAAGTACACTAGCAAAATTCTAGAAAATTATAGAAAACCTAAGAGGCACCCAATCCCACCATAAAGATCAGAAAAACTTGAACTGCAACATGAAAGAGATTTCCTCCCCAAAAATAGGGGGGAAAAAAGTATCACTATCGTACCTTACAGTCATTATGCATAGATTTCACAAAATAAATGGGTGATGTGCAACAGAGGTAGGGATACAATATCCCTGAAAGTTCAAAAACAAAAATAAAGCTGGAATGAATAACAGAAAGCTATCAATTATTGTCATGAGTTACAAAAAACTGGACAGCCACTCCAAGAAACGTGAATATATGTGATTTATTGTGCAGAAGAACTAGCACATTGAAACATTTAAAAAGATGGCTGGGATGAATTATACTGATATATTAAAAGAGAAAGTAGTAGGAGAAGTCACTGCAGTCATCTGAATCAGAGGTGGCAGGTGGAACCCCTGAGACATTCACTCTGCTTCACAGCATTCCCCCAAGCAGAAGCAAGGTTAAGACACTTTACACCACTGCACTGTGTAATTACATTTAGCGTTCTACCAATAAAGCCCAAACGTTTTTGTCCCATCATTTTCAGGAGGAACCTGACAATTGTCAACATGTCCATTGACACAAACACTAAAAAACACACTTTCTTCCTCTTCCCACAAAACCTGAAAAGTGTTTCTCAGTGAACTTTAAACTCAAGTTTAAAGAAAGGACTGGAAAACCTCCATTAACACTTCCCATGCTTGCTAAGCGACCTTTCATTTGGCAGCAGCATGCAGGAGATGGGCAAGATTAAAAACTACCTACTTGAGAAAATTCTGTCAGTATCTACTTTATTTTTCCCTTGTATGCAACCTGTATCGTCACATGGATACAGAAAAACACAACAATAACAACAAAGGAAAATTACAACACTAAGAGGCAAATTTTGTAACTATTTCAAGAGTGAATCTCCTTTCTAGTGAGAGAAAAAACTATAAAGCACATCTAAAATACAGTTAGAGATTCAGATGCAAGAAAACAGTGTCAACTACTGCACAAATTGCTCAGCATAAAATCAGAACATCTACTCTAAATTATTTTTAAAGTAAAAAATGTTCTGAAAAGGATTCTCCCTTAAAAGTCTCATGATACTGTTGCAGTATATTAGTCAAAAAAAAAAAGTGAATTATTTTGACAGCACCTCCATTGAAAAGTCACAATGGCCTAGAATGTCACTTGGGCATCATCACTGCTGCTTTCTGAAGGGCTGTATTACAGATTTATACACTGTGTGCTCCTCTACAAGGAAGTGGAGATAAAAGTGTCCTATACCTCTAAGGCAACACGGGGATTCTAGGACATCCATGCAGCATCAGTGTACAAATGAAATTCTTGCTACTTCTAAATGGATGTCAAGCACCACAGATATGATGCCAATAGATCCCTTTCAGTAACTGCTCCTGTGGACAACAGGCACCAAGGTAAAGAACTCTGGTGTTCACGTTTCTTTTGCCAAGCAAACATGGTCCATTCCAAAGTACTACTGCATCCAAGGATAGCACCAAAAATTCAGCCCTCAAAAAATAATCTGCACTTCTTATGGACGTGCAGAAAAAAGGGGTGGCCTAGAATAGTTGGGAATACCAACAATCAAGAAACTGTACAAAATTATCAATAAAGGAAATATTATGCACAGCCATGAAAAATTTGCTTCAAATCTTAAGAAATAACCTGAGCTAATATCTTACAAAAAACTGAGTTCAAATTTTCTCTTCCACTAAAGAAACAAATCTGGGTTCTCAGCACAGATTTCCAGAAATAAGCTCCAAAAAACATGTGGAATATAAAACCAGCCAGGGTTTAGACATTCCCACATCTAGTTTTTTCTGATCTAATCCAAAGATTTAAACCTCTTAGTTTCAGTCAGGCCAGACACACGCCTCCAGCTAGGCAATAGTTACATCTTCCCTACATTTTTGCTGGTGCCTGTCCTACTTCCTTCATTTGAGATATGCAGCACTGTCAGCCTGAAAGCACAGTACAGGCCTGTCCCTCCTTACTCCATTGTCTGCTAAAACCACCCTAGAAAGCAACGACAAAACCAATTCTTTTTCAAAGTTTTCCACAGTAGGTACTGTCACTTAATGCGTTATTGAAGAAGAACATCATCAGATGCTCAGGACTACATTCTTCTCAAGTCCCATCATTCTATAGGAAGCTACTTTTAAAGAATTTTAAAGGTTATAAATGGAGAATGTAGAAGTTTTCAAGATGAATATAAAAACTGATCTAATATCCTTTATCAAAAAATTTTATATTGTGTAGTCCCTAAATTTTTCATAAACAGGAAGTAAAAGTAAAATCAGAGCTCAAAGACAGTAAATATACGTGTAAACCATGTAACTACATTCTGTACACCACACAATTAGTCTGTGTATTGATACCTATATCCAAAAAAAGCTTATTCCAATTGAAATACATGATTAAACTTAAATTTAACACAAAGCAAAATTATTCCATACAATAAGAAGTCAAATGATAAATTATTTTTAAAAACGTGCACAGTACTTAATATGACCTGACAGACTATATATTTGAGAAAATACGTCTACTGTGGGAAAATTCTTGGGGTTTGCCTGTTCCCACTCCCTGATTTGCAATTGCAACTATGCAACGCCCACCCCCACAAGCATCCATCCCTGCAGCAGCAGGGCACAAGGACACTTTCCAACGTGGAAAGAGAACTCCACTGTGTGCTCCTGCCACAGACCTGAACTATCGAGTCACAGACCCCCCAGGCCAGAGAGGGCTCTGCTCGCCGACCAAGTTTCCCTCACTTTATGTTAAAAACGTTCTTAACTCAAGCAGCCCCTGCGGGTTCGTCTCCATCGGAGCACTTACTACAAAGTGTATTTCGTGGCATCCACCCTACAGAAGACCCTTCTGCACGTGACAGAGCCCTCCGGCCGCTCAGCAAGGCTCAGCACCGTCCCTGTGCCACTGCCCCCCACAGACCCCGGGACCGAGGCCTCACCCTGCCCGTGCCACCGCTCCCGGGCGGGGAAGGGGCCGCCCGGGGAGGGTCATTACCTCTTAGGCGCTGTCTGCTCCATGCCGTCGCCGCCGCGGCCCCCGGGGGCCGCTGACCGAGCCCCCAGGCCCCGCCGGACCCGCACAGCTCCGCACAGACCTCACCGCCCCTCAACACAGAACCCACGCCCTCCCACGGCCGCGCTCCGGCTGCCGCCACTACCGCTACCTCCNAGCCGGCGCTGATTGGGTGCTGTGGACGTCGCTCAGCGCGGCAGCTGCGAGAAAGCCCCGCCCACCGCGAGCCGAGCGGGCGCTGCCGCGCCGGCGGGAGGGGAAGATCATGGAGGCTGCGGTGCTGCCGAGCTCCCGGCATGCCTCGCGCGGCGACGGCCCGCGGGGCACGCCGGGAGGTGTAGTCTGCCCGCGGGGCGTCCCCGCGAGTCGGGCCGGGCGAACCGGCGCCCCCGCGGCGCTGTTCCGCCCCCGCGCTTCGTTCCCCCGCTCCGGGCGCTGCGCCGCCGGGCCGGGGCGGCCTAGGGCAGCACCGCCGCCTGAGGGCCGCTATATCCCTGCGGCCACTGCCGGGCGGCCGAGCCGTTCTCCCGCCCGTGTGCGCCAGGCGAGGCAGCGGCACCCAGCCCCTCCTCAGAAGGTCGAGGTCCTCGTGGGC
>PYHW01009979.1:5318834-5360280 GCA_013186435.1 Turdus rufiventris
GCTGAGGGAAGCTCGAAGTCAGTCTCGGCAGCACGGGGCAGCTGCTCCCCGCAGCCGCCTCGGGTGACACGGGAGAGCTTTCGAGGTGAAAAGTGCCGGCGCTGGGCTCTTGGTGTGTGGTGCCAAAGCACACAAGTTACCCTGCAAGGCAGGGGAAGCTGTCACGTAATTACTCAAGCTGCAGGTTTCAGGCTCCAGAGCACCATGTGACAGATAGCTGCAATTTCACCACCTCACAACTTCGACTTTCTGCTGTTTATGTACTTGAATCTGATGAATCCAAGTAGATCCAGCCAAGCCAATACAAGAAAAGCTTACATGCTCAAGCCAATTTCTATATCCTTTCCTGACAGTAGGTTTATTTGCCTAACTGATGGAAGTTCAAGGTAGTAAAACACCTAGGCAAGTTCCATAAAAACACTGAGATGCCCACGTTCCACTTCAAACTGATTTTAAATGTGCAAGATCTACAACACTCCCACTTCATTAAAAAATCTGCACTCCATACGTAATTTCGTCTCTTTGATGTGCATTAGCAAGGGAATTTCAAATGACTGAAGTCCTACTGTTGTGCAAGTCCTGTACTTTGTCTGAGTCAATCCAACCCAGTTGACTCACTGTGGTCGGGCCAAATGCACAATGGCAATATTGAATGAACCCACAAAACAAATCACACACCACCATATGACCTTTTAGGTTTCTTTGTTTTTCTGAGTCATGGAAAAACTGCAATAGAACATCTTCCTTTGCACAACAGATTAATGCAGAGCTCTTCCAAGCATCATCCCACAAGCCACAGTGGCTCACCAGCAGTACTTCCAGATGTGTCCATAGCATGAGCAGCAGTTTGTAGGATACGCCTGAAAAAAAAAAAACCCACACAGGAAAAGGAGCCAGCAGATGCCTGAGATGGAGTATGGCATGAGTGCCTCAGAAAGGTCCCATTTTCCAGTTCAAGAACAGGTGAGGTCAGGCAGATAGTAAATGCCACGTGGCTAGTGTCCAGCTTTGTTCTACAGGGTATTTGGCTATACCCACTAACCAATTATTATTTACACTTCACCAATTTCACCTAATGAAGGGAAGTCTGACATCCCTATTTGGCTTTAATACTCCTGGAATGCAGTTTGTCTCCACATCCTTTAACACAAATGTTTAAGGCAGTATTTTGTACAGGTTATTTCAGAGGAGGCAAGTTTTGCTCCCACATCTCAAGCCAAAGTTGCCACAGACTATACATTAAATCAGGGAAAACGATTCTTAGAAATAAAGTACAGGTACTATATTATACTTGTAACAGCAATACAAAGAAACAGAGCCAAGAAGTGCTCCCTCTCCCCATTCACACATATTTCTTTTTCTGGAGAAACTTAGGGTAAACAGTATAATTTGCCACTCTTACCTCTCCCTTAAACAACAGTTGACAAGAATAGATATTTAGATATTTTTCCATTCATTTGAAACTATTTAATACCACATCCCCACTTCAAAAAATACCCTGACTCCTCAGTAACTGAGGAGGATGGAGCAGGACTGTCCTCCATCTATGCCACTGGAGAAAGAAAAGGGTGTAAAAAACTCAAGATGTCTGAAATAGGAGAAGTTGGGTAGCCTGGCTTTATTACATAGTGGGGCAGACAGTGCCAAAAAAATCATGGACTAATTCCATGCTTCTCTCACAGAAATTTAAGTTGTATCTTGTGCAATTGCCAGAAAGCTTTCTAAGTACATTTAAACTGAAAATAAAGCATCAGTAGGATAACATATATACCATGGTATTTTTCAAGATCACTTTATTCATCTCTTACAATTTCAAGTAGTATTTTTAGTCAATGACATTAGAATAAATAACACTATCTCACCTTTCCCCTGTGACATGAGTTTGAGAACCTTGCTGCGAAATATGACACTGATTTGGTATTCATTACAGTACTGTATCTAGCCACTGGCAAAGAGGGAACTTTGAAAGGGAAAACAGATTCCCTCTGTTCTCCTGCCTCATTCAGAGTTTCCAGTTAAGAGAAGTCTAGATGTTCTGGAGGCATGAATATACTATGAGATTGCTGGTGTCTAGACAAGATGGAGATGAGGAAGTTGCAGACACTCTACATGAGTATTCCCATGATTTCTTCCAACAGCAGGACTAACACTTCTAAGAAGGCAGCTGACTAAGAAGAGGCGTAATGTAGCCCAGTCCTAAAAATGTAGGAGCAAACTAACAGAATCACTTTTTTTCTTCTGAAGTATTTTATCCACTTCACAAATTTATCTGCCTGAATTAGGACTCCCTTCTCTGCAGAGTTGCCATCGACATCAAATACAATTCCTTAGACCAAAGAATGGATAAAGACCATGCTTAGTTTTTGAGTACTGTAATTATTTTATATTATAATATAGTTTTGTAAACAGATAAAATAATTTATATTATAATTACTTATACTGCAATGAAATCAGGAATCATGGTGGCATGGACAACTATTAGGTGCTGTATAAACACACACAAAGGAAGTCCTCAAGCTCCTAAAAATGTGAACAAAAAAAGTCCTAAGATATCAATCCTGTCTCAGTTGTACATAGTTTGTAATAAAACTAAGAAGAATAAAAATTACTTCAGAAGCTCATGTCTGCATTTCTAACAGGTATTGCTAATGTTAGGATTTAAATTACAAATATATACTTCAAAGTCATTCATAAACATCATGCAAATAAATTACCTATGTTATAGCAGGGACCTTATCTCATTCCTTTGATAGCAAATAAAAGCAGCACTTACTTCAGAAGGTACTTGATCAGGCTGATTTTAACAAAGTTCTTTGTAATGAATACATGATGCTACTGTAAAACAGCAGAATTAATCAATAGTGCATGTTTTCTGAGAGATACTTGTCATGAACACTGCCCTAAGAAAATACTCCTAGTCCTTCATCATGTCTGTGGTGCTTTTCACAGGCCAGCTCTTTTTCCCATGTGCTTTCTACCCTTTCACCATGGTACCCCCCATTTCTTTCACACAGACAGGGTCCTCAGTGCTCTCTCCCTTGATATGGAATTATCATCCCACAGTAGTTCCATTCACCTGCTTGGCACACCAAAACTGACAGAACCCATATAGACCCCCAAACAGGGTCCCAGCTCTATCATCCTTCAAACCCTCCACATCACTGATGTCTTATCATGCCTTGGCCCATTCTGGCATTACCCCACAGAGTTCCAAGGATGCTGTGTCTCCATGACACCTGCAGATTGGCTTGCAGGAGTGTTTGGCTCATAGGAGAGGGTTGCAGGCCAGTCCACAGCGTGGTCCCAAACCCAGGTAAGAATAGAGTTTCCCTTAGTTTCCCCTTGCCCTGGGGTAGACAATCCCAAAAGCAGGGCATTCTCTCCTCTACCCTTGATTTCTGTAAAAATTGGAGCTTACTATAATTACAGAGCTCCAACTTTTCATGAAACCTGTTTAAGACTAGTAAGATAAGTCACAAATTATTGTGAAGGGGAGAAAGTCAGGGGATGGCAGGCAAGCACAAAGATGGAATGAATGCAGGAGCCTGCTTTCCTTGGAATCCAATTCATAAATTCAGTAGATAAATAGTCAACAACAACATGTTTGCATGTCTCTCCCTGTGACTGCCTGATAGTGATCTGGTATGCTGAAAGTTAAGGAAAAGGCCTTGAATGAAATACCAGCTTGTTTATACAAAAGATAAGGAAAACTGACTTCTGCCTGGATTTTCTTCCTACCTATCATGTCTAATGTGAAGTAACCTTGAAGACTTATCTAAGAATTTGTTATATACTTTCCTAACCTTGTCAGTCAAAATATAGTTATAAATAAAATATAAAGGAACAGCATATTTTCAAGTCTGGAATAAAATTTATACTTTTCTATAGTGAGTTTTTAAGTAAGTTTAGGAATAATGAGCAAGGCAGAGAGAGGAGGGTTTCCTTTCCTGAACTATTCACAGTTTAATGGTTAATTAATGTCACTAAAAGGAAAATTAATTTTTGCTGGTCCAACAAAAGAAAGAGGGAGAAAATAAAAGTCAGGCAGAATAAGTACAGCAATATAGATTCTCCTATCCACATCCAATCTAATAAATGATTCACAAAATTCCTACTTAACAATTAAAAGAGCCATAAAAAACCCGTAAAATATTAGCTGCTCTACTGCAATCCCTCTCACTGCCTAGTATACATTATTTTGATATCCAGAATATTATTACTGGACCTAAAGCCATTTGTTGATTGGGATGGGATTTTACTGTTGACTAACCATTTAGCTAACAGTCCTGGTAACAGGCTATATATAGACTTAGCATTTGCTATTTTTCCTATTATAGCACACTATGGTAAAAATAAACCATGGATACAGAGTTTCTATTTACAGTTGACCACAGAAGATATTCCAGTCTGTACTACAGCTGCATTGATTGTGCTCATGGGATCTACAGATTGGCGTTAATGTGAAAAAAAAAATCTCATTTTGGTTTGTGAAACAATTACTGTTGTTGTGGTAATACTGAGGGTTACTCTGGATTCTCTTCTGCACAAAAATACTCCTCCTCTTTTTGAGAGCAACCATCTGCTCTCCAGTGTGCTGAGAATTGTGCTCACACCCTGGAGAATAAATAAATAACATTTAACTAGCGAGCCTTGATGCCTGAACTAGGGGTGGAAACTAGTATCAATAACAAAAGAAAAACTGAATCATCATTACTTGATGAAGCAAGTACTTCGTAAAACCAACTTCAGGCAGCCTTATGCCCAAGGCTTCCACCACCATGGTGGCTGAATTTTCTCCTATCTCCTAGCTTCCTTTAGCTCCTGAGCTGAGAATTTAAAGAATACATGGCAGAAATATTTAGAGACAGTAAGGATTTTTTTTTTTTTTTTTTTTTTAGGACTAAAGCTTTCAAAAAGCTAACAACACCCATTATTTCAGATTCAAAGGAGGGAAGAAGTTTCCCTGCCTTTGTGGGCCTTTCACCTAAGTGCTGGAAGAGAAGTATAAATATGTGTGATGCCAAATGACAGAATAAAAAATAAAGAGAACTATACAACTGGAAATCACATTGTGAATACTGAGCACTACAAAAGCAATGCCATGAAGTGCTTACAGTTTATTCAGTTACAGAGTTTTGGGAGTTTTTCTAAAACCCTTCCTATTTATTTCTGAAGTGCATCTCCAGCTTGCTTCATAAATATTAAAAAACAAGTGTTTTTATGATGAAGAATAACTCATCTAAATGCTTTACAATCCAGAAACCACATTTCAGTTTCTTACTTTTTTCCAACTTTCCCAACCAAAACATGCCAGAAGATCATAATTCAAATAGAAGTGAGCTACTTGAGTAACATGTACAGTCACACTTTAAAAAAAAAAGCAAAAAACCAAAACCTAAATACAATTCCAGTCTTAAAACTTCACCCAAAAAAAAAAAAAAGTTCAGGGATATAACAGCCATTTCATGACTGTCTGTGAAGTTATGTGTCTGATTACAAGAAAAGGTCCCATGGAAAGTGAGACTAAAATCTAAACAAGAAAAATGTTAAGATTTGCATTTTGCACTTAAATGCAGTGGGAAGCCTTCCCCACAGCAGCCTGTGTGCTAAAGAAACAGCAGGGCAGCAAATAATGAATTTTCACAGAACTGACTTTGTACAATGCACTCATTTGAGTCTCCTCTAAACAGGTTTGGTTTGGTTCAATAGGGAAGAGTTGGCATCTTCATCCTACTCAGGATGAGTCCTTAAATTGCTGTCACTGCTGAAAACAAGACTGCATAGTGACTAAAGTGCACATAGGTAATGCTATAAAACCACAGCAAAACATAGAGCAAATTACTATCTAGAGAGCTAATTAACCCCATTATATTTGAGAACTAAGCTTTTTTCCACTATTCCTTCCTTAAAAATAATTTTCTTAGTGAATGATTAATGGATTTCTTTAATACCACAAGACAATTTATCAACAGCCATCAAAATAGCCTGTTTTTACCCAGCCTGGACTTAGCAAAAAGAAAAAAAGTTTTGGTTTTAAAAGTTTTAATTTTCTTTCAGAGCTGGGGAAAATAGAGCAATTCCATATGCTAGGAGCTTTCTTAATAGAAACAGTTAATTCACCACATAAGGAATATCACATGCATAGCACTTCCACCTAACATGAATCACTCCTTCCAGTTGAGAAAACTAAGGTCTTTTATCTTCCTCAGGGTGGAGTACATCTCCTCCCATAGATCCCTACAGAATAGAACTGCTAATCGTTTTAAGATTTAAAGGCATTACTTCTTTTACTTTCTTGTATTCATATATCATATTTCAATGTCTTCTAAACAAGAGAGAGCTTAATGTTTTTGTGTAACCTTGAACAGGCCGCTGAAAAACGTTTTTTGCGTCATCCTTGAGCACTTCTGTAGTTTCATAATCTAATTTGTTATACTGGGGGTATTAAACTGCTCTTACCAGATTAACAATATGCAGTATAGATTCCTTAAAGCTAATTTTGAAGTGGATATGCTAATTTGAATACTAGGTTAAACAAGGAAAAGCTGAAACAGAATAAAAAAGCCAAGTTACATGTTTTAATATATGCTGTGTCTCTCCTTCAGTGAGGTTAACAGGTAGCCAATCACTGTTCCATGCAGTTCAAACTAGGCAGAATATCTTTAGGACCTCATCTAAAATCTGTTGTCATCAGCAGATTCTTTCTTTCAAATATACTACTTTGAGAATCAGTCCTTAAAGGAGAGTCCTGTCTAATTTTCTCATGGGAGTGTGAATATTAAGGCAGATTTTTGCTTGACTAGTGTTTCCATACTTGGCCCGTTTCATCTCCGAAGAGGATGGAGAAAAACTCAAGATTGGAGACAGATCACATTAGACACTACCATTTATTTGAAATAATCTCTTAGTAATGTCATTGGTTCATTAGATCAGAAATTATGCAGTCAGAGAATATAAACAGTGTAGAAGTGGTCCCCTTATTGTGGAATAGATACTAAGCATCTGAAATTTTAGACAGTGGGAAAATTTGCTGTTCCTAGTCACAGGAACACTTATGCCATGTTGTATAATATGCATTGCCTGCTAATGTATTGTGCATTACAATATCTATGTATAATATGCATTGCAATGGTATAGCAATATTAAGTGAGAAAATGTGTAGGAAGATTAAAACCACACAACTGTGATAGTATAACCACAAATAAATACAGCATTAGTTTTACCTAAAGTAACAGGAATGACACATTATAAACACTTGACTCAAGTGTAATTGGCATTTTTCTTGACCTTTCAGTATGGTCTTTCAAAAACAAGTACCTCATTTGGATGGGTGTTGGATACTCAAAAGCTCTAAATTAAATGCCTCAAAAGCAGTCTTCAAAACTGTGTTCTAAAATGTATTGCATTAGGCTACACAGGAACAGTTTTTGGCACCTGTTCTTGAAATTAAGGAGGGAAAACCACATTGAAAGAAGATTATGCATTATTTTTTAGGAATTCAGCAATTTCTTGGAGAGATTAAACTTAGTACAGCTTTAAAATAACAGCATTAGTGCACATTTTGAATGGTTGCAGGACTGGGTAACAGCTAGCACAGGAACCTCAGGGGATTTTATTGCAGTTAAACCATCCTTCTGTTCTGTTCCTACTTTTATATCCAAAAGAAAAAGGTTGTAGTTAATACAGTATTTATGGCTATAAGTAATAGTCAGTTCCTTTCTGGTTTTACTGTACCAGCATGTATAAGAAATACACAGAACTATATCTTTATTACCGCTACTACTTTGCAAAATGTTGTATATATTGCAAAGCTGGCTCTCTAATAGAAGGCAGTTAAAGACCTCTGCACTAAAATCTGCCAAAGCTGATACTGCAATCACAAACATGTGTTGTTACACTTCTTGTGGCTCATCTCCACATGGTGCAGCTGTTGTGTTGGCTAAAGAAAATGCAGGCCCAAGGGAAACAAATTTAATTCAGCTGGGGCGACTTCCACTAAAAAAAGTGCTTTAAGGAGAACAGGTGTCTTACAGTAAAAGGAATTGTTTGAGAGGTTTTCCCCAAAGTTGCTTTGCTTCTAGGAAAGCTATTCTAAAGTGGTATGCCTGTGATAATAATCTTCTGCGGTCTAATTTTTAAATAATGCCCTTCAGAAATGCAATGGATTCCAGAAATTCTATTTTTTGTTTGTTTGGCTCAGTCCTAGGACAGGAAAGTTCATACAGGACCGTATGCTGCTCGTTAGGAGCTGGAGGAAGCCTCATTGCTGTCATTCAGATTCCTTGGCCTCAAGGAGGTTTGTTTAATCAGCAAATTATTGTACCAGGCAGACCTGCAGCCCATGTAAGTCACCAGCTGACACCCCTAGAACTGTGCCTGTTTAAACTTGTGCAACTACTGTTTTAAGTATAATTTTTACTAAATTAATTTAAATGTAGTTCGCTCCTAAATAAGTGCCCCTTTAGTCAAAATAAATAAGCTAAGATATACTATGTTCTGTAAGAAAACACTATTAATTATAGGACTTTTTTTCTTTTCCAAGGAGACATTTACCTTCTGCACTATGATAACTCCTCTAGCTCCATCATGCATTCCCACCTCTCTGCCTTCTGTGTCCTCTGGTTTCCCAGAATGGACACTGTTTGACTAATGTTCAGCAGCCTTCATGCTATGGCAGTAGTACATCCCACAGCACTGAGGCACCGGGATCCCTGGAAGCTGGGGAAGACTTTTCCCAGCAGGCTCTCAGGATGTCTGTCTGTCAGTGCTGACTGAGCCAGCCCTTCAGACAGATACTGCAGCAGACAGCAGCTCTTCTTCTTGTCAGCTCTCTTTTCAAAATGAGGTTACTGCAGAGGGCAGTCTCTTCTTGTGTAGATGTCTTCATACTGCACTTTCCTCCTTTGGGCCTGTGTTTTCTATCTCCTACAAGTTCAAAATTCCTTCTCTCTGAGGCAACAGAAGTCTAAATTGGGATAATTTCTCCACACACCTCATTCCAACAGTGTTGGTTCTCCTATAGGATGTAGAAGAGCTGCTTTCAGCTCTTCTTCACATCTTAACTAAATAAAATGTTGCTACAAAACACTGTATTTTTGCAGTGTTAAGTTTCTTAGCTCCTTCTTCAATATTAATTCCCAGATTTTGTCTTCAAAGTGTCTTATGCAGACCTTAGGCTCTTTTTTAGACTTTTCCCTCAAATACCTGAATCGAAGACCCAGTTCTCTTCCTTTTGAATAGCATTCAGAACTCAACAAGATCAATAGCCAAATTCATGAGAATTTTGATCTCTGTGTCTGCACATAAAGACCTGCAACAAATCCTGGATTTTTGCCAACTTCCCTTTACCAAGGGAAACAAATTTGTTCTGCCCTGCTACTTTTCTCAACAGAACTCGTGACAAAAGCCCAAAGTCACACTGATGGAAGGAACTCCCATGGCCATGCCTGAATTCAAAAGCCAGGAGTAGATGGACATATCCTGCCAGTGAGGTGAAAAAATGTATTCCAATTAACAAAACAAGGAGAAACAACAATATAGTGAAACCTGCATTTGTAGTGAAATCTTTAGGGAGACACTCACTCTTTACTGTGTATATGTACAACCAGTTTCCCAAACACTGGGGAAAAAACCAAGAATTATTATTTGTAGTGTGAGAGAATTCAACGAAGTCTCTGAGTGTCACTAAGGGAAGCTGTTTGAAGTGATATCTGGATTTAAGATTAACCTCTTGCTTTTCATGGTGCCGGACTGTGTGCTTATCAGGGAAGTTTTATGTTTGAGGTTCAGGGAGAAGGTGATGGCCATGTCCTCTGAATGTTTTTAGATGACTGATTTTCAGAATGTTGCTGGCATTCTTCCAGCTGGAGGCCTGGCCATTAGATAAGCTTAACATGGTGGCCATTTGCAAAACAGATGAGAGCAGGAATAGCAAGAGGAAATGAGAAACCCAAGAAACCTACTGAAACTCCCTGAAAATGAAGTCTTAGAAGTGGAAGAAGTCTTAGATCCTTCCACTGAAAGAAGAGCTATTAAGCATAACTTTTTAGCTGGTAGAAATATAAACACTACCCTGAGGGAGACAAAAACATCGGCTGAAGCAATACTACCACAAGTGCTGGCTTAAAGAAATCTAGGAAATGTTGCACTAGCTTCCCGTGTGAAAATCTAGACAAAAGTTTTCAGATATTGCCAGATAGGATACATTTGCTTCTGCTTTCAGGTGGGTTTTTTTGTTTGCTTTGGTTTTTATTTGTAATGGTGAAGCCCATAGCTCTGCTGGCTAAGAACCCTATTTAACAATCCCTCCTCTGCCAGTATTTAAAGTGTGTTAAATAAAAGTGTGTGGTATCAGAGCATTACACTAGCAGGTTTGACAGATATCACTTGGCAGATCCTGTGGTGGCCATTCACATCACCCTTACAGCTGCCTCGTCCCTTTCTCTGCCAGAAATTACTGCTTCTGGAAGTGGCTTGGCAAAGGGATCATACCTGTACTTCAGCAATTCTTGTTCAGCCAGATGCTGTAATTCAAACTTACAAGCAGAGATAGCTGAGGGCCATTCATTTTTGTTCTACATTTTGTAGCTGAAGTCTCCTTTGCACTGGCATTTGCAAACATTGTGAGCAGTGATTCTTGGTTACCGTATTTTCTCTATCAGGCTTTCACGTGGCAGTGGAACTTGATGTGGTGGAAACAGGAATGGGGCTCTCTCCACTGGTAATTTCCTGGCAGAGAGAAAATATTAAGTCATCTTTTTTTAATCAAAGAGCCTCACCTGAGTAAATATTCTAGCAATTCCAATTTTAAATTTTATTATCATAGTCTGTTGCTCAAGCTGTGTTTTCTGACTGTGCAGCAATAATAGTGCTATGAGCACATGAAGATTTTTCAAACTGGCATTGTATTCAGTTCCTCTTACATTTCCACACATAATCTGCATAACATTATTAAATCTTTCCTGTACATTATTTAGCCTCTGGGATCAAATGAAATCATACATAACTGGAACTCTTTGGACTTTGACAGATGTCCTCTGGCAGATTTTTTGCCGGGGTTGTTACTGCTTTTAGCTATTTTCTTGGCCTTTTCCTGGAATTGGATGTGTGTCAGCTGCTCTGGTGGAAAACACTAACCTCTTAGCTTTTAAAGATGATAAAAGTGGGTTTGAGTTTCTGTACCAGACTTGGAACTGAAGCAACTTGAAGCAAAGGTATGGTCCTTTTCAGCAGCTCACCTGCAGGATGTGTGGTGCTCCACAGAGGGCTGTCCAAAGGGTTGGGAAGGTAATGCAGAGGACTTGCTTGCAAGCTTCTGGAGGAATATTCACAGCATCTTGCCTCTGGTCCGTTTTTCATGGGAGAGCACTGGAAAGTTGGGTATTCTCCTAAAACAGTGAAGGTTGTGAAAAAATACTGAACTTTTGCCGCCCTGTTTTGAAATAATACAGATTCTCGTAAAAGCAATCTGCTTTGTGGGCTGCATCTTCCTGTGGTGTTATGAAGTTACTCTAAGAAATACTGCACCTAGACAGTGCACAGTTTGTTTCCTTTCATCTCTACACCTGCATAAGACTTTTTATGTGTGGGAGAACTTTTTCTACGTTGTTCATTTTGTAAGCAACCTCTTTGATAAAGAGAACCTTAGACTTATTATCTCTGCCTGAGTTACTATACTTTCTACAGATTTTGAGCAAATAATAGTCATCCCAAATCTGTAATTTGTATTTTAAAACCCCTGTATCAACCATATAATGCAGAAAAAAGTCTCATACCATCATATTTTGATGAGTTCAGGCATTTTTGAACAACTGAGAATTTCAATCTGTGAATAAACTGAAGAATGTGTCACTGCATTCAAGAAGCATACTTTCACTTTAAGAAACCACAGCTGCAACAATAAGATGGAAATTCGACACACACTAGGTTGGAGGTGGCAAGGATTAAAGGTATGGAATTAGAAAAGAAACCCCTTATGCTGTTGAACAGAATATGGAACATAAATCAATGACTAACTTTGGCTAAGCTTTGCCTTATGGAGGTATGCAGCATTGCAGCTTCACAGTTATCAGTATTTGTCATCTTGAGTATCAGTACACATGCCAGATGCAAAAGAGGGGCCCAGAGAGAACCTGGGGGATGAGGAAAAGAAAATTAATAGTTTCAGTGACAATGTACAGTATTTTGATGTGAAACAGAACTTCTGTAATATTTCAAGGAGCTTACATACATATATATATGTGTGTATATATATATATATATATATATATATATATATATGGAAAAAAGCTGTTGGAAATAAGCCTTTGACTTCAAAATGTGCCTGATTAAAAAGAATACTGATAAAAACTGAGACAAGAACAGCTGGAACTTTGATTGCTGTTATGCTTTCTTCTGGATGTTTATTTCTAGATCACTTTTGCAGCTGCTTTTATCTATTCCTTAGAAGTTCTTTTAGATTTGAGGAACCATTAGCTGTAAAAGTAAACATTAGCTCAAGTCTGGTTTTATAGATCTTGAAACCATTGAGGGTGGGAAAGATAATGTGAGACTAATGCTGAACTAGATCAGACTTAAGTGATGGTTTGAACAGCCTTTTAGCATTTCAGGCTCCACCTGTAATTCTAACAGAGTGTTGAATATTTCCAATATTGTTCTTTATTAAGCAGTTAGTAATTTCCAAGCTCTAGGAATTTAAATACTCTTTCTTGGAAAACTTAAATTCATGTCTCACAGTAGTTCAAAGCACAGAATGCTTTCAAACTATGCCTCCCCTATCTAGGTAGAAAGATGGTCCTTAAAACTAGTTCTGCTGCCTTTCAGTATCTGTCATATATAAATATTATGCTTCAAATAAAACAGATCTGCAGTTTTGACTCCATTTCACTCTGTTTTGTTATTGTAGTTGTTCAAGAGTTCTTTAATAACTGTGGTTTTTATTTGCTTAAGAGATGCCTCTTTGGAGACTGGAGAAAGGTCAGGGTTAACCCTGCTTAACCTTAGCTAATGACTTATATTGGTGGTCCCTTTTTTAGATCTTAGGAGTGTCAGCAATGATGCTGTAGCCACTAACTGACTTTCATGCCAGGTCCCACACACTGTTATACTTCATGCTTCTTCCCAACAGAAATTTTTACCACACTATATTGGTCAAAGTCCTCTGGTAAAAGTCACTGAGATTTCTCTATTTTCAGATTTAAGATTTTAAGAATTCAAGCACAAGATACATTTTGTTTAAAAAAAAATCATTCCAGATGGCTTTTTGAGTCTTCTTCTGGGACCACTCCTGTATTTGAAAAATATTTTTTCAGTTTCTGTATTAAGCTTTCATTTCTCTGTCCTGAGCATTTCTGCTAATGATGGAGATTGCCGGCATTTCTCCATAGGCATGGCATTCTCTCTAGGCCCCCTGAAAGCCCCTAGTCTTGCAGATGCCATTGATCCTCGCTCCCATCACAGCCAGGAAGGCTGTCTTTCCAAGGCACTTCTTGCCCCAGGGTGTCTTCTGCTCCCTTCCACACACCCACAACCTCCCAAAAGAGCAGGGTGCTGTATCTTCACAGGCAGGCTCCACCCAGCAGTTCAGAAACACGCAGCCTCCTGGCAACAGTGAGATTCAAAAGCTCCTGGTTGCATTTGAGCAACCAGTAGTCACCAGGACAGCTGAGTGGAAAAGGAGAATATATATTGCACTGGAAAGTTTGCAGTGTTGCTGACAGTATCTCTTTCCCCTCTCCTCTGGAGCTGAAAATAAGAGGCCTTGAGTCAGTTCTGTTTCTACTTCAATGTCATGTCCTTGGCTCTCAGCACTTCTCTGGTGCTAAAATGAGTTTTGGTGCTGAAATGAATGGGATTTATGTTTTTCTTGGAGACACTTCCCAAGGGGGAATTTGAAAGAAGAGTTTAACAACTAATAATTTTCACCAGCCTTACATGGGTGAGCAAGCCAAATAAATGAAAGAGTTAATGCAAACATAAATCCTGCAATAATCATGGATACTGTTTATGAGATAGACATGCCATCTACTCTAGACTAAACAGGGGAAAAGGCCATTTGCAAGCTTCATCCCATCCTTCACCATCCTGTCCAAGTCCCTAAAATACTCTGTGGGGTCTATGAAAGGAAAACCAAGGAGAGCAAGCAAAATGCAGTCCTCTGAGCAGGGACCTGTACCATCATGAGAACAGAACACAAAGGTCCATCGGCAAAGAAGGTGGAAATCCACTGGGTCTTCATTTTAGTGAAGTTTGTCCTGGTTTCACACAGATTCAGCTTGTTGCTGCCTCATGATACCCAGACCAGAGACTGCTGTGACACACAGGCTCAGCTCAACAGGAGGGGAAGGAAAATGAGGTAGAAGAGCATTCTTTACCAGAAAGTCTTCTGACTGGTCCATGTCCATTTCAGTTCTATTCTTGAACTGATCTGTTCCTTTTCCCAGCTGTTGCTTTGACTGTACTCCAGAATAGTCTTGCCCTGAGCTTTCCCCACAGAGGCTATGGAGAGTTAATGGAGAAAAAAGACTCTCTTTCCCATGCCATAAGCTAAATTCAAACTGCTCTCCACTGCAAAATCTCTACGGTGTATCAATCAGCATTGCATCCACCGACTCTCTGTTGGTGCCACTGTCCTTTCACCCAACAAGGTGATGCACACAGTGGTGCTATGAGGTGGCAGCAGAAGCTGAGAACACCAGCACTTAAGGCAAAAACAAGGTAGTCATAGAGATATCAGTGCCAACAACTTAACTCATGGAAAAGGACATGAAAGCAGACATGATGAAAATTCTTGCCTAGAACAGTAACAGCTCTTGGGTTTTTTTATAAACTTTTGTTCATTTGTTTATTTTTATGAGGCAGTCTAAAAGTAATATCCCTGATTAAGTAAATATTTAAAACCAGCAGTAAACCACACATTCAGCAGATGACTGGCATATAAAAACATTGAAGCACCTGCTTAGGTATTGCCCTGGGTAGCAATGATCTTAAGCATCACTTAAATATTTTTTTGATCATACCAAGTAGAGATACAGAGTTGTGTTCAGCCTTGGCAGTGTCTTTAAATGCTTTCAAATGTCTTTCCCTCAATTTCCTTGTATTTTAGCAATCTTCAATAACCTAACCTTCAAAAACCCCGATTTTATTAAGAAGTGCAGGGTTTCATCAGTAAGGTTTGTCTGGACATTGTTGAAGTGAATCTGCCTGGGAATAACTGTTAGTTTTTTAAAATATCCATTTTTGTCCTTTTCTTTGAATTAGATGCCACAAACAACTGCAAAAAAAAACCCAAAAAAACCCACACACAGAGATTACTACAGACATTGTGCACATCTGTAAGTGATGATTTGCATATGCTTGCACCGTGCTTGTAATGCTCTGAAAATATCTGAAATGCTCTGTAGTATCCTGGTTTATAACATATCCTTCACCACAGTTTACACATTGAGAATGCATGCTGAAAACAGGAAACCCGCATCTGGAGGGTAGGTAAAAGAGGATTATAGTATACATGCATTCAACAGAATAGTCCCAGTTTAAGAGTATCATGAGTATCAGGCTTGCATAAACAAATCAGTGTTTAACCCACAGATGTATCTAATGACCAGATGGATTCTGCATGTTTACAACTGGAAAAAACTCTCTGAGCTCTTCTATTGTTTGTTGACTTACACCCTATAATATTAATTTTATTTGTGAAACCAAGTTATTCACTGGGATATTGCAAGTTCTTAAAAGGAAATGGAGTTACTTAATATATGCCACAGGAGAAGATGTATGGGTCTGTTCTCTGCTGCCTTGTAGTTCTCATGTCCTAGGTGAGTTACGAGGCAAGCAAGCAAATGCACAACTGCATTTCTTAAACCAATTTATCGCTTTTATACAATATTTCTTTTAGATTTCCCCGCAAGCAGTTGGCTCAGAGATTGCAAACTTCATGATCCTTTCAGCCTGAGGCAGCTGCAGAACTTCAAGGGAGCCTGAACCCCTCGCTTTAACTCAGGAGTGTAGTCTACAAACCCATGGCCATACAGCAGGCAGGCGGCCCTGAAGCCCTGCCGACCTTCACCTTGCAGATGTCCTTTGACACGTCTGCCAAGAGAGGTAAAATGGCACCACCAGAGAGTAAGCAGAGCCCGTCAGCCTGGGGATCCATTGCAGTCCCGGGGCTCAGCTTAGGGGGGTCGGTGGTGAGGTATGGAGCAATGGGAAAGGGGCCCACTCGTGTGCAATGGGTGTCTGCACCGCCATAGCACAGCCCTGCTCAGTGTTCCTGTGCTGACGGCAGGAAAGACTTTCGCCAAAAGGTTGCTTGAACCAAACCATGGCAAGGTATGGTATGTTGTATTTCTTTACGTCTTGACATCTTCTCATTTCAGACCCGACACAAACCTCTCATTGCTGATGGAGGGCTAGAAAACATTTTAGGCTAGAAAAGTCCTTTTAGTCGGGGCCGCGGCCGCCTCCGCACCGTCCCTCCCCGCATCCGCACCGCGCTATTGCACCGAGGAACAACGCGCAAGGTCGAGCGGCCCCCACCGCTGTGCGGGCGGCAAAGACGGACTCGGCCAAAGGCGGCGTGAGGCTTCCCCCGGTGCGGCCGTGAGCCCCGCGGTGTCCCACACGGAGCCAGGAGCGTCCGGGGCTCGGCAGCGCCCGGAGAACAAAAGGCCCCCGGGGCTCTGTGCTCCCTAGAGAGGGGAGGACGAGAAGGAGGCACCCGTCGGGCTGGCTGCGGTGGTGATGCCCGTCGGGGAGGCATCGGGGCGGGTACCGCCGTGAGGAGGCTGGGCCCGCTCCCTGCTGCCCCGGGGCAGCCCCGCGGCCGGGACCGCCGGCAGGGCCGAGGGCGAGGGGGTGGCCAGGCTTGCTCATCCGGGGGATGCGCGGGTGATATCCAGCCCGCTGAGATCGTTGCGTGCTTAATTACTTTCTTCTTCCGTGGAAATTAATCGCGGCGATATTCTACGGGGATCTGAGTCCGAGAAGGGAAAAAGGGGACGCTGAGAGGGAGTTGCAGCGGTGTCCCCCGAAGCCTGCCAAGCGCCGTGTCCCCGGCCGCCTACGCCTGTTTGTCAAACCTTGGCAGTTCCCGACTAATTCATTAATAGCAAAACAGAATATCCCAGCCAGTAAATCGGAGAGAAGCCGGTGATGATTTAGTCACCAAGAAACACCAGTGGAATCAGATGCCAGATAGACGGGCGGTCACTGTTTTCCTTAAAATAATAATAATTAAAAATTTAAATCCTCGGTGTGTAGCCGAGTCTTTGGCCGCATCGGCCTGTCTGTCGGCCGGCGTTAGCCCAGGGCTGGGCTCGGTCCGCAGTTGCCCTCGCTGCCCAGCGGCCTCTCTGCCCTACGCGTCCCTTTAGCGCTCCCTGAGCCAGCGGCCGTCGGGGCCTTCGGGTCGTTCCCAAAGCAGGGTGCCCTGCAGCGGGAATTGTGCTCCCGGCCCCTTCCCTTGGCGTAGCCCCTGTCATGAGCCGGAGCCGACCCGAGGACCCGCTGACCCCTCTCCCTCCGGGGCCGGCTGCGGGCGCACCCCTGACCCCCTCTGAAGGCTCTGCCCAATTCACTTTCCCGGGGATGAGTTCCCAGCGACCGGGCCCCCCACAGCCGCTGGGCCCGACCAGCGCCGCTGCGGGGCCTCGCTGCCGTCTCCGGGGCGCATTTCTGTGCTCAGAAAGGGACGAATGGTCAAGGTTTGTCCCAAGCTTCACGGTCGCGGAGGAACTGCTTTAATCTTTTCCTCGCAGCAAGAACAAACACTGCCTATCTGCTTCTGCCCTGGACGGAATCCAGCGCTCCGGATGAATTTTTTTGGGGAGGTGTGGGAAGAGAGAGTGGAAGGAGGCTGAGATAACCGCGGCGATGTCTGCACCGAGGGGACGCGCGGATGGGAGAAGGAGGTGCGAGGTGAGCGCTCGGACGCCCGCGGATAGCGGTGCTGCCTCCGCGCTCCTCGGGGTCCCGCGGCCGCCGTCTCCCGGGCGGTGCGGGGAGAGCCCCGCTTTGGGTCCGCCGGGATCCCCACCCCAAAGTGCTGGGTCCGCCGGGATCCGCATCCCAAAGTGCCGGGTCCGCCGGGACACCCGCGGCGGGGCCGGCCCGGGCCGGGGCGGGCGGAGCGCGCAGGGCACGGCGCTGACCTGCAGGCGGCACTGCAGCACCGCGGGCCGCCGCCGCCGGGCACGGAGCGGCCCCGGCGCTCCCCCCGCGCCCCCGTTCGTGCCCGGCCCGGCCCGGCACAGCGGAGCGGCCGCCGCGCCGAGGGGGGAAGTGCCTTGGGTGAGGGAGGGGCTCGCCCCAGGTGGACGCGGAAAGGCGACGTGGGAGTGCTGGGTTCCTGCGGGACCCGGCGGCCCGTGCCCCGGTTAGTGTCACCCCTGCTCGACGGGTGCCGCTGCCATGGAGCGCCCCCGGCGTCCGAGCGCCCCCGGGATCCGGCTGGTGCGGAGCTGGCGCGGCTCTGGCGCGGCGTTACCGGTGGGCCTCGGGGCCGGCTCTCGCCGCGCACCTGCCGGCCGGGCTGGGCGGAGTCGCGCCGGGGTCACCGGGCACCGGGTGGTCCCGGCCAGCCCAGACGTGCGTGGTGCCCTGGTGCGGGGAGAAAGGTGCCACGAGCGGCCGGGGAGCGGGCAGCCCGGGCAGTGACGTCGCACCGCACCGTCCCCCTCCCGAGTTCCCTCCGCTTTGAGGCTTTTTCGTTGCCTGGTGGGCTTGTGATTTGAGGAGGGCGTTGCTGTTTGGGGATTGTTTTTAGATTCTGGTTTTGATTTTGGGTTGATTGTTAAATACATAATTTTTTAATTTTTTTTTTTTCCTTCTCCACAAGTGCGGCTTATTTCTACTTGCCGTAAAGGAAAAGAAATGATGGCTCTCCCGTAACAATTTCCCCTTGATCCTTGAGTCTGGGGGTGTTGTTCTTGGTATCCAGAAGCTAGCAGTGCTGGGAAGAAATTGCGATTCTAAAGTCCTCTTTTCACTTCGTTCTTGAAGCAACCGGCCTCTTTCGAGAAAGCAAAACGAGGGGATGCGGGTCCTGCCCCCTGGTCCTGCCCGAGTCCCCCAGCCCAGCCGTGGCCGACGAGCCCTTGCCCTGTGCAGGCTCCTCGGGGCGGCCCGCACCCACCTCATACCCGGACCAAGGAAATCTCTTCTTCTCCCGGAATTATGAACTTGCATATCTTCACTGCCCGGGAGAAGAAATGCTATTTATTTAGACTGTCTGGGATTTAAAACAGAGCATTTTCGAAGCAGGAATTTATGAAAAGAAACGAAAAATAGCCCCAGCGGCCGGCGGCAGCCGCGGGCTGCAACGTGCGCCATCCTCGGCTGCGCTGCCCTGTGTGGGGACACGGCCAAAACTTCCTCTGCCGACTCTTATTCCCCTCTTCGATTAATTTTTGTTTTTTTACTGTACACTAAAAAGAGAAAAAAAAAATCCCCATACACCCGTAATTTATGTTCTCTTGTCTTTCTCGGGCTTGAATTAACCAGCATAGACCTTACCTTTGAAAATTTTTCAAAGCTGTCCTTTAACTGCCATTTTCCCGGACATACTTCTGTTCTTTTCCAATTCTAGTTCCAATTCCCAGTCCAGATTATACGATAAATTCCCCATACATGTGATTGAAACAGCACACATAACAAGATAATATTACAGATAAAAAATGTAACTCAAAGCCGACATACGCAGCAGCCGCATTGCAGCTATCGACGAACATGAATAGAACTCCCTAATCGAGATATTTGAAGAGGGTTACGGAGGCCCCATTTAGCAGTAAATTCCCCGGTAATAAATCGAAACTGCTTTCGAAACTATGTGTCTGTTCCAGGTAGGGATTGTGTGCTTAGTCACCGCGCATGGGGATGCCTCGGCAGAGCTTCTCTTCCCGAATCTGCCCTTAGGCGACTCCGTCGCAGTGAAAGGGCAGCGCCGAATCGCGGACGGTCCCTAGTGCGACCCGACATGACAGCCACAAGCCCATTTGGCTTGTGAGCCCTATCTGCGCCCACTCTCGGCGACATGGGCACCCACAAAAATCCACGCTCTAGGTTTGGGGGTGTTATTTTAGATATTTAAGCCGGTCGGGCCGCCTATGTCACCCCAAGCTGGGGCACGACGGGCAGCCGAGATGGGCGGCGAAACGCAAGGAGCTCGCAAATCCCCGCGGCCGGCAGTGGGACGGGGGGCGTCGAGCTGTTCTCGGAGGGAAAAGTCACCTTAGGTGACGCGGGGGGAGCGAGGGGCGTCCTGCCACTTTAAAGCCCAGTTGCTACCCAAACACAAGTAAACAGTGGGGCCGGAGCGGCGGGGCGGGCCGGGGCCGAGGCCGCGGCCGGGGGCGGTCCCGTCCCGTCCCGTCGGGGCGGAGCGGAGCGGCCCCGAGCGCGGGGCTGTGCGCGCCGCGGGGTGGGCCGGCGGCGGCGGCGAGGCGGGCGGGGACAGCGCTCCACGCCAGTCACCGCTGAAATGTGATGGACCGGGCAGGGGGCGGCTCAGACTCGCGCCGAGCCTCGCCGGGGTCGAAGGCGGGAGGCTGCGGGCGTGAGGCGGCGGTCTATGCCGGGGCCCCGGGACCGCCGCGGCCAGAGCTCCCAGCCGCCGCCCAGCCCTCCGCAACATGCCGGTCGCCGCCGGGCCCCGGCCCCGCTGAGCGCCCCCGCTGTGGATCTAATGTCTCCGTGAAGGTGCCGCGGCCGCCGCCTCAGCTTTGCCCCGGGAGGAGCAGCAGGCTGCGGTAGGTGAGTGGCTCCGCTGGCCCGCCCCGCTGCCGTCGGCGAGAGCGGGGCGACCGCCCCGAGAGCGGAGCGAGCGCTCAGCGACGGCGCAGGGCCGCCGGGTTTACTTTCAGTTCGCAGCTCCGCTGCGGCTTGGGGTGCGGGTGTTTCCCCCTCCACTCCGCGGGCGCGTTGTTGCGAGGCAGCCTCCAAGGGTGCGCTCTTGATGTCCTCCACGCGAAACTCCTAGCCGGGAGAAGCTGGTCCGTGCATGGGCTGCGAGCTAAGCCGCGGGTCGCGCTGGAGAATTCTCGGTCGGGGGAAGCACCTGGCTGCCCGGGCAGCGGCGGCCGCGGCTTCGGGTGAGGCGGTCGGGAGCGGAGGCGACCCGGTGCCCACCCAGTGCCGGGGTAGGACGGCAGCGCCTTCGGGGCACGGTCTCGGACCCGCCGCGGGAGAACGGGGAGCGCGGGCCGGACCAGCAGGTCGGCGGCAAGCAGGTAGAGAGGGCTGTCCTGGCACTGGCTTTATTTTAATTAAGCTCTCTGAATGGAAAGGGAAAAGGAAGTGCCAAGGTTTAAGTAACATCCGTTTTTGGTTGACTTTCACTCCACCCGCCCCAACACACCTTAATATAAATGGCCTTAAAATCACGTACGAAGGCGCTTTCTGGTATTTTTTTAAAATATGTTTTGCTGAAATTACCTGCAAATACTAGCAGATGTACCGCCATTCAGATAGAAGTTAGTTTTTAAAGTTTCTACCTTAAAATGAGGATTTCGTGTTCAGAATAGTTTTCTCGGAGTTGGTTCTAGGACACCAAAACGAGCGTGGTGCAATGACACCTCCGCACACAGCCACCAAACGCGGCTGTAACAGAGGGAGCTCTGCCCTACAGAAACACTGCCCCTACCTCGGTCATAGCTCCCAGCCGGTGGCTCCGAAACCCAGTCTCAAACAACTGGGATGGAGGCAGGAGGAGCCGGAGCAGCCAGCGAAAAGTGATTTAATCGCTCCTGTTTCTGTTCCTCGCGAAAAGCGAATAGGAACTCACACTACGACATCTTTAAAAATAAGTCTCTATATATAACCACCCCCTGACAATTAAACGAAAAGGTCGCCATAAATAACAGTATCAATAACTGTCCCAGGTGTCGATACGACCACAAACGAGAAAAACTGGGCAGCGGCAGAAAAAGCTCCGGAGAGCCATGACTCGAGGCAAACGAAAACAGGAGTAGGCAGCACTGCACTTCACACCCGACCTCCTCGCCACATTTTTTTCCCCCAGTTGCCCAACTGTGTAGTGCCACAAACGTGGAGGAAAGGTATTTTAGGGGAAAAAAATTGAAAAGTGTCTTTCTAGCCGGTGTGCTCGCGGTGCCAGTGGAAGGGCAGGAGCCGAGGGGCAGCGGCCCGGGGAGGCAGGGACACCGCTCACGGAGCGCCGACTCTGCACTCGGAGAGTTTTCTTCTTAATTTTTGTTGCTGTTCGGAGGGGGTGGTTTAGGATTTTTGTGGGGGAGGTTCTCTTGTTTATTTTGGAAACTGCGCGTTACCAGACCCTCCGCACAATTCCCTTGAGGTGCTGGGTCACCCTCGGCCCTACCTCTTGTTTACAGGCCCAGAGAGACCCCGGCGTTTGCTTTGGCCGCTTTCCTGGGTCGCGGTAGCCTCTTGGCTGCTGGAAGTGAACCCTCAACAAAAGCAAAAAAAAAAAAGGAAACGGAGTGGACTTGCTCCCCGCGCTGATGTCCCCCTGCCCCGCGGGAGGGGAGCGTCGCCCCGGGTCCGCCGAGCGGACCCCCTTGCGACGGGAGCAGCGGGCCCGGCGGTCTCGGTTGAATGGGCTGAGTGAAACCCTCTGACAGTCACACACCGCTCATTAGCTCACGGCCCCTCCGCTCCGGCGGAGCTCCGGCCGGGGGACGCCCGAGGGGGTGCGGGAGGTTCGGCCGCACGGCTCCGTCCCGCCGGGGCTGCGCTCGCCCTTGGCCCTGCGGCACGGAGGGAGCCGGCTGCGGGGCAGCGCCCTGCCGGCCCGGGCGGCCCTCGGCGGGCCGGGGAGGCCTCCGGGCCGGCCGCTCCTCTCGCCGCCGGTGGGATGGCTGCTGCGCGGGGGGCTGGGTAGGAGGTGTGCGTGCGGGGCAGGGGCTCCTTTTCTCTCCTTCGGTTATCTTGATAAATGAGTTGTTGTTGAAGGAAGAAAAATAAGCAACGGAGCTAGGACGAACGCGGGGTTTATTCCCCCCCGCTCCGCCCCCCGGGCCTGACTCGGCTCTCCGTGAACACCCTGCTCTATCCCGGGGAGGCCCCAGCCAGGAGGGGTCGGGGTCGGGGCCTCCGCGCCCGCAGGAGGCCGGACGGAGGGTGGGAGCGACGCCGGGGGCCAGGTCGGCGCGGGGGGCAGGAGGGAGGCGGCTCCGGGGTCCCCGCGGTGGGCGCTGCGGGGGAAGGTGGCAGGGCGAGAGAAAGCGGAGAGGCTTCGTCCTCGTCCGCGTCTCGGTTCCGCCTGGATTTTTACACGATTCGTTTAATTTGAATTTGCGGCGCCTTCGGTTGGCTCGTTGCTGGGTTTTCTCCTTTTTATTTTAATTTGGGGTGAGTGTTTTGGGAGCGCTATTTTTATTTATTTATTTCCTACGCTTCAGCTTCTCTGGTCGAAGCGATCGTGCCGTGGGTTCGTGTCGGCCGCCGGTCCCGGCGGAGGACGGGAGCCTGGGCTGCGGCGGGGCGCTGGGGCCGCGGCAAGGCAGCGCACCGGAGCCGTGCCTGGCCCTCCCTGGCTCCGCTGCTGCGCTCACCTCGGCTAACGAGTACCACGCTGCCCTCAGTAAAAGTCTCTCTCCCCTCCTTTCTTCCCCTTTCTTCCTAGGATTTTCTTCCCGTCTCGGAAGCCCATCAGAGGCACCAGCTGCTCCGCCGGCTCGCGCCCACCTCGGGAAGATGGGAAGCAAGGCTCTGCCAGCCCCCATCCCGCTGCACCCGTCCCTGCAACTCACTAACTACTCCTTCCTCCAGGCTGTGAACACCTTCCCCGCAGCTGTGGACCAGTTGCAAGGTCTGTACGGACTCAGCGCCGTGCAAACCATGCACATGAACCACTGGACATTGGGCTACCCCAATGTGCATGAAATCACCCGCTCTACCATCACGGAGATGGCGGCCGCGCAGGGCTTGGTGGACTCCCGTTTCCCTTTCCCCGCGCTCCCCTTTGCCACGCACCTCTTCCACCCCAAGCAAGGAGCCATCGCGCACGTCCTCCCAGCGCTGCACAAGGACAGGCCCCGCTTTGACTTTGCCAACCTGGCCGTGGCCGCCACGCAGGAGGACCCCCCCAAGGTGGGGGAGCTCGCCAAGCTGAGCCCCGGACTGGCCTCGCCCCTGTCGGGCATCAGCAAGCTGTCCCCGGACAGGAAGCCCTCCCGCGGCCGCCTGCCCTCCAAGACGAAAAAGGAGTTCATCTGCAAGTTCTGCGGCAGGCACTTCACCAAGTCCTATAACCTCCTCATCCACGAGCGAACCCATACGGACGAGCGGCCTTACACCTGCGACATCTGCCACAAGGCTTTCCGGAGGCAGGACCACCTGCGGGACCACCGGTGAGGGACCACCACGACCGGGGTGGGCCGTGGGCAGCCGGGGTGGGGTGAGCCGCTCGAGGGGAATGAGACTCAGCGGCTCCAGGAGCCACGGAAAACAGCTCAGGAAAAGCCCCCGGCTCAGATTCCGTGGCCACGGAGGGACCAGGGCAGCCGAAACCTGCGCTTTGTGTGGGAAGGGCGCCCGCCTGAGGGAGACCCAGAGGGGTTCAGAGCCGGAGATGAAGATCCCGGGGCCTTTGTGCCTCTGAGCCATGACCCTGGGGGGTGCAGGGAACAGGACGGGTCGCAGGTGGGCGCTTCCCTGCTGATCCGCCCCCCATCTCCGCACGCTGCGGCCCGTGCTGAGAGGCGCCCGCGGCCGCCGAGCTGAGAATCCTCTCGGCCTTCGGAGAAGAGCGGGCTCGGGTCCGACCGGCAGCCGCGGATGCTGTCCCGGTCTGGCACCAGAGAGTGCAGTCACGCTTCTATACAAATTATTGGAAATGTTTTGAACCGGCCGAGAAGTTTAACCATACACAGCATAATAATGGGGAAAGGAAGGAAGAGGAGGGTGAGGGCGTCTGAGGGGAGGTCGAGTTTGGGGAAGCGGGGTTTGGGGTCATGTGGCCCACGCGCCTCCAGCAGCGCTGCTCACCCCACGGGTTGCCTTCCAGGTACATCCATTCCAAAGAGAAACCCTTCAAGTGCCAGGAGTGCGGGAAGGGCTTCTGCCAATCCAGGACCCTGGCGGTCCACAAAACCCTACACATGCAGGTGAGCCCGGCCTTCCGCGGCCTCTCAGCGCGTGTGCCGCCGGCGCTGCCCCGGCCCGGTTCGGCCCGCCTCGGCTCGGTCGGGGCCGCCGCGGGGCAGAGGCGGTGGCCACCAGGGGAACAGGGCTCTGGTGCGGAGGGGAGCGAGGGGGGTCTGGTCCGTGGGTACCTCCGGAAAACGGCGCCCTTGGGAGACGGGCTTAAAGCCAGCGGGAATGCGGTTGGCAGCGGGGAGTGAGCCCCGGGTTCGGATTTGCCCACGCCGCTGCTTCGAGGCGTTTTTCGTTGAGGGCTGCAGCGCTTCTCTGGCGGCGGCAGGCGCGGGGCAGCGGCCCGGCCCGGCCCGGCGGGACGCGGAGCGGTGCGGTGGGAGCGCCGTGGCGGCCGGGTGGGCAG
The DNA here is from genome assembly GCA_013186435.1 of Turdus rufiventris. NCBI lineage: Eukaryota > Metazoa > Chordata > Aves > Passeriformes > Turdidae > Turdus > Turdus rufiventris. The sequence goes on from PYHW01009979.1 coordinate 5,344,312, forward strand.
CGCGGGTCCCGGAGCGGGAGGGCGGCGCGAAGACTGTTTTCCGTGTGCCCCAGGGACGCGGAACATCATGACTCGAGAATTATAAAATAAGGCTTTTGGGGCAGGATTGGGAGAGATGGGCGGCCGCCCGGCCGCACGGGGTTCCTCTCCTTCGTTTCCTCCCCCGATATCTCAAGTTGTGCGTTGCGATGAGAAAAAGTGCAGTAATACTTTCAACCAGGTGGTTTGTGAAGGATTAATCCTTTGCTTGCTTCAAATCTGAACAGGAATCTCCACACAAATGCCCCACATGTGGAAGAACCTTTAATCAAAGAAGTAACCTGAAAACTCACCTTCTTACCCATACAGACATCAAGCCCTACAACTGTGAGCAGTGCGGCAAAGTGTTCAGGCGAAACTGTGATCTACGGCGGCACAGTCTAACTCACACCCCGCGGCAGGACTTCTAGAGCAGCCAGGGACCCGCGCCCGCTCCGGCAGCTCCAATTTGCCCACTTTACTCAAGGAGTGTATTGTAGGAACTCACAGACGCGCACACACACACACACGGAGACACGCACGCAGACTCGGGGCCAAGCTTTCCTACCACACGTCTGCGAAACTCGTTTAGAGAGTGCGGACTGCAGGATCGGGCCCCTCTCCAACCCACACCCAAGCGTAAAGCTCATCTTGTAGATAATCGCGGCTCATTTTAGAGCTCTGTACAGAACGTGTTTTTTTCTTCGTTTGTTTGTTTTGTATCGTGTCAGATGCACATCGATAACAAATCATGGAGGCAAAGTATCTCTTAAAAATGTATTTCAAAATAAATCCTTTTTTTTTTTTCCAAATACCTCCCGCCTTCTTGTATTATTCTCTGAGCACTTGGGCTTTTTTTTTCCTGCTGTGTCAATGCAATGGTAAAGCATATTGAATAAATTTCCTAGCCGGGTAATTGTACTGTCACAACAATTTTGGTGATCGCTTTTGTTTGGTCTGTTCCACTGTCGCTGTTGTGTTATCTATTGTTAAGTAAAATGAAAGTGCCTTATTTGAGAGTTTATAGCTCTATTACTTAATAGTATGAATGTCTAAATATTAACTTCTGTACTTTTTTTTCCTAATTTTCCCGAACGATTTTTTTTAAAGAAGAAAAACAAAAAAATATTTGCAAATAAACAGATCTTAGGAAATAATGCACAGAGCCGTTCTTACGCCAAAGCGGCTTATTAGTAACTTATTTGCAATCAGGCCGTATATTGTAAAAGTTATCCTTCTCGCGGGGATTGCAGCAGGCAGACTCCTGCCTGTAGACTTTGGACACGGGCAATTCACCCGCCTAGACAGGGACTTTATCCTGCAGAAGACGATTCTTTCCCGACAGCTCTGGAAGCAAACAGCGAGGCGCCAATTGCACCCTCCGCCTCGGGCTCATCCGCGGCACCGGGAGCAAGGATCCCCTCACCCCGTTCCCCTCCTCCATCTGCCTGCCGGGCACAAGTCACGCCCAGGGGACAGGGATTGTTCCCCCTCTCCGGAGACCCTCACCCCGCCTTGGGGGCCCCCAGGCACTCCATGCGCGGTGGCTTTGGTGACCCAGCATCTGCACCCCACGGGCCACACACTCAGTACCTGCACCGGGTCTGCAGCCCGCAAGATGGTGGCACTGAACCATGGGCTCTCCTCCCTTGCCATCCTTGTCAGCCCCTCACCAGTGCTTGTGGGCTCCTCTGGAAAGGTGTTGTGCCAACACTGAGGGATTTTCCCTTATATATTGCAGGGTGACTTGGATGTGCATCCCCTCATTACCATCCTACTGCTCTTGTCACTTCTGGCACCTTCTCCACAGTGTTTTGAGTAGTTTGGGGGCCCCAAAATTGCTCTTTCTCAGTCTGGGGGTGACTGTGCTGCCCTACTCTTCTGCCAAATTAAGCACCAGGGTAGAATCTTTTCCCCAAGCCCAGAAAGCCCTGTCCAAGGACAGAGCAACCCCCTCGCACCCAGCTCAGCAGGGAGGGCTTCATTCCTCTAGCAGGGTACCAGAACTCCAGGCTAGTCTGTCTATGAGAAGAATCACAGAAACTAGCACGCCCAAAAGCAGCAGGTGCTGACAGAGCTTGTGTGGCTACACTGTCCCCATCCCTTCGGCAGGGAACCACACAACCTGAACGCTGTTAATGAGTAGCAAGCCAAACCCAGCAGTGCCTGGGCTGCAGTCAGACCATCGGTGCAGAAAGCTCTGCATCACTGCCTGCACTGCCTCCGCAGGAGGCTACCACAGGGCAGGGACTACGAGCCAGCCTTGTTCTGCCCCAGACCAGACAGCAAGGTGAATTTCCACTGGTACAGCAGATTCGACAGTGCCAAACTCAAAATTTCTTATGTGGTCAAGGCCTGTCTCTCATCTGCTCCTGTCCAGAAAGATGGAAAAGGAAAGAATATTTCTGCAGTCAGAAATACTGGTCTGCTGGCTGAACAGCAGCCTCCCTAGTCAAAGTTTATGTGGTGCCATCTGGTCTCTTGCTCCTCACTGCCTGTGAACTCGCACCCCTTCTTTGCTGGGGTGCTACACCCCTGGAAATATCTTTTCTCATACCCTGCCCTGCCAAGTTGGCAGTCCTTGTTCTCCCTTTCCAAAATGTTTCTCTTTCCACACTGCCCCTCTCCAACCTCTCTTCAAGGGTATCTTTTGCTCCCTCTTCATGGACACTTCCCAATATCTGATGTCTTCCTGTCTGTCTGATTCTTCTACTCCTAGTGCATTCCTGTTTTCTCAGTAGGTTATTTCCTCTAAGTGTCTCTATCCTTATTGTTCTCTGAGTTCCTGTCCCCAGGCCGTTTTACGTCCCCAAGTACGCGCAGCAAGGCTGGGATAACTCTGTTTGAGTAAACACTCCTGTCAGGATACATATGGGCTTAGTCCGCTCCTCATGCGCCAAGTTCTGTGTGGAGTTTGTTTGGAAAGAACTTAATCAGATGAACAATATCAAAGGATGAAATTAAAGTGATTGTATATAGCTAAGGTTTTATTTAATTGTTTGAGGTTGCTTGTTTAATAATCTTCCCCCTGAGCAGACACAGACTGTAAATTTATCTTCTGAGGATTTCTAAAGTTCAGCAGCCAGAAAAAACCCCAAATTACTGAAGAGGGTCAGTGACAARCATCTCTAACAGTTGGTCCATGGACTGCTATTTTATATTTAAACCAGTAGCTATTATCTTAAAATGTCAGAGAATGACCTAGTACTTCTCTTTACTATCAATACACTTGCCTATATAACTGCCACGCCCCATTCACTTTTTAAAAATTCATCCCTCCCTGGAAAATTTCAGAGGTAGCTATAAAGAACATGTTAAAATACACATATGGTTTGTTGGTTTTAGACCTGTTGGGAACAGAAACAAGCTCTGTAAAGCTACTTTTCGGGCAGGGCTAGGGTTTTTATAGCCATAAAGTTCCATCCTGACTTTCAGAATGCAAACACTAAATAGAGCAATATCCCTGTGACTGCCGTTTGTGCCTTTGTGAAGTATCCTCCCTCCCTCTGGAAGTTCTCTGCTCGGTCACAGAACACAGCACACAGCTCCATGCTTCTGCAGTTTCCCAGAGCTTCCCAAACCACCTGCCTCCTGCTGCTCTGTGTTCCTCTCCCCCATTGCCACTTCTTTTTCGGCACTGCTATTTTTTTTTTTTTTGCCTGCACTAGCACGGCTCATTCTGCACCTTTTGCTGTGTTAGAGGCAGCAGCTGCAGTTCTGTAGCAGAAAAAAGAACTAGCTGTGCTACATACCAGGGAGAAAAGAACAGCAGATAAGAAGAATGTCACAATAATCTCCATTTTTAGGGGCAAATTATAGCTCTTTAAGTTGCATCTGAAAACTGAGCTCTTTGCACATCAGTTGCTGAAACAGATGCTGTCCACAGCTGATGGCAGAGCAGCTCAGCCCAGCTAATTGTGCATTTTCTATGCAGCAAATAGTACTTAGCAATGGCATATCATACTATTCCAGGCCAGCGCAGGCTATATCTGATGCCAGTGCAAATTTGCTGGCAGAGCCCAGCTTTATACCAGTACCACCTTAGGAATATGCATAGCCCAGATCTAAGTGTCAAACACCCCGCAGCGCCCCAGAAATGCAGCAATGCCGTGTCTGCCTGGGTCTAGGGCTGGTGCCCAGGGTTCCTTCAAGTAAAACATGAAAAACCACTATTTATCGAACTCCTCTCTGCCTGCTCTCCCCTTCCTTTTTCTTCTTCCTTCCCTCTGCTCTACTTTTGAATGTTTGCTTCAGGAATTGCTTCTCTTACCCAAGGCATCCTGTACTACACCCTGCCTCCTGCCTAGTCTCACATTCCTCTCTTTCCCTACTCTTTCCCTACTGTTTCTTTTTTGCTTTCCCATGTCCCATCCCATATTTCAATCACTTTTCCTGAGCTACTTCCTTCACTTCGACTTTTTGGTTCCCTCTTTTGAACCACTCCAACTTTCACTTGTTGCCTCATTCTGTCCTTCAGCCACCAGCCCATATGAGCTCCTCTCTCTTCCCTGACCCAGAGCTTGTGTCCCCTGTGTGGTACTTCTCACACACTGCTGATCCTTCCTTGATGATCCCATTAATTGATGTAATGCCCACATGGCACTCAGGAGATATCAGAACAGATGCCATAGATGTACTTGGACCATTCTAAGCCTGCTGGCTCTGACACAAAGCCAGCAGCATGGTCGCAGTAGGACCAAGGCTGGTGGCATGTGCTGCTGGTGGCAGCCTGGGCTGCCCAGGATGGAAGCACTGTTGTCAGCAGCTCTGCAGCCCCCAAACTACGTGGTTCCCATGAAGATCAAGAGGAGCCAGTGATTTTGGGTGCAGTGTTCTGGCTCCGGAATGTCAAGGCTGAGTTTGCAGTCAGTCAGCTAAGCTGCACTGGTGGCTCAGAGCCTCTAATCACTCCATGCTCCTAGTACTATAACTGCAGATAGTCTTCTATTCATAAAGTGCAGATGAGTGACTGGATTTACCAAACTGCATTACACAAGGGTTTAGGTATATGTTCCTTTATTTTAAAATTGTACTCTGTTTCTAGCTTGTATTTCTCTCCTCATGGCACACTTCTTCCTTCCTACTTAAGTAAACTTCTGTTAGTTCTTTTTCCAACTTATAACAGTGCAGTTATGACAAAAGTAGGGTAGCTATCAGCCAAAAAGTTATTTTTGTTGAAATGATTAAAAATACTTATTTACATTCAAAATGCATTCTGTCTCCATAAAATGTCAATTTTAATATCTATTTTCAAAAACACAGGTGCAAATGTTTATGAAACTTTTAACGAGAAACACCTAGTTTATCAAATGAGATGCAAAAATATCTACACTGAAAACAGTAAGCATCTTTCCTAGATTTGCAGAATTAAGGCAATGGAAGTGTAAGCTGCTTCCCCTTCTCCGAGTCCCCCTTGCAAGCCTCTCCCAGGTGCAACCCTCAAACACTGCTTGGGACTTCATGATGAGTGGAGCAGGACCCAAAAGCATTGGGTGGGACCCAAAAGCAGTGGCCGTGCACCTTCATCCCTACAGACAAGCTGGAGTGGTGCATGGTCACCTTTCCCTGGGAAGATTTCTTCTGCCAGCACTAGGGCAGAACTTTGTAGTACAGACTGACCAAAAAAGCTTAATCTGAAGTTTACAGATACAGAAAACACCAAGCTCCACCTGAAGTGAGTGGTGTATGCAGCAGGTATGGCTGTATTATTGGGGAGAGCACACTGGCTGTGTCCCCAGCCCCAGGCAGGCTGGGGACAGCAGGCAGGGGAGGGCAGGCAGGGGGTCATGGAGGTCCTGCAGTGACATCTCCCGTGCACATCTCCCATGCAGGGGATGGACAGACATCTCTTAGACCTGTCAATGCTGAAGGTGGAATGTCTCCGGGCTGCAGGCTACCACCAGCCCCAGCAGCCAGGCCTTGCAGCCATCACAGGGCTGGCTTGGATTTGGGGGGGATGAGGGACACTCCTACAAGCTGTCCTCCATTGGGACCACGATGAAAGGGGGTAGGAGAGGGTGCTGGGCAGTCTCTGGGACAATTGGGATTGGCCAAGTGAATCTCCATTCTCCAGGCTCCATTTGAAATCAGCCTCCTCTCAGTAGGAGAACGGGAGCAGCAGGACTTTGGCTTTCCTGAAATTCTTGTAGGATCCAGAGAGTGGCTCCATCGCCTCACACGGCTGAGGGCTGCAGCTGGGAGAAGATTACGAACCCCAGGTCTTTCGACTTTCCCTCTGTGCAGAAATCCCCCAGATTTCTGGCTTTGAAACAAGCTAACTCGGCCTAGCCAGCAGATGAGGGCTGGGCTGGGAAGGAGGGATGCAGGCAGGGTGCTGTGGTGCCGCAGCGCTGCGAGGCTCCCGCTGCCCCGGGCACGGCGTCACCCCAGCCTCCCTCGCCGGGCACTTACGAGGGCTCTCCTACGTGCCGGGGCATTTTGGAGACCCATTTGTTCATCTGGGGGAAGTAGATTGACTGATTGCTTGCTTTTCTTTTTTTTTCAAGTGTAAAAGGAAGCAAAACCTTTATTTCTTTTCCCCCTCAGAGATTATTTATAAGGCATTATCTCTACTGCTGCCAGCTGACATCCTTTGGCGTCACCAGCCCTGAGTGCACTGAAGATGCCTCAAGGTGTGTCAGCCGTGCCTCACGTCAGTGCTCCTTGATGTATCTCTTTGGCTGCAATTGAAAGGTACAGTTTCTAAATCTCCCGGTGACCCGATTTGCATGGATCACTGGTGCGCTAGAATGTAGCTACTCCTTCCCATCGTGTTAATGCAAGTTTGCCTGCCTTCAAAGCAGCCTGGCCTCCGTGTGCCACGCTGAGCACAGACAGCTCGCCCTGCGTCTCTGTGTGACACGGGCACGGCTGCTCCAGGCTCGGTGTCTTCCACACAAGTGACATGCTTTAGGTGTTTTCATCGCTATATCACAGTCCCTATATTTAAACACTGTAAATTCTTTTGCTTGATAAACACAGGCAGACAGCTGGATTATCTTAATCTTGGGGCTTGCAGTCAGCGAGGGCATCGAGTGCTCCCAGGTTGCGGAGGCACCCTGTCCTGCCCGGTCCCACGGGTGTCCCCGCGGCTGGGCTGGGCAGCAGCTCAGTGTGTCACCAAAGCACTGCGGGGGAGCAGCCAGACCACCTCTGGTCACAGCTGCCTGCCGCAGTGTCCCGGGGCCAGCCCTGGGGCCGGCCCTAATTAATAGTTCCAGCAGCCCCGCGGCTCCCCGCGCTGCGCCGGCTGCGCACTGCCCCGTCTGCCGGCACGCCGGCACGGAAGGAGGCTGGCTGAAGGCAAACCCTCAGGGGCCCTTCTAGAAGGCCCCGAGGCCCAGCTGTGATGGCAGATGGGATTCATGGGCAGCTCCGGCCCCGGGCGCGCTCAGGCTGCCTGTGAGGCGATGCAGATGTGATGCACCTGCCTGCAGGGTGCCCTGACCTCCAGAGTCCTTCAAAGGACGCCTGGCTGGGCTGCAATGTAAACCCAGCGCTGATTTAGTCCAGGAGCTGGTTCTGCTGGCATGAATCATTTAAGCACACAAGCACCCCATGACTCTGCCTCTCATTTCCATGTTGTGGTCTTCTTTTCCCACTCCACAGAGGAAATGATGGCCCAATTCTGGGCAGGAACCGCAACTGAAAAACGCTAGGAAAACAAGGAAGCATTGGAGAGGATTTCACTCATATATATGCAACTGAACAAATCTGGGCGATTGGGTCAGATCCTCGCCAACCTCTTTTGTCATACGCCTATTATCATCTAATTTTATTAAAAAAAATATTTCTTGAAATTAATGCTGCATTAAGAGGTACATGGTAGCTCACACTATCACATGTAATGTTCCTGCTAAGTTACAACCATAGTTTTGTCATGATTCATATTTTCAAACTCCCATTTAAAAACAGATCTCCAGTAGTTCAGCTATGGGTACCTCACATTTTCCTGAGTCTCATTTGCCTAGTTAAAACAAAAAACCAAATCTAGACACAGCGAGTTTTTAATGAAAAATTAGTCTGTAAGGCAGTCATGTGGTCCTGTCCTTTTCAGGGGTGCACAACAGGTTCAGTTCCCTAAAATCACCAGTAAATTCAAATGAGCTGGGATTATGACACAGGAGTGAGGGCTATAGGTGGGGACCTTGCTGCCTTTGCCTAGGTCTGTCCTTACATAGGCAGCACTTGTTTGTCTACTTCAACAGGGTTTTCCAACTGGGAAGTGAGGATGTGGGCAAATGAACAAGTTACTGCAGGCAAGCAGGGGATGTAGAAGTTCAGCCCCTCAACTATTGCCCAAAAATGGCTCTAATATATTGTTTAACTCCCTCACAAATGCAAACTCTCTTTTCCTGTCCCTCAGCCTATCCCTGGCTTTTGGTACAGGCATTGTATGTAAGAGGGTGCAGGTGGCCACTTGCCACCACAGAGCAACCAAACTAGGTTGGTGGCACCTTGTCCTGCAGCTGGTTTTCTCTCTAAACTCTGGGGCACAACAGATTAATTTCTTTAAAAGCCCCACTGTAAAATCCAAGTGATTCAGGTGAGGGAATGACATGGGAGCTTCTGTGCTCAATTGGCCTTTGCCTCACAGCCACTTGCAGGCAGCAACTTAGTTTGACTGAAATTCTTCAGGTTTCAGCAACAGGAAATTGCAGATGAGAGAACGCTCTGTAAAGTGCATTTGCAGTTTCAGTCACAAGCTGTGAAAAGTAGCAGCTCCCCAAGCCCTCAACTTTAACACTGCTATTAATACTGTTTTGTCTAATAGCATTGAGATTAATGGAGTATGAGGGTCTTGCTGTAGTAAACATCCTCTCAATGATGCTCAAGAGACTTATGCCCTGTCTTCACACAGTTTGCTGTCTAAATGTCCCAACAAATTCCCAAGCACCTTATAGTGTCCCAGTCAAAATATAGATGGTTAGGGAGGTGGCTGTATTTTAAAACCTAGTTTTGAGGTGTTTCCTCTGCCAGGTAGCAGAACAGGCACCCTGAAATTCTCCTTGAGGCAATGATGGGTGCTGTTCAGGGCTCATGGGGGGAGAAATTAGGGTTTTGTCCATACCTTATTCCTTTTCCTTGGAGAGCCCCAGGGACTGTTCTCATATAGGTGCTTGCAGTCTATGCAGGAGAAAATCCCTGCCTCAAAATTGGATGGGCTTTGTAAACTGCCCCTGAGGACTTGGCACCACTCTGGTTTCCACTCTGCTCTCACTGGTAATCTAGACAGGCTGTGGTGGTACAAAAGCTGGTCAAGATGGTCAAATAAACTACCAGGACTCCCTGCAGTGCTGAAACCTGAGAATATATTCCTCCAAAGCAGTCAGGAGAGGGATGGGTGCATGGCTGATAGCAGCAAGGCTGGCTGGGGTCTGCCCCATGGCTTGGTAGCGACTCTTCAACTCCCTGAGGACAATAGGCCCCATCCTGGGAGTGGACTGGTTTCAATATGGGATTCTCCATCTTGATCCAGTTTGGATGGGTCAAGACATGTTGAGACATGCCCTTTCAATATGCTGCATTTTATTAAAAACAAAGTAGCTGTGGGCCAGATTGTAAAACTAGGTGGGCCTCATTTGTCTGTCCCTACTGTAAGCCAATGAAACCTTCAACATATTCAAACTCTCACCTTTTTACCCATTTGAATGAAAAAGCATCACTAATAAAAGAAAATGACTCACCTAATGCTAAACCTGAGCTCTGTAGATCAGCTTTGATCAAATTCACTGACATTTGGATAACTGCGTTATTATAACTAAAACATCTTTTAAAGTTTTTTTTTTCCAGACGTTCATTCTTTAAAATTTGCTTTGATCACTGTGCGTATCCTTTTCAGCAGAAATTTGTCCACAGAGGGTGAATTTTTTTCATTTGTTTTTCATATGGATTCTCTTTCCTTTGTTCATATTTTAAATCAGTGAAGCTGCCCTTCAAGCTAGCCCTTACAATAAAAAATGCAGCTACTGTGTGGCTTTTAACAACTCATTTAACCCATCTGTGCTTCAATAGTCTCGTTAGAAACCCAAGGCAACTCACACTCATTTATGCAATGAGGCTGATCATGAGGCTTAATTAGATATTTCTTTTTTTAGGATAAAGTAAACATTTCAGAAGGGCAGAGCAGGGAAGTGACGGTCGCTGTTATGGTGGTCTGACAACACCAATTTGTAATATGTTACAACAGTAGTGTTACAAAATGCTGCACAGAAGGATATTTCTTTCAGAAAGTACTTTTGAATTAGTTCAAGTGCTCCAGTTTCCAAATAGGAGTCACAATCCGAGACAATTAAAATAAATGGAAGCAGGAATGTGTCAGGACAATTACAAATTAAAAGACTGAAATCACTGGTGATGGAAGGGCAAAAATTTGCCTGTGTGTAAGTATGCATCTGTGTATGAAGCTCAGCTTTAGACGTTGAGAAGGATGAAGTTTGACTTTTCTATGAAAAAAAAATCGCACATCCATGATGCAATAAAATTTAGTTTAGCAATGCATAAGTGCACTTGTAACCAATTTTTCACTTTCAAGCAGGCAGGAAGACTGTTTAAGCTTTAATTTGCTAATTATCATTTATTGTAATTTGGCCATGCAGCTGGGGAAGGTGGTGCTGATTGTTCATCAAAAAGGCGTCTGCCGGGCTCTAGAGTCAAGATAGTCTTATTAGTGGCTTTTTACAGCATGGGCAGAGTTCTTGTTAGAGCATGTAACAGAGGTGGATTAACTACAAATAATTTTTAAAACTTTGAAGTCTAAAGCTGTAGCACCTTTTGCCATATTCTAGGGGGAAAAAAGCGAACATGTTCAGATAAGGTTCGCGGGTGAGATTCTCCCCTGGCTTGTACCAAGGTGCAGTCTTCGCCCGCCCAGGGCTGCCTGCGCGGCCATTTTGCAAACACAGATTGCTGTCATCTGACAGAGCCAGCCCTGCAACTCCACACGGCTTCTGCCTCCGATAAAACTATTTATGAGCGCACACATTTCTAGGGATCGCGCCCTGCAATCGTTAGCTGTGCGCCAAGCTTCCTAGGGGTTGCTTGTTTTCCCAAAACACTTTAGGCTGAGAATTCCTATTAATATAAATCTGCTTTAAACAGGAGATAGTCATTTTTTAATGCAGACATCCTCTAATACTTTCATGATGTGGCTTATACCTTAATAGATAGCAGTTGCAGTGCAGATCTGGCCATGCAGTTGCATAACATATTTGCGGTAATGAGAACCCTTGCCGACATGGAAAATTAATATTAAGAAAATTAATGTAAGGAAAATCTTTAATAGGTTTTTGTCTGTGTCTAATGCAATTTTGCAGTTAGCAGAAGGAAGGAATTTAGTACCAGGTGAGTAGCCAGCTCTTCAGAAATCATGTTTTGTTGACCGCATTTTAAGACCTGCTGTTTTGATTTAGCGCATCAGGAGCAATATCTGCTTCGTAAACAACAGCATGAAACACCACACTCAGGATCCCTCCTGGCATACTCAGCTGTCAGAACCTTGCCCACAAGAAAGAGTTCCTTGGTACAAATGTTTTTCGTGCTGGTGCCCGTTCTGTCTGGGGAAGGGCTTCAAAAGCTCACAAACTTCGGCAGGGCAGGAGAGCAGCTTAATGCTCAAACCCACCTAGCAGCAACTGGGTGAAAAGACATTATTTTTTTCATAAGCAGCATCTGTCAAAGTCCTTTGGCAGAGCAGAAGTAGCTGATTTCCCAATGAGAAAGGCTGCTCTTACTTGTTTCATGTCCAAGGACCGCATGTTACAGCAATGGGGCAGCGTGCAGACACCGCTCTGCACAAAAGGGGAGGAAATCTGGATGGGAACCAACCTCCTCTGCCTCCCACCCCAGCCCCTGCCCCCACAGCTCACAGCTGCCATGCCATCAGAGAACACCAACGTTGCCATCAGCTTTGGTTCAGGGTGATCCATGGTTTAGATGTTAGAGCCTTTTCACCTGCTGCCTGGGTTTCTCTTCAATAAAAGAAGACTGACATAGTTTTCTCCTTTTTGCTGCAAGGAAGGTAGGTACTGACCCCCTTTATTTCCTGGTGATTGTGGATATTACAGATGATGCAAGCACAAGATATCTGGTGTGACATTACAGAAAGCAAAGGGAAAAGAATTCTTGGAAGAACCCCCTTTTTTTTTTCAATTTATACAGCTTGAAATTGTTTTGTTTCATTACCTTCTACCTAAATTTCTTGAAAACAATACTCGGCAAGAGGGAGGGATTTCTTGGTATGCCGTTTTTCAAGGAGTGGGCAGACTCCTAGCAGCCTTCTGAGTCCTGCCTGAGACACACCAATTGTGAGAGGAAGGGTTGTATTGATCAATAAGAAATGTGTGTGCACGCACAAATAAAAGGAGCAGCAAATCCAACCCTCTTATCTCCCTTTCTTCTTGCATGCCAGATCACCTTTAGCATCAGCTCCAGTCCTGCAGCTGCTGCTTTCAAGCAGGGCTCATGGACACCAGCCCTGGCTGCTGACCTGCTCTGGCTGCAGATCCAGGCCCTGTCTTTCCTCACCGCTTCCCTTCACCCTTTCATTCCCACACCCCGAAGGAAGTGGAAAATGAAAGTGAATCGTTAACTGTGCTTTTTCAAAATTAAACAGATATCAGAAATTCTCTGGAAGTGAAGATTGACAATTATTTTCTAAAATATTGCCATTTTTTTTAGAAAGCCTCTGCTGCTCATTGTTTCATTACTGAGGGTGCACAGAGAGCAAGGCTTGTTTTATCGCAGGACGAACTGTCTTCCTGGAAACCCCAAGAGACACAGAGACAAATGTTGTTAGGTTGAAGGATCTTTCAAGATTTGGGTAGCTAGTTATTCTTCATAACTAATTCCTGATTGACTAGCAATGTGTTAATATTGATCATCTTGAGTACTGCCAGTGGCTTGATCACATTGTTCAGAAATAACACATGAACAAAACATGCCTATGAAATATAAATATGTGTGTCCATTCTGTACTGTGCAGTTCTTTTTATCCCCAAATACTTAATAGAACTTCATTTTGCAACATGTGGATGGTTAGTTCATACACAAAAAGTAACCCCTGAAGAATGAGATAATTAAATCAACTTTTTTTCAGTGGTCTATGGTATTTTTATAGAAGGTAGATAACACCTATATATATTTGGAAACACACACATCAACACACACCCCCAAATATATATAACGTTTTGTGGCTGAATCAGTTGCGTTTGTCATCAATAACAGCAAAACACAGACCTGATTCAACTGCTTTGCAGTTTCCTGTCACATTAATGCAGTATAGAAATATAAAAATAATACATAATTACACTCACCATTTTACAGTAGAAAGTTTTCTGTCTATATTTTGAGCTCTATTCTCATTTCTACTAGAAACAACTATTTTTTCTGGTTTTACCATGTTCCTTTTCCATCAGAAAATTGCTGCTTATATTTGCATAAGCCATTCAGCAGACCGATAAAGATAAAAGCGTGCACAAGGAATAGAGGACAAAACTTTATATCAAACAATACACATCAAAGAGGAGAGACTTCACTTCCTTTTTGTTACCTCCACCCGTAGATTTTCACATTAATCAAATCATTATTACATCATTACTAGTAGCCCCAAATGGCTCACATTAATACACTTCTTCTCATTCAAAATGATTTTATTATTAAATCCTTAACTACCACTATATCAAAATAATATGCCAATAAACATTTTAAATAGTTGATAATGTAGAACAGTTGCCCTTTTAGTTCTTGTTAGGTGGACCCCAAAACAAAAACACATCAAAAGAGAAGAGAATCTAAAATTTCAATTAATCTTAACCAGAAGTTCAAGCCGTGACAATATCGAAGAGACCTTGTAGTACCTAATATCCCCTGACAATATTTCAAATCCACATGTGAATATAAAATAACTCCTCGCTTGACTTCGTTGACCCAGAATTGTCAGTGAAATAGAAACTTCAGTAATTCCTAGAGGTACCAAAGTGTGATTTGCTCTGATTTCAGCTTAAATTATCTATTTGTCTATATCTGCATTTTGTCTCTTTCAGAAAGCAGAGGGGATTTGTTTGTTCATGGTCTTTAAAAACACTGTCTTATTTTCATTAAGCTAAGCCCACTGCTGATGTAATTCTTGCATTACAAAGGTCTTAATTTAAACCATGACATAAATGCTTTTCATCAGTTGATTTTTTTGTTCTTTGTGCCAAATTTCTTGCATTTTTAAAATAAAGAATATGGTGTATAATAACTGCTGCGGGACAGGCTGCTTTATTCTTCAATATGAAAGACAAATGGGGTGTGACATGCATACGTTTCAACATGCAGCACTTACTTCTTCAGGATCTTTACTTTTTCCACTGTTTTCTCAGTAGACTATTTCACTTCCTTTGAATCAGGCCTAACGATAACACCGGATTTGAGGCACGGTTCTCGGCGTTGAGCACACTGACGGGACCAAGAGGTGAAAAGTGCTTCTAATCTCTCTCCCCTCTCTCTCTCTCCCCCTCCTCTCCCTCTTCCACTCCCTGCCTTCCTCTCCTTGCTTCCCTCCTCCACTCAAGGATTTGGGGTCTGCAGATGATAATTTACAGAGCGTTTTGGAAGAAGGGTGGGGATGCATTCCTAACACCCCAAATCCTGGTTTGCATTACACATTAGGGATTTCAAAGCACACCAAGATTTAATCATAATCAGAAAGTAGAGAAATCGTTTCTACAACATTCTGCAGTACCGAATCTCTTTTTTTGTTTCCCTTTGGTATCCCTGTAACTAATACAGCAAAATTGCATTGCCATCATGCCCTACTATTATTGCAATGATCAGTGAGCTATGTAAATGCATCTGGGAAAACTGCATAACTTCTATTATTTTGAGTTTAGGAGCTTGGTTAATTTTCATACAGAGTCAAAAGACACTAGCTGTTTCCCTACTTAAATGTGAAAGCACAGAAGAAATTTTTCTTGATTAGCATTACTGCAAATGAATCAAGATTACAATGGAAAGGATGCAAATATTTTATTTAAGTGGAATTTTCAAGAGGATCTACACTAACATCAAGCCGCAGCATTAATTCATTGATCTCCACAGGACAATATTGTCAAATACAGAACAGATTCAGAAAATCTCAATTGAGTTTGTGGAAGGAACAAAATCTTTGAATGATCTTTCTTCATCTACTGCATTTTAGAAGACGTTGACCTGATACTTCTATGTTTATCCTGGCTTTATAATTTGTCTTTAAAGCAATGATCTTAAAATTGCCAAAAACAAGGATGCAGGGCCAGGTTGGCCTTTAGTCTGTCTAATTTCTTGTATTATGCAAGACATTAAATGAAATGGAAAAGGTGCCTTTTTTTACTCAGATTAAGTATTTGTAATTAATTAATTTTATATGAGCTAATAGATTAATTCTATTTCTTGAACATTGGGATCCTGAATAAAATTGAAGCTGGGGAAATAAATGTTTTTCCTATGAAATATTTAGGGTAACAGTATGTTGAATATTTCTAAACTGCAGATGATATCCCTAAGTTGGATATTATTTGATCTGTTATTTTATCTTTTTTCCTTTATTCACTTTATTGTTCTATTGCATGAACCTGAGCTGAAGAGAACGGGGCTATTCTGTAAGGGTATGTTCATCTTTACATATTTTAAACCTATTTTGATAGATTTATATCAAGGCTGAAGTAATTCACTCTGGGAAAAAAACTTGGCCTCAAAACTTTTAAATGCAAGCAGATTTTTCTTTTAAATTTTTTTTAAAGAAAATTTAAAAATAATTCGGCATGTTCTTAGAGGCAAAGGTTTAAGTCCTGATTCATTTTAAGTCAATGGGAGTTTTGCCATGACTTCAGTGGAGCCAGGACTTCCTTCAAATGATGGGAAACAATAATGTTTAGCATTTTCAGATGGAAATTTTGTGCTTGTATAAATTAGAATTGTATTTTTTTTCCT
>PYHW01009979.1:5360330-5412669 GCA_013186435.1 Turdus rufiventris
TTTTTTTTTTTTGAGGTGGGGCTGTGTGTATACATATTGTATCATCCATAGCGTGAACTCATCTCTGGATATCTTTCTGCTAAGTCACTGTCTTTTTTTCATTAAGATAAGTAACAGTTCAACATATGTGGTTACTTAAGAAATTCTTCAGGATCTTTAGTGGAGCCTTTTGGGATAAGATGTGAAATCAGCCGTTGTCATTCATGACAAAGATCCCACATAATTTTTCCAAACAGTTTGGCATGCCAATGCGAATGGATCAGCATAAGTGATTGCATTTTGCCCATGTACTCTCTATCTGAGGTTTGGATCTGAGATGGGACATCTGCTTTTCCTGCCCCAAGCTGCCTTCAAGTACCACTTTGCATTAAAGCACCTTATGTTTTTGGTCAGGTCAGGAGGGCAGTGAACTTCATTACCTTGCCTTGCTTCACAGAAAGGCGAGGTTATCGTTGGTGAATCCTGCTCGCCTTAATCAAAGACAAAACCTGACCCCCAGACAAGCAGCTCAGGACTGCTTGTGTGAGGCACCTGCAGGATGGGGCTGGCTTCTCTCTCTCAGGTAAATCTGTTCCAGACAGATTTATCGTACCTGTCACCTCTGATTGTGTTCAAATATCAGCAATACTAAAACTATCCAAGGCAGATGCTATAAATTTTGTACAAGGGATGAGTAGTTCGACCAGACCTACCCTGAAGTTCCTGCCTTGAATCCTCAGAACCCCAATATTTCCCTGGAGATTTAACCCCGTGTGTGGGGTCTTGGGGCCAAGCCAGGCTGCTGTAGGAAGGACAGTCCCTTCCCCATGCCAGCAGGGTGGGAGAGTGTCCAGGATGTGTTCCAGGATGTGCTTCAACATGTTAGAAACTGGACAAGCTCCACTGTTACAGTCTTAGATGTGAGACAGCATCTAAGACCTTCTTGGGTGCTTCCTTTGGATGTGAGATTGATGGTAATTCTCTGCTGCAATCCTGCTTGTTTCCAAAGAATAAATAGCTTTCCCGAGCCCTGTCAGGGACCAGCAGCACCATGCAACAACTTTGCCTGGAATTACCAATCAGCACTTTCAGAGAGCCTTGTGCTGAAAGTGAGCTCTGCTCCTTGCTTTTTCCTCCCTGCCTCTGCCATCAAGAGTGGCTCAGCTGCACCCTGGCTGTGGTTTCAATACAAATTTTGTGGACCTTTCTCTCTGTTGCCTGACACTTCACATTGTCTGCAGTAGGGAAGGCTGGACTCCCTGGACTGTGCAGGCTGGGGAGATCAGAGCTTCCACGAGACTCCCTCCTCCACAAAAATGCTGTGAACCTGAACACACTGGGTCAGCTCCACATTGAGACCATTCCCTCCCAACCCAGGCACAGGCACAGATGTGACAGAGCTGCCCTTGGCATGTGTTCCCTGGCTGCCCGCCCTTCCCAAACTTTGTTCAGAAAGCTGAGAGACAAGTGTCAACTCATTGTCCAAATAAAGAGTTCCTTCTGCTACATAAGCATGGCCTTTTGAGCTCAAGTGTGCATCCTGCCATGCTCATGATGAACAGGCATCATTGCAAAGTCTTGAAAATGCAGGTGCTGACAGTAAGCACTGCGGTGAGGCTGAACAGTGAGTTGGATATGGATAAAACCAGTGATTGCTCTGTGAGCAAACACAGAGCCAAGAGAGTGAATCTCTGGGCTTTTATTCCTTCCCCCACAAATGGAGGAAGGAATAAAAATGGAGTTCCTGTATATCTTGGCTGTTGTCTATATGTAAATGTACTGTTGCAGTGTGTAACTGCCTCTGTGCACACACCTTCATAATTACATTAATTTCATCCTTCTGTGGGGAATAACTACATTACAAGTTACTGCTATCAATAGTTTGCACTATTAACATTCTATTATACTCCCATAAAATCCAATGACAATTTCATAGTTAGAATAAATAACTCTACACCCCCAATTTAAATCTATGTATGACCAAAGAGCATTTTTTGCCACTAGGATGAAGCGCTTTCTAAGATTTTAGAAGATTTTTTTTTTTTTTGCAGCAGTAAGCAGTCCAAAGCCCAATACTGATCCCACAGAACCTGGATGTTGCAGGGACTGCCAGGCAGCTCTGTCACAACCGGATGTTGCCTTGTGCTGCTGTCTTTTGTCACACAGTTTTTGTTTCCACAGTTATGATCTGTTATGTTATGGCTGTGACCAAATGGTTGATGTATTTGCAGTTTTGGTTAAACATGTGAGGGGTTTAACAGTGTGATGAGAACTTGTTTTTTCAATTTGCATAGCTTTTAGTATATGCAGAAATAACATGTTTCTGTGCATCTCCAATCTTTTAAGCATTGTAGCCTTTTTATTTTGTTGCTCAGAGTAAACACTGGCCTCTCCTGCTCTCCATCTGGTATTCTGAGATTGCAAGCAGTAGTAAAGGTGGGGCTACAGACTTCAAAGATACTCATATGTCTTGAAACTAAGCACTGTGCTAAACTCCCTTTAATGCCTCTGTGGGAAAGTGTCTCCATATGTCATCCCATGTATTTTCTTTGCTATTTAAAGTATTGCTTAATAGTACACTAAGCTGGTGGAAAACTATTTGCTTTGTTGGGTTAGTTCTACTCGGGCTTAATGCAGGGCTGGGTAAGCACAGAGCCTGCACACGGGAGCGAGTGGGACCAGGTGGAGCTGGGTGGGAGGAAGAGGGACTGGGGCACCCAGCAGGCAGTGGGTCTCCATTGCTGGGAAGTGGTTTGCAGTCCAGCTGAGTGGAGAAATCCTTGGCTGGCTGGGAGGTGCTGAGGCAGGGGTGTAACTGGACTTGCACTTCATCAGTTGCACAAAAGCCCTGTGGGTAAGTGGGGTCTGTATCTCTGAAGTATTTTCAGACCTTGTAAATCCCCATTCCTAGCTCCTTTGCTTAAGTCCTGCTCCTTTTGGACTGTTCTTCCCAACTTAATTTCTCTCTTTTCTCAGCAACTGGAGCACCTTCCTGCAGTGCTGTCATCTTATTTCTTGTCTTCTCTGTCTTCTGTGATTCTCTCAACTCTGTAATCACTCTTTTAACAAGTCTTCTGGAAACTCCTTCTTATGTTCCCCTACTGATTTTTTAAGAGCTCTTCAGGTTTTGACTTCAATCTCTTCCTTGGTTTCTCTATAATTCATCATACATATCATCCTCCTACCAGAAAAAATATGTAGAACTCATTGCTGTTCTAGTCATTGACCTACCATGCATCTCCTGCCATGTCCTCCTGCTTTCACTTCAATTGTCTACTTTTAAAAAAAGCCCATCCTTTCCCATTTCCTAAATCTGGGCCACCACACATTCAGGAATGCAGAAGTCATGAGACCAGAAGGACAATCACTCCTTTATTCTGGTTGTTTATCTGGACTATAAAGTCAACTTCCTTTAGAACCATGATTTTTAAAATTTGGGGTTTTGTTCCCTCCTTGCTTATAATTACAGACCAAATGTCTTGTAAGAATTTGTCTTTCTTAGAGATGTTATTTCTTTTCCTCTCCAGTACATGATGACATCTTTTGTGTCTTTCTAACTTCTATAGTTTTGTAGAGGCACCAACCAACGAATTTCCCTCTGGCCATTCTTTAACATCACTTGGGCTACTGTGCTTTCTTGGTCGCTGCCCTATTCTGCAAGATACCCCAAGCAAAAAATTGGGTTAAGAGGTAGGTTCTTGAAAATGGAAGTGGTAAGACTGACAAGTCCACAGTCTAGTCATCGTTAGCTTAACTGTTTTACCTGTGCTAGTGCAGTGGTCAGGACCCCTACTGTTGCAGTAGGACTTCTCTTGTATAAGAGAGGATTAGTGAAAATCTTTGCAGACAAAGACAAATTTAGGGCTGTTTGATCCAGCCCTAAATGTCTCCTCTCTGCTCTCTTCCCTGTCTTCCTGCAAGATGTGATCAGGGTGGCCAAGGCTCATGCATGAACACTCTTGGTACAACACTGCCCGCTGTTACAGTTTAACCCCTTTTGTGAGTGGCTGCACTCAACCCCATATGTGCCTTTTTCATTGCAGCAGGAGGAAAAGCTAGAAGACTTTAAATGCAATGTTTTTATTAGAATAAAGGTGATTTTTTAGAGGTGACTTTTTAGCAGATGAGAGAAAATGCCAAGGCTTCTGCTAGTGTTTAACTGTAATATGGCATTGATATGGAGGATGCATTGTCAAAAGGTAATAAACTCCAATCCTAAAGGATGTATGTGGCCAGCAGTTACACTCATTCCAAGGTTTTTTAAAAAATCTTACTCTTCATGAACCATGCATGAGTCAAGCTTGCCATATAGGAGAACTGTTTTATCTCTCCCTCCAGTTGTAGTATTTGTAAAAAAATAGACATTGCAGTATATATTTAATATAAATATATATAATTGTGTTTTCCAAAGACCTGCACTTATGGAAAACTACTTTTGACCATCAGAAAGGAGTGCCACCTACATGTTAGCCAAAAGATTTCATAGCACTTCAGTGTGAAAAAGTCAGGTCTTACACCTCCTCATGAGGCAGCCTGGTACGGCAATGTGAGAACTGCTTTTCATTTGGGAAGGCTGAAGAAGAAGGGATTTGAGCAAACTAACTCCATACATTCAGGACTAGAAAAATGCTGGTCCATAAATTAAAACTTTTCAGAGAAATCAAATTCTACTCACTTTGTTGGAAGCACAACTCTGTTTCCAGCCAAAGGAATGAGCACGGTTGATCCCTCCACATATAGTTTTTTGAGTTTGGGAATTCAAACACGAGAGAAATTATCTCTCTGACTCTTCTGTAGAGGAACCATTTTCCCTGCACTGATGTGAGCTGGGCTGTACCAGTATAAGTGAGGACAACACTTGACTTGGCCCTGTACTCATGCTTATAATATTGTCCCTATTCACAGAGTGGAAACTTGCTGGATTTTTTCCATTAGGAGGAGAAATTGATGATAGGAGTCAGGAATGTCTTTGGTTTATTTACAAAGCATGTACTCAGAATCTTGTTTCTCTGAATGCAGCAGAAACAAACAACAGGCACTTTTGTTACTCAGAGTTTCCAAGCCCGAGTCTGCAGCGCGGCGTGTATTCCATGGAGCCGTGCTGCTCTGGCCTGGCAGGGCTCTGCTTCCCTGGCTGCTGCTCCTGAAGGGCAGTGAGGTGAGACTTGCACATGCTCATGCACACCTGCCCCCTCCTCCCCACGTCCATCCAGCTGCCTTCCTAGCCCCCACATGCCATGGGGATCCTGGTCACGCTCAGCTGCTGCTGGCCCAGTTCTGTCACCACCCAGGTCACATCTTCTGTTGCCTCCAGCCTTCTGCTCCCAAAGGGGCTGGAATGCTCCTTTCATTAGCTTGAGGGACAGACACGTGCAATAGTTTTCAGACGTGTGACTGCAGGTTAAAAAACTCCACTGCCATAAGAAGCCCATACAGACACAACCCACATGTGCATGTGCACACTCCCGCGTGCACACATGCAGAATCTCCAAGCCTTTGGAGAAGCTGAGTAACATGTAGTATAACAGAATTATAAAATTGTTTCATAGTTGTCTAAATAATTTATAATTTTCAGCTCCTTTATTATAAGCCTGGTTTCACACAAGTTTTACAACCAAGAAGTTTATCTCAGATCTATGGCATGAACTTTGTCAAAGGGAAATAGGTAAATGACAGTGAAGAATCTTGACATTTTTGAATGCCTACAACAAGACAGTGTTCTTACATTTCAAACAAGTGCTACTTTAATGATATTGAGCCAGTCACTCTTGAGCTCTGCTGATAACATGTTGATAGGAGGGTGCAATGTATAATGTCAAAAATTTTTCACTCCGTGAAAAAAATTCCCCAATCATTTCAAACGGAAAAGGTTGAGATGATGGGCAGGCAGAGTTACACTGGACAATAGTTCTCAGGTCAAAATCTTAAAGTTTTTTTCCATCTTTAGTAATATCTACTTGTAACAAAGAACATTAGAATAGTTCTAAGTGCAAGTTAAGCTAAAAGCAGACTCTCACCAGAACCCACTGCACAAGAAGTGGAAAGCTGATAGAAGAAAATGTTCTTTGTAGCTTTGTAGTATTTTCATCCTTTCTTCTCAAGACAACCTGCTTATAACCTGAATTGCATGAAGGTTCTCTTTTTCTCTGATCTCAACAATTCCCTGATCTCCGTAGTTTGTGAATTTTCATATGTAGAATTGATCTGATTAATTCTATTTTAAGTACATGTACAATTGTAAAACAACTTTAAAACTATTGCTAGGGTGGGATAAGCATTAAATTTATCACATTTACATCAAATAAGAAAATAGCTAGTAGCTTATGAAACAGATCCTTTGAACTTGATGTTGGACCACTGAGAAAGGGATGTTTTCAATGATTCTTTTCATATGTTTATTGGATGCACACATTGCTTATATCTGTCAATAACACTGAGAGCTATGACTAGATAGGGCAAAATAAACATTTTTAAACATGAACAGACTGCATTGGTAGCAGTGGAATGCATCTAGTTAGCGAAAGACCTTGTCCTCAGGCACTGAAGGGATCATAATTACAGTTGCAACTCCACCTTCTGGCTTATTTTGCTCTAAGGAGTCCAAGATTTTGGATCTTTTATTTGAATAAATGTGGATACTTCCTTCAGGGTTTGAAAAAGGGAAAAATTGACAGCTACATTCCAAAGAAAGCTTAGCTGGATGGAAAATGACTGCTTGCAATACTAACGTGCTCTTTGTTTAGTGGCGCAAATCATTATCATCACTTTTAAAATGTGTAACTAGAATAAACACTGAGTATGAAAGCAAAGAACTCATTTCATGAGTTAAAGATTTCCATATGAAAATAAATGTATATGTGTGAAATCTTTTTTTGAACAACCTTCAACAAATGTATGGGGAAAATACAGTGGAAAACTATTCTTACCAGAGGCATTTAGGTTCCTTTAAAGGAACACACAAAGGGTGAATGAATCACATGGAGAATGAGGGTGAAAAAGCAGCTACATCCTTGACTAACTTTGTTCTGTGATAGCAAAGAGTCTCAAGTTTTCCATAGTTGTCTCCATATTGGTAAAGCTAGGGTACTGTCTCAGGCACTCTTCTGTACTACAGACAGTATTTTTAACATTTAGTATTCCTCTTCATCACATCTGTCTGTAGCAGTCAATTTTGTGATTACTCTCAGTAGCCTCAGAACAACATTCAAACTCACATGTTCCTGGTCAGAAGGGTTTTGAACATACAGCTCTCTTTTGAAAGAAGAATTATACACAGATTTGGTTATAAACATCTTCTTTCTGCATCCTTAGAAATAAATAGAGACTCGGAGTCATACACAGGATTTAATGGAAAAAGTTATAACCCTGTGTAAAGACAAGCACCAGCAGTGGAACAGTGATAAATGAAGCTGTTCAGGCTCCCTGGCATGTTGATTCTGTGGAGTACATTTTACTGAAACTGTTTCCATATCATGTTTGGCCTCATGAATACTCAGTGGTAGAGGCCAAATCCTGTCTTCAATCCAATCTCTGCAATTCCCTTCAACCACGTTGCAGCTTTCATCTGTTTTCTTGCATCAGATTCTTTCACGGGAGTTCAGCCGTGCCAAGCATCTTGAAGTTGTATTACCAAGAATGTTTCAAGCACAAATCTCTTAGCCTCATCACTGAACACAAGTGCCTTTGCCCAAGAGCAGAAAATGTTTCTTTGCCTTGAATTCAGGGAAAAAAACTGGCAGTTTTTGCACCACTTTGAGTCAAGATCTTGGCCTTTAAAGCTGTGGCGTAAACATAGGTGTTGAACCAAAGCAGGATTTGGACTGTGGAAGAGGAATCAGTGCCTGTAGGAATTTGTGAAATGTTTCCATGTGAAGAGAACATTCTCCAGTATGTCCCTAGACTGGCCCATCTGCAGTGCTTGGGAAAAACAGAATCTTGATTTTCTCCACTGCAACCCACGTTCACAGACTGGAATTACAGCTGTGCCTTGGTCTGAATGGTTTTCACCCCCTCTGTCCCTGAGGTGTCAACCCTTTCTCCCTTCTTATGAGCAGAAATTAATGGGAGAGGAGGGAAATATTTGTTAGTCTTGGCTCAGGGCTGGCTGGGGCACCAATCGGCTGACAAAAGTGTCAAGATCTCCCCAGAGGAGAAAGGACTAACCAAACCAAAAATCCTGTGATGAGCAAAATCAAAACCAGGCAGAAGTGTGAGATTTGAGGGCTCATATGTAGATCAGGAGGGTATCAGGTGACCACACTGAGCAGAGGACTCCAAAAAATGCTCAGAAGGCTGCAAGTGTCTGGTGCACCAGTCACTTCTTTACTTTTCACTAGCTAGACTGCTGCACCTTGAGAAAAAGCCTTTCCTGCACTCCCCTACCTCACTGTGCCAGGCAGCAAGCGTGTGCTGGAGGGACCTGCCCTCTGCTCCTGTCCTGCTCCCTGGCAAAGGGCCTGGCTGGGCTCCAGGGACAGCTGCTTTCCTCTCCTTACCACTACCAGAATAGCTTCTGGCTGAACCTGGAAGACAAGAGAAGGGTTTTCACAATGCTACCACGTCACCAATCCCAGTGTAGAACACTGCTCTGCTGGTTTTGGGACATTTAGCAGGTCATGGATTGTTTTTTGGGGTGCTCAAGCACATTCCTAACTGGAGCCTCTTTAAGAAGTTTCAGGCTAGGGATGGGAATGAGTGGAAGATGGAAGGAGGAAGCCAATAAGAAAAAGCAGCTGAGGAACAGCAAGGAAATGAAGAAGGTATTGTGTCTTTCCCTGCTGCAAATGGGACCATTTCACTTGAAGAAGAAACATCTGAGAAATAATTTTAAAATACTGTCTCAAAACAGTTAGGACTAGTAGACATCAGTCAGGGGAAATCTGTCTTTAAGTTTCGAGACTCTGGAACTGTATTTCTATTGTGTTTGAACCAGTTCAGTCAACCCCACTTAATTTCTATTGTTGAGGGAGTCTAAAAAAGGCAGGAAAATAAGAAAAAAAACAGTCTACTGGAGAGATATGCTGAGAAAGAAAAGACCATTTTGAGAAGAGGGCAAAAAATGTGGAGAACTGGCAGGAAGAATATAAAATCTACCCAGTGAAGCAATTTTGGGGATTTTTTGTTTGGTTGTTGTTCTTTGTTTTGGTTTGTTTTTTTTCTGTAGACAATTCGTCATCAGCCTATTGTAACCATCCACCTGTACAGTAACTGTAAATACACTGAGCATAATAAGCTAATCTTTTGACTTTTCTTTGCGTCACCCTTATGGGGAAAATGCCACAAGAGAAATTTATCTGACATGTTGTCATTTCTCTTTGCATTTTAAACCTGTCCAAAATGAAAAAGTGAAGCAGTTTGTTTGAGTTGCAGAAGGGGTTTTGGCTTACTCCCCATGAAAATATGATTATAAATTCCTCCTGCATTTACCGTTGGCATATTATAAACAATTGAGTCCACTGATTACTGAGTTATATAAGAATTTTCATGTTATTTGAGACCTAATTCATCAGGTACTCTATGAAAGTGACATAGATATTTTTTAACATCTAAAATTCAAACAAAAAGAAACTTTTTCTGTTCCGTGGGATTTTTATTACTAGCCTGGGGAGGAGGAAAGAAAGCTGTGGGAGTTCTTGCCTCATACGCCCAAGATGATTGCTTTCAGTGCAATTTTTACTCATTTGCAGCTGGCCTGTGAGTATTCCTGCTCTGTGACAGTGTTGTCCTCATCCAGATATTAAAAATTTTCAGTGTCCTTATTTAAACCTCTGGGGTTCAGTCTCTGCATTTGATTGAAGGTTTTGAAATTCTTGGCATCTATCCCAATGCTTCTTGTTGAATTGTAGGGCGTGAAAGAAGCTGCATTTTGACCACGGTATTTTACCTTAGTGTGGAACACTGAATTATCTGTCAGAGATGGGGAAAAATCATGGGAATGAATATAATCTGTTTATTGGTTTATGGTCACAAAGTCCTCAAGTTCCAAAACCAGAATACTGGATTTGGTATTTCTGTGAGTTAGCAGAAAAATATGATTTATCATTAAGTATGTGCCCAGAAGTGCCTAAATTTTTTATAAAGTCATCAAAGATGCAGAGCAGTCACATTCACAAATATTCCTGCAAGACATACCAAAAATAAATAATTTTTTTAGAAAATCTTTCTGAGATCCTCAAAACACAATTGTAGAAGAGATTATCTGTAGGAGGATGACCCAGTTGAAGAGCATAATTTCAGAAAACATAACTACCCACACTGTGGAATACATAGTTCTATGCATTCTACTGTGTTCTGTGGTATTTGTCATATTCTGACGTATTCTAAAAATACGATATTTTTGCCTATTACTGCTATACTGAGGCAAACCTGAACCTTAGCTATTTGGATAGGTGAGAGTCAGGGTATTGTAAATTTGCTTTTTCTACAACTTTCTCACGGGTATAAAGGTTTCTTTAAAGAGAAAGTAAAGCATGTACATTTTGTAATTACAGCAAATTGGACTCACATGGTCCCTTAAATTCACTTCAGCTTGATTATGAAAGGAGCCATGATATTAATAAGAGAAGTTCTCTGAGTGAACTAGAAGCCTTCACTCTTTCAGTTTGACTTGCCAGTTTTGGAACCAGTTTTCTGATATAAGGACATTTTCCTAGTCAGAAAGCCGTGGAGACCATCATGTTCTTTTGCTGGACTCTTGGAACACCCAACAGTATTTGAACCTCTTTAGATGACTCTGGATTTTCAACATACAATGAGCACATACTCCAAGATATTTGGAATATCATAGATCCCATTTGATAAAAGTGCAAGTGAGACATAATGTATAACTTTTAAATTTGATAGTTCAGGAATTGATAAGAGGCTCATACAGCAAAGTAAGAAGACACTGAAGATGAACTTTATTAGACCAATTTCTACAGCAGGATTTGTGGCCCACAACATCAAAAAAAAGCAGCAAATCCTGTGTCCCACCTTCGATTCCATTATCAGCCATTTAATGGCATTGTTTATAAATACAGTCATTATTTGTATAACAGTGTCACTTAGAAGCTTTGAATAGGAGACCACAGTTGAGTCGTTTCATCTCCAGGATTCAGTTTCCCAATCTCATGGTAATATTTTAGAGCCATGTTCTTAGGAAGGCTTAGGAATGTTTGCTGAGCCCTTTGAAGAAATTAAGCAATGTATTAAGGTATAAGGAGGGTTGTTATTTTAAAAAATTGCAATTATTTTTCAAAAGCAAACAATTTTGGCAACATGATAAAAGACAGGGAAAAGAGAGAGTGTAGGACTGAAGACAGTATGTTCATTTTTTTCCTCACTGAACAGTAAACTCTTTAAGGAGCTCTATATACTTTTCATTCTCATTATTCTATCACCCAGACACTTGCACTCAAGAGCAGTCATTTCATATCTGTATTTACACTTCTCAAGCCATAGTCTGTGCTCATGCTTTTCAGCACTTTATGCATTTATTTAAGGATCAACTTGGAGCACTTATTTCTCCTATTGAGAAAACACATCACATTCACACATCACAGTCTGCAACTGCAGAGCTACTATAAATCATAAAATACCACTGACATTCGCCTTTCATCTTCTGATAGGTGCTCTTTTTAGGGGCTTTGCCTTTATTTAGGTTGTTTTGCTACTTCTTCCTTGGGATTAAAATACATTATCTTTAATTTCTTTTCTCAGCCAATAGATTTTTTTCCTCCCGACAGTGCACAACAGTGTGATTGTAAGTTATGGGTGTATGCAAGTCCACTCATGCATCTTTGGCAATCAAAAACTATACCACAAAGTCAACTCCTTTACCAAAAGGCAGTGCCCAAATCAAACCCATTAATATTATATTGCATCTATTAATAATATATCTCCTGTAAATTTTATTTGCCTAAGTGCCAGTTTGGAGATCAAAAACAAGGAAAAACCCAAACAATGACATTTGTGTACTATGAGGACTTTTCTTTCCATGGTTTTAAGCTGAATTCAAGTAAATAAATTAGGTAAGTGTCCAAGTGAGAGGAAAAAGTAATTTGGTCTAAAAGAAAAAGACATAACACAGAAGAGACAATATCAGGAATAGAAGGGGGATGTCTGGAGGAGAGGCCAGTGGGAAATTTCATAGGCAGCCAGAAGTGGGATGAGATTTGGAATGTGTTACTGTAGAGATGCAGTCAGGACCATTACAATTAAAAAAAAACCAAAGAGGATGTTGTTTGTTTTGAGCTCTGCCGGTAATTCTTCAGCATACTTAAACTTCATCCACAAGTTGCTGCTTGTTGGCTTGTTAAGTCAAACCACTTGCTTTTTTTAATCACCTCTATTGCTGATGATAAGCATGTAAATATTTTGTGGCAATATTTTGTGACAACTACTTCCCACCATTGAAAATATGATCTAGCTCTGACGAAAAGGTGATTAATGAGGCCCCACAGCTCTTTTGAAAGTTCTTTTGTTATGACTACGAAAAATAGAAATATAATTTAAAAAAATATGCTAATTCCTGATGAATTTTAAAAAAATAAGCAACGAATAGTCTGATTGAGACAGTTTGGGTAAATTTAGCTGGTTGGAATCAGTGGCTAACATGAAACAGCTGGATTTATGGTATTCCACCAAACTTCTTTCTGTTTTCTGTTTAAAGTCACCATTAAGTCCATTGCTTGTTTAACTACCTAGTTTCTAAAAGCTGTACATTACTTTAAATTATTTGTTCTGTGAATTTGGTCATAAGATAGTGCCTGAACTATAGTCTGGATAGTGCATGAAACATATGCTGGAGATAAACTGTTGTCTGTCTTTCTCCCTAATAACAAAAGGTCCAGCTCTGTAAATAAAGTTAAGGCGGTCTATCTGGAATAGAAATTCAGCTCATTTTAAAAGCCACTTTTTGAAAAGATTAATTTCCTATCTCTAAAGGTGAAATGGGCTCTTCTTGGATTAGAAAATACTGTCTTCTTCAGCGTTTGCAGGATTATGTCTCCACTGTGTGAACCCAATATTCACACAGGATTGTGTAATGGTAAAAGTATTTGCCTGGAACAGCCAGCTTTATGATTGACTGATGATGTTCTACTGGAGATTGAAGTGAAGATAACATTTTCAAAAGAAAAATATTGCTGGCAGTTGACTACCTGTTCTGTACAGCATTTATTCGCACTTGTCAACTAACCAAAATAAAACCTTTAATACTGCCAATTTGTGACCTTCTTTGCTGTAAAATATTCTGTTACTAAATCAGCACTTCTCTGCTGCCTGTGTTTGTCTTAAACCTTTTTGTGAAACAGTATCTACCCCCTTAGAGCCATTTACTGCTCTTGTTGTGTACGCAATGAGAGTTCTGTGCAAAGATCAAGGGGACATTAGGTGTAGTTACATCCAGGTGATAGTGATGCAGGGTTTACTTTAGGGTTGCTCATTTATTAGGATACATTTTGTGTGTTCTTACTGAAGGACAGCTCAGCGGTATTGGAACCTGAACTCATTGTTCTCAACATTTAAACACTTTTTACTCTGAATAGTTGGGATGAGCTGGGTAAATGTTTTGAGGTTTTTTAAGGTAATGAGTGAAAGACACATGAAACTAGAATTATGTTTTACCAGCTTAATACAGCCATAAACTGTACTGCCTGAGTTATAATGAGAAGATGTTACATTTCTTACAATGATCTGTGATGAATAGGAAGTGTTTTTGCCTATGGCTATATTGTGCTAGGGTCTGATTATATCAAAGCTCATAAATTAAAAAGTCAGAAGGGGCCACTGTGATCATCTGGTTTGGCCTCCTTTATAATACAAGCCATGGGACTTCCCTGAATTAATTCCTGTTTGAACTGGAGCAAAAGTTTAGAGAAGCAACCAATCTCAATTAAAATATTTCCAGCAATGAAGAGCCCACAGCAACCCTTACTGAATTGTTTCAAGGAAAAACTATTTTTTGCCCTTACTTTTTTGAGCCTTGTTTTTATTTTGAATTTCCCTTAATTCAGCTTCCAGCAATTAAATCTTATTATGCCTTTGTCTGCTAGACTAACTCTTATTTATCAAAATCATATTCCTGCCATAGATACTTACAGTCTGGGATCATCTCAACTCTTCACCTCTTGTTTTCTAAAACAACACATGAAACTCTTAGTGTATGCTATAAAACTTTTTCTAGAGGTTTAATCAGTCCCATGGCTCTTCTTCACAGACTGTGTAATCCCCTAGCATCCTGTATGGATTGAAAACATGAAGAGTGGACTGTAGCCCATCATGAGTCCTATCAATGCTAAATGTAGCAGTGACATTGTCTTCCTTGCTCTTCATGCATACTCATGGATCCCTTGGATCCCTTTTGGCTGCAGTGGTCACTGAGAGGTTATATTGAGGAATTTACTGACCATCAGCATTCAGAGGTTAAATTAAAATTAGAAATGTACTGAGTAACTTAGAAATAATAAAAGAGAAGAAATATTTCAGAATATATTTTAGCATTCTTATGTAGGACCAAATTATATCCAAGTTGAGCATAGCTGCACATGGGTGTAGGAAAAAATTCCAATCACTGCCTGCCTCTCTTGCATGTCTATGTATGTGGTTGTGTGCAACAGCTTTAGTGGTTAGAGAAGCAACAGGATTGGGCTTCAGGTGCTCCACTCCAGAGCACACCAACTGATGAAGGGAAGCAAGGAGAGAAAGAGGAGGGTGTCCCACCACAGCAGAACTTGTTTCTCATCTCTCTACAAGGCTGTGGAGCTGGGCTGGAGGAGGGAGTTCCTGTGGCATTCACTTCCTGAGCATTACCACTCCCAGTAGGTTGTAAGGAAGGAGGACATGAAGAAGCGAAGAGGTGCCTGGAGATGGATTTCTCCAAATCTACTTGACGATGAAAGCCCAGGTTCTTTCAGTTTCTAAAGCAAGGGTAGCAAGACAGTCAAGACCACTCAACAGCCTGGCAGTATTCCTTCAGCCTTCCATGCTGTTTTCTCTAACCAGCTTCCTCAAAGTAATTTTACACTTCATCTTGGCGAATGAGTAAACATCCTCACACCACTTTAGACAGTATCATCAACAGTTTGTGTAACTTGCACAGCTTACCCCCAGGAGATTAGTTAAGCTTATGCTAAACCTCCTTCCTGTGTATAGTCTCTGTTGTTGCATGAAATACTGACATAAATCTCATGTAGGTATTGTTGCTGATGCTTCCTTTGCCTTTATTGTGGCAGCATAGGTGGGCTTTCAGCTTATAAATACTACTGATATCAGCCAACAGTACAGGGTAAAAATGGACATGTTTTATATAATAAATTAATCTGTGACAATGTCCCCATAGGAACTATACTTACACTAACGTTCCATTTACTGCATTTATTTAAGATACCAAAATTAATTGCAACTACCACAGCCAATTTATGTGCTTAGCATTCTGTTACACACCCTTGAAGTCTGAAATTCATTAACATCATGCATACTTTAACACACTAGTCTGTCTCTTTCTCTTTTCTTAACTGTGTGTAGGATCTAAGATATTTTCCTCAGGGTTTGGAGAGGTGTTGCTCCACACTGTGCTGTAGCACAGGGTCTTGGATATAGCCCGTAGGAGTTTAATGAGTGTTTATCTTCTGATAGTGCCAAGAGGCTGTCTTGCAGTGAATCCTTCTGGTGGCTGTAATTTCTTAATGCAGTGCTGATCACATCTCTGTGAAGGTGGATCTTACTTTCCTTCAGAGCAATGTCAATGACCCAGTGTTGTAATAATGCCTCAGAGAAACACATGCTTGCCCACTGCCGTATTATATCAACAATACTTTTTTAATGCCCTGAATTTTTTCAAGATCACAGTTTGTCCTGGGGAGATCCCCAGTTACAACAAAGTCTCCTGCTTAGATGGCAATCAGGATTTTGGTTGTAGTGAATTCTCATCTTTTCATGTACATTGCTCCTCCTCTAGTGACAGTGGTGGTGGGGCTGTGAATGTAGAAATATGCAGACAACATTGTGTGCAGCATCAAGATGTTGTTCAGGCTCTTGGTATATGTATTTCTTTATTTGGGAAGGGCTGCCTGTATTTTTTCTTTGCCTTTTGCAGAGATAGGGTCTCACACTCTCTTGAGGTCATTGCATCCACCCAAGCTAGCACACTCCTGGGTTGTTACCATGTCTTAGTTGGGAAACAGCTCAATTCACAACATACAGCTCAAAAATAAAATAATAGTTGCTAAATTTACACTCACCTCTGATGGTACTTTAACTTCACAATTACAAGAGATATACGAATACTATCTTCTAGCTCAAAGTTGTAACTTCTCAGTTCATTTTCTGAAAAGATCCATTCCTACTACGCTCCAAGGCCTGCTAGGGATGCTGCAGTTTTTCATAGTGTCTTTTGCTGTTTGGACCACATTTCCCCACATGCCTCACATCTGCTTACCAGGTTCCTGGATCCTTGATATAGTTTGGCCAGTCTGCTGTGCCTCTGGCTCTCCAGATACAGAATTCTTTTCCAAAATGGCTCTGTGTTATTCTTAAGAGTTTCTATTTTCAGTCATCCAACTGCCCTTACATACACTATCTTCTGTGCCCAATTCGTCTTGATAGCTCCAATATTTTTGAGAAGCAAGCAAAATTCTACCCTGATGTCTGGCTACCCTATCAGAAATCTAGACACAAGCAATTGTAAATCTTTGCCTTGTGAAGTTTGTTTTCAGATATTTTCCAAACCCCTGTCTTGAAACCATCTGTATAAGAATAAAAAAGTTAANAAAAAAAAAAAAAAAAAAAAAGGTAAACTATCCACTTCACACTTATATTGGGCAGAAGCTCACTTTTTAAAAATGGTATGTGACTGGATTTTCTATCTGTCAGAGCACTTCTTGCTAATTTTCACTGTTTTCATGTTGCAGGACTTCTATGGCTAAAAATTAATTCTTATCGTACAAAAGTAGAATTGCTTTGCAGAGTCAGAAACTTTTGTTGAGAGTTGTCTGTGACTTTCTACGCCTAAACTTACACACATAATTCTATGGCCAGACACTCTTCCCAGTGCATGTTTTCATTCTTTTGGTAAGAGTGACCTTTACAAAAAATGTATGGAATATTTCTATCTTCAGTGCAATGCCCCAATTCTGTTTCAATTGCATCGTATTATTTATTTGCCTATTGATTTTAGTTATTGCATTTAAAGGTGTGAGATATGTGCCCTGATAGATGTAATGGCAGAATTATGCTGAAGTTTTCTTTCTGTAGCATCTTTCTTCAGTAGCTGTCAAGGGTTTCCCATGCATTCAAGATTCTTGGAATAAATATTAACAGATATTTTTATAATCTAAAAAGAGAAATGAGAGAAAATAATAATGAAAAGCATAAATATAAGTAATTAAAATATATGCAAATAAGATGATAAGAATGTAAAATGAGAATGTAATAGAAAAGGGAGACAGCAGTCAGCCTTTTTCTCTGCTCTGCACGTCCTCCTCCTGGCTGCCACCGCTCCCTGGGAGTCAGATCTCGTTAGCATTGTCTCCACACTGAGCCCAGCAGTGATCCCTCAGCTCACAGGGAGCCACGTCAGCATCTGGCATGGCACAGATCCCTGCTGTGCAAATGAGCTAGACAGGGGTTGGCAGAGGATGGCGTGAGGCAGAACTTGTTTGTTCAGGCACAGTTCTACCAATTACCAGCTATGCCAGCTCAGGCACAAGTTTCTTCATCAGCACTGTAGACATGTCCTAGGCTCCTGGACATTATTTAATGCATGAGACTAAATAATCATCTTGTGGGGCTTTCTATGAGTTCAGACTTCAGTGACACTGTGCGTGCCTGCTTTTTCACACACTTAATACAGGAGGAAGCCACTACTATGAAGATTTTAAACCAAAGCATTATCCAGCCCAAAACAAAACTGGACAGGCATCTGTTCTGTGGCATAACTGGCATACAGGTGAATCAGCCTGGAAACTGCTTACCATAAGAGAAATGAGGTGACGGTAAAAAAAAAAGTGACATCATTTAATGCAAATAATAACTTGATGTTTAGATTGTGACTGATATTTCATTATGAAATGATACAAACACTTAATTGTTAGTTTGATTCAATTACTACCAAAGACTGGCCAAAGATGGCTGGAAGACAAGCACATCCTCTCAGAGTTGCTGTCCAAGACTATCTGACTTCTACTCCTGCTTTATGTGTAAGACTGAAAACACTGACTTTCCTGGGGCACAAGTAAGATGCAGGTCTTTCAGCATTGCCTGCTGATGGGCATTGAGAATTTCCCTGGCTGGCATAATGACCTGGAAACACTATGGAGATTCTGAAATTAAGAAAGCAACAGATCTGCATAGGGTTCTCAGTACATATGACTTTCTTCCTCAGTTCCATTGTTTGCTCTATTGTCCGTTATTAGGAAGAAACTTCAGCATCCTGTCCAAAAGAAAACTGCCTTGTATTTTAACCAGATGCCCATTTTTGATTTGAGGATTTGAAACCCTGGGACACACCAAACACACATGCACCCACCAGCATGTATTACTGCAGTCTGAAGAGCGGAGTAGTTCCTTTTTCCTTGCAAAAACTTCCCAGTGAAGCTGAGGAGTAAGATTGGTTGGTATTAGGTGGAGTGGGGAGCCTGAGAACAGCTTGAGGGCTGAAGGCACGTGTAGGTTGGATTGCTGGGTTTAGCTGGGTGGCACAGGCCTTGAACAGAGAGGACAATGGACAGGTCTGATAAACAGTAGTCAAGATTCAGGTTTTAAGTGTCTCAGTTATCAACAAATGGAAGTCTCATGGGAGCTGACACAACCTTGGTGAGGTGAACATTGCAGAGGCCAAGAGCCACAATTCTGAAGGGCTGTTGGCAAAGTACACCTTGAAACACTTCTGCACTATCTTCAATTGGCAGCTGGTGTGTGCCTTGTCAGGCTGAGCCATGACCTCTGTGAGTGCTTGCCTTCCCTCATGGTAGCTGCAACACTGGGAGAGCTCTGCTCACCAGCAATACACCAGGCAGGCTGCAGAAAATGGTGCCAGCACAAAGGTTGGAAGTCATGCCTCCATACTGTCATTAGCTGGGTGGACAAGAGCAGGGAAAAGTACTTGGAGGAAAGTTCAAATAATTTTCCCCAAGTCATGATAAAATCAGATTCTCTATGCATGTCAGCCTTTCTGTGGCATTTACCTAGCCCTGAAGGAGGGCTGGTAGCACTGTACTCTTTTCACCTCAGTCATAAGTCACATAAGATTCAGTAGTTAAGGTTGTCCTTTCCTGCACTGCTTTGAGGAACCTCACTTCTGTAATAAAATTGCTCTTTGAGGAACCTCACTTCTGTAATGAAATTGCTCTTACCTTAGTTTTAAATTTCTTCTCTGGCATGCCTGAAATCAAGAAAAAAAAAAAAAAAGCCTAAAATAAGTTTGATAAGAGCATGCTATAAGTATTGTCCTCTGAAAAGTCAAATGAGCTTCCTCCTAAGAGCAAGCAAGGATACTCTTCCAGCCCAGTTGTTCAGCAAGATATTATTAAAATCTTACTTTTCCAAATAAAGATGCTCCTTTGTTTCTTTCAGGGGTAAATAAAAATTTAAACCCTCTCCTGAGAAAATCTTGAGAGTTTTTCCAAACTAGAGGAGCAAATCTGTCCCCCACAACACTCACTGAACTACTTTCAGTCCAGCTGATTCCTTTATCATTCAAAATAGGAACATCTTTATTTAAAAGCCCTCTGAGGACTGATCATGAAAGGAGAAAAGACATGAGAAGGAGGTTGTCTGCACATGTCAAAAAATGATCTAGAAGAAAATGGAGAAGAAAAATTAAACATATTTCAGTAGGAGGTTATATTACAATTCTCCCATAAACTAGGTCTGGCAAGAACCTGTAAAGCAGAGTTTGAGCCTACATGACAAGAACATACAGGGGAAATCTTCATATAGCCACATATTTGGTTTAGTTTTGAAGTGCTGGTGCAATGTGTGCATGGGAGAGAACAAGAGCACATGTAAGTGAAAGCAGGAGAGAGTTTCTGTGTTGGCTATGCCAACAGGGCATGACTATATAATTTGTAGTGTGGGAAGAAGCTAGCAGAGAAGATCTTTGCAATGTTGAAAGTATGATGAAATACCTGGGTTAAAAGATTAATGCAGAGAGAGCACATGAAGAGTCACAGTCATGAACACAGGAAGGTGAAGGATTGATAGGAGTGGTCCAGAAAGACAGGATGGGCTGCACATGAAAGGCAGAGGAGAAAAGCAGGGCACCAGCTATTGCCCCGTGTAAGAGGAAACACCTCAAAATACAAGAAGATAGGAAACTTAAATGGGAAGAAATAATGTGAAGACATTGAAGAAATACAAGGAACATAAAGCAAATTTTAAAAATTTTTTGGTAAGTTTGGAGTTTTCTAGGGTGAGGACTTTTTGTTTGGGGGTTACTGCTCTTTTGATATAAAATGCACTGTAGAGACAGAAAAGTGTCTACAGTCAATGCCAGCGGCTTGCTACCTCTCTTAGGATTTTGGTTTGTGTTTTTTTGGTGTGTTATGGCTTTTTTGATTGGTTGAATGCTTGGCTGGTTGGGTTTTTTTTGTTTGGTTTGGAGGGGCAGGATTTGGTTGGTTGGTTGACTGGGTGGGTTTTTTTTTAGTTTGGACAAAATTTTTTTCATTTTCTTGACAAGCTCTCTAAAAAAGCAGCTCCTTCTAGCCATACCTGTGCATCCCTGTTACCAGCTAGTGTTCAAACTGTCCCGTTCACTTTCCAAAAAACAATCCAAAAAAAGGATCACCGATTTTGCCACACTAAGGGAAATTCTCAGCTATTCCTTGAGCAGTTCATTCTCTTCACATCATTTGCAGGACAAGATAAGAATAAGGTGTGAATATCTTCCCTCCTAGTCTTGACTGATCTATGTCCATACTATTCTGTCAGGATTTCCATGTACAGGTGAGATGCAAGCATAAAGGGGAGCAGGAGCTAGAAAAGGGAAGTAAAGAACAAGGCAGAAGAAGGATGTGCAGATGAATGAAACAAAGCAAGGGCAGTCAGGAGAGAGTCTACAACAAGTGGAACAAAAGTAAAGCAGAATATAGAATAAAAACTTGATAGGTAGAGGAAATGAAGTGACATGCAAACTGCAAGTAGAGCAAAAATAGAATTGAAAAGGAGAAAATTAGTAAGAAAATGAAAACGTACCAAAATTTGGGCAAGAAATCTAGAACAGTGGGAAGAAACTAAAGGAAATTCTAGGGCAAACTAGAGAAAAATATAATGAAAATAAGTAGAAGAAAAGCAGAAAAATAAGCCAGTGAATAATTAAAAAAAAAAAAAGAATAAATATTAACAGAGGTCAGGGTCCTTTTATTTATAGATGTTGTTAGGGAAGAGATGCACTACATATTTATGAAACACCTGGGAGGTTGGAAACCAATGTTGGAAACAGGCACTCCTGGCTGGAAGACATATTTTTGTTTTCCTTAGGCCTTTCATGACATAGCTAGATCTCTGTAGCTAATCAAGCTGCTGCATTACTGATAGAGTATATTGACATTGAAAAAGAGTGGACATGAGGCACAACAGGTTCAGTGATGTGTATATAAACATTTCTAGCTACACCCTCATGGGAAAAAGTTCCAAACTCTCCATGCAGAAAACAAGTCATGACCTTTGAGAAAGTAAGCAAGAGAGATAGGTCTAAGCTGCCAGATTTTCATTCCTGTCCAACAGAATGGAAAGGGATGCTACGGAATTAGAAATTTGGCTGTTTCTTGAACTCCACTTGTATGTGCACACACTTCTATTTATTTTACCACAATGGTTTGAGTATTTGGGATTTTCTTGGATCAATTACTAACCAGACCCATGTCCTGTTATTCTAGACCTTTTTCCCCAGTTTTGAAGCATTATCTGCATTGATATGTATAGAGCCATTGACTTTGCTCATGTGTGTAAGTGCTTACCTTTGTTACTAAGGCCTTCTAAATGCTTTAATTCACAGAACAGATTGTTCTTTTGGTGTGAAACTATACATTTGTTGGTTAAACACTAGCAGCTGGAGGGACTTTAAATGTGTTTTAATAGGGACCATGAAACTGCCCTTTTGTTCTACACTTTCTTGTACTTAAGATTGTGCCCTTATTCCTTATACTTACTATTGCCAGTATTTAATGCAGATAGTTAAACTGCTTACAAGAGAGAGGCAGGGAACAGTTTAACCTCTGACAAGGGCAGCACTTTTAAATTCAACCGTAAGCATTTAGTTTAGGAAAATCTGTTTCCACTTTCCTGATGAACCCTTTTAAAAAAAATTCAGCTTAACTACATACAGCAAAGCCATGATATCAGCCCTGCCACAAAAGGCCAAATCCTGCAGATCCCTATTTGGATTTGGAGAAGTCCTTCAATCTGTGAGTCCTTTTCAAGGGAAAGGAATACACACGTGATTTTAGGATTTGCAGAATTTGCCCTCCAGCTAAACACTTGGCAAAGTTGTGCCTCCACAAAATTTGTACTCTCAAGTAAAACTTCCTAAGTGGTTTTTGATTCCTTTACAGTAGTATTAAGCTCCTTTAGGAAAAAAAAAAACAAAACAAAAAAACCAGCCAAACTCCCAGGTGATGAACTTTCCTGGGATTCAGAATGTTTGCTAAAATGATATCAAAACAAGGCCCCAATAGCTGAGTCATGGAATTCAGAAAACCAGAGTTTTACGACAGTGCAACCTAGAGATTAATGAATTGATCTTTTCCTCTACACATTTGAATAAGTGTAAAAGACTAATTTGTCTTGGAAAAGCTGAGTTCAAATTGAAGGATAATTTAGTCATTTTAAAATGACCAGTTTCTGTAGCCTTACTAGAGGAAAATTCCCAATGTTGTCGTTTGACATCAAAGGAGTACTACCTCAGGGCTGTAGCTCTGTAAAAGATGATGTTACTAGAGCTGGCATTTTTATTTGCTTCCAGAAGCATTTTCAGAAGTGAAGCAAGGTTTCCCTTTCCTCTGTTGAAAGCAGAGGGATTCCTCTTTTCCAGCTTGTTTGATAAGAAGTGCTGCACCACACCGTCTCCTCTTGCCCCTTACAACAAGAATGTCTCCTGCTACTTCAGCAGATATTTGAGGGCAATCCACGTGTCAGTCTCTCCAGGGATCCTCCTGCAATCAGTAATAATGTCACTTCAGATGGCTCAATTGCACTGAAAGATAACACAGTACAGAATGGTATCCAGAATCCTACCAGAAAGCAGAAGATAAAATCCACAGAGCTTTCCTCAAAGAAGGTTCACACCAGAAAAAAAAATAAAGCTACTGTAGGTCAACAGCAGAGCTACAACTGTTCACAACTCCACGGCATCTCTATCCGATTATCCCAAAGGATTTGGCAAATGCCCAAAAGGAATGATATGGTTGTCTACTTTTGTAGGAAGAAACAAACTGGATAAAGTTAATTTCTTTCAATGACAGACATCTGTGATTTTTTACTGGGTTTACAAATGAAATGTGTTCCAAAAGGCTGGGAGTAGCAATATAGTACTGAAGTCTTTTGTCTGAATGTTAAATATTATTTTATTCTGAATGTATTTTCACTAAATCAGGCTTCTGATATTGCATGAGTTGAATTAGATATCTTAATAGAAAGCTCTTTGTGGTACAAGAATCCTCTAAAATAACTTGAAAATAGTTGCTCCATGTTTCATAATGCCAAAATTTTGCAGGCTGCTATCTCTAGTGCTCTCCCTCTCTTTCACTGTTCCCCCCATTGAATCTATCCCAGATTCAACACTAAATACCACTTTATCCAAGACCTACGCTTCTTCCACCTCTGAAGAGGAAAGGAAACCTTTATCTGGAAATATGCATTTTTGGTTGTTTGGTTTTTTTATGTGTTCCAAGCTGTTTCACATTAGTCTCAGAAGCCTAGGTGTTATACAGAACAGGTGAGACAGTTCATGATAAATGAAAATTATCTCATGAACATCAGCACCTCATTTGTGTACATGTGTGTTTTCCCCGTTGCTGAGTTAATTATTCTTGGTAATAATATTGACTCAGACACATGACTATATCATTGCAGACAAACCCATGTTATTAATGCATTTTCACTAAAGTAATCCTTGCCACAGGCAAGATTTTAACCTTCTAAGGGGTTATAAGCTGCTCATGCACGTAGTTGCTCTTCCCAAGGAGCAGACTGTGAACAAACTTAAACTTGTAGTCCTGGTTTATGCCTTGTTCTCCCTCCTCTCTGAGGAGGAATAAGAGACAGAGCCACAACAATTTTAATATCTCTGAAGATTCTTTGATACAGAGGAAGTTCAATGTAAAGATCTTATAAGAAAAAAATCCTGGGTTAAAGAACACTTCTTTCTTAAAGTGACTGCAATTTCTTTATTAGGTACAGGAAGAAAGAAAAACACCAGCTCTTGTTCATGAAGAAGATAATCCCAGCTGTCACGCAGCCGCTCAGGAGAGCCGAGTCCTGTTTGCTCCAGTGACTAATTCCAGTTAAACAGAGCACATCTTGTCTCTGCTGGCATTTCAGTTTGAAGGACCTTACCACCCAAAACCTGGTATTTTTCTCTTTCCCTGCCCTGGTGGTTGGCAGTGTAG
The DNA here is from genome assembly GCA_013186435.1 of Turdus rufiventris. Classification (NCBI taxonomy): domain Eukaryota; kingdom Metazoa; phylum Chordata; class Aves; order Passeriformes; family Turdidae; genus Turdus; species Turdus rufiventris. Next base: position 5,384,897 of record PYHW01009979.1, read on the forward strand.
CTGCCTGCCTCTGGAGCTCAAAGCAGCTGTCCCAGCACTGAGCACCAGCAGCTTAAAGCAGTCACGGGCAGCAGCGTTAAAGAACACGCTCTTTACTCAGCAGAGCAGCTCCCTGCATACCCTGGAATTAGAGCTGCTTACTTTTCTGACCAAAAGCCTGTTTTTTACGATTGTTAGCACTGCAGAGCCAAGGAGCTCTGGGAGGGCAAGCTGGCTTCTATTCTGCTTTGTACATCATCAACCAAATTGTCGGCTAATTTCCTATTGAGGAATCTTTATTACAATTTCCTATTGAGGAATCTTTATTACCAGCAGTGACCTATGAGGCTGAATGAATATTTTTCACTTTCAAATCTTGTATGGAAGCTGCAGGTTGTCAGCTGAAAAAAAAAAATTCTGACCTGTAAATTTAGCAAATATGATAGGAAAGTAATTGAAATCGAGAACAACAAAAAGGATTTTCATTTTGTCCCAATTAAAGACTAACTGAATTATAAACACATTTTAAAAAAATGTCTTTTCTAGTTTTGTGTGTGTGTGTGATTTTTCCTTTTTTCCCTCCTTTTGTGTCTTTTTTTGTCAGATGTTCTTTAAGGCTCTGTTAAGTCCCTTAGTTTCAAATCATGTCAAAGCATATAGTTTTGTTAACCCTAAAACTGGTGTCCTAGAGGTGTGAAAAATGAGATTGGCTCTGGCTTAAAAATCTTAAATTCCAGAAAAAAAAAAAAAAAAAAGAGATTTAATTTTTAAACTTCTAATCTTTTATCAAATTTATATTTTCAGATGTTACAAATGTGAGGGGTAGAAATGCACACAAAGAAAAAGCAGCTTAAAACGGTCATGGGTTCATGCACGTCCAAGAATGGCAGTTATAAAGGAAGAAGCAAATATTGAAACTCAAGATAAAATCTTGAGACTTTTCAAAACTCAGCACCACCATCCCCCCAATCCAAAGCTATTCGTGTTCTGGAATTTGGATTGTAAATCTCCACTAAGAAGTCAGAGCAAAAATACAGCACAATGGTGTCATTTCTGTAAAGAAAAATTAACTTTGAAAAACTCTGAAAGCAAAGCCACTAAAAGCTCAGCAGCTGGTATGAAAAAACCTGAGGCACTGGAAGACTTGAAGTGCAGATTAAGGTATACTTCTCCTAGCCAATTTTGTCTCCATGTCTCTCTGCTCAGTGCATGTCCTTTCCTGAGGTGAAGACAGTTAAATCCAACTATCTCCTTATGCTTTGTTGAGGTCAACAGTAGTTTTAAATGTGAAAGGATGAAGCACTTAGTCCTTGTCTAGGTAGCCATTACAGCAACACCTGTTGACCCTACAGTTTCTTACCCTATGCTGATATTTTAGGAAGTCCACAGAACAGTTTAAATTATTCTGAGATGAATAAAATATAAAGAAGAAAAGCATGTAACTGGAAACCATCAGTCCTAGTGGAGAGTGGACTAAATCAAACTTATGCAGAAAATAATTTTGCTGTAAAACTATGCTGTAAAAAAAAAAAAAAAATAAGGGTGACATTCTCACAGTTTGTAACCTACAGAACAAAACTCCATCCCAGGCAAGGATCCTGAGGCAGGAAATATAGCACAAAAAGTAGAATTGGGCAGGAGGAGTAAACAGAGTTGAATTCAATTTGTATTAGAAAGCTCATAGTAGCTCTAATTTTACAGAAATGACAGCCACACAGCATGGTGAACAGCCTACAGGTAAAAATTCAAAAACAACAAGAAAAGTTGAGATCATCTGAATGACATTTCTGCCCCTGCAAAAAGAAGCACTGAAAGTATGCTGCAGTTGTGCTGAGGAGTAAGTGCTCACTCAAAGAAAACATCAAAAATGCATTGATCTACAGGGTATACAGTTTTCCTAACTAATGCTTCTCCAATGCATAAAATACCATTTCAAGAATTACTTATCCTGTTGTTCAGAAATGAGCTACTTTTGCTGATACAGAAGCCCATTTTATCAAAGGTTTGGCTGAAATCCAAATAAATTGTTCTGTGTGAACTTTTGTATTTTTATCAGCTTTGCAAAACTCTAAAAAGATAAAGTCAAGATAGAAGACTAATCAAACAGAGGGAGCTTTTTACCATCCCTAGATGCAGTGAACTAACACAAAGTTAGTAAAACTAACATGTGTGCAAGCAGTTTGCATTATTGTCATCAACTTTACTCAAAACAGAGAGTAAATTTTTTTCTGACAGTTCAAATGTCTGTTACATTTCTGAGAATTATTTTATTCCTTTACTATCCCACTTGCTCCACTTACTTTTGGCTGGAATGCACAGAATGGCTAACTTGTGTGCTGAGTGCAATCTTAAGCCAAACCAGTAATAACCCTTTTTGACAGCTGCCCGTTGAGTTTTTCCTCCCAGATCTTCATTCTTCATACTCATAAGAATACAAGAAGCTAGAAAACTTAGATTGCTGGGTGTTCTTGCAGGTTGAATTCCTGAAAATTATTTCAGGGAAAACAAAATCAACATCCTGTGTTAATTTCATTTTAGAATATACAGCTTTTTTGAAAATGGTGAACAGGAAAAAAGTGACAGAATTAACCCACTGTTGAATTTGTGATGCCTTTATCGCATACTCTACCTTGATGAGAAATTATTTATTTCCTGAGACAGTGGCCATTTTCTTTGTAGTTGTTGTTAGGTGATAAAGGTGCGTTCTGTTTTCTCCAAGAACAGAATTACTTTTAGTTCTTGGGTTTTTTCTTGAAATTAAAAGAAAAACAACTTAAAGAACAAGAGAAAAGTGGAAAGGTTTTGTGTACATATACAGTACAAAATACACAAACCAAAACTTACATATATATATATGTAAAGTAAATTAACATAACCTAAAACCATAGATGGTTATAACTTCGTACTTACCTGCATTCTCATATATAGTTTTTTGGAGAGAAAATAAAAAGCTTCACTAAGAGATGTTGCAGAGCTGCAGCACAGTGTCCACAACATCCTTCTCCAGAAGCAGTTGAATACACAGCAGTTCCAGGCTTGATCCCTCATTATCACATCAGGTGTTAACATTAGTTTGCACATCATCAACATACAAAATTTTAGTTTTGATCAAACATCTAGCTATTGATTGTTATAACAAAATGACCCAAATTTTGAATAAAAAAATCCAGAATTCAACAGTCAGTGCAAACCTATATTTTGTGTGGCAGCTGCCAATTTCCATGAGGGCAATAAGGAGAACTCCAAAAGGCAGTGGGAGAGCCCCTTGCTCAGTATCCCTATCAAGCAAGCCCATTTTGTCCTTTGGAATAATGCATTGTATGGTATTTTCTGCCTTGTTTGGTATTTAGAATTGGAATTTATTGCCAGGCTTCCTGGCAGCAAGCTGTGCAGGTTGCAGGCGGAGGCTGATGGAGGTGAGTGAATTAATGTGGTGGCTGTTTGGAATGTCGTCCAGCTGCCAGGGAGAATTATGTTTGTTTGCCTTTGGCACAAGTGTGAAAGGAACAGCCGTAGATTTCAGAAGTGTGAGTCTACATTTTTATATCTCACACTAATGAATACATTTTTTTGTATCCTATACATTTGGGGAAATAGAATTTATTTGTAGATTTTATTTACCACTTGTGTGGTAGAGAAGGAATGTTTCCTTAGAGACTGAACTTGTACTTAAGAAAAGAAAAAGAAAAAAAAAAAGACCTGACTAAACCAAAACAATGTCAGCAAAAGTTATCCTAATTTAACTATTTTTGCAACTATATCTAAAGTCAGACCATAGAATGGGGAATTTCAGCAAGATTTGAAAATTTCTTCATGTCAGATTTTTTTGGTGGTGGATAAATGTCACTGAAAGACTTAACTTTGTTTCCTGCTGGAAATTTATTTCTTCCAGTCAAAACTTTCCTTTACCTGTAACCTGTCACTTATCCATACTCCAACCTCCTGTGCTATCAACAGAGGGATGATAATGCTATTTGTAATGTGCTCTGATGTGAAAAGTGCTGTGGAAGATTGAACTGTTGTTGCTGATAGGACTAGAAATTTCCCCAACTAGATCTGTCAATAGCTGACACTAAAACAACAAGGTACAAAGTGCATTTGAAGACTGTCAGACATCATTGCTTTTTTGTTTTCTCTAGCAAACTATTCCTTAGATAACTGACTTGACCTAGCATTGCTTAAAAAGATCAAGCGCTCAGAAGATCAAGTGTCTCAGAAAGAAAGAAAAGGCTGGAAAGAATAATATTAGTTACTCCATACTATGTAAAGCCTAATGATCTCTTGTCCCATTATAGCAAGTAAATAAAACTGTCACTTATACCTCTTCTGTTGGTCTTAATAATATAGAAAGGAAAACAGTTTTCTGGTTTTGGTCCAATAATGACCAAAAATAACAATTTGAAATTATCTATTTTTAATAATCTGCCAAAAGTCACACTATAGGACAGATTTAAAAGAAGACAATAATTAATGTCTATGACTAGTATCTTAGTTTCTAAGCACAGCCATGTAACTTACATATATGATCAGGAAAACTGCAATTTCAAATAAGCTTTTCAATTTAATTTCTATATTTTAAATCTATTATCTATCAATTGAATGTTGTTAAGACTTTATTATGCTATAACATACTTCAGTGATTATTTAAGGAGAAGCAAATATATTTAAGAGAAAATAATTTGTTGAGTCAATATTCCTCAAATCCTTGTTTCATTCTAAAGAGTTTAAAGAAAAATATTTGCAATCTTAATCAGAGCCCTTCAAGGAAGCAAAGATGTTTTAAGTGGCATATCCAGCAGAAGAAAGAAAAATAGATGTAAGCTTGCAAACAAGACTATTTTCTGGTAGGATGAAGACGTGAGACGTCACTTTGGAGATGGGATTAGAAATGAAGAGGCAGAGACAAGAACAAGGAAGAAGGAAAAATGGGGGGAGAAAACAAGAATAAAACGAACACTAGAAAATAGGGAGTGGAGGGTAAAGAATGTGACAGAGAAGACTGAAAATAAGAGTCAGTGGAGACAGAGAAAAAGAGTAAGAAGCTAACGGGTGGGGGGGAGAGAGAACTACAAAAAATAAGCGTAAGGTGAAAAATCCGTAAAGCGAGGAAAAGAATCTCACATGAGTGCTAAACTTAAGGAAGAATGGCAAGTCCCTCTTGGATGAATCAGTGCTTCCCAATTACCCACATGCAACCCCTCTGAGTCACCCTAGTTTCATGGCTGCGCAGCCTTGATGCCAAGACAGCTATTTAGAGCTGTGGTCCAGTATCAGAGGGACCAGAAAAGCTTGCAGTAAAAGTCCTGTGGCAGGGAAGCCTTACCCCTCCCCAAGGCAAGCGTTCCTGCCAACAGACCCAGCTGCAGCTGGCTATGGCTGGAGTCACTTGGTACTTGCTCTGCACGCAGGGTGAGCGACCCAAGAGCCGCAGGGGTGCCGCGGGCAGCCAGGCTCCACAGCTTCCCCTCTGCTGTGCAAGCCAGTGCCCAAGGAACTGGGGCTAGAACAATATCTGAAGGACAGAGCAGCAGGAGAAATAGGGGAAAGGAAAACCAAAAGAGGGCAAAAGGAGCAAGAGAGTGCAAGAGGAAAGCAATTAGTGGTCATGGCCTCTTTACAGCAAGAAATGACTCGTACTACATATATAAGTGATCCCTATGTGAACTGTAAGTGGGAGAGGCACAGCAAGGAGCCTGCCATTGATCTCATGAGCTGAGTAATATACATGAAAGCACAAGAGTGACACATTTCTGTCTCAAATCCAGCCATTCTTAAATGTGGAAATACTTCTGCTAGGGCAGTTCAATGGCATATATACATATCAGTTCCTTTCTGATCAGCTTTGACCTTTTCCAGAAGGCAAGCCCGGATTTATCTTCATTATTTATTTTGCCAACATGGCTGTATTTGTCAGCATAGTAATTAGCAGAGTCGGTAGAGCTCTGGGAATAGGCTTCGTGCTGACATGTACTCCCTCTTCTGGTTGGCATTTGTCTCTACACACTGAGGTCAAAGTAAAGACAAATGTGGGTCCTCTAGCTTCTTAAAAAGAAAGAGCCTTAAAACACTCTGTTTATTCTATTTTGATACTGTCAGATACTTTATTTTGTGAGATCTCTGCTGCTCACTGTTCTCCTGACCAAAAGGACGTGAACATTGATGCACTTGTGCCTTTCAGATAAATGGTTTTACCATCCATGAAGTCCATTCATGGATTTGTTTGTTAAAATAGTATTTCTACTGTTTTACTGATATGAGCATGCATTAGTGCCACTGTTTTCTCCCTCACAATGACAAATCACTCATACTGCCTCATACAGCCATTCCCAGCTGAGCTCTTGAACACAAGGCACCCAAAAATTGATTTGGGGGGAATCTGATACATGATTGGGCGAGTACCATTGCAGGAGGTCTTGTTGGTCCACTTCATTTGAATACACAGATAGTGTATGCTAATGCTACAATATGTCCTTGGTGAAAGAGCTCAATCTGAGAATTTCTGTGAAAAGCATTCGCTCCTTACTTTGACTGGGTCCTGTTGTGGCATAACCCTGTGAGCAAGTACCTACAGTTGGTAATGGAGGGGCTCAGCTCAAAGGGCCAAAACCTGCTGCTGCAGGAATGGGGTTGTCAGGCTGGCTCAGCACTGGTTATTGAACTAAACTCAACAGCAATCAACTTTTGAATTCTAATCTTGTCTCTAACACCGACTCCTGGTCAAAATCAGTTATGATCTTTTTGATTTGCTTCCACATCTACAGAGAGGGAATAATCCTTGCTTATAATATTTACCAGGCACACTGAAGCAGATCTTCAGCATTTACACCTCATATCATCTGTTAAACTGCCTCTGCTTGATTGGGGACTAGGTCATGCCTCTTTGGTTCTACCACATAAATGTTAAAACTTAAACATCATCTGATCTTCAAAAAGGGCAAAATTCTTTTTTTTTTTTTTTTTTTTTGGTGGAAAGTAACTATTTGAAATATTGTTTTAATAATAAAGAACAGAATAAATGTCTTCTTGGCCAGTTCTTATGTCAAGATCTAGGCTAGATTGCTGGATAGTATTTAACATTGAGAGTGGAAATATACTTTGGCCCTTAGGCAAAATGTACCAGAAACTCATCTAGGGTCACGCCAACAACAAATGATGAAGAAAGGAAACATTTAAAAAAAATTAAATATAGTCTTCCAGTTTTTTCAAATAGAGAGACTGAATTTGGACAATTGTCTTGGAAATAACTCAGAGAAAATCTAGATTTTTTTTTTTACTGCTCATCAGTTTTCTAAATATTAAAATAATCTGTCAATTTCTATTTCCACTCCTAGAATTTTGTCTTTACTAGTTTTTAACTGTTTCCTACTGTGTTCACAGTTCAATGCTCACAAACAGTAAAGCAGCTGAACAAAATAGGTACCCAGTATTATTTCCAGACCTTTTCCTTTTTTAATAGAATATAGGCAAAGCTATATTCCATTTGTCCATTAGAATTTCACTCAAGCTTTTGGGGATTTCTTTTGGGTATTTCTTCTGGGTTTTTATTGTATGAAATCAATATTCAAATATATATTCAGTTAAGTTAACTTATCAGCTAATGCTTACTAGACCTTATATCAGACCTGGAAAAGTTAATCTTTATAGTATAAACCAAATGGAAATGTAATTTGAGTGAGATTTGCTCTACTATCATTGTCTACCACATTACTGCAGAGCAAAGCACATTACTGAGACAGTATTTGTGGGACACAAAAGAGTCAAGGTACACAAAAACATTTGTTGATTATGTGATACAGATATATCTTAAATGCATATGTATCTCAAAGTCTTTTTAGCAACACTGTCTTTCTTCAAACAAACAAATCGAATAATGCTTACCTTCATTTGAGACCAATGAAATAAACAGAGCTGATGGGTTTCATACTCATTCAGCATTTCTTTTCAGACCAATAATGATTCATCTAACTGAATATTTATTCCATTGGATACCCAATTCCTTGTAAATCCAAAGAAAAGCTGAGACTTCAGAAACATACATCTTAGGAAACTATTTTCTAGCTATAACACACAAACAACTCCAGTGACAGGAATCCTTGTGTCACATTATAAAAACCTGAGATGTAAAACCACCACACCCTGCCCTTTTGCTTACACCATTGGCCCCCAAATTCTGCTTTGTGAGTGCTTGCTAGATTGTGGCTTTCAGGGAGCAACACTGGGCACAGATCTGGAGAGTCTTGAGAGCCAGCAGAGTAGAGCACCATGGCTGTCACCTGCCTTGTGACCAAGCACACCTCAGGGGTGCCCTGGCACACAGTGCAGCTCACAGATGGTTCTGCAGGTGAAATGCTTGGCCAGCAGCGCTGCCTGTCCTGCTGAGAGAGGACCAGGGCTGCCTACCTTGACCTCAGAATGGAATTCCACTCAGAATGAGGAGGAAGGGCTTCACTTGTTTATGGACAACAAATAATGTGGTAACAAGGAAATTCATCTTGCCCAGGGCACATCCAAGTTTAAATCACTGCTCTCAGATTTGAAGCAGTGTCTGAAATGGGGATTCACCACGACAGGTATATACTTAGCCCCAGTTACATGTCTGTTGTCTGTCTCCTTTGTGGACTCTCTTGCTTTCAAAACATGCTGCAAAGTCTTGATTTCACCCTGCATCAGAATGAAACCAAATGCCAAAACCTCAGAATCTTTCACGAAACAGAATCCTTGTTTCCTGGCCAGCCTTATTATTGAACCTTAATATGATACAACATGTGTCCATATTTGCACACATGGTCCACAGCCCTTACACATGTGTAAATCCTACTGAAGTCATGTATAAAGGATCAGGCTCTAAGGCTGTTATAGAAAAAGTTCATGTTTCACTGACTTTTTGGTATTCTTTGAAGATATTACATTTAGAGTAAATATAGAGAAGTACATGTTATATGCAAGATTTTCAGAGAACATTTAACTTCCACACCAGAAGGTCACATCTAAGGCAATATGGTCTTGGAACAAGTTCAAAGTTGTCAGACTTGATAAAAATAGCTTAAAGGGCACATAACTGTGCTGGAATATGGGAAAACAGTGGAACATGAGAGGAGGGAATGATTGAAGGCCCCATTACTAATTATGTACATACTTTGTTGCTATTGAAAGCTAGGTTTCCAAGCATGTACATAGTACTTAAGTTAAATAAAAGTGCAAGCAATTAAAAAATATAGAAATGTTTTTGCATTGCTATATCTAAGGGAAGAACCTTTTACAAATATAATTTTATAGAACAAAGTAAAATATTTTAAAAATAAATGAACAGAGGATAAATGTGTCTAGGTTTTTTTTCTTCTTGCTCTTAGTTTTAAAATTATGTTCACATACTCACTTTTTTTGCATCACTTATTACTGTTTTTATAATACTTCATTGAACACCAAAACATATATTCATTTTGGTAACATAAGAAGTTACATTCACTTTTTTTTTCATATTTCACTTCAAATTGTTGCAATTTTGTTAGTCTCTTCTAACCTCCCGAAAGAGGGACAAATTTACACAACAAACTGAATCTTAGGAAAAGTTGAATCACACTGGAGGAATGGGCTGTTATATACATATATATGTGGTACATTATAAAAACATGTTTACATTAAACTCCCTCTTGAGGTACACGTGGTATTGGCAGTAATTAGCCCTTAGGAGTGTGTTCTATGTATTGGATACCTGTCAAACCACAGTTTAATCTCCTGATGATGTCTAAGCCATACATTTAAGTGAGCCTAAAATAAGGTCCTACATCCTTCTGCAAACTGATTCACTTGCACCGAAATTGCACTAAATGGGCAGTTTTCCATGACTGGGACACTCAGTAAGTCATGGGTCATATGTGTCCCATACAGAAAGCCATCCCATACATCTTCCAGCTCAATGTTTTGATTTATTGTGCTATCATGTTAATTTTGCCCTTGTAAAGAACATGGCATGCAAAGGAATCTTTTACCTTGCTTTTAACTGAGAAATTTGCTATATTTTGCACATACTTTTAATGATTGATGGCATGGTGCAATCTGTGTGCCAAAACATGAAAAAAAGCTGATGTTTAATGATTTTGTAATGCAAGACTCTTGACTTAGTTCTGCCCAGAATTACTACACGCAGGGCTCAGTCACGTCCAAATCCTATTTATCTCAGTAAGGCTCTTGATGATGAGAAAATTAAATTGCTACCTTCCATATTTGGAAGCAAATTTTTCATTCATCTGTATTCTTCTCTGTAGAGAAACTCAGATACAGGTACTTTTTGACCAGGTTTTATCTCACAGGAGATTTATATACATTACCTTGGAAGGTAACATATTTTACGGTAACAGTCTGCAAAAGGTATGTTCTGTGACAGCAACACTTTTTTTGGCCATAGTAATGAAGCACTTAAGAATTGAAGATATTTCTTCAACCAGAGAAAGACACCTGAAAGCAAGGGTGTCTCGTGCCTCCCATGATATAAACAGCTAAGAGGAGGACTTCATACCTTCGAGGATTAGGAAGTAAATGATCAAAAAAACGGCCTGAAAGCTGAACTCCAGGAGGTGCACTGGATACACAGAACTTTCTATACCTCCGTTTTAAAATGCATAACCATGGGGAAAGGCTATATTATACTGCAGCAGAGAAGCAACAATGTAATTTATGCTGCTCAGTTTAAAAGCATCACGTTTTTATGCAATAACAAAGAAGTAGAGAGTCTGAGTCATTAGAAAAATACTTGCACAGCTGGTAAATTGTATTTTTTATGGACCTTATACATGTGATTGTAAGCACTAAGTATACACATTATTAGGGTCAATCTAAATCCAGGCTGATGAAAAATCTGAAGTGTTGGAGGATTTAGAATCTTCCTGTGGATTTTGTTGTAGCCTCCACATCTATGCTTTCATTAAAATAATATCTGTTCTAACTTCTCAGGTATTAAAAGGAGCCTTTACAGCATTAACCAGTGCACTGTCTCATAGACTGTACACCCAACAGATTGAAACAATACTACCAGGATATGTGGAATAACAACAATATTTATTCTGTATTTTTGTCTTCCTGGAATGGATTGACCACTGATTCAGAAGCAAAGAACTACTGTGATATGGCCCTAGCTTCTCACTCAATTGGAGATGGCAATGTTTTAGTGGTTTTAGTGCTAACCATCCATGAAAGAGCACAAAAGGTGGCACGGCCCTAGAGAGCAAGAAGATGAAGGTCTGTGTGGCTGTTACAACCCTGCTAAGAGGATTGTACTGCTCTGTTCTTTCATCTTTGTAAAGTGAGAGTGAAACAGTTCATCACAAAGCTGGAGCAAAAAAATTATTCATCTGCTGTCCATTTTTATTTTGTCGTGGTGTGTGGAAAGAAGTGCTTCATTTCTTACTGCATCTGAACAGACAGACCTCCTGGAGGTGCTCCCAGCTCCCTGAAGATACTAGGATGTTTTGGGTTAAACTCATGCTCTATTCAGGCTTGGGTTCACCTACTTTCCCAGTCATATCTATCCACCACATTTCTTTTGGCTGTATTTCTCTGTGGTCACTAAATCCCTCTCTTTATGTAGTGTACAATTCTGAGAACTGAAGTGAACAGGAAGGGTTTTAGCAATTTTGACAGTTCACATTATTTGCTGCTGGAAAGCCTTTGAGCTGGTAAAGATTGGAAGGCACGCAATTCTCCATGAGCTAATGCCCATTGCTTTTATCTCACATGGTTTAAAGGCCATCCAAGTAATGCAAACTGGATTTACATTACTCCAGTCCAATGAATTGGATCTTATTGAAAGGATTTTGCTACCAACATTTTTTGCAGTGCAGCAAAACTAAGAGCTGCAGTCAGGAATCAAAGCAATGTTTTATAAGACACTATACAAACCCAGAACAGAAACATGATCCTTGTCTGAAAAATACACAATATAAAGGTGTCACTTGGCTTTATGCCTTCCCCAGATGTTGCAGTTGGCATGTGTTTGTGCATCAGCTTTTCTACATGAAAAATGGTTGCACCTAATTTCATGCTAAGGTTGCAACATGGAGATGTGACTGATGGATGGGGAGCCCAAGGACATAATCATATGACAGTGATCCATCAGACAGGGAGGGTATCAGTTCCCTTGCTCCTAGCTGTTGTCATATTGATAGACATCCTGGTGACAGTGAACTTCATAGGAAGGAGATGACAAAGTATAGTGAAGGTTTTCAGAGGTGTTTAAAACATGTCTCCATGTATGAACAACTGCTTAGGTGATAATATGCACAGGGTAAAAAACTCAGTGTTGGGGTGGTTATTTGCATCTCTGCCAGCGCAGAAGGGACTAAGTAGCTGCAAGAGTACAGGAGGGAGAGTATGGGTAATGTGCCTGAAAGAAGAGCAAAGCGTTGCAAATTAAATCCTTCACCTCTGTTGTGATAAACTCAAACAACTTAATGGAGGGATGCAAAGGGGAGGTTGTACTTTGTAGAGAAATGGTATGGATTTGCAATTGTCAAGTGCTTCAGAAAGGAGGCTGCTGTACCTCAAGACACGAGCTGATGAGAACATGAACTTTGCTAATTAATAATAGCTGTCCCACTTTCAGAAGTTTGCCATTTAGGAAAGTTTAGGTTACTATGAGGATTTTTTTTCCAGCTTCCCTAAAAGAAGTATTCATTTCCCAGTATCAAATTTGTGTGTCTGAAAGAAGCAAATACACTCTCCTGTGAAACACCACTATTTCTTCTTTTTCACACAGATTTGTTTCTTGTTGAAAAAGAAACTGGGTGAAGCATGAGAGAAAGCAGAGGTATGAAGAGAAAATAGCCTAATATGACTCAGTTTTTCCACATAATCTGTGACCAGAATTAAAATCAGCAGCTGTGTTCCGTTGCTATGAAAATATCTTAGAACACTAAATTGTTAGGCCTAATTTGCATTTCTAGAAATGTCATGTGTTTGTTTGAAAACACAATAAAATTATGACAAAACGTCTGGATGAAAGAACAAGACCCATTTCTGCAAAGCAGGTGATAAATGCAGTGTCAGCTTTTCAAATCAAATCTAAACATTAATTTAGGGAAGTTCTTTCCATCCTATAGACTTGTTGATATTTGTTCTTAGGCATGAGATATCTATGGAAATCTCGAATAAACTAGCAGAAATGCAGTATTTGAATGTAAGCAAGCTTTACTCTGCAGCCTGTGTAACAAATGTAAACTACTGATAGACTGTGTTTATTGTATTTACTTTGTCTCTCACATAGACCTTAAAAATTTCCAATATCAAGCAATATTCAGAAAAGAGTGAGAGCCATCACTAATACAAATTTTTTACAGTATCTTATACAATATTGCAATCATCTCTCACTGAAATCACGCTATAAACATTTACACACTTTATAAAATAGTCTTTCAAATTTTGGCTACCATTAATAACCTGTGATAAGTCAACACTCTTCGCACTCTTCCAGGTTTTAGATCATATGGAAAAAATAATAGGTGTGTATCATGTAATTGAGATGGCATCAAGACCACCATGTCCATCATCTTTGGACAAATGAATGATATTAATCCAAAAAGATCTGTTCTGTGCATTATGACTGGATAATATAAAATGGATAACAAGTATAGCAAGAGGTTCTTTGCATCACCTTAATGCATGTGGGATACAGCACACCAGAAATCAATATTAATTGATCGTGTGTCTCAGAAAAAATGGACTGACAAAAGAAAAAAGTACGTCCTTGGAATGAAATGCTAGATTCGCAATCCTGCCTACTCAGTGAACTTCAGATTGAAGGGAGACTTTCTGCAGCTTCCATTTCATACTTAGGTTACTGTTGTTAGCAACACTGAATGTAAAATGTGGGCAGGAAATTACATCAATGAAAAGAAAAAAAGATGGAAAGCAAGCAATTGATAGTGGCTGAAACAGCAAGAAGCACCTGCTTAAAAGCAAAAATAAATCTAGAGATTCTCAAAATTTGCAACCTAACCAAAAATGTCTCAAAACTGCTGTGTGACGAAGACTCTACAACTTGTTTTTCAGGGGCAGAGGCAATTCTGAGCAGTCATTCTATCAGACGTGGGATCCTTGCAGAGCTTTTTAGCTATTGATTTTTGGAGAGGTGTGAAATAGCTACTTAATTTCCTGACAAAATACAACAGAAAATCATTTAATGTTAACATCCATAAGTTCTCGGAGGGAAAAAAAATACCCAATTTAAGGCCTGCAAGTTATATGCTAGGACAAAGGGCTAAAAAAATTACTAAAAATTCTGGAAATGATAAGAAGCCTCCCTCTTATAAAAGATCCATGTATTGCGATTATCTACTTTCCATATTTTCCCTTTAGTCCTTTGTACCTTCACAGACTGATTTCTATTTATACAGATTGATTTCAATATTAGGACTCATGTTTACTTATATATAAATCCAAGAAACCCAGGAGATCAGCCCTGAAATATTAAAGATTTTCTTCACATGGAGCTGTGTCTGCCGTTCGGGTTCCAAGGGTGACTTTGCAGAGCTGACACATTTTCTTGGCTTTGCAGTTCTTGTTGCTTGGCCAACATGCCGGTATTCTTTAATATCAGCTCTACAATATGTAAATCAAATCTAAGATCATTTTTGTTCACATGATGAAGAAATTTTAGAACAGACTTCAGCTTCTGCAGGAATGTTCCTGGTACAGCTGCAAGACAAGCCAAAGAAAAGGTGTCACAGAGTGTTATAGTTTCGCTGAAAAACTCACTTTGCCAATAAAAGAAACTGGATTTTAGCACAGTTCCAACAAAAAGGTTCCTGAGTTTTGCCATTTTTATCTTTATCCTCTAAAGATCCAACAGATGACATAGAAAGAAGCTGTTGGCTACACTTAAACTTTTGATAACAAATAAAATTTTTTACTGAGGCAAAATCATAATTGCAGTATGTGTACATGTATTTATTTGAAATATATTGATAGTATGTTCATGCATTTAATATTTACTGAAAATCAATTATAGGTAAAAGTACATAAAATATCATAGACTTGTAATTTTTTGTAAATATAAATATGTAAATAACAGAGAAAGGTGATTATTTAACTCCTGAAAAGCAGGACTATTTTAAAAGACTGTATGCTAGAAGTTGTCACTAGAAATACACATTTTGCATGAACAGCATAGCAACAGTTTAATAAAACTTGTGTGAAACTTTTAGTACATAAATCTCCTCATACCCAGAGGCGGTAATAAGTTACATGTTTCTCTACACATACAGTTTAAAATTGTCAAACATTTATTTCATGTACTGGAACCAGAAATAACATCTTCTTGGCTGGCTTTTTTGCATGTATTTCATAATTAGGTGTAGAAGTCAAAGATACCACTTTCTACCCAAAGGACACATAAACCGTTCAAGCGTATCAGAACAGGTCAAATATCACTATATACCCTAAAATTTCCCTACTGCAAGATGGGTAACTGTTTTCCTGTGTTACCAATTCAACAAAAACTTGAAAACCAGTTTACAGTTTTAACTAACCTGGTTAGACAGTCATGTTTGCCTCTCATGATGTACCTGAAAATTAGACTCCTAGAAGACTAAACTGTGCATTTCCAGCCTGTTCCATTCAGGTTTCTCGTCTTTCATTCATTCTGGTGTGTCAGTAAGATTCAGGACAATGCACTCTGGAGATGTAATACTGCCTCTTTATTGAGGTTTAATAATTCCCAAAGCAACCAAATATATGTACAAAGAATTTATGCATGCAGGCTGCATTTTAAAACACCAGTTACTGTAGCTAAATCCTTACCTTTTGAGCGCACCATCACTGTCTGGACCAAACCAAGTTGGGTGCTAGTCCATTGGTCACCCTTGAGAAAAGGAGATTGGACAGACATTCATCCCCTTAACTCAGAGTGAACACTCACCCACAGAGGAGACATTCAGGCAAGACTGGTGAAGCTTGAGCTGGGTTAACATCTGAATCTGCATAAATTGTCCTGATCCCCACTGCCCTGAGCATTCTGTCCCCAGCTGCTGCCGGGATTAGCAGAGTCGGGGAAAGCATTTTCCTAAAAAGCCAGATGAGGCAGCAATGAGCTGGGATTGTATATCAAAAGCACCCAGAACTTCATGACCTTTAATCACTGAATTAATATTTTTCTCTTTTACTTAGAGTGAATGTAACTATTTCAGCAGACTCGTGCTCATAATTATAGTTCCAAGTAATAAATTAATTTTGATCTTTTTTGAATACTAATTTTCCATTTTAAAGGTGCCACAATTAAATCAATTTTCCTTAACACTTGAAAAAAATATTGCTTCAAGACTACAGCTGAGACCTCTTTCACTATGATTTTCAGGCACAATTTAGGGAATAGAAGAACAGATAAAACTTGTGATAGACAATCGTTAGCACCTTAAAATTTAGAAAATACCAAAAATTCAGATTACAGTGAAAACATATGTGTAATTAAAAAAAAAAATTTGCTTTTAATGTTTCCAAATTTCAAATCTATGTGCACGTTGGTGAACTTGAAAATAACCCCATAGTAACATGGGGGCTATTATAGTAAAAAAAATGGCATAGCAATTTTTGTTTCCCAGTTTCTGATTGCTATATATGATTTAATAATCAGGTAACATGACATCACTAATAACCTATTTACTTCTAATAGTAAAACAGATTGATTTATATTCTTTGCTTTTGTTGATGTAGTTTTTTAATATTTGAAAAGTATTAGAAGATATATATTTTTAATCAATTTAGTTTGAGCTCAGGACATTCACAGTAAAACAGAGAGGGCAAATCTTAATATGTTTATAATACATTATTCTTATATACTACAATATAAACATACTTATACATATATTTTACATCTATCTATAATATACTACATTTGCTACAAGTATAATTTGTAGTAAAAACAGAAAAAGGAACCATCAAGAAATGTTACAAATCAACTAGTCCATGATTTAGCACCTAGAATGGGAGTGGAGAAAGAAGGCTAAGTAATTTTTATTTTCCTCACATGTATTTCTGAAATATCTCTCTTAGTATTGATAATTAATGATTGTGAACTCCTTCACACTGTCAGTCTCATGCTGTCTACAGGATACCTTTGTAGGCTCTAAAGAATCATAAACCAGCAGTTTTCTGCCACATGAATAGACTGCTTCTGGGACCAGTTGCTCGTATCCATGCTGCTGTACTTGGAGGCACTGGAGCAGAACAGATGTGGGCAGCAGTTTGCCTCAGTACCCTGGTTAAAGTATCCAGTGTTAGCTGAGTGACATAGGGAAGCAGGTTGAAGGACTAAAAACCCTATTCCAGTTAAAAAAAGAAGATCCTCACAGGCTGTCTCTCAATCCTTCTTGACAAAAACCTCAGTTTGTCTTATGTCCTGCAAACTGCCCCAGACAAACATTTTAAAATCTATTTAAATATGTTTATTTTCCTTGTTTTTCCCCTTGACTGCAGCCTCAGGTAGTTTGCCCTGGTTGATCCCATGCCTGGAGTGCTATGTTCATTTCTGAGGTGTCCAGCTGAAGAAAGACAAGGAGAGGGTCCAGTGGAGTGCTATGAATTTGTTTAGGGGACTAGAGAAAAGGTTGAGAGAGCTGGGGCTGTTTAGCCTGGAGAAGGAAAGAGTGAGAAGGGATACTATCAGTGTCTGAAGGAAGGGTGTCAAGAGGAAGGAGCCAGGCACTTCCCAATGGTGCCAAACAGTAGGGTGAGGGCAACAGGCAGAAAATGATGTGCAGGAAGTTCCAACAGAACATGAGGAAGAACTTTGAGGTTGACAGAGAACCCAGGGAACAGACTGCATAGGAGAAGTGGAGTCTGTCCTTGATGCAATCCTGTGCAGCCTGCCCTAGGTGAACCTGCTTTAGCAGGAGGGTTGGACTGGGTGATCTCCAGAGGTGACCTCCAATCCCAACCAGTCTGTGATCCAGTAATTCTGTAACAGTCACTTAATCATCCTCTACCTTTTCTAGATTTTCCTCATTTTTATATGAACTCTATTTTCCCCTTCCATTTTGTATTTCATTGATCCCACTTCTGTTGCAGAAAACAGGAAACAGCCTATAGCAACAACAACATTGAAGCCAGAAACACACTGATAGACTCTTTTGTCAAAAAAAAAAGTACTCTGCAGATAGATATATTTCCTGACGACCTCCTTGAAGTGCTATTTTTTCCATGTCTGGCCAAAAGTGACACTGTTTTGTGTACACTTTTTCAGTCTCCAGGTAAACTGCATCTAATTTTTGTTAGCTTTTCAAGGATTCACAATTGCTCAAGTTATATGATTGAACAGGATTCGCATACCACTAGATTTACAATTGTAATTATACCTATCCTGTATGTTTCACTGAAGTGTTGAAATACTGAATAAATTGGACTAGCTCAAGGGGCTGACATTTCTAGCAGACATGCCCTTGTTGCTGTTGTATGCCCAAGTTCATTACTGCACATCATCTGCCTACTACTTGCAAATTCCCCCTGTACTCAGCTACCCTCTACATCAGGGACCTTTATGACCCTCTCCAGTTACTCTTGTTTCATGCCACCCATTTATCTCCTTTCCTTCAAAGATTTTTTCCTGTGTGATCCCTTCCTTCTTTTGTTCCTATTTTTTTTCCTACTGTAGGAAATAAATTATTCAGGGTGTCAACATACTTGAACTAGAACTGTGATGGAGGTAGTCATAATGAAATGCTAATAGCTGCCAGGAAAATTACAGAGTTGTTCTCAGCTGCTAGGTCTGCCAGGCAGCTGCCAGGAGCACTATGATTTTCCCCTACTCTTCTTCTCATTTACTGATTTTTCACCAAAATAGGGCGTTGTCCTTAATTTTGAACTTTCAGAAAACATTCCAGCACTGATTAGATATGTCATTCAAAAGTAATAACATAATGGATAAAGAAACAGTTGAATGTTTTTCTGTTGAAATAAGGGCTTTTGATGCAGGCTTAGGGTGTGCTTCAACATTACACTTACGAGTTGCCACATCCCTCAGTCGTGTCAATGCAACTCTATGGGGAGGCTATGCTATAAATGAGATTGTTTCCATTAGCATTGATTATTTCTCTGAGCTGTCTTGCAGTGCACACTCCTGAAAAGTGTTACCAGTAAAATTCACCACTCCTACCTGCCTAGTAGAGGGACAGAAAGGTATAGCAGTTCTGCAAAGGAATTCTTCAAGTTCTTGTCAGTCCTAGAGAAATTGCACAACAAATAGCCAGAAGCACAACTACTTTAATTAAAGACCACTGACACTGCTAAAATTTTTCTATCCCTCACCTGCCTGCTACCACCTCTTAGTCACAGGTTAACATCCCACATGTACTGAAGAATGGCCAAACATAAATTCAAATATGAGCTGTGGGAGTGGTGACCATTGTAAGAAGAAAAGCAGTCCAAGTTGCTTTGACTCTTTGTGAGGTGAAATACTGTCTTATGAGTTGTGATTCATGAGTGAAGATGGCACAGCAAGTGAGGCAATGGTGTATGCAAACTGAGGTTTGATTCACGGTTAACTGAGCATGTGTATACCAGAGGCAGAACAGACAGGTAATCCAGCAGGATTTGGAACCTCCAGACTTTGATCAGCTCAGCCAGATTTCAATACATGTACTGCTATAGGGTTAGGCTCTCACCCAAGCACTTACTTGCTGTTCGAGCTTCACACACACTCTCTCAAATGCTGTATAGTGCTGTCTTTTCTGTTTTCAGCCACATAACTACACTGCAGATTAAATGCATGGGATTTCAAATTTCCAGGAGGAATATGTAATTCAAGAGGCATATCCCAAGCTTTCCTTTAAAACTCAAATCAGAGTCCTTTGTAAAAGGTTATTCATTATCCACATCAAAGCCATGCCCACAGGCATTGCATACTGTATTTCTCCCTGACAAAAATGAGCTCAGCTCCTTCCCAGATCACTCATATGCCAACATGTCAGCCTGCAAGGATTCTATTAACTCACTTTTCCAGGGCATTTTCTGGGTGCTACAAGCAACCCCAAAAGGACTTGGAGCTGCTGGAGATGGCTTTTGTGCATGAACTAGAGAAGGGAGAAGCACTCTGGGCATGCAGAACATCAAGGGCTTTCCGGGGTATCAGGAGCTCCTCTCGTATCTGAAATGGTGAAATTGAGAACCTAAGCAGAGCCTTGCTCTGAACCAAGGCAGAATATGCACACCTTTATTAAGGAGAGTGGGAAAAAACGTTTGCCACCACTGGGATTTGCCCCACACGGCCATTTGTCAATTATAACAACATGAACCAAACCGTGGAGCTGGGGCTGGCTGAGGCAGTGGCACATCTGAGGGGGGGTCACAGCGCTCCAGGTCAGAGCCCGCCGTGCCCAAGCTCCTCACACGCACCCGGGGCTGGCCGGGCCGCTCCGCCCCGGGACGAGACTGTGTCGGGTGCTGTGGGCAGCTCCGGGCCCAGCAGTTCAGGAAGGACATTGAGGTGCTGGAGACAGTCCAGAGAAAGGCAATGGAGCTGAGAAGGGTCTGGAGGACAAGTCCTATGAGGAGCGGTTGAGGGGTGTTTAGCCTGAGAAAAGGAGGCTCAGGGATAATCCTATTGCTCCCTACAAGTGCCTGAAAGGAGGACGTAGCCAGATGGGAATTGGCGCCTTCTCCCAGAAAAAAAATTGAGAGAACATGAGGATATAGACTCAAGCTTCGAGAGAGGATGTTCAGGTTGGACTTCAGGAGGAATTTCTTCACATAAAGGGTGATTAGACACTGGAATGGACTTCCCAGAGAGGTGGACTCATCATCCCTAGGGGTATTTAAGTAAAGACTGCACGTGGCACTCAGTGCCATGCTACAGTTGACATGGTGCTGTTCGGTCACAGATTGGCCTTCTCCAACCTCCCTCATTCTGCGTCCCTGTGACTGTACCGCGCTGCCTGCGCCTCACGGGCACGCCGGACGGGGAAACCCCGCCCCCGCAGGGCACGTGACCACCACCGCCCTCAGAGCCCCGCCTGGCCCCGCCCCGCTCTCGCGCCGAACGCTTCCGGCCGAGGGCCGGCAGAGGAGCGCGCATGCGCCGGGAAACCCGGAAGCGCCCGAGCTGTGGAGCCGGGGCGGGAGGCGCTGCCCGAGGCGCTGCGTGCGCGGCGCTCCCGCGGCCCGGCCGGCCCGGGGTGGGCGCGGAGCCTCGGGGCGCTGTGCAGGGCCAGGTAAAGGGGCCCTGAGGGGGCGTGGGCCCGCGGGAGGGACGTGCGAGGATGTGTCCCGAAGGTACGGGCGCGGGATTCCCGTGTTTGTGAAGGTATCCGGGTGAAGCCGCGGCAGTGACGGGACGGGGAAGGGTCTCCTCAGGACGGCGAGGGTTTGGGAAAGGATGTGGGGAGGGATGGGAGTGATGGCAGACCTTAAACGTGACCTAGCTGCGTTCATGAAGGATGTTGGTTTCTTGGAGTTCAGGGTGGCACGAAACTGGCGGGGCTGCCTTGTACGCGGTGCTGGGACCGGTGAGGAGCGTCTGAGGCGATACTTGACTGTGGGCTCTTATCAGTTAGGAGTTACCCTTTATTGAAGTTATCAAAGTTTATCCTTTTGATGACTCCATAAAGGAGTTTTCCTGTCACTTAAATGCTATGGGAAAGTATGGTGGACTGCTCGATCACCTTTTCTGTTTCCTCATGTATTTGGTTGGCTTCTTTTGAACAAGGCAGTTTCTAGTTCATGTATATAAATACACACATATGTACGTGTGAATACATATATATGTATATGTAACCTGAAAGTTTGTAAATGAAAATAGGTGTGCTTGCATCTTTCTATACATTTTATCTTTATGTGTAACTGTGTGAAACTCTGACTATAAATGATGTTTAGAATTAT
Source organism: Turdus rufiventris (assembly GCA_013186435.1). Lineage (NCBI taxonomy): Eukaryota > Metazoa > Chordata > Aves > Passeriformes > Turdidae > Turdus > Turdus rufiventris. The sequence goes on from PYHW01009979.1 coordinate 5,406,734, forward strand.
TTTCATACATTGAAAAAATGGGAGTGTTGCATTATTGAAAATTTTATTGGAGATATATAACTAACACCTCGATTTCTTGTCCTCTTTTTCTAGTGCTTGACCTGTAATACAGAGATCTTCCAGAATGCTGGAGTCCTATGTAACTCCTATTTTGATGAGTTATGTGAATCGCTACATAAAGAACTTGAAGCCTTCAGATCTGCAGTTGTCACTCTGGGGAGGAGATGTTGTGCTTAGTAAACTTGAATTAAAGTTGGATGTACTTGAACAGGTATGTTGTGTTTATAGCAGTTACAGTCCATGTCTTTGATTTAAAAGAAGTTGGCTGAATTATTTTAGATTGGTCTGCACAGCTAAGTCATAACTTAGTGCTTGCTGGTTTCCTTCTTATGCAAGTATTTTTTCCCCCTGCATTTAGTTATTCTTGCTTTAATTTCATGCCATTTGTTTCGCAATGAATGGGAATTCTTTACACATTCTGTAAGTTATGGAGTGTGAAGAGAGGCTTTTTTGTGGACATGTTTCTTTCAGTAACTATTGTTTTACAGTAGGAACATTAACTGAATTGCTTTTCCAGTATAATTGCATATAGTAACTAAGTTGAAAGGTCACAAAGTAAAGTGGGATCTCTTTTTGATTATGCATACTAAACCCATTTGTGCTCTTTGTATTGTTTTTTAACTTCAGATTTCATTGTTCCAGTTGTATCTAAACTTAAGAGCAATTGAGGAATAGATTTGAGCATCTGGTTTCTGTGGATTAAATCAAAGACTCAGTCTTAAAACACACTTAGCCTTAAAATAACAAGGTTGACCAAGTAAAACACTAGAAACACTAGATACAGAATTTGGAGCCTGCTGACAATATGCAGTGGTAAAGCCTTAGCACAGGGATAGTTTCCTTTTATGCTTATCTGAGTTGACAGCGTGAGTGTGTGAGACCGATAATGCTGCTTTCTGTTGTGCACGGTGTAGCAGGACCTAGCTGGGGTCCTGTGGCCAGATGTAGTCCAACCAAGTGAAGGAGCTGAGAGAAATGCAGCAAAGAATGGGAAATTTAAACAATACTTCCCTTGAAAGAAGAATCAAGTACACAGGGAATGTGTTTTTAGTATTGTCTAAAATAAGGTGAGACAAGATAGAGCAAGAATTGCTTGGATCAGAAAAGAAGCAATTGAATGAATTGCATGTTGGGAGATTTAGGTTAGACATAAATGGAAATCTCATTTATGTGTCAGATTATGAGGCATTGGAATAGGCTTGGGTGACTGTGTGTCTCTATTGGGAACACCTTTTAAAATGTGAAAGAAATACATATGGTTAATTAGGAACCTTGATCCTGTTCTGGAAGAGGAGACAATCTTACAAGAGATCTTGTCCTGTTTTCTGTTTTATTAAAGAGCCTTACTTGTCTTCCTTCAAGTATTTAATAGTCTGTATTTTCTCTCAAGTCTATTAATTGGTGCATCTTGTCCGTACAGCTGAAGTTCTGTAGGATGTGTTCCCCTGCCAGCCTTTTAAAATGTATATGTACTAAGAAGGGTTGATCAGAAAGGGGTTCTGGAGGTCATCTAGTCCAGCCTCCTGTTCTGAGCAGGGCTGTTGCCAGCATTGTCAGACCAGCTCGTGTTTTACTTCAGCTGGCTCTTGAAATGTGTCTTGTGGGAAGCTCCTCTCTGGGTAAGCTGTTTCAGTGCTCTGCTGTGCTGAGAGCAAGTTTGTCCTAATAACAAATGATGACTTGGCATGGATATATCAAGCTTGCTATTTTACCTGACACTATAAGAATTTTGCTGCTGTCATTGGTCATGTTCCCTTTCCAGTAGTTGCAGTTTGCTGGTAGGTGACCCGTTGCTTCATCTTGCCTATGAACTGTGTTCCTAAATATCCAGCACAAACTGAAAATGTCATGGCTCTTGTGGCAAATATTGCCATATATACCCCTGCTAATTTGATGGGTATGTGAATATGTGATGGATGCAAAATTTAGCTCAGATTGATTGTTTTTACATTATTTGGCTGAGTGTTAAATGTAGTTATCTTCATTTGGCTCTTATTCTTTGGAACTCGTCTGTCTGGACCCGCAGACTGTATTTAGAGTGTTTTCCTTTTTTTTTTTTTTTGTGGAAGGGATGCTGTTTATTTCTGTTCAGCAAAGCTCTTTCAGTAAGTAGTATGTGGTAATGCAAAGTCCCCAAGCCCTTGCAGGTGGCAGGAGCTCCCTTGTAAAACTGGTCTCTAAAAATTACCAGCATGTATCATTTTAGCTGGGCTATCTCGCTGATGGATTCATGATACGCAAAGTTAGTCCCCTTAACTGCTCTACTCTTGTAACACTGTTCTGTCCTGGGTTACAATCCTCAACCTGGTTCCTTGCTCCTTTTCTGACACGAACACAGCTTTAATTTCTTGCTTCAGGTTCTTAGATACAAACCCACCTATCCTGTATGTATTTGTCTTAAATATTTCCAGAGAATTCCATCTTCTGTGGAGTTATACGTGGCTTTTTGGGAGTGTTTGCATAGGTGTCAAACTACCTGGATGAAGCACTTTATAACAGATTTGGGAGCAAGTGTGTGCTTCCTGCTCCATGCACTATAGCTGATGTTGGTGTTCCCATGTCATGTTGTACTGTGATGAGCCACCAAACAGAATCCCAAAGGACAGATGAGAACAAAGCATAAACTGCTGTTTGTCTTATAAAAGATTTTAATTTACTTTTGTGACCAAGTTGGAACCAATACCTCTTGAAATCAGGTGAAATACAGTTGTTGACATAGAAAATTTACCGAATGTGGAAAGAAGGTTCCAGTACCTGAAAATACATTGCATAATTTTTACATAAATATATGTAAGCTTTATGCTGTCATTAAAATAAGCTGAATGTCATTGCAATAACTTTTAGGGTCTGTCCTTCTCTCTGTCCCCCTTTTTTTGTACAAACCAGTTCTGTAGTGGAAGTCAAGTACTAGTTTGACTTGAATCTTCTAGGTTCAGTGTAGCTATTGTATATAATTGTGTCACTCTCTGTATAGGTAGTTGATTTGCTAATAATTATCTTTAGCTGAAGATTAAATCTAATAAAATTTTGGTATTTTTTCCTATCCTGAATGATTCAATTACTAGAAGACTAAACATCCCAAGAAAATTTCCATCTGTATATAATATGCACATTGCACAAAAACTACTTCAAAAAAGTAATTTTTAATAAAATTTTGAAAGTAATACCTCAAATATTGTTTTTGAAAAAGCGATTTAAGAGCTTTTGTCAACTTTTGTGTGAAGTCCCCATAGTACCAGAGATAACAGAACTACCTCTGAACTTCATAACTAGCTTGTGTGTAGTATATGTGTTTACACAGGGGTTCCAAAAAACTAACATACCTTGTGAACTCTTCTTGCTGCTTGTGTATATTCCCATAATTAGTTTTTAGCTGTTTTGGAAATGCAGAAGGGAAAGATTAAGTAGTCTTTGGAAGACAAAACATACCTTGGTCTAAAGATCATTGAATTTTATTGTAGTATGGATCTTTCATATCCAAAAGAATTTGTCTAGAAAGAAACATGAGAAATTCTAATGTACTTAAAATAATTTTAAGGAAATGAGAGTATTAAAATATCCTTATTTTAAGTCTCTGTTATGTACCTGGTTACTTGTGAAATATAGCCTTGACTATGAAGAAAAGGTATTTGAGTTAACAGTGATGTGGAGAACAAGTACTTGCCTATCACCCCAATTTTTAGAATAGTCTTGTGTATTAGAGCTAGGGGAGATTTTAGGCAAAGGGGAATTATGATCATCTAGTCTGCAGTTTTACATGTCAGTTATTTATGGGTCAAGCCCACAAGTTTGGTTTTAGCCATATATATTTTTGTGAAGAATTTATATGATTAAATGGAAAATCTAAAATGCAAAGTCTAATCAGCCATGGGTATAGAAAAAATATTAAGAATTTCAAGCAGTACTTAATGGAAGGAGAAAGACTGCATAAGAAACAGGGAAGAATAAAAATCTTCTTTGTCATATTATATTATGAACAAGTTACTTAATTTGGGACACGTTTGTGTTGTCTACTGAATAGAACAACAGAGTTCTCTACATTGCTTTGTTATAATTGCCCTAGCTGTAACCAGGACAGTGGGTTTCCTTAATGTTAGTTAACATTTATATCTAAATTTTCTTTGAAAAAGAACTATCTTCTAAATACGTTGTGCACTTGCTTTTATCATCTTCATTTTGAAATAATTCCTTCTTCTGTTTCTTTCAATATCTTGCAGTTAACTAGACAAAAGTGAGAATGTGTTAAATCCATCCAGCAAATAGTTGAAAAACAGCTATTCTAGAATGCCTTTTGAAGCAAAGACAAGTCAGGATCTAAATAGACATTGTGGTATTGATGAGTGACAAAAACTTATACACCTACAAGTCCAGAATGGAAATTTATTTCTATTGTTGTTCACAGTGGTAGTTTGCTTCCTTGATATCTGAAAGCATTGTAATGTATTTTTAGATTCCATGTTTTTTTTATAATTTATTTCTGTGCCATGCTTCATGTGTGTTCTCAATCTTCCCCCCCTAAAAAACTCTGGGACAAAAGGCATTACTTAATTTATTGTATGATTAATCATGTAGCAAGATCTGTAGCTAAACAGCCCAGTATTTGCTTTTCAGTGTCTTAACTAAAACTGTCTGGATGAAAATTTTATTTGTGTTGCTTGTCAGCCTAGGGCTGAATTTTTAGGAGAGGCTTTTGGCTAAAATCCTGAAGTGTAGTAGCGAAGGAGAAGAAGAAAAACACTTTGTAAAAACAAATTAACAATTTTCTTTGAACTTTTAATGAGAAGGTCTGAAACTGTCATCTCTTAAAATGGGTACTTGAAATTAGATGTGACTTTGTGTAAGCATGGCTGAAGAAGGAGTCAAGAGTTTTTTTTAGTATGACATGGGTGTGGTTTTTTAAACTTCATGAATTAGTACTCATTAAGGCCCAAAAACCAATTTACAAACTGAAAGCTGTACTTGGAAAAAAAATAGAGCTATAATTTTGTGTAGTTTCCTCCTCTGAATTTTGTCAGCAGTGTATATACAATACTCTTAGCTCCTGGATACAGGATAAACTTTTTTGGATACAGGATAAACTTTTTTTCATAATACCAGTAGAAAGACTTATGAGGTATCAGCTGCAGAATGGGGGAAAGTGTTCCCTAAAATTGTCCACCTAGCAGCTGCTGTGGTGGTGTAGGTATAGGTAAGAATAGTTTACTTGCCTTTAGTGATTTCAAAGACTCTCAAGATGCAAACCTGTCGCAGGTGTAAATGGTGGTTATTTCTACTCTGAACTTAGGAAATGGTAACTACTTAAGAAAATAAAACTTTTTAGGGAGCTTTCAAAACGTATCATTAAAACTTGATTATATATAAATTATTAATGAATTTATCACTGATAAATGTATTTATTTCAATATATTTAGGCAAAAAATTGCATTAGCTAGCTTCACAGAAAAATGTGTAGGCATACTTTAAGATTTTATAATACGTTTCAAGCAGTAAATGCAGAATGCCCTTGTTGCTGAATTTTATTCATATAGAAGTTCTGTACAGCAGGGATATGTCTAGTGTCAAGCAGTGCAGGAAAAGAGACTTTCTGGATCCACTGGTAGATGTTTGTCTGAAATTCCCTTCACTTGCCTGCTTAATTTCTGACTTTCATGGATCTTCTCTGTGAGACATCTATATATTCATAGGAATTCTGAGTTGAATGAGATGCATGTACCTAAACTGATCCAAGGGGCAAAGGTGTTTAAGCCTGGCTTGCCAGGATAATTCTGGAATCCTGAACAAAGGTTCATATTCCTGAATTTACCAAAATACAGTAAAGAACCTCTGTGTGCTGGTCAGCAGCAGGATCAGTAGCAGCCAGCAATGCACCCTGGCAG
>PYHW01009979.1:5422864-5500056 GCA_013186435.1 Turdus rufiventris
CAGATATGCACACTTCTCTTTATTCATGTGTGTGAAAACTAATAAACCTATGCCAAATGCCTGTGTTAACAAAGTAAGTATTATTTATTTTAACCACAAGCAGGTGCTTCTCTGCTCAGCGTGAGACATCTTGTTTCTGTGCTCATCTCTGTGTGAGTTGTGGCCTGCAATGCAATTTAATTCCAGTGAGCTGCCTTTTACACCTTTTGACACTTAAAATCTGTACATATCCTACTTTGCTTGTGAAGTAGTTTAAATGTTGACAACTTCAGTAGTGTTGCCTGTGTGAAAGGGTCAAGTGTTTATCTTGGAGGAAGCCCATGTTCTTCCTTTTGCTCATTTACAACTGTAGTTCCTTATTTTCTAGATTACTTTGCTGGGGGAGTTGTGATGTTAACAAGTGAGGAAGCAGCAACCCCACTTACCTGTCCTATAGCACTGCTATAGGAGCTTGTTCTTGAGACATATATTTGTGTGGGTGTATAGATGTGTATATGTATTTATGCCTATTAAAGACAACTTTTCAGCTGAATTTTTAATTTTGTTATTGCTGGATGGTGAGAAGGAACAATTAAGACAGGAAATATGGATTGCAATCAGTACATAGGTAAACAGTTGTTTTGCATTGGTTATAATTTCATGTTAATCCAGTTAAGAAGGCAGTGAGAGCAGGCAAGAGCCATTTTCTGATTTCTTTGTGGGCAGGCACTGTCACATATACTCAGCTGAATGGTAGTGAATGTATATTTAACTTGCTTCCCTCAAACAAAACCTTTTTTTTTGTAATTAGAGTTCTTTAATGGACCCATCTTTACACATTCTGTGATCAGTAGAAAGCTGCAGACCCCAGACGCTTTTACATTACATAGTACAGCTATATTCTGGAAAGTTTAAGAGTGTGAGTGTTACAGTTGTTTATAAAGCAAATCACCTTAATATGCTGTGTGGAGAGAGGAGATGATATGTAAGAGCTTTCCAGGCTGTGAAATCAACTTGGGAGCTGAATGTCAGGTTGAACTCCTGGCAAAGCACCAGTTACAAAGTGCATTGTTGAAATGTAAATAATAGTTTTTTTCTGCACCAGCTATGATAGTATCCAGTAATTTTTTTGTGGAGTGGCTGTGCTGCTGGGGAATTGAAGGAACTGCATACAGAAAATCAACATTGTAGCAAGGAAATGGATTATATAATTTAAATATTAGAGCTAATGCAGCATTGACCAATTTAACTCGTCGTTTAGAACTGTGGAGTATGTTGTGGGTCTTGGAGTAGTGGATTTGAATGTGAATGCGATATAATTGCTTTTAGGACAGGAAACCAACTGAATTGGTCTGTGCTAGCCAGCCTGCAGATCTGTTCCTCCCTGCCACAGCCTCTTTACTTCCCTTTGGTGTGTCCTAAGCATTTGCAGAGCAGAAGCTGGCATATCACTGATGAGACTGACTTTGCATTTGCTATTAGGTGGCTTAGGGTTTAAATCTACCCTAGCTGCTTTTAGAACAAGGTTGCCACAAGATGTCTTCACAGTTCATCGTGGTGCACCAGGTAGAAGGGGTTGTTTGGTTTCTTTTTTGCTGTGGTTAATTTGGTAAATTAGTGCTTGGGAGTGATCTCATGGTACGTAGTCCTGAATTTTGGAAGGGAACCCATTTGCACAGAAACAGAGACTGACAGTGATTTCTGCAGTTTAAGTGTTGAAACTCAGATGCCACAGCTTTGCTTATGTATGTTCCAGAAAATAGGTTTATTAAGACAAATAAAAGTACTAACATGTGAATGGTGTATTTGTCTTTATAAAGTACAGAGCACCTGTTCTGATGTGTGGATATAGTTGTATAAAGTAGAAAGATTTAAAGTAATCCCTGTCCATTCACTGATCTTTACTCAACTTTTTCCCTGACCTACTTACAGTAAGGAAATGTAATGCAGATAGTCAGTGTCTTTGTTCCCAGGTACAGGGAGAAAGGGTTTATGTATCATCTTTGGCATAATTCCTAGAAGCTTAGGGTCATATTCTGATTCAGCTTTCCCGGTGTAGGTCTGGACTACTTCAGTTGGTTTACCTTGGAGTAGTTCCAGATTTGTCCCAATACAGCTGACATCAAATCAGGACCCTACAATCCAGCTTTGTTTCATGTAGCTGGGTGAAGAGTTTGGATTTGTGTGGTTTAATGGGGAATGAGGTGAGGTAATGCATTAAAAAATATTTCCTTGGAGAGGAAGTAGTTTTTCCTCATTTGTTGATAGATTAAAGCATAGATAAATTTGTTGGAATGTATTTTAGCTCCTCATTACAGCAGAACCTAGTATTTGAGAATGGGCATGATTACAGATTTTCTAGTGGAAAAATCCTGCAATTTACTCACTTTTGGTAAAAGGATCTCAAAATTCCAAAAGACAAAATACTCTTAATTCTTTCAGTGCAAAGCATACTTTGGAATTACAGCTTGTTCTTTTTGGAAGGAGTAGTATTTTCTCTAAAAGCATATAATTGAATTATAAATTCTTAGATACAACTTAAGCAAAATAATTCCTTTTACTCACTTATTGCTTATGACTTACCTTGCAATACCTGCACTTGAAGAGTGGTTCTTGCTAAATTTTGATGCCCAACTGATGTAGATTGTGCTTTATTTTGTACACTTATGGGTGAAAATAAATTCAATCCTGGTGAGCTTCACTTCTTCCAAAAGAATAGGTAAATGTTTAGGTTTAAATGTGTGTTCTCTTTTCTAAGGAAAAAGTCATTGTCTTCCCTCCTTATAGGCCATAGAACCTGAGGGAAATTTTGCTGTGTTACTGGCAGTACTCTGGACCATCCAACTGTTATAAAAGCATGAACTTCAAATGTAAATATTTATTTTTTTACCTCTGGAGAAGATTGAACAAACTCAATTCCTCTGTTGAGAAATATGACTTTTTTTTTTTTTCCTCTCCTCTGGCATGTTTGTTTAGTGGCTCTTCCACTAACTTGCTAAAAACCATGTTCTGAGGTCCTCATCTTGGCTTCAAGAGATCCACTTGGCTTCCTTTACACGTACAAATGTCTACAGAGCTCAGAATGCTATAAGGTTGTCCTTCATTTTCAGTTAGGGTTCTACTAAGTTATTTAATTTGCAATTATTTTCAGTTAAGGCTGAAAATGTCTTTTAGTTTCATTAGATAACAAAACTTCTTAGGCCTGTTAACCTCTCAGCATTTTTCAGTATTTCAAATTAGTTTAGGTTTTCCAGAAATTAACAGCTGCTGTAGCAGCAGTAATATGTGATTACTTAGAATTCAACCTGAAGATTATTGGTCCTGGTATTCTAGAAGTGTGTTGGTCATGTGGAACTACTTTTCCAAGAACTACAGTGGTTTTCCATGCAGTTCTAGGAGGTGAGAGGCCTCCTGATCAATGCAATCAGTGTTGCTCTGCTGTTGGCTATGGGCAGCGCATTGGACAGCAGTGTTTCAGTCCTTGGGTGGGTGGGCTGCTCTCAGGTTTGTTTTTTATTCCCAGTGGTTGGAGAGTGTCGTATTTCACAGCTTCTGGAACACTTTCTGTAGGTATCATCTGGATTGTGTTGTATATGTGTGTAGTTCTGCTGCCTTCTGGAAGTTGCTGCCTTCCTGTATCTCTGCTGGATTCCAGGTGTTTAAGCTTTCTACCCTGCAGTTTTTACCCAGCAGGGCCTGGGGAAGACCTGAGAAAAAGGGCAGACAGAAGTGTGCTGCTGACTCCATACAACTCATTCAGCCTGTTCTTGATGGTCTTTTTCCCATATGTTCCTCAGATGTGGACAGTGATGATATCGTGGAATAAATGCATTGTTCTGGCAGTGGGAAGTGGACATCTTTTCTGGAAGCTCTTCAACCCTTTTCCCAGCATGCATTTAAAGATGGGCTTATTATATGATGAGGGAGAGGCTACAAGCCCCCTAGATAAAATGGTTGTGGGGAGCAGACTGCCTGCTTCACTGCAGTCATCTGGTATGCAGCTGAGGTTTTTAGGAGAGGCGGCCAAAGGGAACAAGCTAGATGAATTGTCCTGCCACACTGCATATGGCCTGTGGGTTATAAGTTGTTCATCGTAGATATTTGCTTATGATCCTTAAGAACATTAAGATTCTGCAGTAAAACTTTAGAAAAATACTTAACAGCATGAAAAAAATCTGCTTAAGCCACAATGAACTCTCTAATTCTTTTTACCAGCCTTTCACAAAGAGAGAGCATCTGGTGGACAGAATAGATCAGAGTCCTGAGTGCATATGCTAGTGGTTTCATTGTCATCAACAGACATAACATTTTTGTTGATTTATTTTGTGCAATGACTAAAACTTCATTTCCTGCTCTGTTAAGGATGTTCTACTTTGCTTGACTTGTACAAAAATGAAGTATGGTTGTTGTATCCATATAAAAGTTGAAAGCAATTGTGTGGCATGGAGTTAATGGTGGACGTATCTTTTATCTACTTATGTGTATGCACCAGTTCTTTTCATCTGAAATCCTCTAGTTGTTGATGATGCTAAATCTTCTGCAGTTAACTTTCCCTTCTCAGAACTGTAATCTAAAGGTCAAGATACTGTAATCTATTCTTCATTTATTGCATATCAAAGAGTATACCTCTCATAAATATGGCTTATAAAACTGTAGTTTATTAGCCATATACCAATTGTTTAAGCACTTCTGTTCTTAGTCAAATAAAACCAAGTGAACTATACATATAGTTGGAAGAAAGTCAGAGATTTGCTTCCTCTGGTGTCTGTATTACCCATCAACTTGAAAAAAGAGCATGCTATAGCAGCTCAGTCATTTTACTTCTGGCATTTTTGATGTATGAGCAAACATAATTTCTGCAAAATGGTGGTTTTAGCACCTCTTTTGTCTTGGGGGGAAAAAAAAAACCAAACAAGACACTGTGTTTGGAACAGCACAGGGCAGTATTTTTCTGCATGTCAAAGCAGGGCTCTCACATTTTTGGTCTTACTCAGTGTTGAGCTGAATCTAATTGAACTGCTCCTCTATTGTGTGTGAAGTGTACCTTGGATGCCTGGATCTCTACTCTGGGCTGTGTTCCTAGCTGTGTTGCCTCAGCAACATTGCTGTCCTTTTCTCTGAAGTGCCTAATAAGGTCCATGAATCCTCTGGTTAGAGGGCACCACCAGGGAGATGTTCTTTTGGGGGAGAGAACTGGCTATACTCAGAGCTTGGGTGTCTTACAGACACATTTTTTTTTCAGGTGGATGCTTTCTTGTGTGTGAAACAGCAGAGTATGTTTTATCAAAGTTGTGCTGCTTTCAGGAGTGTTGGAAAACTTAATTTGAAACAGAAGTAAAAAATTTACAATTTTTCAGAAATCTGAAAGTGAACTTTGATGTTTTCAAATAAATGTTTCTTTTGCCACCACTTTTCATCTTGATCTTGTACTAAAAGCAAGTGTCAAGGTTATAAGACCTCAGGAGGGAGACTCAGTGAATTGGTCTGTATGTTAGTGTCTGGTGAGGGACAGACTTGTCTCAGAATTGCCAGCTCATGAGCGCTCATCTTCCCTCTGCCTGTGCTGGACCTGGCTAGAGGTTGATGATTCTGACCCACAGATTTAGTTTAGGATAAAGTTATAAGATTCTGACTCTGTTTAGGGGTAAACTGCAGCTAATTTGTAATGAACACTAAATGTCTTTACTCATTGTTGAGCCAATCTCATGATTATACCAGGATCCTATCCTGTCCTTGGCACCAGTGGGACTGGTATGAGTTCTGTGGGTGCTGCTTCTTCACAGAAGATAGATCCTGGCTCTTGAAGTACTTTTTATGGTCTGCTGACACTGGTATTTCATGATGTCAGATTGAACAGGCTTCTCAGTTCTCCTGAGCAGAGAACAATCGGATGTTCTTCTTTCTCATCTTTTGTGGGAAACAACCTTTAAGCAGTTTGCTGGTTCCAGAATGAATGATGGCTGATGCTGCAAGGAGAGAGAAAGCTGAAGGAATTGCAGCTAGCAGTTATGGAGAGATGGCCTGCTTATGAGATTCCAGTCTGACAGAAACATTAAGGAAGCATGGGGTGGTGGGACTGAGCTTTTTGAGTGGTGGTGCCCTTTCAAATTTTTCCTGTCCTGCTCTGCTTCAAAACAGTTAGCACACACATACCTATTCCATTCTTGCCACTTCCTTCTGCCTCATCTTAAAATGTTCTTAATGCAGAATTTTTTTTTTTCTGTCCTTGTGTTTTTGATGCCTGACCTGTGAGCTTTGCCCATGTAAAAGGTCCGGTGTATGACATTTTACATTTTATGGCTGTAATATTCATGGATGTCTTTACCCAGTTAAAACTCCTAATGGTGATAGTTGTGTCCTCAACATGTCACACACTAGTAGTTTATACTTTTGTTTTTTCATTTGAAAAAATATTTTTTGGAGTTGTGCAAAAGGCTTGTATGTAACAATCTTACATAGGCAGAAAGGAAGGACATATTTAATTGATTGTTTTGTTCTTTTCAGTTTCATTTTCATTCCTGTCTCTAAGGAGACATGTAATGCTTTAAGTGATTTATAAAGTAGCCTTGTAAACACATTCAGATTATAATAGCATTGAAACTTCCTTTGTACATAATTTTTTCATCATTGAGCACTCTTGTAATGAATTCAAGTGTGGTATGATCCTGTCATTTTTGCTGACTTGATGTAACGTCTTACATTTGATATTTTTTAGTCTTCTTGCATATAAATTCATGTCAGTTTTATTGCTTTTACTGAGAAAGAAATGATTTTGTTCCTGCAAGGTTATCCTCTCTTTTCCTGCAATTTGAAAAACACGAGTATATTCCCAAACACATAATTTGCCTTTGCTCTGCTTTTGCTTCAATGTGCAGCCTGTTCTGACTTAATCTGTTCTGATACTGAAAGGCACCATGTATGTGAAAGCAAGTACTGAAGTGTGGTGCTGCTTGGTCTTGATTAATCAGTAAAGATTCTAGATGAGCAACAAATCAATCTTGCATGGTATGGAGATTTTGTTTTTTTAAAATTTGTTCTTGTACTACTGTCTCATACCTTGTTTGAGCAGTGGTAGGAGAGCAGGCAGGAGCAGGTGGAAGGGAGGAGAACAGGAATACTTACTGACATGCAGGTCAGCTTGTGTGTAGCAGTTTGGTAGGCTACAACATTATCAAAATTATTCTCAGGAGATCTCTCAGGCAGTTAAACCTGTTTTCAACTTTCTTTTCACCATGTACTCCACATCACCACTTGCTGTCATACTTGCTGCTTTGTAAGGTGCTGTTCTGCCTGAGCTTATTCTTTGCCTTTCTAAACTCCCCTTCCCTGCTTCAACCACCTCTTTAATTTAACAAACCCACAGTGCTTCAATTGCTACTTCATTTGGAATTTAAATATAGATTTATCACAGCTATTGCATAATTGATTTTGTTTTAATTAAAGGAATGTGAGACACAAGTAGTATAAGCATGCTCCCTATCAGAAAGCCAGCCCTTAGAAACTTCTGCAGTCCTGAACCAGTTGCTATAAATATTTGCTGTATTCAGAATCGTGATCTAAACTAGGCTGAAAATTAGCATAGCAACTGATTAGACAAAAGTAAGTTTTCCCAATTCTTACAGTAGTTGGAAATGTTTATTTCCTTAAGATTAATGAGTTTCAAGGATTGAGAAGTATTTATCTGAAAAAATAAGTTATAAAGTATTGTCTCTTTGAGTTTATGTGATAAAAATTCAAATTTGGATTCTATTTGGATGGATCTCATACTTCAAAAAAACTGAACACTTGCACAATTTCTTGTGGGAGTTACTGTATTTTCATTTGGTTTGGTAGTAGAGATAGTTAGCATGGATGTTTTTGATGTTGGTATTTTTTTCTGTCAGTAAAAAGGCAAATAATAGTCTTTATCATACTTCTGTTTTTAAATTGTTTATAAACTCTCACATTAATAAGTTTTTAATGAACACCAGTTTATTTTAGGAAAAGTTGTCTTTTCTTTAGCCTCTCAGGAATGCTGTTTTTGCAATATTTTTCTATTTATTCTTTTGAGAGCTTTAATTTCTAAAAGTTATTTCATGTACTGTTTAAATACTTGATTTTTTTATCCAAAACTGCTTGTATATATCTATAAAACCACTTTATATTCTCACTAGAAGGCTAAATATTTAGGACTGAGGTCAATACATCACTGGAATGTCGTGCCATTTATGATCTACTTTATTAAGCCATTGCTTTCCTAGTCTCTTAATTAAAATCACCCCTTTCATGAGAACAAAGCTATATACTCCATTTAACACAGAGAATGATAATTTGTAATATGAATTAAAATAGAAAATTAAATGAAAATAGCAATGTAAAATGCAAACATTTTTCTCCGCCATTATTTTTTTTGCTATAGTCTAAGACTTGGAGAAAAAAGACTTATTAGCAGAAATGTACCTTGGTTGGAAAAGAGGGTTCTAAATGTGGTTTTGTGTGGTTTGTTTATTTATTTAATTATTGTGTGTGTGAGGCTGCAGATATTATTTTCCCACACACTGAGTTATGTTATCAGTAAATCAGTTCTTTTACTCTTGTGTAACAGCAGCTGGGACAATCTTCTAGCTACATGTAAGTTGCTGGAGAAAGTCCCTAATAAAATTGATGAGCTTATCAAATTTTGAAACTAGTCTCTAGTGCATACAGAAATTCAGAGACAATACTCTGGGGCTTAGAGTCTGTTCTGTTGAAACTAGCTTCCTGTTGGTGTTTGCTGTGTGGACACCTCATTTTCATTCTTGCTGGGGCCAGGCACTACCTTTTGTAGGGTATGCAGAAGGCTGCTTGTCACTGTAGGAGATCAGCCTGGGGACAGCAGTGGTGCTGCTTCACTGCCTTACTGCCATGTCCTTGTCTCCCAAGATTGGTCATCTCATGCCTGCTGTCCATGGCCTTTCCCTTACCTTGTATGTGGCCCAGCAGCTTCTCCAGTTGTCAGAACTTGTGCTGTTCAGTAGCTTTACCCAGTGTGTTTTGTTGCTGTGATATGTATTGCTCTTAATGAAATTCTGAAATGAGTGGTTTGCTTGGCCAAAGATTATTTTGAAAGTACTTAACCATTTTAATTCTGTACTTAGTGGCATTTACGCAGAATACCATGTTGGTAGCAGATAGTTACATTGTTCTCTGAGGGGCATGGTTTGCTGTAGCTGGTTTTGTTGTACTCTTATTCAGTAAAATGTTTGCTGAATATCTCTTAACAAGCTGCTGTTATACACTCATGGTGGTATTTTGTAGTATTACTACAATAATCCACCTGTTTGGATTTCAACAAAAGGCTTATTGAGTATAGTTTTTTCCCACTGCTGACCTGCCATCCCAAGATGGAGAATCTCCTATACTCTGCTTGAAAGGTAATAGTGGGGCAGAATAACTTGGAAACTTGGGCTCCTTTTGCATGAGGAGCAAAGCTCCTTCCTCCAGAAATAAAGGGTGAGAGGGAGAAAAGGAAAACCCAAACCTTGCTCTATATATAGAGGTAACAAAGATACCTTTCATTGCTCATCTGAAGTGCTGTAACATAGCATCTTCATTCTATTTTTATTGTCTCATGTGGTTCTGTTACATCCCGTTGTTCCTGATGTATCTGAGGTGTACACTGGCACCTGGTTTCTGAACATTGTGCTGTGGGATATAAAGATGGTTTAAAAGGTAGTCATCTAAATTACTGTACATTAGTGTGGGGAAAAAACCTGTTTCAAATAACTTTTATGGGTCTTGCAGTATTTAATACATAACTAGTAATAGCTGGGTATGTAATTGTCTTTATATGATCAAAATATATTATTGGACATACTTTTAGATTCAGATGCCAAATTAAAATTTACTGTCAAATGTGAGTGAGGTTTCTTTTTCCATTTAATAATGCTGGAACTAAGATCTACCACTGTGTACAGTTCCACTTAGTATTTTGTAGTTGATGGAAGTATTGCTGCAAGATGTTAATGGGAATTTTCTCATGCTCCTTGGTTTGGCTGTTGTTCAGAGACCAGTTTTCATAACTTCTTCCAAACTATTTCAGTAAACTTACATATTGTATGTATCATAAGCCACTTGGTAAATTCTGATCCCTTTAAAACTTGATAGAAAGACAACCACACATTTGAGTTTTACATAGTAAAAGAGATATATCAGAGAATATGGGCAATGTCTACTGCTTTTTTTCTTTCTTATATTAAGCCAAGGGATTTGCCATGCTATAGCTTGCACTCTTTGAAGGCTGTATTTTTTTTTTCTTGTATTAAAGATGATATTTTTAAAAAGTACTTTGCTTTTTGTTTCTACCATTTTATGTTCATTTTCCTTTGTATTTTGTCATCCTTGTGCTATCTCACTTCTATTTCTGATCATCTGCTAGTTTTGGCACTACTTTTTTTTGGGCACTATTCAGTAGTCAATATTGGAATAATTACTGAAACAAGCTTCCTACCATCCTTGATGAATAGGATTTTAGCACCAAGATGAGCTTTTAGATCATTTAATCTGATTTTTCTTACAAGAGGGTATCTATAAATTGAACTAATTTTCCCCGATCTTTAGAGTTGCGTAAGTCACGTTTCTTCTGTGAGCTAAAATATGGCACCCAAAAAATTAGTCTGGTACCTGAAGGCATTTCTTGGGTAGTCTTGCAAAACATTTTTAAAAAACTTGTTCGGGATGTTTGTGGGCTAAGCAGCCCTAGGAGACTGAACATCTCCTTGCATATCTGTAAGTATAAGACAAAACTTCCATTTTATGATGTTATGATTCTCTTTGATCTATAAATTGTCACAAGGCTGGTGCTCTGGGCTAATGGCACTTGCAGCAGGGGAACAACACGAGACTATAATGTGGAAGGCAAAAATGGTGGACTTCCCACTTTTCCCTTCTGACATTAGGAAAGGGAGGAAGGTTTTGTGTTCCAAACTTAGCGCAGAGGTTGGAACACCTTAATTTGACAATATTATCAGCAGTAAAGCAAGGAAAGGACTCAACTGGACTAGTGGTCTGTGGCTGGTGTATACTTTGAGATATTTGGTATTAAGAGTTATGTAACTCTCGGTTGTATGAATATGGGTGGCTGGGTGGACTTAGCGTAACAGAGTGTGTTAAACCAAATGTAATATTTGCATAGGAGCAGTGAGGAACAGAATAAAGGGGATGGAGACCAGAAAAGAAGTGATGACTATGTTGGTGCTGGTCAAGTCCTCTGGGATGTGATGTACACCATCTATTTCTGCATATTTCTTCCTCAGCACTATGTAGAACATTGCCCAATTTTTAAACTCAAAAAGCAGTTCTTGGAGTTTTTGTTTAATTAAACTGAAAAACCCCACTACTTTTCAGTGCTTTATCTTTCTTTCCTGCAGTTTTGTCCTCCATGCTGCTGATGCAACAGTCAGCAAAAATTTCTTTTGGAGGCACTTGATTTTTGGGACTTTTGAAGCTGAGTTTAGAGGTGGTTAAAAATACTTTTGTGAGGATTTATTCTTGGTCAAAAAACTTAAAACATGCAGATGTTCTGTGTAAGATAAATGTTCCCTTCATCTTAGGTAATTTTTCCTGTGGGGGAGAACCCCAAACTACTGCCAGGATTGACTCTCTGTGGCTGCTTTCTGCAGCTGTAAATCAGAATTGATAAGCAAAGATTGATAAGGTACACTACCTTGAAGTTTGGTGATTCCCAACCTTTTCTATGCGTCCATTTTAACCTTCAAGATCTTTTCTGATCTTCAAGATCTTTTTAGGAATGTGTAAATAATGAAAATGGTTGCTGTCTGTAAATGTCTTGATATGACCCCTTGAAAATTAGTGCTGTGCACCTTATTTCAGCATATCAATCAGAAGTAACTAGTGTGATGCTATCAATGATTTAAATCGGTCAAAACTCTCTGACAGCAAAAAACTACTGTCTGTGTTAATCTTTAGCACCTAATTGCAGTGCAAAGCTTTAATTCTAGAAAGAAATCCCAACTTGACCCTATCATGGAGAAACCAAGAAACGTGCTTAGTCTTCTGCTATGTCACATCATAACCTGTTAGGTCTGGAGAGATTTTGTGCTTGCAGAAGAAGTCTTCAGTCTGATACAGAAGAATGTGTTACTGAAAATCCAAACATGTTTCTGTTGTGATTGACCTAAAACGATGTAGTGGTGAAGATGGCTTGCATTTTAAAAGAAAAATCCAAGCTCTGCTTGGTTTTCTAAATCAAGCAAATCTTACTTAATAAATGTGTTTTTAATTGTATGTTTTAGCACTCGTTTACTAGATCAGGAACACTCTAAAATAATCCGTATAGTTTAAAAACCTGATCAGGCAGGAAGCTTTTTCTTATTGAAGTATAAGTTTGAGTGGGGGAAAAAAGCAATCCAGGTTAAGATCTTTAATTAACAGGAATAATTATGAAAAGTTGTGGATGTTGCTTGCAGCAGTAGCAGACAAAATTTTTCTTCCTGACCTAAAACGTGTAGCATGCAAAATTGTGATTTAATACAGAGTTTTTTCTCTAGCTAAGTAAAAGTGAATACCATGGAAGAATATAACTTATATAATACTTCTCACCAAAATCATTTGTACAGTATTTTGCAAAACCAGTTACAGGAACACAAATTACTTGTGAAAAATGTGTTGTATTTGGGATCTCTTTGTTTCCTCTCTTAAATCTGTTTTGCATACTGCTAAAAACTGCATGCTAGGGGAAAAACTCTAGTATGAATTTTGTCCATGATAGTTATGGGACATTTTGTTCATGAAAGAAGTTGTAAACAAGGTCTTAATAGAGAATATTATTAGATATCTGACACTTTAAGCATAAGTTTATGTAAGTATAGATACAGAAACGCATTGTAACTATGTTGGTTTAGCTGGAAGCATATCAATATATAATGTGTGTATATTAATCTCATATTTATATACTACACTGATGAGCATTGCCAAAATACCTTATTGAAATAATCTTTTTTGAAAGTAATTAAGGACTGTAATATAGTGCATTTGCAAATAGAAGCAGAGGGTTTATGATTGGCAAGTGTGCACATAATGTGATAATTCAGCCACAAAAGAAGAGTAGAAGGATCCTTGGATTTTATGTGACATATTAAGTTTTAGTTGGAAAAGACACTTTGGTAAGCCTGCATCTGTATATCTCTATGAAGTACTCATAACTTAAATTTGTAGATAAGTTTGGCTTTGACATTTATGGTGTAAAGATTTATAAGGAGTTAAATGATAGTGTTGTGACTAGGTGCTTTTTTTTTGTTATGTAAAGTTTTTATGAAAATTGTAAAAATTATACATAAAATTGGTAACTTTAAAATGCCCCGTGTCATGATTTGGGATGAACCTTTGGCTTCATAATATAATTACTCTTTTTTCTTAATCTAAATTGTTGTTACTAATTTGTTTTTCCAAAGAGCTGCTGGACCCCACAGGTTGTCTGTCTCCAGTATTCCATCTCTTATTTTTTTTTTAGCCAACACATTGAAATTGCAACTCTTTAATGGTATTTTAGATTATTTTTATGTATTTTATCTACTTAAAATATATTTTTTAATCTAATGCTTGTTGAAGTAGGAGATAGCTTTAAAAAAAAAGAAGAACTGTGGATAAAAAACTGCTTTCAGTCATTTGGTACAGGTATTTATGTAAGTGTGTCTGTGCTTCCACAGAGGAGGCAGGATTAGGGTGAAATTCAAACTGCCACACGGTGTTTCCAGAAACACAGAAAGTCACAATGTAAGGAGCACTGTTAGTATCTGTAAAAACATGGATATTTAGAAATCCTTGTGTGACCATGTTGAGACTCATCTCAGTAAGATGCACTGCCACAACCATGTCCTGTGGTAATTTCCTTTATGTGCAGTATATTGTTTCTTTGAATCTTTTGTTACTGCTTACAACGTGATTTTGAGACTCACACACACAAAAAGGACGATTTAGGCACTCAGTGCTTCAAATATTTGTTCAGTGTGAAGTGGAGGTGTGTGGTTCTCTGCATCCTGCGTTCTTTGCCTGGAAATTTGGAAATAAAAATGTGCAGACCTCTTAACTATATGAGAGCTAGGTGCATTTTTCTTTAAATAAAGTATAAAACAAATACTTAATCTCTTCGTTCAGTGAATCACAAACTTGTGTTCTCCCACAGCAGTAACTCTTGAGAACTGACTGTACTTATATGGCAAGATTTCAGAATAAAGCGTAACTCAAAGTGATGTGTTTTAGAGCCTTATGTTTCGAGAGCACTTTAGAAATCTATGTGTCAATACATTTTGTTGAACAAACATAGTTTTTAAAGTGCTGCTTGGGTATTTATTTTAATGGCATGTAAGACATGTTCAGGAGTGATGGTTGCAGTTTCCAACTTTGTTCAGTTTACTCTGGGAGATGAGAGAAAGAAGAGAGTAGTGAGGAGACCTGTCTGGATAGAATAGATGGAGGGTGTCTGTGTGTGTATTGTGGATTCTGGAGTGAAAGGACCATGGTGTGTGCCCCAGGAGGGCGCTAAAGCGTGAATGTGATCCCTGGGTGATTGCCATTGGTGGACGATCCTTGATTGTCCTTTTCCTTAAATTATTGGTATTATCTAAAGTTTGCAGAAAGACTTTTAAAGTGAGGGATTTGCCTTCTGACTAATGAAGTTATCTGCTGCTCTTCAGATAAACAGCATCAGTCAAGAAAAGCTCTCTCTTAGTTTGACATGAATGCAGTTGCATTTACATGAATTTATAGTATTTTGAATGGTACACCTTAGGTTAGTTTTTGAAGGTGCTACAACTATCCACCACTGTAACCAGTATATAACTTGGAAAATAAGTGTTAGTGAAACTTGAATGAGTTGATGACTTAAAAGTAATCACAAGTAACATACCATTGTCAAACTTAAATGTATAAAACAAAGTAAACTACTAGGTAAAATCATTAAGAATTATTGATCTAAGAGAATACCTCTGTAAGTTTAACTTCTTTTTTAATTTTTTATTTCTTGGCTGATGTTATTCAGTAGTTTTGTTACAGATGTTGTTCCATGTTTTGGTTTGAAATAAGATACGGTATTTTCTTCTTCCTCACTAAATACTCCCTGAGCTTTCCTTCTTGGCATTATGAGAGATTAGAGGTTATTTCCAAGTTTTTTTTTACTTTCCCACATGCGTATTTTTTTCCCCAAGTTGTTTTCAATCTTATTTCTCCATCCTGTTGTCCAGTTTTTAATTTCTTCCTGTTGCACGTGGCTGGAGTGGCAGTTGAGCACAAACAGTAACAGTCTTGTCTCCCTAGCTCCTTTCAGAATGTTTGTTTTGTTCCCTTGGGCACTCAACTTAATTTCTGACACTCACTTTCCTACCTTGTCTTAAACCTCTCCTTAGTCTTTCATTGCAGCTTTGACCAAGAATTAAAAAAAATATTTTTAATTCAAAAAGATTGGCACAGATTTAGAAGATTTTTAAAATTATTATTTGATGTTAAAAGTCATCCCTTTAGTTAGTATTAAGAAAGGTGTATTTGAACTCTGGACATTCACAATTCTGTAAGGAAGTGACATGAACATGGTGTTCACTGGAAAGAATAACAAATGTTGAATCCTGGTCTAGAGTCCATGCTGCCCGAGAGGAGGCGCACTGTATTTTAAATTAAGCAATGTGATAAAAAAATTACATGTTATGTTATAATATAGACATCTTTTGTAAAACTTTGCAGCATTTACAGTGTAGTGCTGACAGCTGCACTTTACTTAATATATAGTGTTCTGGTGGTTTGGTGTGATAGACTACTGGCTGTTTTAGAAGATAAATTACTGTTTATTTAGGTGTAAGTTAATGTTTCAAAAGATTTCTTACTTAAAAAGCAGAGCATTATAAATAACAGTAAGTTCTCTGAAATGCTGTACACATTATAGACTGACAATTGCAAAAGACAAGACTGATTATAAGTAGAAAACCTAACTACGTGTTTTGAGAAAGTTACGCTTTTAACATTGATTAACTAGGAAGTTTTTGCAGCCATTCAGTCAGCTTTGTAGTTTAGTCCAGTAGTTTAAAATAGTATTATTTAAATAAGATGTAATTGTTTGGTGAAAATCTCTTCTCCTTCCATAGTGTCTGAAGTTCAGCTTAAAAGAAAGAATAAAAATAAAGTACAAATTTGCAAGTGAGTTGTTAGAAATGCAGCAAAGCTATTACTGTGTACTTGAAAGTTTAAAGAAAAGCATTTTGGGAAATTACATGGGAGTTTTGCTTGGGACAACTAAATAATTAAGCTCTCAGCTAGGCTTCGGTGTTTAGAATGTGAACAGCTGGAAAATAAGAAAACTATGTAAGTTAAGAGAAATTATGTTTCAGACACGTATGGAAGTATCTAAAATTTAATGTGCAGTTATACTCAGTAGATTTTAGTTTCTTGAAACTGTTTGAATATTGATACATAGCATTAATGCAATGACACAGTGTTACATATATGTTCATAAAATGCTTGAAAAGCATAGGTGAGAAGGACTATTGGAAATAAGTTAGAAAATGAAATTTTGTCTTAACATAGCACTAAAAAAGCCATTACTATTTTTGTAAAGATTGTGCTTAGTTTTTGAAAAGGAAAGAATTTTTATTACTGTTACGTTGGTGTTCCAGTTTCCTTCTGTAGATTGTATTGTATGCTGAGATCTCACTTTTTCTTCAGTGAAGTGCTCATACCTGAATTTGCAGAATGCAGTGAAAGCTGAAGTGTGTCAGTCTTCCTGTGCCTGTGACTGAGAAATCTTTCTACTTGAACCTTGTACGGGCAAAAATGTCCTGAAGTGTACTACCTTGGGAAAAAGTCCCTATTGTGGGTTTTTGGACAATAACTGAGGAAGAAAGGACTTCTAGGCTAAAATTTCTGACCTAAATACTTTCCAGTTATATTGGGTGCTAAGATTGAAATCTTAAGGTAGCCAGATGTGCATGACTTTGTCATTCAGTCTTCTCTACTTCTTTTGCACTGCCCCATGAAATTTTGAACCTACTGACTAGTTTCAAACAATTTTGATGGAGAATTAGTCACTGTAAGCATAACCTAAACACTTGTGAAAATCAATAGCAGCTGGAGGGACCCTACTGGGTATACACCACCAAAAGCCAAGCCCTATCCAAATGATGCTCATCACTGAAAAGAGCTTGCTTGCATAGCAGCTTCTCCAGGCAAGGCTTTGTGCCTCAGACCTTTCACTGTTATATATCAGAGGTTTATTGTGATGATGGAAATTTGAGAGCTGAGGATTACTCAATTTGCTGGGACCCTGCTGTAGGTCTGCTGTTCAGTAGTGTTTGGGATTAGGAGAAAATTTGGTCTGGACAGTATTCTGCCTTTCTTTGGAGGAAGTGGGTGGCAAGGTTATGTTGTAATAAAAATTATTACTACATCCTTGGCAGGTGCTTGGTGGAGAGAATTCTTGCACATGGGATCTGGCTTTCTAATAAAATCCAGTAGGAAATGTATTAGGGGAAAATACCCTCTAAAGGAAGTGTGAAATACAGCTGAACTGCAGCCCATCAGAACCGTGCAGGGAAACAAATACCATCAATCATCTACCACCACAAAGGAAAGTGATGTCTGGCCAGTTCAAATAGTCTGGAGACCAGTGCTAGCCCTCTGGCAGGTGGAAGACAGTATGAGAGAGTGACCTGGATGGTGACCAGGTGTTATTTAATGAATCAGTGATGTGACTGAGCCATGCTTATAGTGGTATTTTGATGTCATGGTGAGCACTGCAGGAATACACTTGATAAATGCTGGAGAAGTGCTTCTCAGCCATTCCAAATATTTCAAGGTACCTGCAACAAGGATGAGAATATGTCCAGTCTTTGGTACAGTGTCTTCCAAAGTAGCACACACAGAAATGTAAGCAGGTGGTGTAAGAAAAATGTATGTTTGTTGTGGTGCTGACCAGTTCAGTAGCTGGACCTGGAAGAGGGCGAGATGCTCCTCTAACAGGCCCCAAATCGTGTGTTAGGCTGGATGGCAGTGGAACAGTCAGACTGGTCTGGTGTTTTCATGTATGTAGATAAATGGTTTAAACTTGAAATATGTATATTATTTTGCTCTGACTTACTTTTCAAGAGATTTTTGAAATAGGTATCTGGTTTTTTATCATTCTTAATTTTATTATATTTGCTTATTTCTGAACACAAGTTGGAAAAGAGAACGGAAATAAGGGCCACTTCTTTGAGGTTTCGGTCTGTTCTCCTGAGCGTATTTTCTGTCACTATTTTCTCCCAGTCCTTCAGGGTTAAACTGTTTCAGTCATTCTTCTTTTTCATTTGCAGTTGCAGAGAATACATGGGCCAGAATGACCCATTTCAGCCCACATTACCAGTTTTGCTGAAGGAGCTCATCTTTCTGCTGTGACTTTCCTCTCGACTTTTTCTTTCAGTCCACTTATTGTGACAGTTATTGAGTTAAAATTCTATGCACTGTGACTTTTGTGGAACAAACATTTTAGAATTGACTTTTTATCCCTTCCATCTTTGCTTCTACAGTGATGCCAAATCTTGAGTAAAGCTGCCAGTTGCTACTGTAGTATTTCTTATTCAGGGTTGTTTTTTTTTTTTGTTTTGTTTTTTTTTTTTTTTTGTAGCTTTGAGAGCTCTAGTCATGGGTCACACTTTGCTTTGTTTGATATTAAATGCAGAATAATATTACAGAATTAACACACCCCACCCATGTTCTCCCAAGCAAAGCACTGCACAAACTTCCTGTAACACGAGAGAATGAAATCTTGAAAAAGCTTATCCTAGGAGAAATTGCAGAAAAGTAATTTTGAGATGTTTATTTCTGTTAAAAAGCACTTACATCATGGTAGGTGGCCTCATAATTTTTTAAAACGACAGTAAATGTATCACAAACTTTACTAGATGATCAGTTAACAGTTTATAATATAACTTTCTTTACACAATAGAAAGAAGATATTTGTACAACACCCTTCAGAAAGAACTTGCAAAGTCATTTTATTTGTTACTGTCTTGAGTGTTGAGAAATTGGGGTGTATTTCTGAGAACCACTTAGTGGGAACAGCCTGTTCTATTTATTTTTGACTGTATGACCATATCACCATAAGCTTTCAGACGCCTGACAGCTCGTTTGCTTGTAAACAAAGCAATGTTCCTTTCTAATACTCTGGACGATCAGCTAATCAAAACAGTAG
Organism: Turdus rufiventris; assembly: GCA_013186435.1. Classification (NCBI taxonomy): domain Eukaryota; kingdom Metazoa; phylum Chordata; class Aves; order Passeriformes; family Turdidae; genus Turdus; species Turdus rufiventris. The sequence continues at coordinate 5,442,033 of PYHW01009979.1, forward strand.
CAACATCACAGGGAGATGTTTTATCCAGAAATCAATAGGAAGATGGCACGTGTTTTGTGGTATCAGTGCAACAGATTGCTTACAAAGCTTCATGGCTTACCTTTGGGGCTGCCGTGGCAGGTTTTAGCCTGTTCACAGCATTTGTGTGGATTTTAACTTGTACCTCTGTTTTGGAGCACATTGTGCCGTGCTAACATAGAATTAACACAACAAGGCTTATGGGCTAATATCCATTGAGAGGTGAATGTAACACACTCACCTAATGCAGGTATTTTAAATGTGCCTTGTTGGTCATTGCTGCTGGTTGTTTCTGTTAATTTAACATCAGCCAAGATCATATGCAACAAGAGGCAAATAGAGGCTGACACCTTGTTTAAATTGTTTCTTGATTGCTCCAGTTTGTTCTGCTTAACCAGACTCAAATCTTGTTTATTTGCCCCATTCCCTGCATCTCTGCCTCAAATTCCTTGGTATTTCTCCTTCGTAGTCTGGGACATAATATTAAGTTTATTTTTGATATGGTTCTACATGAAATAGTACTGAAAAAACTTTAGTAGAAAAAGACTTTCCAGCATGTTCTTGTCTGTCATAGGGAAAGACAGAGCTTAGTCTCTGAGTACTCACTCTGAGCTATGTGATTTGAAAAGATTCAAAACTGAGTTTTGTTACAGTGAAAAAGAAAAGGGCAGTCTCAAATAGTCTTCTGAAAATACTAGAAGTATATATATAGAACCTATTATATCTATATGTAATACAGAATTCCTTAATTATTCTGCAAAATTGGAACATCCTGATTTGGCTAAATTGTCTTCAATATTTTACACTGTCATAGTTTTGAAATATACCTATATTTACATAATTTTTAAGTAAATGTGCATTAGACTATTAAATCACTCCTTGCAAAAGATGTACAGATGTCATATGTGGGTCACTGGATCTAGTTTGCTGTTTGTTATAAAAATAATAAAATTAATTTTCTGTACTTATTTCTAAACAGTGCTTAACCTGTGTTAGCCAGCAGAAGTGCTGTTGTGAGATTAGTAGTATCAATCTGTTTATGTGTAATACATATTAGCAGTTGTATAGCAGTAGAGAAGAATCAGCTATCCTTTTGAAAGCAAGATTCTTGTTTACCATTTTAGTGAAATGTGTATTTTAAAGCTAGTATTTTTTAAAATTTGTATTACTTTTTGTTTCATTTTCACATGCAGAGGAATCATAGTGCAATTTGCAATGTTCCTGGTGATGATCTAGTCCAAAGCAAGTCCAGTTTGAATGGGCTGGTGCCGGGCTTGGCCAGCAAAGTGCTGAATAACTCCAAGGACTGAGACTCTGCCACGTCTCTGGGCAGCAAGTTCAATATTTGATCACCCTCCAAATGATAAAAAAGAGCTTGCCCTGCTTGGAGTTGCACGGTTCAGATTTGTGCCATGAAAAGATGAATGGCAGCAGGCACAGTCTATGCCCTCCCAGTATGTAGCTATAGGCAGCAGTAGGATCATCCTTCTCTGAGCTGGAAAACCCTCATTTTTCTCAATCTCCCCTAAGAGCCCAGGAGGTTGCTCCTGTGCCCTGACCACTGTGGTGGTCCTCTATAGATCTGCTTCTGTAGTGTCTTGCAGAGCCCTTGGCTGGGTGCAGTATTCCATAGAGTCTCTCTCAGGGAGCTAAGGGAGGGAAATAATTGTGTCCCTGGCTTCACCCTTGGTAATACAGCCCAGCAGACAGTTGGTCTTCACAGCAAGGATGTGCTGCTGACTCGTGGGCAGCTTGGGACCCTTGGATTGGTTTCTGAAAAGCTTCTCTCAAGCAGTTTGGCTTCTAATCTTCAGTACCAGAGTATCTTTATCTTGGCTACTCCAGCACTCAGTGTTTACACCTGGATTTCACTGAGTTCCTGTCAGCCCATTTCTTCATCTGCTCAAGGACCGTATCAATAGCAGCCCTGCCCACCAGTCCATCAGTTCCTCTCCCTAGGCTGGTACTAGCCACAGTTTTAATAAGAGTGCACTGTATCCCATCTTCAGGTCTTTAGTATGCCTGTTAAACACCATAGACTTGGTACTGATCCATGAAGGATGCCACAAGTAACCAGTCATCAGCTGGACTTTGTCCTCTGATCGCAACCCTTTGAGCTCCATGGTCCAGCCACTTTTTCATTGCACTCCCACTATCCAGCTGATATCTCACCAGTCTATGAATGAGGAGACTGCCCACATGAAGAGACTGTGTCAAAGGCCTTGCCGAAATGAACATATCCTGAATGTTCCTTCTAGTCTTGCCATAGGCAACCAACTCCTCAGCCATATGAGAACTGTCCACTAGTGGGAAGTAAATTACACTCTTGCATTTCTTGCATCTTTAAAAATACATTTTGCATCTAAAATACATTTTACAGAAATATGAATAGATATCTTTTAACAATTTATAAAGGATATTAAGCTTATTGTTTTAGAAATGATAAAGGGTGAGAGAAAGCAAATTTTATAGAGGACAAGAAAAAATCGGGATGGAGAACTCTGCAAGTTTGTGTAGTAGGTGATTTGAATCAATTTGGATTTTAAAATTTTAATTCATAGTATTTCTTGGTTTTGTGTCTATAGAACTGAATTTTCTTTGTCTGACTTGGTTTTATGAAAGCAGAGGGACAGTATTTGCATGAATAGCCAAGTGATCTCCAGGAGAATATTATTTTCCCGTAAAGTGTGCTTATGAGGCATTTTGGAGATTTTGCATGTTGAATAGGATTTGTGTGTTTTAAAAAGAGTGTGTATTTTTAAAGAAGAAAACTATTTTGAATTTGGAAAGCATAATAAACAAAGGAAAGAATAATGACCAAAGATTATAAACTCCACTTATTAGGAAAGATCAAAATAAACCTCATTTGTTACGTGTTCAGGTATTGTTAATTATAATTTGCTCTAAACCTTGCAATAATGGTTTTAAATTGCAGTACAAAATTGACCGAGGTACTTGAATATAACTTGACTAGCATAGGTGTCTTTAGCATGTTACTTTGACTTGCATAGTTCTAGAACTAACCTTAGTGTTTCATAAAAACTTTTCAGTTCACTGCTGTATCTGACACATCTGTCAAAAGTGAGAAAGGGGCCTGGTTGTGCAAAATTGTATTTCCTGTATTTGCAGAACAACACCCCAAAACCAGGACCTCTTGTTCAAATTTAAGTTTTCTAGGCATTACTTACGATACAAGTTAGTGAGAAAAGGTACTTTAGTAAATGAGTTATATTATTTAAAAATCACCTCTCTAGCTATATCAGGAGTATTTTTAATTTTCCATTGCTGTGGCTATTGTTTGGAATCACTGTCATTAATGATAAAATGAGTGGATGTTTGTCAAATATCATACGATAACTATAGCCATTAGCACTTGTAGAATGTAACTCTCTTCCCACCACCATTACGATTTTGACTTCAACTTCTAAATGTTTGTCATCTGGTGTGAGGTGGATTTATGGGAGTGCAGTAATTTTAGTGCTTTTTGGCTGGGTGTTTCTGATGACATCACTGTGATCTAGACACAGCGTGTGACTCTAGTTGGTTCCAGTTTTAAATAGTTTCATAATTATGCTAGTTTTGGCAGTTTCCTTGGAACTTTCCCCATCTCTTTAATGAACATGTTTTACTTCTGGGCTTATGAGACAACCACATGTTTGAGAAATTAATAGTGTGGCCTTAAAGTTAACATTGAGCAGAAGTGTGCAGATACAGAAACCTTTTGGATCTATGTGCACATAGGAGTGTAGTTTTTTAAGTTCATGGCCACTCTTATCATCTCCCAGTAACTGAAGAATACATTTGGCTTATAAAATAACAGTAATTGTGAAAAATGGTGTGTATGTTCATGCTCAAAAAACCCAAACCCAACCCCTGCAGCTCCCAAAAATATTTTTGATAACTGTGTACTGTAAGAAAATGAATGGATGTTATCCCAGATTAAATAAAAACAAACCTCATCCTTTTTCCAACTGCCAGTCAGGTTGAATTCTTCTTAAGTGTAGGTGTACTCTGTTACTTGATATGGATTAAGTCACACACGTATATTTGAGATAAATTTGTTTTGTGTTTTGGCACCATTTTGGAACATGTACATTTTTGCTCGTGTGTAGGTCCAGCTTGCTGTAAATGGTTTACAACCATTTCCCATCACAACAGACTTGTAGCTCAGGGAAATATAAAAAGCTTATTGTATATAATGTCTTTACAGGTTGAGATTTGAGACTTTGTTTCAAAATTAAGGATTCTCCTCCACTTTACTTTAAAAAAAACCTATCCCCCCAAAGTGTTTATTCCTAGCTCTCTGAAAGTGGTAAAAGCTTAAACCACTCTTGATCTTTGCTGATAGTACTCAAAAATATTGCGTAGATTTTGTGAAGTTTTGAGAACATGTACTGAACAGAATTGTTGCAGTATATAGATAGAAAAGTTAGACTTGAATGTAATCAGGCTTGATAGAGTTAACACTTCAGAAAGAGTTTGCCCATTCCCTTCCCCCCCTTCTCTTTATTTTGTAGCTGACATAAATATTAAAAGTCAAATGTAATGTGATCCAATCAGACCAAGTCATTAAATAGTTGCAGCACAGCATTCTGTGCAATCCATGAGTGAGCTTGGGGAAGAAGGAAATATGGTAATTGAGCTTGGGCTTTTCTGCAAGTTCAAAACATAAATAGTTGTGTAGTGACTTACCTGAAAAAATATTTCTATGATACATGTGAACTAGTTTCCAAGAAAAAATATAGCTAAAAGTTATTTCTAAAATTTTGTATTAAGAGTATATGATCTAAGTTCTCTCAGTAAATTGGAGAGGAAGAAGGACTGAACTCTGCTGATTACAAAAGATATGTTGATGAAGAGGCTTCCTTCACCCTGGAAGCTCTTGCTTTATCTCTCTCAGGTGGGACATAAAGAAAGAGGTGATTTCTAATGAAATTGCTCCATAGTTCGAAGTTCAGAGAAGAGTCTTCAGGAGACTTGCATTCCTTGATGAAAAGTGTCAGAAGTTTGTCGGAGATGAAAAAACAAATACCCTCTAAACAGAGCTGATTCTCAACACATTACAGGGTTTTTATGCACTGGATTGAGACTTTCCTCTATGACTGAAATGGCCAAATAAATATAAATTAAAAACATCTAACAGCTTGCTTTTCAATACTATATTAGTAACTGGAACATCTCAAATCCTTTATGATAAATCTTCCTTCTTTTAGAAGCTATCATCTAGTCTTCTAATACATGAATATGTCTGCCTTATGCAATCGCCCCAAATGAGTTAAAGCTTGCATCCTAATCTTGTTTTTCCCCAACTAAGATTATATTGCTCTTCTTGTTTTTTCCTTAGTGAAATCGTATTTTCATTTTCTCATAGAATTTCCCTGTTTTGTTGTTCTGAGTACAAAATGGAAGGAAAATAATTTCTTCAGTTCCTTTTGAAGTTGTAGACTTGCATTTGAAAGGTGTCATTGTATGTATTAATTTTTTTTTTAATGGAAAGATTCCCTTTTGTGATTTCTCTGAGAATATTAGAAATACCAGGCAGCACGTGGGGAAACACATGATCTGTCCTGTACAAAAACCCAGCACAGTTTAAGCTGCTTGCTTTTGGTGTTAGGAGGGCTTAAGAATATTATAATTCATACTGTTATGTGACATTTGTTCCCCAAAGCTTCTTTTTGTGAACAACTTGTGTGATATGATCAGTGGCATGACCCAGAAAGCATTTTTTCACTTTTTCTATAAGAGACTGTGTCTATCAAAATAATTTGGCTTAGGTCAAAAAGTTGTGTTTGCATCCTCTTTACCCTGTTCTTTTAACACATTTGCAAGAATATTTGCATTACTTCTCTTGGCTTTCTTACACTTGAGCCTTGTAGTTAGACTGTCATTCTGGAATGTAATGGGAATACTATTGGTGTATTTAAAATCCTAGATTCAGCTAATTAAAGCTTTCTTGTGTCTGCATATCTCATCTTGAAAGGTTTATATCACATTCTGGAATTATGAGCCATTTTTCTGCTTCTGAATTCCTTATGTTGAATGAACTATATAGAAGCTCCAGAGAAGCAGGTGCCCTCAGATCATTTATCTTTTCTGGGGTCATGTTTTACTGTTATAGAAGTCTGCAAAAATATTTTGCTTTATGAATCAGCTTCAATTAGCGGTATTAGGAAGGATGTGAGTCTGACATCTTGGAACCATCTGAGGTGTTTTCATGAGTAGGCATATAAGCTCTTACAGTTAGGTAGTTTCTCATACTTGTTTTGGTAATCTGCAGGGCTCTGCCTCTGAGGGAATGTTTCAGCAGAAATGGAGCTAGAAGAAATATGTTCAGTTGAAAGAAATATTTAAATGACAGGCTTCTTTTTTAAACTAAAGTTAGTGCAAGTATTAATTTTATGTTGTCCTCCAGCTATTTTTGTGTCGACTTCTGTAGTTGATGGAAAAACAGTAACAGAAATTACAGAATCTTTACTAAATTCTCCCCACATTTATTTTCTTTCTGTTTGGTTGACTTCATTGCTTTCTTTTCCTCTAGCAGGAAGACCACGAAAGTTGTGGTTCCAGTTCAACAAACCGCAGTACCACAGAAAGCATGAAATCAGCAGTAAAATCACGACGAGTTCAGCAGTCGGCTTCTCCTGACCCTGATTTACCTCCAGGTAATCCATAATTTCAGAAACTGGTTAGGTGTTTTTCTCTAACTCAAATACAGGAGTTTATTCAGATGACCACAGTGTTTAAATTAGATTATTATGTTTTTGTCTACCTGCAAATCACAAAGGTCGGTGAAATACTTGTATTTTAGAAAATAGAACCAAATCAAAATAAAATATAGTTTAATGCTGATAACCTTTCTTTCCATTTAATCAAATTCTTAAATTCACATAACTCATTTGCAAGGTAGCATCATAGAATCATAAAATGACTTGAATTGGAAGGGACCTTAAAAATCTTCAAGTTCCAACCCCCAGCTATAAGAAGGGACACCTTTTATTCAACCAAGTTGCTCAAAGCCTCATCCAGCCTTGAACAAAACTTCTCTGGGCAACCTGTTCCAGTGCCTCAAAATAAGGAATTTCTTTCTATTACTAAGTAAACCTGCCCTCTTCCAGTTTAAAACCATTATCCCTTGTCCTATCTGTACATGCCGTTGTGAAAAGTCCCTCTCCAGCTTTCTTGTAGACTCCCTTTAGATACTGGAACAATACTATAGGGTTTTTGTGGAGACTTTTCTTTCACAGGCTGAAAAACTCAAACTTCTTAATGTTTTATTAGTATTTTATGTTGAGTTTCTGTACCTACCACCTGTATCTACTGGTGGAGATTTTCACCATGTTTTTTCCCAGTATATAATTTGAATGTGAATGTGGAATTTGGGTGCTGAACTTAGAGATCTGATATAAAAATGCCTAAGGAACTGTCTATCTGATTACTATTGCCTTTTAGTTTGGATACAAGGTGTTTCATGCACGGAAGTAAAATTGGAGAGCACTGGAATGAATTGCAGTTTGCCTTCTTGGGTCATGTAATTTTAGATATGTTAAAAAATGGTAGTTTTGTGTGAGGCTTTCTTGCTGTCTCTTGTTAACAAACGACAACACTGACATTCAGTGTAATATGATGTGCTGCATGGTGTCATCTTGCTTTGAGATGGTTACTTGAGGAGCCAGGGCTGGAGTGTCTCAGAGCTTAGTGATCTAATAAACTCCAGGAGCTCCATTTCCTACCATGGACAGCGCTTCAGCTGTGGCAGCTCTGTGGAATTCAGTTCTTTGGGTCGCATCTGCAAACAGCAAAGGTCACAGGCTACCCAAAAATTGTATCAATGTGTTTCCTTCTGTGATAGTTCCAGGACTTTTGTAAGTTATCTCTTTGTGGCAAAATTGTATCAATACAGTTTTATTAATTGTTGTAAGTTAAGAAGTTGTAAAATACAGGTGGCTTTGCTTTTGGTTTTGAGTGGACAAATGACACTATTTAGTATAGAGGTCCTATGTAGTAAAATGTCCTAAGATTTGATTTGCGCATCCTGAATTTTATTAGATGTAGAATCATCTGCTTAGTAGGTTTATTTTTAAATTTTTTTAAGCCCTTGGAGAATGCATGTATCATGTTTGTGATGTTTTTTTTGTAAAGATTTCTTTGTCCTTTTGTTTTAGTGCCCTTGGAGATTAATCTCCATAGACAAAGTTTATCTAAAAATGTAGCTTTGGCAACCACAGATCCTGCTAAACTTGTTTAGATGTGTCTAGTCTGATGATAATGATTCTATGACTGTAGGGGTACAAAATTTTTGGAGTGTTGGATTTGAAATTGCATTTGTAACACTTAAGGCACAGTGCAGCATCCTGGGTTCTGGACAACTGGAAAAAAACATACTTGTAGACTTTGTGTTGCACCTCAGGAAAGAATTTAGCCCTACAGATTTTCTGGTGGTTTTATTCTCTTACTATAGAAAACCTATATTTCAGTGGCAAAGGTGCTCATAGCATTATTCTTAGAAATCACAGGAGTATAAGTAACCTTTACCTGCTTTTCCCCCCTTGTATTTAAAGCAAAACATATTTAAAAAGAAACCCCAAACACAAAAAGACAGCAAACCCTTTATTATACATGCTGATGTTTTTATTATTTTGTTTTGAATAGTAGGAATTACAATTTCTTGAAAAGGTGTTCCTCACATGTGAACATTTGCTTCTGGTATATTTGAAGCTAAACTTCAGCAGGAAACTGTTTTTTGTATGATACCTCCAACAATATACTGTACCACTAGCTTGGAAATACCTTCATTTTTTTAGCTAATCTGTGGCCCATGTTTTGTATGGAAGACAGGACACTGCTTCCTCTCTTTATGCACTCAGCCAAAAAAACATAGACAAAAATGGTGTTGCTCTTTTCCTGAATACCTCTGGAAACTATCAGTACTACTTGCCTTTTTCTTCCCCCTTCTATGATGTAATGTTTTTGTCATTCACAGAAGGAAAACGTATGTTCAATTGACTTTGAAACACTCTTGAAAGCAAAATACTGAAAAAACTTTGGATGTGTGGAGAGACAGCTTCACTTTCTTCAATGAAATTAGTAGCTTGCTTTAAAATCATAATGAAGTAACTGGTTATAATTTTATAGTTGCTAGTTAAATAGTCTGCACAAATATTTCTATGCTGAAATTAGGAAAAGGAATGTGTTGTGCTGCCTTCTATTTATGTGCAGGTTGGTTTACATCACTCTAGTGATGAATATGGGTCTCTTATGCCCCTTAACTATTGAAATAATACATCTGGTTTTCTGAGGTCATATAGACTAAAAATGTTATCGTTTGATGGAGTTAGAGAGAAAATCCTTAGAAACAAGTTATTCCACACATTTTCCAGTAGTTTTAGATTGATATGAAAAAAAGCGCCAATTAAGATTGTTAGAAGTCTGAAAACATTGAATTTGACTGTGTTTCTGTATTTCCTCATTGTGGTCATTGAGGACTTTGAATTATGAAAAAAAGGTAAAATGTCGTATGTCAGCTGGGTAAGTTTTTACATGTAGAACTCAGGAAAATCACTTATGTAATGGTAAAGCTTCCCATATATGCTAAAGTGAAAAGTTATAGGTGACTGTGAAAAAGATGAATACCTAGAAAAAGCAGAGCAGAATGGAAGTAGCAACTTAAGTATTTTCCCAGTTATCTGACAATGTTTTGGTGTTCATTTATTACGTTGAATTAAAATTGTTGATATGAGTTTTATTTAATGCAAGTTTCAGAAAACTGCTCTTGAAGCCTGTGGATTTAAGCTTAGACCATTAGCTTGCTTTTTTCAGCATAGTCACCAAACTAGTACTTGATAGTGTCTATTGAATGCGTTTTTAGATGTTTGTTATGTCATAAATTTGAAAACAGAGAAATGTTGAGGCTTGCTTAAAGCAAGTGAGTTGGGTCCATAGTTAGGTTCAGTACTCATGAAAGACATGAATATGGGTAGTATTTAATTTTTTAATGGTATTGTTAAAAATATGAATGTTTGCCACATACTGAGAATTCCCAGGTGAGATGATTTTTCCAATAATATTACATCTGAAAGCACATAAATGGATTTGTTCCCAACAGGCTTCAGTGCAGGTGCTTACTATTTGGGTTGTTGACAGAAATTGGTTTTGATACACCTCACAGGGGTCTTACTGAACAAGATGTGGATATATTAGGTCTTAGAATGAGCAAGTACCAGGTGTGTTAATGCTTAGTTAACTTATAAAAAAAACTGAGGGAGCACCTAGGCATAATATATGCACACTTGAAAAGTAACCTAGCAACTGGCGTTCACTTTTCCTAACCTATTTCTAAATATCTCTCAAGTAAAAAAGTAATTGTTAAAGTTCTTTGTCTACAAGTAATCCATAGTGTTCTGTTTTCTTAATTAGTTTGAATGTTAATTAGTTTCATATGCTCTATTGTATTCATAGTTTTCAACAGCTTTTTAAATGGCATCTTGCATTTCTAGGATGATTATTGACTTAACCACTACACAGAATATTAAAGAGTTTTAAGTTGTTATTTTTTGGGTAAAGAAAGTACAATGGTACATAGTTTGTTTAAATTTTTATTTTTGAGAAGAGTACAAGTTGAAAATAATGAATATATTGGAATATTGAATTTTTTTTTACTAAAGAAATGAATTTATAATGTCTTTATAATTCTCAAGAATTTGTTTTATTTTATAGGTTATGTTCAGAGTTTGATTAGGCGTGTTGTAAACAACGTCAACATTGTGATCAACAATCTCATATTAAAGTATGTGGAGGATGATATTGTTCTCTCAGTCAATATCACTTCTGCAGAATGCTATACAGTGGATGAGTTTTGGGATCGAGCATTTATGGACATCTCTGGTGAGTAGATACTTTTTGGTTTTACATATCACTGTGGAGGCACTCTTAAATTCATAGAGAAATTTGTAAGTCTCATGAAAGTGGTTCTTTTTTATCAGAAGTAAGGTAATTTATACCTGTTCTGATTTCCAAAGATTTTTCTCTTATCCTTACCTTAATTCTCATGAACCAACTGTGATAATACAGGTCGACTGTTACTGCATCCTTGTATGATCACAGATAATCATATAAGAGTTGTTGTCCTCTGCTCACTCTTGCCATCCTGTGATAGTATTTGAATTAGTACTTGCTGCTGACAGTGAGTGCTTAGGCAAATTTTGTGAGTGAGCAGTAGCACATTAAGGCATTCCATTGCACTGGTTTGTGATGATCTTAAAACTCGGAACAGGCTGGCAGGAGAGGCAGTAAAATGTGCTCACAGTAGTGAGCACAGCGTACCAGTTGTAAGACATGATTCATTTCACTTCACATTTTCAGGGGAAAAAAACTGCCAACTTCTGCTCTTTGTCTTGGTCCTCAGTATTTGAATGTTTCAGTCCTTGAATGGTCAATGTTCACCTTTAAGTTTAGATGCTCTTACTTTAGCTAGACGTGGAACTGGGGCACGATATCTGTGCTAAGATCACACAGAAGATTTCCGGTAGAGTGATGAATTCAGTTAATGTTTTCCTGAACTTGTTTTTTTTTTCTGGCTAAAATAATTACAAACTAATATGACAAAATCACAAAATATATTTCATGTTAATAGCTATAATAACTCTTACTTCTTTTGGAAGGTTCAAAAGAAAACTTTGGGGGATAATGTGCAAAATTATTTCTGTGAGAATAATGAGAATGATAGTTACTGTATGCTTCCACATGAAACAGTACCCTTTTATAAAAAGAGCTGAGCTATAGCAGACACAGTGAAAATTTTAATTGGGTGTAACTAATTTGTCCTCTCTTCCTATGCATTCAGCAGGAAAAGTTTGAAAAAATCATTCTCATGTCACATAAGCAAGTACTTTGCTGCTGATTAAAGTAATGGCTAAAAAACTATCTTGTATTCCTTTCTTCTGGTTAAGAACCTATATGCACAACTTACTTTTCATATGCAGTATATTTTTTTAACCTATGCACTTCTTTTAAAAGCCACTGATCTTGTACTAAGGAAGATGATCAACTTTTCTGACTGCACAGTATGTCTGGATAAGAGAAATGCTAGTGGTAAAATTGAATTTTACCAGGAACCTCTGCTGTACAAATGTTCCTTCAGGACTCGTCTGCATTTTACTTACGATAACCTCAACTCCAAAATGCCTTCAATTATTAAAGTAGGTATCCAAAATAATTACTTTTACTACTCACTTGTGAAGTTTTGAGGCTTTTCAAAATATTCTTTAAAATTTTAAGTGAAATAAAAAGCTTGTACTGTTGTGTTTTTAAATTGCGTTTTGTTCATATGGTCATTGCAGTCAATGTACAGAAACAGCACATGAGTAAGGAAGTTATGCTCTCTAATATTTTCATTTTTTCATGGAGTTTAGAAAAGCCCCATAATTGTAAGGGGGGAAAGAAAGTCTGCAAATAATCTATTAAAAAAACCTCCAGTAGTGTACTTCAGGGTGTCTGCAATAAGATGGAAAGGATTTTTTTTTCTACTTACTGTTTCAAGTGTAACTCCAACTGTCATGAGTAACAAGAAACATCAGTGTATTAACATACTGCAGTGAAGCACATGAAATGGATCAGCAAACCAAACTCAGCTTCTAGTGAGCAGGAGTGCAATATTATTATTATTATTATTATTATTATTATTATTATTATTGTGCTCTGTGGCTCATCAGGATGCAGTTTTTTAGAGACTGCCTAAAATATTTAGCTAATGATATGAAATAGCTGTTTCTTTGTAGGATTGAAGCAAAACTAACTGTTATGAATAAATAGAACAACTTCATTAATGGGATTAAATCTAATTTGCTGATGCTAAAAACTTCCTAAAAGCCTCTGCTACAAATTATATTAATGTAGCTTTGGCACTTGGAAGGGTTGGTTACTCACAGATGGTGGCTTTCCAACTCAAAACAAAAGCCAGCAGTACTCCATCTTTCTCTCCAAACCTGTGAAGTTTTTTGCTAATGTGAACTTCAATACTAGGTGTTACTAATTTACTAAAGCATGTCGGATTTTATGACTTGAAAGAAAATTTCCAAGACCAAACCCTTTTGGTTTCTTTTTTAAGAGCTAGAACACTTTTATATCCTTCATAATTTTGATTACTCTGTCCATTGCTAAGTTTTGACTAATCTTAGCAAGTTTTAATGGAGTTAAAAACTTCTCAAAGGAGGAGGTTCTTAAGTACTTGGATATGTTTTTGTATGCTTTTGAACTAGGAACACTAAGCTGCTACGTTTAGTTTTAGCATGAAAGTAATATACATGAGTGGAGGTGACAAAGCATGTAAAATGATTAGAGTTGTAAGCTTTTTGTTGCTGTTCTTGTAAAATTCCTCAGATGAATTGATATGGACTGGGGACGTGAGTTCTGCCTCCACCTATTTGTAGCAATATGACATTTGTCTAACCTGTCAATCATCTAAGTTCACTCTCTATGTTGACACTATATTGGAAGCTAACTCAACAAGAAAACAGTGATTTTCCTCCAGTTTTAGGGAGATGAACCAATCTTCTGAGGGGCAGCTGTGTTCCACTGCCAGTATAACAATATAATCCAAGAACTCCTGGAGTATAGTGTAATTTCAGTGAATCTACTGTAAAATTATCTTCATTGCCTCCGATGGTACTTAGTGTTCCTANTTTTTTTTTTTTTTTTTTTTTCCCCCCTTCCATATATCAAGATATTATTTACTCCTTATCCATCTTGTTCCTCTGCACAGAGAAGGTTGGCTACTAACAACTTTAAATCAACTAAGCTTGAAGAATTGGTGTGCAAGGATTAATTTTTAATTTCTAAAAATGTATCTTAGGAATTTGCATGTTTTTTTCTTCCAGAGAATTAAAAAATAGCATAATTCTGACACCTGATATATTTCATCTTGTCTGTGTAAATAGCTGATATAATATTATTACTCATTCTCTGTAACTCAGGCTAAGACTTCATTAATTTACACATATGAAAGTATTAGCATACATTTATACAAATACTGATTTTACCACTATAACATTATTTACCATGGATGTGCTATACTGTTTGCAAAGTAGTTTTTCATGGATTTTGAATTGAATTATCTTAAGACCAATTCTGATATGTAATTACTTTTAATTTCCATTATTTTTTACCTCAACATTTAGAAATGGAGTTGAATATATGTCTAATGTTAGACAGTAATTTTGGTACAATAATTTTATTTTATGCAGCTCTTACTTAATGCAAGGTACGTTTCTTATCTTGTTTGGCTTTGCCTTTATAAAATGATTGCATACTTAAAATATTTAGAAGTATTTGCCTATTCTACAGCTAAAATTTTTAAAGAAGGGTATTTTTTCATCCCAGCATTTTTAGTCTTTACAAATCTTTCATTTAGGGAAAAATGCCTTAACTGCATGTTTGAAACAGTCTATTCAGAGGAGCCAGTTTTCTGCTTCAATTGGCATTAATTCTTCCACTCATTCCTTGGCCACTTGGAACAATGTTTGGAGTGGGAAAGAATCAAAATGAAGGACCTTGTATTTTAAAACCAGCATATCAAGAGTTTATCTAGCTGTACTATCTAGATATATAGGTTATCAAAAGCATGCAGAGATTTTAAAGAAACTATAATGAAAATAAAAGTTTAATTAGATACTCTTACATCACTTATACTTGAGAAAGTTCTTCAGGAATCACTTCAAAAAACAAATATATAAATGGTCTCTTGTGTGACAACCCAAGTGAATGTTTTTGGTAGTTGTTGTTTGCAACCATTTGCCTTCTGTTGTATTGCAAATGTCATTTGTGGAAATAAAATTCCCATACCAAGCGAATATAGAGTTGTATGGTTTAAAAGTGGGCTTTACTGATGACAGAGCTTTGTTATACTTTGTTTTTATTATCTTTTCACATTATAGATTCACACATTAGTTGAAAGTTTGAAACTTTCAATTTCTGATCAGCAGCTTCCTATGTTTATACGTATAATGCAGCTTGGGATTGCTCTGTATTACGGAGAAATAGGTAACTTCAAAGAAGGGGAGAGCGAAGATTTGATTTGCCACACTAAAGATATGTTGGGAAATATCACAGGTAAGTACAGATTTTAATTTCTTTGCTTTTTGCAAATGGGAATATCCAAGTCTAGTTCTTCCCAAGTATCTTGTCAGTCTGCAGTTTGCTAGAGGCAATTCATTGTGCTGGATAGGGATACAGTGCTTTAACGTGTTTAATGTTATATTCTATAAGGAATTCTGATGGTCTTGACTAAGATAGAGCAGCAACAGAGGTTAAATATTATCTAAGAAACAATTTTGGGAGTTGACACCACAAGGTGCTTTGAATTTATCTGTCAGTCTATTATGCAACAAGGCACCTTTCCATAAGCAAGTTTGAAACTGGCAGCAGCCACATCTGAACTAAATAAGAGAAAAGCCAAAGTGCACTTCTTAATAATCTCTTTGAAAATGATCATTGAGAATATGTATATCAGAACTTGTTCTAAGCAAGGAAGTATTACTTTGCACTGTTTCCCATAGTTCTGTCCTTTTACCTTGTCTGGTCTCAGCTGCATTTTATTTTCATATAATGTGTATTCCTCCTTCTATATGATCTTTTGTGGTAACTTGCTACAATAGGATCTTTTCAGGAGCACTGATGAGGGGTGAATTTTCTTTTACATTTGTGTGATTGCTTCCCATCTGCTTCTTTCCAGGCACATAGGGTGACTTTTAGGTGATTCTGTGCAGGGCCTTGAGTTGGACTCGATGATCCTTGTGCTTCTCTTCCTATTCAGCATATTCTATGATTCTGTGAATTTATTTAGAAATTTGTATTTTTATTTTAGTCTCCTCAAGACAGAAGTTTTTGTTATCTTTCCAAGATTGGATTTGGATCTGGGGGAATAGGAAGAGTCTCTTTTGCATCTATAATTAAATTTGAGATTCTTACATCCATATACATGTAAAATCTTTGTCAGTTCATCTTGTCATCCCTATTTTTAATGTATGTTTTCAGGAAGGTTGAATTACAATTGCTGTTGTTCAGTCCCATTTGCATTCTTTTGAACAACTGTGAATATGACTTCCTAGCTTTTCATAAAACAGCTATCTAAAAAAAATACTATACTATAACTTCACAGTGTTGTACCCAGGAATTTTCAGAAGGGTCAGCAAATAGACTAGGATTGCAAAAGGAATCTGTAAGTTCCTACACAATTTATTCAACTATGCTGTGGTCTAACATTATCACTGTAGTTAATGATATGATCATATGTATTTGACAGAACTATCTCCTTTAGAACACAAGACAGATGGCAATTGTTGCATGGCCAAGGAGAAGATGTAGAGGCCAGTTTAGAAGCCCGTTTATATCTTTACTGCAAGATATTTTGCCACACAGAGGCTAAAATGGTCAAACCATTTATGCTTGTTTCCAATGTCTTAGTTGTGAGTTTGTAGTAGCTTCTTTGATTTATAGCTGACAAATTGTGAATAAGAAAATTAATTATAATGTCTGTGTTATTTAATGGCGCAAAAATGAGCGTCTACATCTCTGTCCTTGAAGTATGTGCTAAATTTTGCTCATACAGTTTAGTGGTTGATTCAATGAGATGAAAATTCATGCTATTGCCAGCAGGGATGCATTCCTTCCTTCTTCCTCTAGTGCTAGCACTTTAATTCAGTAGCCACAGGCTAGGCTGGTTCACCTATACCTGGTTGAAAACTGAATACAGACAGAGAAATCAATAAATAAATAAATACCAAGGGAGTAATTTTCTACTGAGTTAATTCCAGATTTATATTGACAGATGCCAGTTTCCAGACTCCTATTACAGATAAGTATCTCAAACTCTTTAAAAGAAAGTAAATTTTGGAAGGTTAACTTGATTTGAACATGCAAGCAGTGAGATGCACTCACACTGCAATCTTGTAGTATATAGAAAATGTATTTCTCAACTGGAATTGCTGCCCTGCATTATAGAGCAGGATTGTTCCAACGTGAATTCACTATGAGTGGCTGGAGAAAAATGGCTTTAGAAACCTGATGCAGGGAAACATTTTGTCCTTTAACAAACTCATGTATGTAAAACAGGGATTTTGTCATTGTTTCACTATCCTATGTGTTTCCAGGTGATGAAGTGGTTAGTGTAGTTAGCTGAAAGCAAAGAGACTTTGTTTCCCAAGTGCATACTCCACATCCTATATTCCTTTTCTATCAATGAATTTACATTGTATTTGGGTTTGTAGTGTTTAGAGGATATTGTGTGTTGTTTATCAGGCTGATATGCATTTCTTCTGAAGTTTGGTGATTATATAGTGGCTGTAGTAGTTTTAATTTAGTGATAGAAAATAGATAAATCTTCCTCTTTCAATTTTCTGTCTTACATTATGTAGATAGAGGAGCTAGGGTGAAATGGTGCATATTTTAATGTTTTTGAAAATATTAAAATATATTATAATCCAAATTATTATTTGGCATATTTTACTGTTGTCTCTGTGTACTTCAAAAAGTGGTATGCTAAATGATGGCTGAATTTTATGGGCAGGTAGACCAACTGTCATTCATGACCCAGGTTCTACAGTTCCACCTTTTTTTCAGTTTTTACCAGACCTTCCACCATTTCTCTTGTGCTTGCCAACAGCAGTCTATGCTAAACTGCTTGAGTCATACTCTGTATCAGTTTTTTTCCTTCTGTAGCTGACAGTTCTTCCTCTTGGCTTTTTCCAAGATTTTATGTGCACCTTTTCTGTATTTGCTTCTGGATTTAAATCTGATCCTTGAGACTTGTGTCAAGAGAGCAGAAAGGAAGCTTCTGCTGCCTTTGTGGGAGGAGGTGCCCTTGCCTTTTAAGCACATGCAGAGAATTTTCCTGCATGTTTTTTATTCCTCTTTCTTCTGTTATGCAAGCATAAATAGAGTAAAAGGCTAAAAACTAGTTAGAATTAGACTGAAGAGTACAAGGTCTAAACCTTATAAGAATGGGATCTCTGAGTTTCAAAATAGGTAAATAGAATTGGAATATGCCTATTTCTCTTCTCAGTTAAATGATTCATTCAACATAACGTTCACCTTCAGGAGCAGTACTGCATCCTGTACTACCTGTACTGATTCTGCAGTATTTACTAGCCCTCCTGAGTCCCATCAGAGTGGTGATGAAACCAGATAAAATCTATTTGTGCTCTTTGTACATGTAGTACATTACTTGCCTGTTTGGATTGTGAGTCTTAGACTTGAATCTTTAGGGAAGTTCTTGCTTTGCTTTGCATGCTATCTCTAATGATTTTCATAGACGACCAACATTTTGACTTTTGACTCACAGATGGATACCAGTTTTTTTGAGCATAGATAAACTTGTATTTCTGAATATTTGAAAAGCTTAGTTTTAAACAAAGGAGATCTGCAACCTTAAGTTTTGGATATCTACTGTATTTACACTTTTTGCATTAGACTGTTGCAACTGAAGTACTTTTAAATTCAATTTAAAAATTGAAAACTCTAAGACGATCATAATATAATTATTTAGTAAGGTTTAATTTTACAGCTTTAGAAGGTCTTTAATGGAAGCAGTCTTGAAAGCTTGTGGTATAGATGGCAAATTCTGGTCTCACTGCAGACGTGATGCTAAAACTGACAAAGATCCTTAATATCTTTTGAAAGAAAATGTTGATGAATCAAAAAATATTCGAAAACTCATTTTCGGTAATGTAACATTTGTACTGACTTTCTGTGATTATAAACCAAGTATCAACAAATGCAGTGTGGAATACTGTCCAAGATAAATTTCCCATACCATAAATTTGAGTTTAATAAATAAATTTTTAAGTATGATTGATCTGAAATGTAACTCTGTTTTTGTTCCAAAAGGCACAGAAGAGGAAGCAAGCTCAGTAATGCAATATCCTGCACAGTACATTAGTCAAGATCCTTATTTGCATCAAGATGATGATCAGCAACAAGGATGGGTTTCTTGGGCTTGGTCTTTTGTTCCTGCTATTGTGAGTTATGATGATGAAGAGAATGATTCTGGTGGAACTGATGATGGAACGACAGAACAGCAGAAGTCTCAGTCCCTCAAAGATCCTATTATTTCAGTTGGGTTTTACTGTACAAAGGCAACAGTGACTTTTAAGGTAAATATTTCTCTGTATCATAAAGGATTCATTTGATTGGTTGAGGAAGTGCATGAACATTTTCTGAGTGTTCATATACTGTTTGATTCAAGACAAATGTTGCTGGTATTGTGAGGGGAGTATTAAATTAATTAATAACAAGAAATGTGAATGTTAAAAATTCGTCTTCTGTTATGCTGGACTGATAATGGCAACGTGAGTCGGTTTTGTTATTTGAGCTAGAATTTATGTGAATTTATAATGTTCAAAGGAAATCACTTAATTTACTTAGATTAGTATTTTTTTGTGGGGGGAAAAAAGCCTGAAGGCTTTCTGTGAATGTTCACTGTGGTATTCTATCCATCTAATGTTTATACAAATACATATTTCTTTATAAAAATCCCTTTAGCTTAGAGCTAGGATTGGAGAAATGTTTAGAGTCTCTTTTTATGGGCTGTTGTATGTGAAAATATGAGTTTAACTTGATACTGTTGAATTAATTTTCTGTAGGTTGAAATTTATTGAAAGAAAAAGGATAAATAATCTATATATATAGGGTGAGCTATAAACTGTGTATATAGAGAAAGATTTAAGTATTAGCTCTGAGAGCAAAGCTGAAAATTGTTGCTGGGCTTCTCTAATACGTTGTAAGCTTGCAGAAGGGAATATTAAGAGTCTGACTAAGATATTGAGATGTACTGACAGAAATTAGAAATTAAGGTATTGAATTAGCAGAATACTTGTAACATATCAAACTATTTGCAAGCAATTCCATCTGCATAACTACACGAAGTGGTTCTTGGCTGTACAAGTACACACGTATTAAATCAAGGTCAGAACTTTACCACGGAGTAATTTAAGGTGATTTTCAGGAGTTTGAGCTTTTCAGATGAACTGCAAGACTTTTGTCTTGCAAAACTCATGCAAAAATTACGTGCCTGATTGTATCCAATACCATCAGGAGGACCCTATCCCTTTCTTGCCTGTTTGGCTTGACATCTGTACACAAGGATGTTCCATGGGGCTTTATGCCTCATTTAGCTCTTTTTGTTTGGTTCTGTAGAAGGGCATTTAGCTGCTCAGCAACTGTCAGAAAGGGTGAGACAAGTGACTTTGGAAGCGGTAGAAATGCTGTTGGGGTGTTGATGTTTTAGGCCTTCAACCTCCTGAAAAATTTGGTTGCAAAATTTGAGGCTATCAACAGCATTCAAGCAGGCAGTCATGTTCTTTTGTGTCAATCTGCTTCAGGCCTCATTAAAAAAGGCTAAAAATAAATAATGCAATTTTTTTGCTCTCCATTAATTGTATCCCTGGGACACCACTTAAAACATGAACAAGCCATCAAAGCTCATATTTCTCATTTGTCATGGCTCAGCATCTACTTTTACACTGTCATACAGCAGTAATTTTTTGCTCTTGTTCCTTATACAAGAAAACTCATTAAAAATAATATGAACTTGTTTTTTGAACATGTGTTTTGCCAGAGAGGGTTTTCCTAATGTTTCATTTGCAAGTTCACGCATTTTATATTAGGAAGTGATTAAAAACTCCTCAAAATGTGACATTTTACATTCTAAAGGTTTGAAATGTGAAGTGATGTATGATGCTAATATGGTGACAGGAGAAAAACAGAATTCATTGTTCTGCTTGCATGCGAAGAGTGTATGGAATTAATTTGTGGTTCATATTTTGGTTAAAAAATAAGGTCAAGTTTCTGCATTAACATTTTGAAGAGTTGATATCATTTCAGCTAAAAATCATACCAAATTAAATGTACCCTTTTCTAATAATGGTGAAAACTATTCTTGTAATTTCTGAGTTCTTTTAATCAATTAATTGCCTTTCCTCTGCAATAATTGCACACAGGTGAAGGGTGATCAGTGATTTTTTTTCATCCAATTTTCTTGGACATTTGGATTAGAAAATTTTAAATTGAAACAGCATCCATGTGTATTCAGTCTTGAAAACAAAGAGTGTGTGTAGATGTTCTTTTAAAAAATCACAGTTTGAGGTATTTAAGCTGTCTGCTATAAACTAACTTGCACTTTTTCACACCAAATGTGATATATTCAATATAGTCTGGCTTTTTTCTTGTTTTTCTTAGCTGTAGGTTATGTGCTTTTTAAATCTGTGCATGTTTTCCCATTTTGAATTTTTATATCAAAATCATGCAAGAAATAGAAATGGATGTTGCTCTTGATTGCCATGAAATGAAACAAGAATGTGTATGATTGTAATCAAAATGTGTCTATAATATTATAATGATGTTGACTTATTTTCTGGGAAGAATAAATAAAGTATTAATAGATTTTTACAGCAGTTTATAAGCTCATTTGTTATTAATAATGCAGCTGTTTGTATGTTTCATCGTTTCACACAGTTTTTCTTTAGATAAGCAAACTGAAAATACTATAGTGGATTTTAAACATTCTGTTATAGCATATTTCAAACAGAAGTTGAATATGAGGCATTCTGATATGGATAATGTGCTACAGCTGTTTAATTGCACCTGTTTCCTGACAGTAATGTATTTTTGCCCGTAGTTTACTTTGTCTTTATCTGTTCTGTGCATTAATGACCATAGTGTTGTTTAATAATAACGTTGACTTTTATAAGGTGTTTATCCTATTGTTCTGTAGCTCACTGAAATGCAAGCTGAAAGTAGTTATTACAGCCCTCAGAAAGTAAAATCCAAAGAAGTTATATGCTGGGAACAAGAAGGAACAACAGTTGAGGTAATTTTACATTGACAGAACTTTTTTGATACATTTTAAGTAATGTAGCAAATAGTTTCCAGTAAAATGTTTTTTGATTATTTAATTGCTGATCTTTCATTCTGTCATATTTGATGTGTTTGTTTTAATAATCATGTAGATATTAACTCCGTAAACGTCTGTGCTGTAGTGGTCAAACACTATAGTAATCTCTTCCTTTCAAACGCCCTGTATAATTGCTATTTATTAAAATTCTAAACATATAAATGAAGCATATTTTGCTTCATTTTTGTCCATCTTCTCTATTTCTTGTGGAGAAGAAGGCTTAAAAATATATCACATTTTTTTCTTTTTCTTCACTAGGTCCTTATGAAAGGTGAACTTTTTTTTGATTGCCAGATTGGCTTTGTTGGTTGCCAAGCTATGTGCCTTAAAGGAATTATGGGAATTAAAGATTTTGAAGAGAATATGAATAGGAATGATGAAGTGAGTATGTTGAAGTATCAGCTGGTTTGCTGAATAAGCAATTCTGTTATCCTGTATTAAAATATTTGATTGCAAAAATTGAGAAGACTGCTGTTACCAATTGTGACTTTTGGATGTTACTGTGATATAGAACTCAGTGTTCATTCCTTAGAGTTGAAAAGATGAATATCTCAAACTGAGAAGAGGCAGAACATAAGACTTTTTTTCTTTTTGGACAATAACCCATTGTTGTCTTTGTTGGCATACTTTGATTTTGTGTAACAAATTAAAATACATTTGAAAATCTTTGGAAGCACTTAAATCAACCAAAGACTGGAAGGGAAAAAACAGAAACATTGTATGCTGAAGATAATAGAAATGTGGTGCAAATACTGAATGTCTTACCTCACTTTTCAGTAAGATTGAGAGCAGTATGAAGTGAAGGAGTTAGGCAGTATTAATTTTTGTATTTTAAAAACAATGCAAATCTTCAATTGCTTGAGACAAATTCAGGTATCATTATGAACTATTTTGAAAATACTTAATGAAGTGTAAATTCAATAATGGTTTTTACTTGCAGTGTAAATAGAGTAGTGCCTTAAAGTATTGGAGAACAGCAACTGTTATCTGTGTTTAAATAAAAACAAATAATACGGCCAAGAGCAAACCTGATAACTTGATGTTCGTACTCTGTAAAGCCTTGGAAAGTATTTTAAAGAGAAAAATTAAGAATATGAAAGAAAATACCAAGTGCCTATATTTAGGTCAAGTGTCTCCTAATCTGGGAAATGGTATACTGTATTATGATAGATATGTTGGGGCAGCTTCTTATCTTTCCCCTGTGAGAGCATCATGGCTTGGCATCTATTTCAGGTGTTTGTGCGGAGCAGAAATCAAGAAAACTGCCTTACACAACTGCTGAATATGACATTGTTGGGATTTTAGGGATGCAGTGGGACACACTATATCACTGGTGTGCTGCAATGGATACACAGAGGCTAGTGGGGGGCACGGATGAGCCAGCTGTAAATATGCTGTGCTGGCCTTGTTAAGGACAAGACAGATGTGGCTGGGGATGTGAGGGTGGACAGCCACCTTGTCTCTGATGGCTGAGATTGTCAGGTATAAAATCTTGAGAGAATTGAAGTTTTTTCAGACTGAGATTGGTGGGTGAGCAAGAGAATTTCACAGAATCATAAAATAGTCTGTGTTGGAATGAACCCAGAAAAAACATGAAGTCCAGCTCTAAGCGAATAGCCCTTACAAAGACTGACCCCACAATTGTGGCATTATTAGCATCATGCTCTGACCAACTGAGAATTTCCTATTGGTTAGTTAAAAAGGGACATTAGGAATTTGATTCTTACTCATTCTTCTGCCACTCTCTACTCCAGGAATTTAGGAAAGTATGCGCTTGATGATGATATTACTTGCCTCTTGTCTGTGTACTGCTGTGGTTGTGACATTGGTCCTTTCATAAAGGTTCTGGCTCTGCCTGTGAGAATAGAGATTTGGAAAAAAATAAATCTCCTAAGTAACATTTTGGATTAATAACTCTTATTAGGAAACTTTTATTGATTTCAGAAGGATAGAAGTCTGTGAGAAGGCATGTTAAAATCTAGATGAATGAAGAATGATAGCAAAGGGGTCACACGTGGAAATAACTGCTTGCCTTGAGGAGGATGGATACAGCATCTGAAAGGATTGGGCACCCAGAAATGGAGCATGCAGTGACAAGTTTGTGTATAGTGAATAGGACTGGGGCAAGGTTTAGAGCAATGGTGATCTGAGGTTATTTGCTATTAAAATGCAACTAATGTGTTCTGTATCATGAGTTGTATAATATTCATTGGTTCAGGCAGTTTTTATTGAGTTGAAAATGGAGAAGGAGTGGACAGGAACTTGTGTTATACAAATGAAATTATTTTCATTGTTTCATCTTCATTCATAATGAAATATGCTTTTGAGGGTTACTGCTCTGTGTGTGTCATATTTGTGTTATGACATAATTGAAATTGCTCTGTTAACTTGGCTGTATTTTTTTTTCTTCCCCTGCCTCACTTTCTACTGCCTTGTGAAGGAGGCATGCTTCTTTAATTGTGGAGAAAATTTGAGCGTGAAAGGAATGACATACCTTACCAATTCACTGTTTGATTATAGAAGTCCAGAAAATAATAGCATTCGTGCAGAATTTATATTGGATGCAGCTCATCATAAGGTCAGAGAATTGCATTTTTCGTATTAAAAATTTTCCAATGCTCTCGAATGGATTTCTTAGAATTATTTAGATCTGTGTACTATTAGAGGACTGAATTCTCTTTGCTTTTACACATTTTACTGAATCTTATTTTGCAGCTGGCCAAAAAAAAAAAAAAAGTAAATCTGTTTGTGTTAAAAAGATACCCACAAAAACCGAGCCAAAAAAGAGCCAAACTGAAAAAACATGTCCAAAAGAAACCTCAAACTCCCCTCCTGCCCCAAAAACTGAATTAATGTCATAGTTTCCAAAAGCAGTAACCACAGAACATTTTAAGAGGAAGAGAGACATATAAGAGAATACTAGCAAAAGTCAAGCTTTACCAGCATGTATTTTATACCCAAACAGTAAGTAGTCTATGGTCTTCAAACTAAGAAGTGCTGTCAGATTTGGACAGTACTAATTTTATTGTTTGTGTCCTGTATTTGCCTACTTAGAGAAAATTTTGCTAATTCTGCCTTTTGTGGAGACAAATTTTCAGTCACCTCTAGTCTCTGTTGATGTAAATTGTGCAGTAAAACTTTATTCCCTGGTTGTCTGCCATTATTAAAGATTGGTTGCAATGACCAAGGTGGTCCTTTCCAGGTGTGTTCATAAGTGGAGGTCTGTGCTGTTTATGTACAGGTAAGCCATTTGTAATTTTGGAATGTATCCAATTTCCTTTTAATTTAAATTTTACTATTCTCACCTTTTTATTGATGAAGTGTAACCTTGAAGAATCACATGAAAAAATGAAATCAGGAAAATCACAAGTACTTATATTCAAACTTTTCCCATGGTGTCTTTTGAGCTTTATCCTTGGTCTGTCTTTGATGCTTTTACAATTTGCCCATTTTTTTGGCAAGAGGGGAAGCAAATTTGCTGTGTGATGTATTATATTATGTATAAATCCCAATGCTGGCATAAAGTCCTGATAAGTTTCCTACTGTTGAAAGATAAAACCACAATATTCCTTGAATAGCAAAGCCAAATTGAATGAGCTGAGGTTTTCAGCGTATTTAATTAGGTTGATGTGTTGCATGCAAGAGGTCAAATGAAGAATATCTACTTCATTAAAGGTACTAATTGACTAGATGTTATTGATGAATTGGCCAGCATGTCCACAGGAATTATGGATGTGCATTTGTGTGGCCTCAAATGGAAGTCACATTACCTATCAGAAAGATGAATTCTTTGTGATAACCTCTGTCCTTTGCTTTGATAAACCTTTCCCTGTGTTGATGCACAAATCCAAACATGAATATATCTCTCTAATACCAGTCTATCAGTTGGTAATCTCAAGATTCTTTCCTTATACAACATTTTGTTTGTTTGCTTTGCTTTGTTGGTAGGAGACCTACACAGAGATAGCTGGAATGCAGAGGTTTGGGGCTTTCTACATGGATTACTTGTACACAATGGAAAGCACCAGTGGCAAAGGTACCTTTTTTCCCTTTGTTTACCCTGATAAATAATAGAAACAAAGACTGTCATGCCCAGATGGTCCTTGGCTAACTGTCCTCTGACTTACCTTAGATTTACCATCAGGATTATCATTAAAATGCTTTCATGTTCATTGATGTCTTTAAGAGGTTAGTTGTTCTGGTTAGCTGTTGATTGTTAGTATTCTTCCTTTTTTGTTTTTCTTTTCCTGCATAAGTAATCATAATGGTATTTTTTATTTACGGTTGCTAAACTGAAAGTAATTGTCTTGTAGCAGTGGTGAAGTTCATAAAGTACAATGTCTTTTTTAAGTTGTTATTATTGACTTTGCATATTAAAATATTTTGAGAAACCCTGGTTGAAGAATGAGATTGATCATACACTTGGCAAAAAAGATGAAAAGGACTACTGTTTTTCTTCTATGAAGAAAAATGCAAGGATGCAAAATAGTGTGAAGAATTATCTTTAAATATATGTATCTAAACAATTTCATGAGCAAGTATTAGCCTAAACCGTGTGCACATAGATATTGGCTAATTCTAAATAGTTTTTGTGATTGCTATAAATTCTTTTCTAAGTCTGAGAAGTGGATTTAATGAAGTAAGTAGATCTGCTTTTGTGAGTGTCACAAAAGCTGGGACAAATGAGTCAATCTATCAGCAAGTAATATGTTTATATTTTTTCACAGATACTCTTATCACTATTTGTGATATAATTTCCCCCTCACTTCTCAGAACACTGTTTTCTACAGCTGCTGTTCTGCAGTTTTATTGTCAAATTAATATTCCTTTCTTCCCCATCTCTGTATTTATTATTATTTACACTATTTCTCTGGATATCTGCTGGGAACTTTTTGCTGTTTTGTGACTGAACATTTGTCTGTTCTTGCTACATAGTCCAACTCATCTGGGATTTTTTTTTTTGTGGTTCTATTTCTGTGTAAGAGAAATCACAACTCCTAATGATTGGCTTTGTTTTCTGGATGTGGTGGACTTTAAAAGGAGTAGGAAATAAATTTCCAGTTTTCTTAGAGATGGATCATGAAACATTTACAAAAATTAGTAAATAATGCTATTGCCCTCAGCAGTAGAAGCATAAACCAGGAAATTCAACAGTTCTTTCATGACTTGAGGCTTTCCTCTGTACTATGAGTGTAGTGTGAAGCTCTGAAAAGGTACAATTAAGTCAAACTTCTACTGCAGACTTCTTCTGGTTTTAATAATGACATAAATGTTTAATTGTACATTGAACTCCTATGTAGGGAAGTTGAAAACCTTGGGTAAGCCTTATCTGTTTTTTGAATCTTAGTATAGAAATTTAAATATGCACAGACTATGTGCATTATGAAGAAAAAAAATAGTTTTGTGGAGTATTTTGTCTTGTTTCTCTGAATGCATAAGGAACGTTATTATCATATCTCTTCCTGACTTTTAGCTAACACTTTTCAGAAATTACTGAACTCAGGAACATTTTTTTCTTTTTGCCAGTGACAGGCTGTTGTATTTTCTGNTTTTTTTTTTTTTTTTTTTTTTTTTCTTCCAGGATGCTTTCCCAAAACCCCAGGCTTCTATTTTCTCCATCAGTCACTAGGAAAACATCTCACAAAATGTAGCTTGGCTTCCTATCAAGTCTTACTGTGTGCTTTTATTTCAGTATTACTCCTTTAATTTCAGTAACCTGGCTACGTAAAAGAATGGAATAATTAATTTTAAAATTGTTTGAATGGTTGTTGTTTCTCCAGAGCTAGGAACTTAAAATCTTAAATTTTCAAATAGTTTTGTTCCTAAGAAAAGCAAATATGATGCTTTCTGTAGTTATTTTCTAGCTAATTTTCCATATTGTGGGTTAAATGCATAGTTGTTAAATAGAATGTAAACAAATAGGTGTAAAATATTTATTTATGATGAAGGTATAAATACCTTAAGATTTTGAAAACAATATAAATCTTCTGGATGTTTAATGTGTTGCTGCTATTTCTTATTCTGGTATAGCTGTTTTTAGTTAGAATTACTGCACACCACATACCATAAAAAAACGAACCCAACTTAAGTTATAGGAGGCAGTTACTGTGATTGTAAGATTTTTATCTGTCAAGGCAATTTTGGTTTGACACATTCTTTGCACCTTTAACCTTTCCTGAAGCATAGGATTACTGATTAAACCACAAGTGCCTCCTGGATAACATTAACCCTCAGGAGTTTCATCTGTCATTTACAGAAGTGCATTAATCAATTTCAGTATTTTGAATGAAAGCAAGATAACCATGCACAGTAGTCTTATTTAGACATTTTGTCTGTCTTCCCCTTCCTCTATTTTTCTGGCTTTTTGCTTCGTATTTCAGTGCAGAACAATTTCTCTGAAACATTATGTGGCCTGTCAGTTCCCTGATCACTGATTTGCATGACCTACAGACCTAGCAGGCTGTGCTGTTGAAGTTACCTTTTGTTTGAAATGTGTACCTCTCTGCTTTGCTGGCAATTTTATTAAGCAGCTCTCATTTTGATATTTTTGGTTGGTTAGAATTAGCCATACAATTTACAGAGAGCTTGGAAGTAGACATACAATTTATAGAGAGCTTGAAAACTCAATAGTTGAAAATTGGTTTTCTTTATGCATCCTTGAAGTTTCAAGTCACCTGTGATCACCTATTTCTGTAGAACCAATAGATTTTCTGCACTATTCTCTTTGCACTTAGGTAGAATTAACTGGAACTGTTCCAAAAAGTGGTTTGTATAAATTCTTAGATATATTATTCATATACATACAATATGTACAAGCAAGTCTGATTTTTCCTCTTTGAAAAGGCAGGCTATTACTACTTCTGGCCTTATTATTTTTTGCCTTATTTTCTTATGTGATGGTATTGTTTTTTACACTTTTTGATAGTGTTCATCTGAACTGAATACTGTGTAGAATTGGAAGGATAAAAGTATGTATGTTAACTGCTTATAAAATAAATGCAGAAGTCAGTATGCTGGGTTTTAAAAAAATCCCTTTCAGGATTTGTTCAAAAGATTATAACTCAGTTCCAGCTGAAGATTTGAGTAGGTTTTATTAGTTAGTATCCTTCTGTCCTTTTATCTTCCTTTTATTGTTCTTTTTCTTCTCAGAAAAACAACAAACCAAGGGAAGCAGAGGCTATAAATGCTCCCATCATCAACTTCTTTTAGGCTTTTAAGGATAAAGTTAATTCTTCTGCTGAGTGTATAAGCCTGTGAAGGCCTGCAGAACATTAGGCCAGCTGTGCATCAAATTCAGCATAGTCTTAGTTTGAAGACCTTTTTCCACACCAGTGCTTAGAAGCAACAGTGTTTTATGGATTTGAACATAATGGGGAAAAACCCTATCCTCACTTCCTTTTCCAGCAAGCTCAATTTCCCTCAATATAAAGACTGTTTTGGATGAGTGCAGTTAAAATAGTTCAGTAAAGGAGAGAGACAAAAGTGTGAATGACTGGGTTTCTCTTGGGCAACCAGAAATCATAGAATTGTTAAGGCTGGAAAAGAGCTCTTGAAGTCATTAAGTCCAACCATTAACACAGCTCTGCCATGTTCACCACTTAGCTGTGTCACCAAGTGTCAGATTCGTACATTTTTCTAACACTTCCAGGGACTCTGGTTATAATGCTTCCCTTGACATGTTGTGTCAATGCCTGTAGCCAATTTCAGTGAATGCATTTTTCCCAATATCCAATCTAAACCACCGCTGGTACATCTTGAGGCCTCTCATTCTGTAGCTTCTTACTTGGGAGAACAGACTGACCATCCGGTAGATCTAGGAGGCAATAAGGTCTTCCCTCAGCTCCTTTCCTGCAGGCTAAACAACCCCAACACTCTCAGTTGTTCCTCAAAAGTGTTGTGTTCCAGGCCTTTCACCAGCTCCATTGCCCTTCTGTAGTCTCAGAATCCCTTTAATCTTATTTTGTCAGACTCTTCATTTCTGCAATGGCCAGCAAGATATTTCATGTTCAGTGCTTGTGTCAAAGCAATGAAGACACTGTCAAGGCGATGCTCTTAGGAAAAAAACATCAGAGTGAAGTTCTGCAAGCTAAATATGTTAAAGGAATAGGGCTATATTTTTATAAGTCATATGTGACAGGAAAACTTGAGCTTCTGAAATCTGCATGATTTAACTGGAGAATTTCTGTGAAGTATGTTTAGAGAAACAGTCATGCTGTTTGGTAGTGGATGAGTAGCCTGTATATGCTGAATGTGTGATTTTGGTCTACCTTATTACTCTGCTTGACTAAACTACCCTTTATCTCTGTTGGCTCTTGAAAAGAAATAACAGTCAGAGACATAATGAATGTCTAAAGAAATTTTCTTTCTTGCTGCCCATACGTCAGTGAATGGCAGTAAATGTGAATAGAAGGAAGGGTTTAACTTAGTTTTCAGTCTGGTTCTTTCAACCTTTTCATGGCAGCTAACCTCTCCAAGGCACAGATCTTTGCAGCACACCTTTTCCTTGGTTATTGGGGAGGGATATCTTTTGTGACAAGCTGTAGAAAGTTTTGAACACCATGGCTGTCATTGACACATGGGGTTAAGCTGCTATAGAAATTTAGACAACTACAAAGAGTCCTGAAGTTGAGAAACATGAAGTTCATGGAAGGGTTCCTAAGTTGTACTCTGTTTGGAGGCAAAGCAGAAATTTGCCCTGTTTGCTCTGCATTTACCAGGAATAATTTTCTTAAAATGTGTTGAACCAGTCCTTGTATATTTGTGTGTTATATTTGCATTGTTATATTTTTCTGTATTTTTATTAAGTCTTTGATCACAGGATTTAAAGTAGATAAAATATGTTATTATATCCAATTGTTTTGTGTAACTTTTTGTAAAACTTGTTGTAGTTTCTGGGAATCAACAAGACCTTTCTTCAGTAAAGAGTGAAGATTTTGGAAATGTTCAGGAGATGTCTACAAAAAGCCTCATTGTGGGCCCACTCAATCTTCGATTGGATAGCAGCGCAGTACACCGGATCATGAAAATGATAGTTTGTGCTCTGGAACATGAGTATGAACCATACAGCAGAACTAAGCCAGGTTTGCTCCTATTGCACATACACAAATACACAGAATTAAACCAGACTACATTTTGTGCAGCTTTCAAATAGTTTTTGTGAGTCTGAAGAGCAAAATGTAAAACAAAGGTAAATTAATCACAATATCCCCATCAGTGTTGGATGTACTTCTGAGATAATTTCAGACACTTTGAAAGCCATTTGTTTTAATCATAAGCCTTATGTTGAGTAAGAATAGCTTACTTCATTGTTACTTTAGCTTAATTTTGGAGTCTTAGAGAAGAAAGTATTCCTGCTGGTATTTATTAGTTCAAAATAATATTCATACAGGATGAAAATGCATGGAAGCAAGTTATGGTAGACTTAAGATGAGTTTCTGAGAGCAATACAGATTTCAAGTAAGGAAAATGCAGTTAGTATTGCATTTAGCCTTAGATAAAAGCAGTGTGGAACATATTATTAATTATGAAGGAGGTGGGGGAACTTTGCATTTTTTTCTAGTCAATAGGCATTTCTGAACCATCAGCTGTAGGGCACATTTTATATATTTTAGTGAAACACATGTAATCTTCATTTATTGTAGATACTATGGATGGAAGTAGAACTATGCCAAGCTCAGAAGAAGTAGCATCACTGGAGGAATACATTCCCACTAGACTTACAACGTTCACTGTTCTTAAGTGTACAATTATAATCCCTGTGGCAGAATTCAATTTACTAGACCAATTGCTGCCCATAATCATGGGTGAGAAGGTATGTATGCACAGATAACGATTCAGTTCTTTATAACAGCATGTGTTATTCGATATAAATTTTCTTACTGGCCTGTTATTCCATGTGCTGGATGTATCACTGAGTTCTGGATTAGTTTGGTGCCTGTGAGCCTTAACTTCAGGTGCCTAAAATGAGCCACGTCTGACTAGTTAGACTTGGAAACTGAAGGTGTCGTGTATGGATAGGAAAAATACTTTTGAATAAAAAAATATTTTAAAGCATCAAGCGAGTGAAAAAGTAGCTCTGATCTTTTGTTCAGAAGAATACCTGTTCTGCAGGTCTTCGTACAAAGTATGAAATCTTTTAATAAAACAGGCTCAATAGAGATGACATAGATTTTAATAGCTAGTTCTGTGTGTGCTAGTTCCAGACAGGATGTCAGCAGGACTTGGGCACCTAACTACTGAATGACTAGCTCAAGAGAGACAGAAATTTCCTGATAACATTCATTTGTTTTATCTTTTGGATATGCCAGCTAAAGAATCCTATACTGGTTTTATTCTTACAGGTCGCCTTCTTCAATGCACAAAGTTGAGGTACTGTAGGGATAAATCTGTGGCTTGTAGTGAAGACTTGCAGTAGGTTTATCTCTTGTGCCAGAGACTGGAAGGTGTTTTATGGGTAAGGGAAGGAGTGAGAAGGAGACCTCATCAATTCTTGAGTTAAATTTCTAGGAATTTTTGTCCAGTATTTCATCTGATAGGCTGAGAGAGCTGTGGTTGCTGATCCTGAGGAAGAAAATGCTTTGAAGAGACTTCATTGTGCCTTTCAGTACCTGAAGGGGACTTCAAAAAAGGAGGGACAGGGTTTTGTACAGGTAGATAATGACAGGACAAGGGACAATGGTTTTAAACAAAAGAGATCAGATTTAGTTTAGAAGTTAAGAAGAAAATTATTTATTCAGAGGGTGGCGAAGCACTGGAACAGGTTGCTCAGAGAGGTTTTTTCCTTTTTAGCACTTTTTGATGCACTGCACTGAGTAGTTCAATGGGTTGCGGTGCTTTTCACCTTATGGACATGGGCAGGTAATATTTTTATAATGGGAGAACAGGTTGTTGTAGGTTTGAGGTAAAGAAGTTGAATTCCAGTGAATTTTTTGGTTGATGTAGTCATTACTTGGAGTCTCAATTTACATTTCTTGAATGAAGACAAGTGTATTTAAAATAATGATTTTTCAATTTTAGATTGAAAATCATATGTACATCAACTTATTGTCCTATTTTGATGCATATTTAATAAATTTTTTAGATTTGTAGTGTAATTTAGATTGGAAGAGATATTTGGCGGTATTCTCCAGGAGTTCAACATCCTGGTCAAAGCAAGAGCAGGTTGCTCCAGGGCTGAATTAGCACCTCTTCTGTCTCACTCTTCTCTGTCCTCTCCCAGTAGGTTGCAGTAGACAGCAGTAGGATTCTTCTCTGGCCTCTTCCAGGCTGAAAGACTTCAGTTGTCTCTGTTTCTCTTAAAACAGAGCTCATGTGCTCTAACCCCATAACCACTTTGTTTCCAGCAAACCTTATCTAGTATGCCCATGTCCAGCCTGTGCTGGGTGCAGTACTCCAATTTAATGGATAGTATGAAAAATAGGCTTGGATGTCTAAAGTTGTGGTATTTATTTTCTATGGAATGGCATCTTCTTTTGCTGAGATACCTGGCATGACTGTGAATACATAAAAGATGGCAGTTTAAAGGCTAGGTCAGCATGAGATTATTATGGTGATAGTGCTTTGAAGTGATAAAAATGTAAATAAAAGTTTTATAGGATGAAATGTTTTGACTTTGCATATTCTTGTACTGGGTTGACCTCAGCCAGCTGCCAGATGCTTACCCAGCTGTTCTCACTCCCCCTCCTCAATAGAGCAGTGGGGAGAGAATGGGATGGGTCAGGGTAGAAGGGAGATAGATCACTTACCAATTGCCAGTATGAGCAAAACAAACCTGACTTGGGGCAATTAATTTCACTTATTTCTAAGAATCCAAACAATATATATTCCCTATCCCTCTTTTTCCATCAGACTCAATTTCACTTCTTCATTCCCTGTCTCTTCTACCTCCCACCTCTTAACAGAGGGGGATGAAGAATGGAAGATGGGGATCAGTCTGTAACAGCTGATTTCTGCCACTTCCTCATTCCCACTGATGTGGCTCAGTGCAAGTCCCTCTGTCAGGCTACAGTCCTTGAGGGAAAATCTCCAGCATGGGCTCTCATCAAGGCTGCAGTGCCCTTCAGGGCATATCCACCTGCTGCAGCATGGTGCTCCAGGGGCTGCAGTATTGATGTCTGTTTTTGTGTTGTCTCATTTACTGCAAGAGAATCTCTGCCCTGGTACCTGGAGCACCACTGCCTTCTCCTTCTCTGACCTTGCTTTTCATGTTGCTGTTTCTCACTTACTGTCCGAGTCTTTGCAGCCTGTGTGGTGTTTTTGCCCATTCTTCAATCTGTTTGCACAGAGGTGCTCCCAGCTTGGCTGAGGAGCTCAGCTGTGCCCTGTGGTGGGGCTGTTGCCAGCACTGGCTGGAGTGGGCTGAACCTGGCCCAGGACAGCCCTTGGTGTCCCATCACAGGGACTGCCCCTGCACTGCCAGCTCCTGGACACCTGCACCCAAGAAAGTTCCAGAAAAAAAGCTGGTTACTTTAAACTTCAAAGAAAACACTGTGGAAAGATTTGTGGATTTATAGTATAATGCCATAGTATCTATAAATAATTTATTTATGTAGATTTTTTTGCGTGTTTAGGTAACAACATAGAGATATGATAAATAATACGTCTGTGGTATAGTTATTACATAATGTTTTTCCTCCCTGCCCTAGAACTTAAGTGGACAGTTAAATGCTGCAAGTTTCCAGCCCCTGCGACCTTTACCTTCCATCCGGATTTTGGTGGATAAGGTTAACCTGGAGCACTCGGTGCCCATGTATGCTGAGCACCTGGTGCACGTGGTCAGCAGCCTCAGCCAGCCATCTGACAACCTGCTTCATTACTGTTACTCACACTGCTATCTGAAGGTAAAGGAGGGCTTGAGATGTGTGCTGAGAAAGGTTCATGTACCTTTAGTTAATCCTAAGTGTTAGCAGATTGCCTGTAAGAATGTTTTCAGCTAATCTGAAAGGCCATAGAGCAAACACATTTCACAGAATGTTGCTGTTTGGGATTGCTGCTTCTGGCTTGAGCCAAGTGTTTTGTAATATGCACTGAGCACTTCATAGAAGGAAACTGCAGGCTAAAGCTCCAAGGTCATTGTGACAAGATCAAGTTAAAATTATTCTGAAAGAATAATTTTACCTCATCCGAGATAACGCTCCTACGTGAGGTAATGGAGGAAAAACCATCACTACTAGTAGTCCTGATAGAGCGAAACCATCACAGTGAAGCTATGCAATCAAAAACGGTTAACAAACAGTAGTTTAATTGTTTTTCATTATATGAGGAAAGATCTCTGAATGTTCTCAATTAAACCTGCATTATGTGAGAGGAGCTCTTATTGTGAGTCTGGAGGAAGCTTAAGATATGGAAAACTGTTTTGAGATGGTTCAGTTGCCATCTACTCTGAGGAGTTTTAAAGCAGGCCTTTGCAGCCTTTTAAGATGTGCTTAGGAGATTTGAAACCTTTTGGGTGCTACTAAAATATAAATATTTATTATTACTAATGTTAATTTTAGTCAATTCCTCAGTTATCTATTCACTTCCATGCTGATATTTTAGTAAGAATTTAATTATTTAAATCTTTATTATCTGCATACAAGTAACTGTGTTTAAGATTGCATGCAAGCTTTTGGTTTTCTGGGTGACCTGTTTACTCTCTGACACATTTAAAGTGATTGGAATTGCAGTACTACAAGTCATCTGTACGTTTTTCAGTTGGAGAGGATTTTTTTTCTCTTCAGAAAACCTTTTAGTACCAACTGGACAGCTTTGGGTTTTAAAGGGTTTATTTGCTAGCTTTAATAGTGGCTGAATTGTTTTGTTCTTGTGAATAGTGGTACAGCATGTTAAAAGACGACTCTACACCAGTTTGTTTGCCATATTGAAGGTGAAAAAATCATAAAGAGTTTTTGTGATGAATCTTTCTTTAGCCAGGCTCTAATTAAGAAGAAAAACTTTGAAGGGAAGCTTTTAATTTGCTTAAATATATACCCCTCTTATATACCAGTGTTGTTATAATTACTCAAATTGATTTAACATTTTATGAAAGGCAGTATGTAATCTGCAAGTTTAAAGGATATAGAATAAAGTATTTGAATTGAAAAATTGTAATTCAGCATTCTTTTAAATTCAGCAGACCGTAGTTAACAGTTTTTGAGTGAAGAAAATATTTTTACATTTATTTCTAGGGCATTATTTGAGGTAGATTTTTGTAGCTATATTTATTTTTTGGGGAAAGGAATTATCTACAAACAATACACAATTTATTTAATATTTACTGAGTATATTTATAAATACATATGTTATAAAATATCTTGGTAGTAATCTAATAGTGTGACGATATACCATTTGACCAACTGAATTTGTTCCAGATATTTGGTTTTCAAGCAGCACTGACCTCTTTGGACAGTAAAGGATTATACTGCATCCCTGTTCCAGTTATCCCCTCATTCAGTACTGCTGTTTATGGCAAGCTGATCAAGTTCCCCAAATACTGGTGAGCATTAAATCTCTACAGTGTGTTTAAGTCATGTGCGCAATTACTTTTGCATTTTTCATAAGTGATTTAAAAATGCCAAGCTTCCTATATATCCCTAAACTTCTCGGTCTCTATCATATTCTGCTAATAATTCTGTTATCATTCATAGGTTTCTTTGTAAGGATAGGTGTCAAGAAACATTTTAGGCCCTTGTTTGGCTGAGAAAACTGGAGCATGGTGCTAATGACACCCAGGTCTCAGGTTCAGTACCTGTATGGGCCAGTCACTTAAGATGAATGTCCCTTCCAACTCTGCATATTCTGTGATACATAAGCCCTGTGGTAAATGGGTTTCTAGACTTTGCAGATGTCTGGAACCAGCTGCCATTCTTTCCTGAGCTGATACAAGACTTACCGAGGGCAGGCTTGGTATTTTAACTGAATAGGTCAGCATTTTCTTTTTTAAACTCAACTAAATAGCAACAAACTGGGGGGTAAAACCCTCAGGATCCCAGACCTGCAGTGTTTCTACTATACTTTTATTTGTTTCTCATTACAGTTGGAAGTGTTTCAACATTGTGATGAGATGTTTAAACTGTTTGTAGTAGTTCAGATGTTAAATACAAATAGTTTTCTTCTGAAAATGGTTCTGTACTTTATTATTAAGTGTGCTATATAATTTTTTTTAACCTTAAATGCAATGGAAATTCAGTATTTAAATTTATTTGTACAGTTCAAATCTTGTGGTCATAAATGTCAATGTATAATAGTTTATATTGATAAGTTGCATTTATAAAAACTATTTTCAGGAAAGTCCATCTTGACAATATTTTGGATGAGATACTAGTTTTCTTTATCACTCATTTTGAGCAGTAGCTGTATCTAATACTACTTTATGACTAAATCCATGCAAAACAAATTTACATATAGAGTGACAAGATAACATAAAAGCATGTTAATGGTTAAATATTTTAGCTTCAAGCATTGTGTTGAATAGCTTATTTGGAAGACACATTTGTTTGTGAAACCTTAATGGATTATACAAAAAAGTCTACTTCTATGATGGTTCTTAGTGTCATATAAAGAATATACTAATTTTTCTTTCACGAGCTATGATACCATGTTAAGTGTAAATGCATTATCAGCACACCACCAGGTGTGGTAGCAGCCTGACTTTGTCATATTTTCTATCAATAGTTTACAAAAGTATTAATGACTTCAAATTAGTTTCTGTTGTGTTGTACCATATTTTGCTAAAAAAAAAAAAAGTTTCCAGGATACCCTAAAATCAGCACTAATCAGAGTACTTCAGGACTTAACATAAGGAAAGGCTGTCAGTTGTAATCTGACATTTAACACTAAGCTCTGGTTAGTAATCCTGGTTAGCAAACTGCATGAATAAATCAGTGTTGAATGGCAAACTTACATTTCTTTACTATACTGTAAACTGCATGTTTAGTTGTGCAAAATCAAAAAAATTATTTTAGGGATGAATGTTTAAATGAATCTGTCATCAGACAAGTTCATGGTGCTGCTTTCTTTTGAGTGTGCTTGTGCTCTTCTGCGTGTGCTTGTGCTTGCTGTGCTCACACTTGGTTTCTTGTGCTTTTCCTTGTGCACTGTTTCACACTTGCCCTCACTGTGTCTCATGTTCCTGATCTTGCCCTTACATTCTCTCTGTTGTGCATTCTTGGATTCTCTCATGTAATCTGCCTCTCTCACATTCTTTGTTTCTCTCTTTTAAAAATGCATTGTATTACCATGCATGCCCAGCTGGAAAGAGCTGTAGTTTTGGGGAGTAGAGGCAGGGGAATGGTCCTGTCTTGAAATAGCAAACTGTCTACAGGTATTTATTAGAAGATATTGTTAGATCAACACTTACTGTAGTACTCTAGTGTGTTTTGATGGTTTTCTCACTTTTATCCTGTGATATAATCTCTTTCTATGGCTTATTTATTTATTAATGAAATAAAAAAAATTATAAAATGAACTTGGTCCAACAATTTATCTAAACTAAGCAACACCAATTTGTGAGTAATAAAGTAGAAAAACAAATGAGTACAGCAGCAGCCTGGTTAAATGAAGTGTAGTTTGAAGTGAATAAAACTCCAGATGAAATGCATCAAATAGCACTTCAACTAAATCAAAATCAGCATGAGAACTGAGAGCTTCATTGAAGTCATGCAGTGAGTGAGAATTAGTCTGGTAGGATAACCTGGTAATGTCATTAAACTTAAATTCAGTCCTCCCTCCCAAATTATACCACCTGCTTTATTTGGATTTGTGGATTTCACATTCCAGAGTTTCTTAAAGTACACACATCTGATACTACATGTGTTCTTCTATTTCTTCGTAGAAAATACATACCACAGACCATACCTTTTAAAAACAAAGACATTTTATGAACTGTTACGGAATCCCTTAGGTAGTATGTTTTGAGTTAGCAGTGAAAATCTCAACTTTATTTCTGACATAAATCAGTAGAATAGGTTTCTTTTCTAGTTTCAGTACAATGATCTCAAAATTACTGTTATATACAGTGTATAAAATACTGTAGCAATATTAATTTTTTAAAACTAGTTGATAAACATTGGCATAATGTTTTAACAGATAAAATTTCAGCAATGTGTCAGCCCACTAAATTCCAGTAAATAACTGTAAACGATCATAAAGTGTTGTTTACCTATTAGATTGATGTCTCTTAATTTCAGTTACTACACTTTCTTTGTATAAAAGAAATGCTCTCAAACTCACTAGTTAAGTCTTGCACATCTTTTAAATTGCATAGCTAATCTGTTTTTATTGGAAAGTACAAACCATCTGGTCTTTTGTTTTTGTCAAGCATAACAAGATACAAAATACAATGTTAATGTCAATATTTTACAACTGCTTTATGTAGTGTTGCATGCCAGATTGTAGAGCAGCTTTCAGGAGGATGTCTAAAACCAATTGAGAATTAGCAGAATATGGTTAAAAGCCTAGAGTGAATGACAAGAATGTTTATTGCCAAACAGGAATCTTGAGAGGAATTAGCTGATTTTCTTTTATTCTTTTGGCTTCAATGTCTATAGTAACAGATGAGGTAATCTGGTGTGAGACACTTCAGTATTATAACCTTCTACCACTTCTAAAATATAACTTCATTGTACTTCTGAAGTACAGAAGACGGAT
The DNA here is from genome assembly GCA_013186435.1 of Turdus rufiventris. Lineage (NCBI taxonomy): Eukaryota > Metazoa > Chordata > Aves > Passeriformes > Turdidae > Turdus > Turdus rufiventris. The sequence goes on from PYHW01009979.1 coordinate 5,481,616, forward strand.
TTGTAATTGCCTTCCTTTTATTATTCTGGTATCTGATAGTGAAGTGTCCTCTCTATATTTTGAGCTAGATATCACTATTATTTTATTGCTTTTCTTAACCTGTCTTCTCTAAAAAAGTATTCCTGACTTGTGTTTTGAAATTTTTCATTTACAGTCCCGTGACAGTTTTTTAGACTCTGAGCTCTGGTAGAGTAAGGTTATAAATGAAGGTTATGTCATTATCCCTGATTCCTTTCTGTTCAGCTTCTTGATCCTGTAGTCTACTTTCAAGAGGTCTGTTTTCTTGACAGTGAGTCCCCTCTTCATTATTTGGATACCAGAGCAATAGCTGCTGGTTTGCTGCTTTCTGGGAAGCACCAGTACAGGTGTTAGTCGTGTTGAGTTTGAGTGTGTGAATTAAACTTTTATGAAGAGGCTGAGGACCTGCTGCATAAATTAATATTAGGACTTCATGGTCTGCACTTGAATTATTAGAGTACAGAGCATTTAATTGATTGTTCTTGAGTTTTTACTCTGTCAGAACAAAAATCTTAGAATAGAAACTTGCAATTAGATCTCAGTAATTATTAGTAAGCAAAGAACAATCTTTGAGAGGATTAATAGATTCTGCAAAGATTCTTTCTTTTGAGCTGTTCTCTGCAGACTGTCTTAAGAAATAAATTTCAGCTTAAATACATGCAGTGTGCTAATCTCTGTCAAGATTCGTCTTTCTGATGAAGAAGGATTTTTGGTAACAGGAGATTTGATTCGTGTTGGCACTGTAGTTTCATTTCTTCAGTGTTTCTATTGAAGTGCTAATCATTATTGACAAAAGCTGACAAAAGTTTAAAATTTGGTTTCCTATTAAAGGCAGTCACATGTATCATATGCTGGGAACCTCAACTATCCAGAGATCTGTCACTTGTTGCACTTGTGAAAGCTATGAATTACAGACCTGACATAGTTATTTTATTAATATGTGCACTTACAGTGCTCAAAGATCACTTAGGAAATTTAGATGTAGTGCTCTTCACATGGAATGAATATGTGCATTTTCTGTAGGCTCTTTTTATGAACTCTAAAGAACATTTACATGACATAGCTGTGCTTAATATTTCAACACAGATTTAACTATAAAGGTAAACATTTAATGGGTCCTTAGAATATGCTTCATTTAGAGTAGATTGGCACATAAGGTAATAACTACCTTTTGGCTAGCTATTATGCAAAGATTTTGAAAAAATATACTTTGCCACCAACCTGAACATCAGCATTTTGTTTTCTTACCTGACTTCCTCACTTTTATTTTGATTTTGTCATGGTGTGTTGTGAAATGACTGCTCTGTACACACAATTTATTTTCTTTATTTTTATTTCTTTATTTTTTTCGTACACACTCTTTGATTTTCTAGCTTTAATATTAACATTACAGAAGCTGAGAACTCTTACTACCTCATTACTATGGTATAGGTTTTTGCTCAAACTTTTGCTACTGTAAAGGTATTTGTATTTTTATATACCTTTACTTCCATTTTCTTCCTTAGAAGGCAAACATCCCTCTCTTAATCTAAGTTATGTACCTGGTATACCATACCATTATATTCTTATTTATAGAATTAATTCATAAGCTTGTTACACAATTGAGTAGGGTCTTAGTGGTTCTAGCCAAGATGTGCACCTGCTCATGTCTGCTTCAGGAGTCATCTTGTAAATATGGTGTACATTTAATGGTATCCCCATGAATTGACAAGGGTGAAAGCAATTAATGTTGATATGCAGGCAGAGTGGTAGATGAAGATCTGGCTTCTTACAGAGTTATTTAGCAGGAAAATTAGGTTCTGCTGACATTGCCTTTACCAACAAGGTACTACTGTGATGACAGTACGAGATTTTAGAATTTGCTGCTCACCAAAGAGAGGATTAAAAGTGTATAAGGGGGGATCAGGTGAACTATCTGCTTTTGCTACTTTCTTGACTAAAACATCTTAGCAGGGCGTGTCCAGTAGAGTAATCTGTTTAGGACTAGAAATCATAGTAGATTTGTGATTTTGAAAGTCATGAGATTCAGCTGTCATGACATTTAGTGCAGTTGTGCTAGTAAGAGTCAAGCAGATCCTACTGGCAGGTAACACAGAGCCAACTATCCGCACTCTGAGCATTAGATGATAGATTTAGGACGTTTTCCCACAAATTGACACGTAGCTATTAATTTTGGCAGCCTGTTTTATTGGCTAGTCACAGCAGATCAAGAGCGATGTCAATTTAGATTGGGTGTGGATTGCATTTCACATGGGCGGTTGAGGGGCATGCTCATTCCTTGGGTCAGAAGCAGAAACAGGTTGAAAACACATGAAACTAATTTTGTAGCATTCAGTTGTGACTATTAGTTATGTCAGTAATTGAATTTAACTGCCAGATGAAAATTTGGGGTGTTCTTCAAAACAGGATTGATCTGGAGTTGAATGTCTGAACAGATGCATTCAGTGTATGGGATAGAGGAGTTTCAGCCACCTCAGCATTGTTCCAGTTAGATCTGGCACATGTTAAAACCTCTTTGAACTATTGAGATATGCCAGCGATAGGGGCTGTGCAAAAGCAGAACACAACATTAATTTTCTTGGGTTGTGCAGAGGTGGTTTTGTAGTACTGCCTCACATGTGAACAGTCAGAACAGCACAGTAAGGAGTGTGCTCAATTGCTTCAGCATTGTCCACTTCTCTGCTATTGCCTAGAAAATGCATTAAAGAACATAATACTAAACCACATTTTAAAAAATTAAATTATTGGTAGCTGGTTTTGGTAGGACATTAGATGAACAGTGACTGACACACTCAGAAGCTTGATTTACTGTGCATCTTATTGAGGAGTAGTTATGTCAATGTAGTGTAGCATATTGTGAACAGTAATGTAGGGTGATATAACTGCTTTAACAGAAGTACTTTTCATTGATTTAACATCTTGCTTTATAAAAGTTCAAGGGGGTCATGCTTGTATGAAGATGCATCTTCCTGAGAATGAAGATACTTAAAGAATTTTTGTGGAACATTTCTAACCTGCAGTGATATGAAACATTTTAAGTTTCAACAAGAACATTTTGGGGTACTTTTCAACTGTACTGTTCTGGAAGGAGCTGTTACTAGTTACCAAGAAAAGCACTTGGAACAGGAGGGGTTTTACATTCTGAGTGCATGACTTGCAGCTTGATTAGTGTAACTACAAATTAACTTCAGTTGCAAATCTCAAGTTTAATTTTTTTTTAAAAACCAAGCCCAGATCAAATGTTACTGTTTCTCAGCAGATGTGGCAGGCAACATTCAGTAAATCTGTTGAAAGTGTACTTATAATCAATGTAAATTGGAAGCAGTTGTATTTTTCAGTATTGTCCATGAGGAGGAAATTCAGCAGGGTTGACGCTAAAGGGTAGTCATTGGGAGTGTTTCCAGTGTAGTTATTTAGACTAATTAATTGTCAAGTGTCTTCAGTAAAAGTAAATTAAGCTTATTAAGTAATATCTGCCCAGGGAAAGTGGTTGCACATGGTGAATCCTGGTTTTTGTAGGTGTTGCCATTAGGGTTTGCTGGCATTTGTACTAGAAACAAGCAAATGGTATTTGAAAATATGAAGGATCTTTAGGATTGAAGCTGCATTTTTATTAGAGACTGGTGAAGGATATTAAAAACCCATTCTTAAAGCTGAAATGCTATTATATAGCACAGATTCTAAAGAAAAACTGAATCCCTGATATATATTTCTTTTACACTGGATATATTTAGACATTCTCTTTCTCCTAGTGGTAATACTATCTGTATAAAAGGACTTGTTAGGATTTTCAGTGATACTCTCTGCTATGAGGCTTTACCCATGTAGAATCTGGCTAGAAAGATGCACTGGCGGCAATTCTTCTCACAGTTTGTCCTTTGTTTCTTCAGCATTTTATCTGCAGTTTGGTGCCCTTTTTTTCTGCCTCTGAGTGAATCTGTGAAATATGAAGAGCAATACAGTCTGTGCTGGCATCTCTGCTGCTAAATAGCACATTGCTAGAAACCCATCTGTGATCCTGAGGCTTGGTGTTTTCTTGTGTCTGAGTTCATATACACGTAATCTACCTGTAACTTTTCTTTCCACTCCCAAAAGGCAGGAAAAAAATAAAATTAGATCTAAGAAGGACATATATTGAGACTTCAGACTGAGATAGTTTCTGACATGCTTGGTCCCTTCAGCATTGTTTGAGAAAGTGCCAGCTGCCCTGGCCTGAGGCTAGTGGGAAGCAAGTGAACAGGTCAACAGTAGCACAGACCATTACTGGAGCCAGCAGTCAGCCTCCAAGCTGGCAAACAGGGATGCTTGAAACTTGCACCCTGAAACTGGTGGTGGTGTCCTTATGCCAGCCAGCCCCAATCAAATGTTGGTTATTACACAGAATTCTGGAGAGCTGTACTTAAGTGTTGCGGTTGCTTTCTTACCTTTCACCTTTTTCTTTGCATCTTCTTTTTAAGGTAATGCCAGGGGAGTTGGTAGAATTCAAAGCACCGTTTTAAAAATTTGTAGTCATTTAATACAATACTTTGAAAAAAAAAATGGCCTTTCATTCATCAGGGCTTTTAATAATTCTACAGGGAACTATATTGGATTATTTACCTTGTGTACCAATTAATCCACCTTCACCAAAGCTGTGTGTTTACTTCTTGAATAAGCTATATGCTTATTGATTAAGCTGTGTAGAATTGCTGATTTTGTTTATCTTTTTATGTTTGTCATCATTATGCTCATGGAGCATTTTCATGTTGCTGGCCAAGCTGTAGTGTATCTTTTTTTGACTCTACAGAGCTTCAGTTTCAAGTGGTAGGCATCAATTCCACCTGGACTGAGGTACCAGAAACCAGAGTTAAATTATGCGCTCTTACAAGCACATTAATGTGACTCTCAGTTGAAGCTGATAACCAGGATAAATGGTGACTGCAAACATTTTATTAACAAACAAACTGTATTTATCTTGATTCAAATAACCCAAATATAAAGGCTTGTGTGGATGTTCAGTTGTCCATAATATCTTAGGATCTTTACTGCATCTCTGTTCATCTCTAGGTGGAAGAAACATTCTGTCCTGTGTCCAGTATCACTTGTTTGTGTATTCTCATGCTTGTTCCCTCTGTCACCCAGAGGTGCTTTTTCTTTTTCATAGGAATAGTCCTCATAGATCAGGGTCTCTTTGGTTCTGAGTGTTTTTTCCTTACATACAAACAATATGCATTCTCAGCATTTTCCCTCAATCACTTCTATCCTAGTTGTTTATAGGTCTGTATTTTTTATTGCTATTTCATTAGCAATGTCTTTTAAAGGAAGTTAAAGTAACCTATCAGGTGTGCATACATTATGTTTTTCATTATGTTTTAATCTTCTAAAGGACACCAGCTCCCAGTTTCTGAACTAGATTTTTTAGCGTGCTGTGTTTTGGACAGAAATGTTAAGAGGGTCATTTAAACAAGCAACAAAAGAGAGAAAGAGTAGACACATGCTCAGGTGGGATATGAAGCTCTTAAATAAACTATGCAAATAAAACCTCTTTATCAGATTCGAAAATCCTTATATCTGTTGTAGATACTTCCGATATCAGTGCAAGAAATGGAAAGGATTAGTTCAGACACCAGTACAAAAATTGTGGATTGCATTGACTTTTAATTGCTCAGATTCTTTTTTTCTCATTATAATGTTTGTGGGGTTTTTTTGACAAAAGCCAATATGATTCTTTTCTTTGCTGATGTGTAACTAGCTTTTTCTTTTGAGTTTAGTGGCTTATTCCAAAGTGAACAATTAAATGCAAGAAGTATTTGGTAAACAGAATTAGAATATTTATTTGATAATGAAGAGCTATATGAAGAGAATGAGAGAATTAAGAACCTGACTTTCATATTTTAAATGAGCAAATGGAAATTGGACTTTTATAATGTCACTGACTTAGTGTGTTGCTCTGAAAGTACTTGTATGTAATTGATTTTGCATATATGTTGAATTTGGCTATGTGTATGTATATATATATATATATATATATATATATATAACAAGAAAAGATCTTTTTGATGTATTTTACTGACAATATCTTCTTTATATGTATATGTGATAATTTTGATGGCCTTGAAGAGTCACTAAGGCTTGTGGAGTTTTTAATTAATTGATTAGATGCTATGAGACGCTGTGAATAGATCAAAACTGAACACAGGAAAGCTATATCCATAGAATCTGCTTCAAAGCTTGCATTATTTTTGACTGTAAAGTAATGCCACAGTCAATGCTTAAAGATGGTAGATTTAGATTTAACAATAATTGTAGTCTTTGAAGTATAAAGTATTATGCATTTACTGAGATTTAATGTTCTGCTTTAAATAACTTTTGATAGCCTTTAAAAGTCTTTTGAGGTTGATACTTAATGAGGCCACAAAATATTAATTTTAAAGTCTTTGTACTCTTTCTGTAGTTATGCAGTGTGTACGTGTGAACCATTAGCACACCTTGTCCATTCATGTCCTTGCTGTTGAATATACCCTTGATCCATCTTTTGCTATATTAAAGGCTTTTCTGGTAATCAGAAAAGCAAAACATGCTTCTCTGTTTCCAGCAACTTCTTTTTAATGCTGTAACTTCTTTCTTAAAGGATAGTGGAATTGGCTTTTGAGGTACTGTAAGGCACAGAGTTAAATCCATTTATTTAGCAGAAGTTTGGATTTAAAGGATAGCTCTTCCAACCCCAACCATTGTGATTTACCTTTCTGGATTTGACAGAATTCAGACACAGAAGTACAGCTTTGTTTTTTTTTAGTCTTGTGTATTTTGTTTGTGACATCTCTATTTACAGCAATAATTTTGTTCAAATACTAATTTCATTTTGCTAATGCAGACATACATGTTCTTACTCCTCTGACTAGCTATGAAAAATTGGCCAGAATTTCAAGTAACCTTTTTTCTCTCAGTGTAAATGTCCTTTGTTCCCACCAAAATATTTTATCTATTTATGAAAGAAAATAAACATCATGCAGAAGTTTTTAGTAGAATAAATTCACAGAAGCTCCCAAATCATAAACCCCTCACCTTTTTGGACAAATTTTTTTACTGAGATCAGTTGTTAGTGTTTACTTCAAGCTGGGGTTGTGTTCAGCTCTTAAATCTTTAGCAAGGAATTTGAAACTGTGTTATTTCCCAAGAAGACCTTTGAACTGGGTTTGTCAGTGCAGTTTTCTTCACTGAGCACCAGCATGTTTGAGCCCTTCTGGCTCCCTGTTTTACCTGCTAATGGCAACCAAATGGTTCTGTGTGGCAGATTTAGAGGATTGATTTAATGGCTGTTTCTGCTGCTTCTGGGATTTTGTGAAGGGGGAAAGAGGAGAAGGAAAGGGAGAAGATGGGGTTACTTCCCTAGACAGTAAAGCAGGCTGCACTGTGGGAAGCCAGTTCCCCAAACCCTGAACCACCCCGGTGGCTCCTGTGATTGGATACACTCTGGCATCCAAAGCAATGATACTGGATTTATAAAAGCTATAGGAAAGAGTAGTGCTTGCTTTTTTTAAATAAACACAGATAATTGTGGTTTGGAGGTTTATGGCCACTGGCAACTTATATCTGGCCACCTCTGGTGGTTTTGGTCATCTGCATCTGTTAAGTTACAGCATCAGGAAGTTTCAGATGGTTCCTTTTTGTCCCCCACCAACAACTAACATTTACCTACAAGATAAATGATAATGATGGCTGGCATAATTAAGTTTGGCATTGCTGCTTTTTCATGTAGGATCTCTTTCTCAGGAAAAGATACGAGGCACAATTAAAATGTAGATGAAAAGTTCTCTGCTTTTCACATGATTGATTCCCTTTGCACTACCTTAATTAAGCCAGTGATTCCCTATTGAATGTCCCTGCTTCTTTCCAGACCTGCTTCTGAATTTTTTTTTTTTTTTTTGTTTGTTTGTTTGTTTGTTTGTAATACATTCTGATTTTTGGCCACTGTAATGAATACTGATTTTTCTCATGGTCTTTATCTTTGGATCTTGTGGAACATAATGAAGCTGTTATATCCCATCAACAACAGGAGGATTCCTAGGACCAAGTAAAAAGTTAGACCTACTTGCAGAAGTAAAGAAACACTGGATGTTTAAAGTCTAAGTAATTAATAAAGTCCTGAATTCACATTGAGGACATTCCATGAGGAAAGTTTCTTACCTCTTTTATTTCAGATCTCCACCCCACACCTTGTGGAGTTCTAAAGATGCAGTTCTCTAAAGATATAAGTCTATGCTTAATATATATGGTTTACACACATCAAAAACCTAAATACATAAAGAAGACTGTGGTCTGCTTGTTTCTTCCTCAGAGCAGGGAACTTGTAATTCATTATTTTATATATTAAAATATATATCACTTTGATTATTTCTGAAGGCAAGTATTAACTAGTAAAAAAAAAAAAAAAAGAGTTTTGTGCAAAGAAAGAAATAGCAATTAGTCACCCATGTCTGCTTGTGGTTTGATGGCAGTTCACATCCCTAGCATCTGTCCCATTGATGAGTCAGTAAGCTGAACTTGATCTAAACATCCTAAATGTCTTACTCTAGTGCTTCTGCAAGTTTAAGACTGAAACCCCCAATCCCTTACTGGTATCAACAAATTTTTAGTTCAGATCTGTTGCATTTTGAGGTGAATAGGCAATAACTAAGCTAGAAGTGATCATAAACTGCTTTCTCTCCTGATTTCTGAAACATTTAATCCACAGATAAAAAAAAATCACCTGATGCTTAATAAGGCTGCTAATCATGTTGGGGGAAATTACAACTTTCCCACCTTCACTTTCCAGGTGTTTGTTTTTTCTTGCACACTTTCTTCTCATGCTGTCTCATAGCAGAGGTCACTGTTTCTCACTTCTTGCTGCTTCACAAACCAGTATTATTATTTGCATGTAACAATCATAATTTTTAATCTAATGGTCATAACTTCAAAGTGCAGATGGGACAAAAATGAATACAATTATTTTTAAAACAACCTAAGTTTAGAGCTTCTAACATGTCCAAAGTTGTGCATTCTTTGCTTAAAAGGGGTTTTTCTTCCCAAGGTTTCTTCCTTTTAGATATTTTTTGATTTAATTGTTTTTCCCTTGTAATAGGCATTCCTTTTTGCTGTGCTGTATAAAGATGAATTTTATTGTTCCATTAAAACACACATTATACTGAGAATTGAGAATGGATAGCCTCTGTTCATTTTCTAAGCCATATTAAAGTTGGTACTCTGCCTATACTGTTTTGTTTTCACAATTGTTTCAAGGAAATCTGTGGGGATTTTTTTGAAGTTTGCATGTGACTGAACACTTTGCAAAAGTGTTTTAATCACTGACAACTTCTATTTTAGAAGTTATGTTAAAAATCTGTAAAGAAGTCAATTTAAAAATGGTAGCATTTTTCTCTTCTAATCCCACGTCTAAAATTTTTTAGAAATATCAGGTTAATGTGTTGATTTACTTAAAAAAAAAAAGTAAATTGGTGAACTTGGTGATCTTCTAAGTTCATTGTTTTCTCCCTTGTAATAAATTGTATGATTAACAGTGTTTCCTACAAATAAGAGGCCAAGGGAGCTGCAGCTCTTGAAAATTCACCTATGTCAGTGATGATGTATGATGCCAGGCAGCCTTTAGTGAAGTCTATAGAAGAGATCAGACATCAGTCTTGGAGGTGTTTTTGGAATGAAGTATTCTAAAGCAAGTTTAATTGTTTGGGTTTTTTTTTTAATAGTAGCTAATTTGTTTCTCTATCATGAATAACTGTATGTTGCTCTCTGAAGATTGAAAATCCTGTTAGTATATATGGACATGTGCTTTGTTTGGCATTTATTTGAGTAGCAGTGACTTAATTTTGGTGTTTCAAACAATAATACTTGCATTTCCCTTCCTACATGTTCCCTTCAGAGGTTTGCTACTTATATTTAAGGAGCTAGACATTATTTCCTTTTCAGTAATAATAGTTATTTAAATGTTAAGAAAAAGGATCAAAATTTTAGTTTTTAAAAAATTAGATATGAAACATCAGACTAAGAAGAAATACAGATTTGTTGTAGGTATGTGAATGAAGCCTTTGCTCATGTCTTAGAAAACCAGCATGCACTTTCTGGTTGCCAAAGAGGAAAGGTGTGCAAATGCTGACTGAAATTATTTGGGCATTTAAATTGCATCTAAGGCACAATTGCTGGGTTCTAGTAGCAGGTTCCTGGTTTTGTTATTTTGGAAAAAATGAACTAATCGTATTTTACTGTACAGGATATGAGTAATAACAAAAATCAAATATTTTCAAACATTTTGCAGGTTCCAGCTTTGCAGTTGGGGACTCTGTATAAACCTCTGGACCCAGCTGTTCACCACTATGTTCTTTCAATCACTTCGAGGTGTTGATTTTACAAGAATGAGTTGCTGTTCCTAAAGTCTACAAACTGAAAATATTTCATAACGGGCCTGTGAACTTACATGGATTGGTTGTATTGGTGCCTATGCATGCCATATAATAAAGACCAATTCATGTTTTTGTTCAAAAATAGCAAAGAAAACTATTTTCTTTAATGGTACGCCAGATTTATTCAAATATTTCAGCAAGTCTGTATTACAGTTTGTCAGCAAACTGGGTACAACCAAAGTGTATTTAAAAATCATTCAATTAGGACAGATTCATTTTCACTCCATGCCACTACACAGCAAGACTTGCTTGTTCATATTTCCTTAAATTTATTCTGGAACTTGTCCAAGTTCAGCTTTAATGAGTAGCCTATCCTGCTAGTTAGGATTTATTTTCCCCTAGAGAAGAGTGTTTGAATTGGTAGTTTTTTAACCTGTTCTGTTAAATGAACATATGTTCAGAACTGCATCTTAACTCTTGAGTGTAAAGACTTGGAAATAATTATTCCTACTGTTGTTGCAGTTCTAAAATGCAGTTTTAAGTAATGTTTTTAGGCCCAAACTATGTGCCACAACTTTTTTAATAAGGTGAAGAGTTTTGATATGAAGTTGCTTAATGCAAATTTAATGATACAGTGTAGAACCACAGATCTTATTTGGTTTACTGAAAAATATTATTTCTACTTGTATTTTCACTTACTACTTGAATATATGTCTTGGGTCATAAAACTTGGTTAAATATAGCTTAATACCTTATTAATGATGTATTTTCCATATTAACAGGTGCAGGTTGGTGGCAAACTTACATTTTAAGATCTTTTAAATGCATTGTTTTGTTTCAAAACTATTATAATAAATCTTGAATTATAATTGTACTTTCATCACTCACTGTGTCTAGTTAAAATTTCCTTTAAGTAACATTTGCTGCACACATGGTACAATGCTTCTCCCGCCTTGATTTTTTTTTTCTGTAGAAAAGGATTTATTTTCAACTTCCTAGTCCTCCAAACTTATCTGAAAAGGACCAGAAGACTTTATTCCTATGGGATTGTTAAAGTACAGTAAGTGTAGAATTTGCATTGGTTAAAAAAAAATTATGTGCTGTTACTACCCCGAAGGGACAATTTTATGTGAAACTTTTAAGTTTTGAATGCAGCATAGGTCAGTACAGTAGCTGTAATATCTATTAGTCAAATAGTCAGACTTTTAAAGCAACATCTTTTGCACTGCTATGTTGTGTGCTGTGATTGTCACAGCTCACAGCTCTTCAGAGTCCCTCGGAAATACGTTCATTTGTTAATAAAAATGTGTTTAGATGGACTTATTGCAGGATCATGTTCATTCTGGAGTTTTCTGAAAAATGTTTTCTACCTTTGTTCCTTCCCAATTTTACATTAGGAAACCCATCTTTTGGAATATTTAAACACTTTGTTCTGAGATACTTAGTTTTAATCCTGCAAATTAGCATTCAGAAATAAGGGGGGGGAAATAGAGGAAATGTTGTGTGAAAGGATAACAAAAGGAAAAAATACCAGAAAGGAAAAATGTAACTTTCATGCTGAGATAAATCATAAAGAATTACAGTACATGGCTTAAAAAAAAATAATACCAGGAAACAGTCTGATGTTGCTATGCATTGCATTTCTTTCCATGTAATGCCTGCAATAGCCATCCTAATATGCACAGCTAGTTTTCTAACTTCAGTTCTGTGTATAAGAAATGCGTTATGCTATCTGTCTAATCTCAAGTTTTAAAAGAAATTAATTATTATGTATACCATTTTGTTTCACAGGAATGGATTTTCCTAAGTACAGAATTACCTTTTTTTTTTTTACTTCTTTACTCATGCAAACCTATTTTGCTTAAATTGGTAGATTACTGAGCTTGGATTTAAACTCTAGGAAATTTTAGGAAAAGACATTCAAATTTTAACTTGGGATGAACATCAGAATAGGTCTCAGGATTATTGTCTCCACCTGTGCTTTTCACAGTACTCAGAGCTTTTCTTTGAGTGGCTAACAGGCATTTGCACAAAGCATTCCTTGTGTATCTGAGGAGCTGAAATGGGACATATGTTTTATGTAATTGTATCCACAAGACAGTGATCGTGTGTCCTCTTGTGCATTTGTATGGTAGAAATGGTCAGAATATGTTCCAGGCTCTTTATTCCTTTTGGGTGTCTGAGTCGAAGTGTTTTTCTTTAGTGGTGGGTTTTTTTTTGTTTTTTTTTCCCTTGTTTTGTTTTTTTTTTAAACCAGGCAGCACCTGTCTCTATTTGTCTGGCTTAATACTGGGTTTTTTTTTTCGTTATTTTTTCATCTGTCTTTAAAGTAGTTTTCAGATTAGGTAACTGGTAATTTTCTGATGTTTTGAAAATGGATTTTTTATACCAGCTAAATTCAAATTCAAATCTGTTTGGATATGTTCTTTTCTATGATTTGTACCTTTTTGTGTTCTGGAAAGGTTCAGTTTCAAGCTGAAAAAGGAAGAGCTTCAGGAGTTTTGTACAGATATTTCTTATCCTTTTGGTGACCTACTGTGCTACAGTTGATAGAAATGAGCCTGGAATGGGTTGTGGCCTTGGTCACGTACCCCAGAAAGATCTGTACCTGGCTGTCAGCAGTTTAGGCAGGTGGGAGATGTGCAGTTCTCCCAAATGGTCATACGTAACTTCTTTGTTTTAGCTCGCTGTTTGGTGTCTGTGACTCCTGTTAAAACAAACAAAATCCAAAAAAACCAATCAAGACTTAATACAACATCTCTTCTTCGAAGGCTTCTAATGAGTTTCAAATTTTTAACAACAAAGGCTGTACCTATAGGTTGATTCAAACTTCAAGGAGAGATAGATGTATTCAAACAGGAGACCACGCTTTCTGCGGGGGTGTTGTGGAGCATGGTGTGTGTTCATATGAAAGGAATTGCAGCTACCAGACACAAGGCTGAGTTCTTCCATATAAGCATGAAATGTTTTTCCTTCATCCGTGTTTTTTTCTGTAAATGGCATTTGAAGCTGGCAGCATAATTGTGTCATTAGCTTCAAATGAGTTGCAAATCAGAGGCAGTCTTGTTTCTGGTTTCCTCCCCCTTCTCAGCATTTTTGAGACAGGTAATCCTGATTCCAAGCTTTATGAGGTTGGAAAACCTCATTCTGAAGAATGCTGATTACTATTACAGGAGGTTACAACATCTGTTTTTGTTTGTTCTTTGTCCTTCATCTGTATTTGCATCCATTTCTGAAAATCTTTAATGAGTATCTTCTTTCACAAGAATTAGTTTTTGTTTTTATTTTCATATTAAAATAGTGAGGAGCAATGGCTATTGTGGATGTGCTTTATCTGTTGCTTTGATCTGAGATACAGACATCCACAGCTGGGAAGTGTTGCAATGTCCCTTCATAAACAGTGGGCAGAAACAGTGACCTGCAGAGACATTAAATTTATAATCCTCAGAACTTGAATGAATGGATCTCCGTTATGTCTAAAAGTGCTGTTGTATTTTGATTTACCTCATAAGGTTCTAGACCATAGTGTTACGTGTGGATATTTGTTTTTACTGTAGGTATCTAACAACTGGCTTAATTCCTCTTGGGCCAGAGAAAATGGTTTTCACTTATCATCTGTCTGCTGGTATTGACAAGGAATCAAAGGAAGGAGCTCTTTTTAGGACTTGAGGTGAATGCTGGTGTATGGCCAACTCTAAACACAGTGGTTGAGAGATGCCTTCAGATGTTTCAGCATGCTTGTTTCCAAACCATGCTTCATAAGTCACATCTGCAGCTTATGGGCCAAAGTATTAGCAGCAGAATATTTTATTACTCTGCTGCTTCATTTAGAGCATAGTGATCCTGGGTCTGAGAAGTGATGTAGTATTTTTCTGTTCACAGTTGTCTTGGTGAAGGTCAACTCTCATAATCAGATATTCAAGAGCTCTACTCCTTATTACCAGAATTTTTTCACTTCATGCTGCTAAAGGTTTCAGAATTTGAGCATCACAAATGACCTGCTTCTGAATTCATGGAGCCTCCTGCAGAGTCTCTACTGCCAGTACTATCTCATATATGTGAGGCCATACAGCTGCTAACATTTTCTTTTGGGCCTAAATAGATTATGTGGTGTATTATGGCTGCTTTTGAGAGTTCCTTTGAAGGTTTTGATTTTGCTGATCTGAAGAGTCATTGAAGGTTTGCATGTCTTTACATTTTCAGTCCCTGAGCATTTTGCTAAAATGTGCTTTTTTTCCAGGGCCAATGGATTTTGTGTGCAGCTTTAGCAGCTTTGCCCCATTTTGAGGTCTGATGCTCAGTGGAACATTAACGTACTATTTATTTTTAAGGGGCTTTAACCATGTTCCTAAAATTTTCTAGAGGAGATTCTCCAGAATGAGAATGGGCTAATACATGCATCAGTAATTCTATTTCATAGAGTCATAGAACCATAGAATTGTTAAGATTTGGTGCAGCCTCAAAGATCATTAGTTCCAACCCTCCTGCCATGTGGAACATTAGAGAAAATAATAGCAGAAAAAGTACATTTCAGTAATGGAGTGGGAGGTGATTAGGGCAAGAATGATAATGTTAAAAACATGATACAGGAAAAGGCTCCAAACTGAGAGGGCTAAAGAACCTTTATAGTTTTTGGTGAATGTAGCAAATCAGTCTGTTGCTTTATTTCAGGTAATAGTGTGTAAATTAGAAAGAAAAAGTAAGTTACTGACTTTGCTATAGTTTTTGTAAAGTATTCTTGTTGATGGTGGTGGATTATATTGTCATAGAGGAATTTATTTCCCAAAAAAATGTCCTTTACTTTGCCCTATTAAATGCCTGTCTCCACCTGTTGCTCCTCCCCAATTAAAAGGTAAGGTATTGAAAAATAGTACAATCACTTAATGAACTCTCTCAACAAGATATAGAATGTGGGCTTGTTTGTATTTTGATGTATGAATATTGTCTATGTGTTTTTTGGGTTTTTTGTCTATGTGTTTTTAGCTGTATGTCATTTAGAGATGCACTCTAATCTTTGTAAATAAAAAAATTTGGAACATTCAATTTCTGAACAGATGTTTTCTGTGTTCTTAGTATCTGCACATCTTTGAGTAGCTCTTATTTTGATGGGAGCACATTATTAAATAAAAATTAAATTAAAAGTGCTTTTATTAAATATTTTAAAACCAAGAGATAATTAGATAAAAATATATGGTTTTTTACTGTCACATTCTGGAGGGAGATATAAAGTTAAATCATGTAAGAAGTTTAATTTCAGTATAAGTAGAATCAGCTCTTAGAAGAAGAAATCTAGTAGGCACACAGTTCCAACCTTACAAGCTAACTGCTTGTAATCTAATATTCTGTTACTAAGTTTTAAAATTGTTAGTTTTATATATATGTGCCAAAATAATGATTTCCCTCTTTTTCTTTTATTTTAAACAGGACCAAGAGAGCTCATGTCCCACTAACAGAATGCATTTTTGAGCTTCCTAATTTGACAGTTCAAGCAACTAGAGCTCAAACCCTTCTGCTTCAAACTATTTATCAGAGCTGGTGTCATCCTGTTGGAAATGTCAGTTCAGTGTTGGTAAATGAAGCTTTACTGAATGAGGTTTTCCAAACTTCAGGTAAATATGTGATGTCTTTGGTTGATTATTTATTTTGCAGAGCACTGCTAGTTAGTGTCGATACAACTACATCCTTTAAATCCAGGTTTTACTTAGCAGCTAACAGACAGAATGTTTTTCTGTGTGTATATGGGTATTTATAGCTTATATTTGAAATCCAGGATGTAAGCTAAGCCACCCAGCTTCACTCCTTGGCACCAATTTCTGGATGCATTTAATTTTCCCATACAGGATAATTTTTCTATGCTTCCTTCATCTGAAACATCCACTTTTGCTACCGTATATGGTACAATGTTATTACTTCAGGATGATTCAGAGGTGAAACTGGATTATTAAGGGCTTTATTAATCAATGGCATACACTGAATTCTTTGAAGGGCTGCACATGTTTCTCATTATTTTGTAAATAAATGTTACTTAACTGTTGTGAAATTGCTGAAGATATGCAAGTGTTGGTGATGATTACATAAATAATGGAACTTGTTATCTGTCATGCTTTTGTGAAACACCCATACATTTTGGGAATAAATTAGGGATTTTGACCAGTTTAGAGAGGAAACCAGAGTTTTCAAGTGCGTAAAGGTCATCCAGAAAATGATTATTTTTTTTTTTTAAAGATTTCCATGCAGGCTAGAATAATTTAGAGCTGTTATTTTTTACTTGTTGTGAATAAACCTGTAACAAGAATAACAGATATTTTGGAATATCCAGCATTGCCAGTCTTGGAGAATGTGTTAGGAGAATGATTTAGGTGCAAAAAATCATGATTTGAAGCAGAGTAGTGGATTAGACCACTGGAAGTCTTTCAGCCCTGCTTTTCTTGATCCTTTCCATTCTTCTTTTTCACTCCTTCTGTTTATTGATGTTAAATCTGTGTTGATCTAATGTTGCACAAGAACTGTTGTATTTTTGTGCAACACTTGGGATAACTGTTTAAAGTACTTAGGTTTTCTTTCTTTCATGGAAGTCACTTTTGTCTTTATTCCTTCATTCTATGTGGGTCACTTAAGAATGGCATTATGACATTTTATTTTCAAGTCCTGGTGTTTGTGCTGGTAGCAGGTTTACAGTCCACACCACGGAGAAATCTGAAAATACAGTTGTTTGATCACTTCAGATGCTCTTAGGGTTTGCAGAGTTTCAAACTAGCCTGTTCCATTATTTAACATGTTTCAGTCAATCAAATCAATGACCTGTGAAACAGCCCTGCTAACAGTATCTTTGCAGAATAGCAGTATTGAGCAAACATTTGAAGTCCTTCAAATAAAGTAAATAAACAATATAATGCACTTATTTTGGTGTTCTCTTGTTCATGGCTTAACGGTTCACCTGGTAAAATTTGCACTTCTGTAGTTGTGCTTGGTGTTAACTAGACTGAAGGCAGCTTTTTTGTTCAAGGCTATGAAGTGATTGCTGTCAATCCTTTTTGTCTGAATTTTTGGCGTGGTTGATTCTGTAAGCCTACTACCTTTTGTTTGAATACTGCTGCGTAAAATTTAATATTGTGCCTTGTTGAAAGTCATCCTTGTAATTAGGGTCAGCGTCCACATACTTTAACAGTAACATTTATGTGTGTCAGCAGCTAAAAAATACTTGACTGTATTGGCACAGGGAACTTGAAATTTCAGTTTTTCTTTTGTAATTTTTCTTTCCTTTTTCCTTTTATTTTATTTTTTTAATGAACTAACTATGAGGATAATGCAGTCAATAAGGAATTTGTCAGTAAACAAGGCACATCTGTTAAACACTTCGATTACATTCAACTTAGTTTCTCCAACATGAAACAAACGATGATGAATGTTTTTTGGGAGTCCTTGTTTTGAGTTTCTGCCTGCCACTGCTTGGCCCAGGGCTCCTTTAGGCTTGTACAGAGTGGCCTTACATGGCTCATGTGTTGCATCTAGCATTAGCCTAGCAAGGTATTTGGGCTCCCCCTCCTGCCACTGTCCTTGTGAGAATCTTTGTGGGTGAACAGATGAGCTTTTCTTGTGTAACCTAAACTCTCAAGGAAAAAAATTGCCTTTTACCCATGGTATGGTGTTTTCCATCTGAGCACAACTTGTTTTTGGCTATGCACAGAAGTAATACTTTAAGAAAATAGCTTTCCATCCTCATGGTCTTGTGGATTAATATTTCTTTGATTGATTTACTACAAATAATGGAAGTATAAACACTTGTTTTTAACTGCTATTTACTGTTTTTCCTTTTCTTTTTCTGATTATGTTTATATTAAGTTCTAGTGTTCTTATAGGAAAAAGCAACAATATACTCAAAGGTTCCCTTTCCTTCACTTTATCCTATTTTTCAGGGAATCTTTTTCCTGAAATTAATTACTTACATTCTGCTGTTCCAAATACAGTAATTTCACGATTATAAGCCGCACCGAGTATAAGCCGCACTCCCGGGTGTTGGCAGCTTTTTGTTCTTTTGTCCATATATAAG
>PYHW01009979.1:5500527-5551956 GCA_013186435.1 Turdus rufiventris
AAAGAGAAACTCCTGCCTTTCTCAGCAGACACCTGTCCTCCAAACTGAAACAGCAACTTTTCGTTCTTTGTCCATATATAAGCCGCACTTTGGGTTCAGACCAAAATTTTAGCTAAAATGGTGCGGCTTATATTCGTGAAATTACTGTAACTGTAAACTGTGTTTCATGAATACAGTGGCCCAAATTTTCTTCTATGTTTACATTTTCAAACTTCTGAAAGCCATCTTTCTAACTAATTAGAAATATAGCAGGACAAACAGCTACATCTCTATCCAGATTTTTCCCCTGTGAAAAGTAAATTAACAAAGCCCTCCCTATACATGACATTGTTTTGAAAAGAAAGAAAGGGCTTATATATTTTGTCTTCTATTTGTAATAGTCTGCTGTTATTCTGAGGTTTCCAGGAAATCTGGCTGCTATAGGCAGATCACAAGATTTTATACTCAATGCAACATCATGCTTGTTTTGTAATTTGTGAATGAAATGTGCCCTCCTATGGGAATGGTCTAGTTATTAGCTACCTGCACAGATCTGTTCTTCCAATTTTGAAATATACTGTGACTTGAAATTTGTCTTCTCCAAGTAGCTCCTCATACATAGCTAGTCTCAAATGTGTTTGCCATTTGTTTACATAGCCTACAACTTTATCGACTGCTTATGTCTGTATTGCCACTTTTTGTGTGTGATTGAAGAGTGTTATTTCTGGGCTTTTTGTGTCTTTGTTGGGGCTTTGTGCCAGGTGCTGTTGAGAATGTTGGGCACTACACTCTCAATACAGTTCAGTATTACTTGAACTCAAAAGAGATATCACAAACCTTTGTAACCTCTCAGCCAAGATCTTTTTTAGCAGTTATTGTGCTAAAAGCATAGTTATATGCTTTTTCCACACAGCCATCTCTTCTAGTTCTAAAACTTTATCACTGAAACTTATAATATGGGCTTACAATATGGGTTAAGATGTTCTATAGGAGAGGAAAAGATAAATTAGGGGAAAGTAGAAATAAAAATGGAAAAGAAGAAAAACAGGAGAAAGAGGATCACCTAATAACAAAGGAAGAAAGCAGCAGAGGAATATAAAACAAGAAGCAGGTGGAAAGAATTAAAGTAGAAAAGTGGTAGAAGTTAAGAAAACTAAAAATTAATAGGAAGACAAGTACAGATAGATGAGTTGCAGGAGGTGGGGAAACCTCAGAGAGGAGCACATGACCATTGGCTTTTTCACCTGCTCACAAGGTATAAAGGCCCCTTTGGGAACCTGTTTGCTAGGTAACTGCTGAAAGACCTTCTATGGATCTAGTTTAAAAAGAGAGCTCTGCACTGTGTTTCCACAAACATGAACAGAGTTTATTGCTAGTGTCTGGGGTTCTGTCCTAAGTTTCTCCCTGGAGCAGAAATGTTATACTGCTCCAAAACTTCTTTCAAAGGTTGTTGAGACTGAAGTTGGTCTAGGGATTCAAAACAGCCTCTCTATCCTCTACAAATTCTTTTTGATAATAGATTAATGGAATGCTGGAAAGGGAAGATTGCTTGAAGATTAAGTCTCTTCTGTCTCCCATCTACTTTGGTCCCCTTGTTCTTCAGAAACCTCTTCGTAGTAGAGAAAGACATTTTACTCAAATATTCCCTAGTTTGTTATTAGATTGCTGTCTTCATTAGACCTGAGAGTTTATTTTTTAATTAACTTGCCCAAAGGCAAGCTGTCTGAAAAAAAATTAAAATTAAAGTCTCAAAAGCAAGTTGTATGTATTTGGTTTCTGACAGAATTTAAAAATGAAGTGCCTGTACTACCTAAAATTTGTATTTGTCCTACATATTAGTAAGGTTTCTTATCTTAAAACTTCCAGTAAAAGATGTGTGCAGTACTGTGACTGATTGAGCTCAGAACTTGTGGAGGACAGATGAAATGAATATGTCAAGAAAGATGTATGATTTTTACTCTAGAAATTATTTATAAGCATGTTTAAATATTATGTCTGTCTTAGCTAGAGGTGATTTAATTCTGCTAAGAGCAAGTTCCTTATTTATAAATGCTATGGAATTTAATGAAACTTCTGAAAGCACTTAATTCCATTGCAATTAAACCTTTTGTAATCCATATATTTAAATGTCTAGTTGGGAAAAGTTCTTTTTAGAGTTCTTAGACATCAAGATAGATTAAAAAAATAGATAACATGAACACTTAAACTACTTGAATGAGTAGGCATCATTTAAGTAGAAGATTGATGCAGACTGCTTGAAATAGTTGTGCAAGAACAAAAAGAATAGAAAACTTAGAATAGATGGGAATACAAGTAACAAAATTCAGCACAGCAAACAGAAAGCAAAACAGCTGCAAACAGCTTTTTGCTCTTTTTCATGGGTCAAGAAAAAGCATTACTAACTTTTTAATGCGTTACATCTAAATAAAAAAACAGCACAAAAGCAGTCTTCAATGCACACGTAACTCTTTGGAAATTTATGTTTTGGTTTAATTTTATAATCCTTTTGGTATACAAGCACAACAGCATGTTACATGTCAGTTAAATAATGTGAGTTCTTATGCTTGTGAAACATCCCCATTCTGCTTTTCAGTCACTATAAATGTGGAAACAAATATGAATTTGAAATACATTGAGGCTCCTACATCATTGCATGTATAGATATTAATATTATTACAATTATTATTACACAAGTAAAAAATAAAAATAAGTGTACAAAATATTAGGGAAATGACATTAGTTAAGATCTTTCAAAGGCTGAGCATGATTAATCCTATAGAGTAATTTTACCATCTATTTTTTTCCATTATTTGTTAGTAAGTACCTGAAGCACTCTGTTTCTAACTGTTTCAGCCTGCCAAGAAAATACATACACAGTCACACATGGCTTTAGTTTATTCTGGAAAACTGGAACTTGCTACCACTTTTTCCTTGTCCTGTTCAGGTAGTTCATTATTTTGTTGACAGTTCGGTTCCATTAATCTGGTATTTTTGGGAAAATTGCTTGCAGACCTTACATTTCTCTACTGAAGGTGATCAAATAGGCATTGAATCCCTCATGTAAATGATGTCTTAAAGTTAAAATAAAATCTATTTTCCAGAAAGTAACTGTAAAACTATTTTATGCAAGATTTCATGTGGGATACCTTAATGGTTGAATAATAAATTTTACCTCATAAAAATGAAATTCAATAATACAGTAGCTTTCTCAGCGCAGTAGCATCTGGTTGAATCTCAGGAGAGCCAATATTTTCCAACTCATTAGGATCATGTCGTTCTGTATGTCGTCAACATTGACTTAGCCAAGCTACCTTTACTTACATAACCGCCAAACTATTAAATAGGTCTCTTGTGGAGTGAAGTCAAATATTCCTCTTATTTTGCTTTTGCCTTGGAAGAAGAGAAGAAAATGTACATACTGTAACATTTAAACATCTGGTCTAAACCACATCAGGGTAACAGTGAGGAAAGTAACAGAATTCAGTATTCTTCCCAGGTGTACATATAAAAAAGGGTTGTGGAGCTGCTGCATAGTTCTTTTAACCACTTAGGAAAAAGACTAAAATAAGTGACTTGCCTTTCTAATACCCATGTTTTTAAAACTACTTTTTTCCTCTTGCCTGCTTTCTTGTCATCAAACTCCAAAACACAAAAGCCCAGCATTTCACAGTGTAGACGTTAATTCAGGTTGTTCAGCTCTAACTTCCTTGCAACACACCGACATTTAATCTCTGTTCCATATAACATGGACAATTTTGCATTCATTTGGTGTAACCTTTCTTTTTGTCTCTGGTAGTTGTTTTACCAGGACCTGAGAGTGCTGATATTGATCAGCCATCTCTCAGAAGCTCACATTTCGCCAGCAGAGAAAGACCGGAGACCTTAATTGATGCGTTCCACAAGAATCTTTATTTCATGCGAAGGGTGGTCAAGCAGGGATTCTCTCAGAGACAAAGGGCAGACAGACATATTTACAAGTTCAGGGGGGATTCAAACTACAGCCAATAAAAGTTTATACAAAGAACATCATCCAATCTAAGTCAAAAGTTCTAAAGGTGAACTGACCAATTACACAAACTGATTTCTAACCAATTATCTTCTAACGTGTTAGAGAGTGACTAAATTCTTAAGGAATTTGGCTCAACCTTGGTATCTAGGAGATACAGTAAGTTCCAGGGACCAGGGGAAGATGGCTTTGGAGGAATTGTAGTATCCACAATTTGGAGGTGTGAGAATTGAAAATTCTGTCTAAAATCAAAGTGTAAGTATGTATTCTCTTAATTGCTTGGGAGTGGCAGGACGCAGGTATATGAAACTTGCACAGTATAAACAGTTTAATGTCTTCTATGGGTGATTACCCATATGTGTCCTCATTCTTCACATAGGCCCAGAGTGCAGTGTGTAAATGGTATTATTTTTATATGTTGTGCATTTCTGTGAAACTCTGGTAGATTATTAACCCTAATTTCAGATGGAAAACCAGCATGGATAAACAATCTAAGAACGATTTCTGCTTTATCCTAACTTTTAAAGAATAGGATAGTTGTGTATGACTTTTTATTTCCTCTTGTAGTAAACATTTTCAGTGATATTCTTAAGTAATGAACTGACTTGCCCTGAAAGGAGACAGGTGGGACATGTAATCATTTCAGTACACAATCAGTGAGTTTTATCTTGCTGAGTATCTGAATAAATCCTCTGCCAGAACAACATCCTCTGTTGTGTCCTGAAATGAGGAATTATCATGGAAGGTATACTAAGAAACCATGCATACACTGAAACTATGCATAATTATGATTGCCTTCTGATTTTCTTTATGGTCTAAATAATATATAGTAATAAAACTTTGAAATTGAAACATGCAGTATTCTGATAGAATAGCGGTAGGCATACTGAAGGCATTAATACGAGCTTAACTTTGATATGGGATGTTTGTGCTAAAGGATCTAATGCACTACAAAATCCACGAGAGCTTTAAAATGTCTTTTGTGTTGAAAGTGAATGTATACATACTGTCAACAGAACAGTGAAGGAGAAAAAGCTAAAGAAATCAGTAGATTGTGAAAGGAATATATGCATGCATGAAATCCATAGCTTGCCTAAATGTATAAAAGTTTTTTAAGCTGAATTGTTTTAGAATTGCTGGAGAGCTTAGTTTAATGTCTATGTTGAAAGTAACAGCAAACTCGAGTATGTTGGTGGCTGTCAAAAAACCTAGACACCTAAGTTTAGAGCTATAAATAGTTCCTTTACTCCAGAGTCTGTAGTTTAGTTGACAAATAGCAATGGAAGCTGTGACTGAGAGCACCTGTTTTGTTTGTTCAGCTGCTAGTTTGATGTTATTGCTTGTTCTTGTATTTGGATTGCAGAGATAGGCTGCCTTTTTGCTGTGTTCTAGCAGCCAGGTACTGCATCAGGTGAAAAACTCTCCTGGGAGGTTGAGATGATGGCTTCTAAGAACAATAGAGCATGTTGAGCCTAAACTACTGAAATTCAGTGGTACGACAAGAAGGCTAGGAAGAACTTAAGTCTTGAATCTGCTGCATAATAGGAACTGGGAATTTTCTGAAAAGCATTCAGAGCACACACAAAACAAAGCTTCTGAGATAACAGAAGGAAAGGTTATGGATTTTTTTTGAAGGCCCAGAGAACTTGTCAAATTTAGAGTGAACCTGGAAACCATCAGTGGTTGCTGAATAAGAATTAGAATATATATAAGAATAAATCATGAATGAGGTAGCCATAATGTTTTCCTGACATCTGTGTTTTTTAAGAGAAATGTTCTTGCAGAGGTGTTGCAGTAGAAGTATTGATGCCAGTCACTGCCATTTCCTGAACACTGCTCTTCAGAAGAGCAGAAGAATCCTATTTCTTTGTACCTGGCAGAAAATAATAGGGTTGTCAGAAAATCCAAGTTGGAAGGGTCTGCAGGAAATCTCTGCAGTTCAGTCTTCTGCTAAAATCAGAGTCAAGGGTAAGAACACCCTATCTCTCTGTGCAGCCTGTGCCACTACTTGACTGTTCTCATGGTAAGAAAACTTTTTCACCATTCTAGGCAGAACCTTTCATATTTCAGTGTATGACAATTTTTTTTCATCCTACTTCTGTTCTCTTCTGTTTAGAGCCCTCATCTCGACTTTTTCATACATACAGGAAGGCTGCTAATATGTCAATGTGTTACTGCTGTTTTTGACCTTATAAAACATTGAAACAAAACTACAACTGAGAAATCCTGACTAGTCTTAACACTCTGTGATGGTGACTCTGAAATCCTTTTTGTGTTCTAATTCTCATGCCAGCTAGATTTAACCTCAGTGTCGATGCATCAGTACATCATAGAAAATAAATCATGCTATTTTCTGATTAGTAAATATACTGATGTATTACATGAGTTAATTCCGGCGTAGAATATCACTCTTTGCTGATTCGACATTTGTGCGAATCTCCAAACTCATGTGTCTCCTTTTGCCCTTGCAATTAAAGAATCCTGTTTTGTGGGATACTAGTTTATGTAGTGAGATATTCTGAGAGGAAATGAAAATGCATACAGGTGCTACAGCACAAAGAAATGATCGTAGTTTGTGGTCACTATGGTATAATGTTTTCTGTTTATAGTTTAATTGGATGTTTTAATTGTGTTTCCTTATCTCTTTTTATTTATTGAAACAACTTGAATCACTTTAAAAGAATTTGGAATGTCTTATAACACATATCTTCCTCCTTTTTATTCAGAATGAGACATTTCAATTTGGAAAGGCACAGATTAATTAAAGGTTTTTTATCTTGATGAAGCAAAAAATATCAAGGAATTTTTAATGCGGTAGATTATTAAGGAATGTGAATAAAATGAGAAAATAGTAAATATAAAATTGAAGTATTCCTGTAAACAATTTGTAATAAAAATGTGCTTATTATAGTAGTAGTTTTTAGGGAAAGAACTGCCAAGGCATAATCAAAAGTAGATAGGTTTAAGAATATGTGTATTTGACTTCTGCTTAAAACTTATTAGTGTCTACAATACTAAGAGTTAAAAAATACTAGTATTCTCTGAAGTTACTTTTATAGAATAAACTCTAGTGAATGGTGTGGAAAACTACTTTCCATTTGTGAGAGTATTTTCGTTCTTGTGGCAAGGTAAGACAATAAATACCAATGGTATTCTTGCCATATAGATACCAGATCATTATGTACTACAATACCAATCTTTAGTCTGATGTCCCACATGATTTCTTATGTTTAAATCAAGCTTTAAAAAAAGATACATATCTTGTAATTATTTTAAACCTGGTGATTATAGATCCAAATCTCCTTTTTAAATTGCATGGATATTCAAGAAAAATACATTCTTCTCCAGGAATGGAGAGTTGGAGAGTTGTTAAGCTGTTAAAAATGCAGACTGTATGAGGAGTAATTATTGTATTTCTTGCAGTCAAGAATAATGTTTTTCCTACGTGTCTAGTCTACCTCATAATCATAGAACATAATTAATACAAGGTGTATGTAATATGGTAATGGTAAAGACAGGGAGTGTATTTTTACTGGAAAATACTGAGCTTCAATTATTGCAGCTCTTTTGCCCATTAATTTTTCACTTAGTCCTATGTGTCTAAAGGCAAGCAGTTCTTTTGGAGGACTATTCCACCAAAATTAGAAATACACAGTAACATAAAATGGTAAAGGAGACAAAGTCAGTGAAACTTTAGGTTCTCAGAAAACTATAGTAAGCAAGAAAACTCTTAAACTAACGTTTTATGCTTTCGGTTTTGCTATTGGAAGGTAATTATTAAGGAGTTAATATAGAAAGGGATGTGTTATGTTACAGTGTTATTTAATGGTATCTGGTGAATGTCCCTTCTGTTTGTGTGAAGCATAATAGAAAAATTGCAAATGGCACGAGCAGATGCAGCTGCTTTGATTTTGCTTTCAAGTGTTGTACTGCTGTAGGTAAGTATTCCTTCCTCTGTGGTGTTATAAAGGTGTGTATCACACTATGTGAAACACTAATCAAAATCTTGGATTCTAAGGAGATGTCAGAGGTCCCTGTATAACCTGGATTCTGGGGTCTTTGTCTTATGTCAAATAAGAGCTCTTATACCTGCTCAACGTTCTCCAAAACATACTTTGTAACAGGGCTGCTGGCTATACAAGGAAAGTAATCAAAACTATTTCTAGAAACACCTTTGTTTCAGTTGGAGATCATCTAAATAAGCAAAGTCCCTAGTCAGAGCTTAGTTTCTTCCTGTTATGACTTCATCAAGTTCAAACCAAATGTGTTTTGCCTTTNTTTTTTTTTTTTTTTTTTTTTTTTTTTTTTTTTGCTTTGAGTTTGCATGCTGAATTAAACCCAGATATTACACTATCTAGTTCTAGTTTCTCCCAGTTTGATGCTGTGCCTTTGTTGCTGCATCTTGCTCATGCTCTTTTCCTAATTCTACTGCATTTTTGTCAAATCCTGTGATAGCCAACCCTTTTCTTTATTGAACTTCTTGATTCCAGTCTTGATCCATTCTCCTTTTGATTTGCGTCTTTTTTCTTCTTTAATACACAACAGGAGACCTGACAACTGTAGGTATGGGTAGGTAGAATTGTCTCTGGCATGGTAGTTTCAAATACTTTTCTCATTAAAGATGCTTTCTCTGAACTGGGATTTATGGTAACCATTTTCCTCTCCCCCCATAATTTATTGCAGGGCAGGGGAGTGACTAGAAAATACAGAAATTAAGAAGAAATGCAAATCTTGGGTAGTGTTATAGAAATGTTTTAAATCTTAACTTCTGGAAAGGGTGTTCCTATTACTATTCCAGTAATTATTCAAATTTTCCAATTTGAAGATCTGGACTTCCTTTTTCTCAACTTGCTGTTGGAAGAAGAAAAGCTTAATTGCTCTAAGGGGTGTGATCTTGTTGAGAAGCTGCACTTAGTTCTTAAAATGAATTGTCCCCATAGTGGAATTATATTGTAGACTTTTTCTGTTTTCTGAGCTAAGTGAATACTGGATGATTTAGAGAAAAAGCACAAGAATTCCAACATTATAGAAGCCAGCCATCTTTATACCTCTGATGAGACTTGGAGTTCCCTTCATATGATTGCTTGGGTTTTACCTGGCTTGTGTGACATACCACAGCTGGATATAGCACTTCTGTCAACTGCTTTATTCTTCCATTAGTTATCATTTTCCATTCTCCTAGATGTAAACTCAGATTTGCAACGTAGCCAAATACCAGGTATTTTAGTAGTTGGAATTACTGGAGAAAGTTTTCAAAGTAATAATGACTAAAAATACTAATAAATTAATCACTTGCTTTACTACAAGCCAAGAAGACCAAGAAGTGTTTTTAAACTGACTGATAGCTTTCAAAACTATTTTAGAAAGTCAAGGAGTCCATAAGATTTCAATTTTCATCTCTCTCCCAGAATATTTTACTTTCTTTTTTGCCATATTTTTAAAGAAAATCTTATAGGAATAATCCACTTTTTGTTGTCTCAATATCAGCCTGTTTAGTGTGAATTCAGTGGCTTGTACTCAGAAGTTATCTGGTGTCTTTTTGTTTCAGTTTGAATAGTGAAAAATACATTCTCCAGATGTGATTGTGCCTGTTGTTTCATAGATGGGTCATTTGGCTTTCTTATTTTGTGTTTTCTGACATTTTGGCTTTCAATGGACTACACTACATTCTGTTCCTCTCCTTGAATGATTGTGTCATCTCAGAAACTCAGACCTCAATTAAATTTTGAGATGCAGAATGACTCTTTTTTACTACCTTCGGATTTGTGAAGAATGAATGTCATCATTCTACAGGGAGTTCAGCAAACTAGTTAAATAAGAACTTGGTTTAATTGTTAGCTTGATAACGGGGAAACTTCTGCACTTCCAAAGGATGACTAGAGTTAGAGAATTAAATAGGGGTTTTGTCAGAGGAACTTGGGATGTCACAAGAATCTGTTATGATTTTTGATCAGATGTGAGTCCAGTTTTACCCTGTAGAATGGACACAAGTGGTAGCCGTGTCTTCCAGTAGGGCATTTCCTTTGCATCAAAAATGTACGAAAGCAAAACAGTTTCTTCTGTTATGATCTGTTACAAGCAAAGGAATTGGGATGAGGGAGGATGTTTTATTTATGTATTTATTTTCTAAACTAGTCATACTGTTGTTCATGCTTCCAAGGCTTTAAATGCAGTTTTTTATGAGTGCTTGACAATGACTATTGCTGTTGTAAGTAGTTATGACTGTGCTTGTGCTCTATCAGTAAACATCTGGCTGGCAGGTTTAGAATTGTAGTGTCTACAGTGTAAAACACCTATTAGATATCTGTTATACTTAATCTTTTTGCAGATTCTTTTAGAGTCGTTCTTGGCTTTTAAAGAACATAGTTTCTGTGTGTATTCAAGAGCTTTTCAAATGCTGTGGAATTGTGTTACGACAAAGATAATGTACAGTTCAGAGGGGTGAACTGCACTATTCTGGGCACGGTTTTAGGAAATTGTATCTAAAAATATACTGTTTGTGCCAACAAACCAGATTACTTCAGAGACATTAAGAATCCATACATATTTATGTCTACTCATTTTAGACTGAGCATAAGCTTTATAGCAAATCTTTGAGGCACTGACATAACAGCATTTGCAGCTCTGCTGAAAGCTGCCATGATTGTGTCTTGCTGTAGCTCTCATAGCTCCTGGTTTCATCAGTTAACTCTGTATTCAATTCACTGGGCTTAGATGAGGTGGTTGTGATCACCAAAGTGCTAAGCACTTGATCTTCTGTCTTTCAAGAGAGCTTTTTATAAAACTTGCTTTGATGTGTACTTCGTGTCCAGGCTACTTTCCCAGTGGGATCGCTTTTATGCCGCTGTCTATTCGTATGTTGCAGTATCCCATATGTTATCAATGAAACACAGCTTGCCAGCAGATTTTGAGCTTATCACCAAGGTAGTATACCTCTACCATATTCAGCAATGAGATCAACCTACTTCTTTAATTCGTAAAGTTTGCCTTCTGTAAATTTGCAGAAAATCTTGAAAAAGTCTCTTCACAGGTACAGAATATTTCCTAAATGCAAGGAAAAAACTATCTGGAAAAGGGAATAGTACTGGACCAAACTATTGTCATGACCTCAGTCTTCACATCTCATGCCCTCCCACTTCCTTTGCTGCCTTCATTTGAATGATTTGCTGAGTTTGAATGCAAGCCTTTAGGCAAGTTTCTTTCTAACAATGTCAATAGAAAGCTGTCCTGACTTAAAACTTAAGTAGGAAAATGATCAACAGAAAAGAACTGGTGATTTTTACAGTATTGCAGTAGGTGCTAAAAAGTCCACACACATGGTTATGAGAGGAAATAAAGAAATACGGTGCAGAAACACTGAAAACACATTTTTTGCAATATTTGTCTATTAAGCATTCAGTCTATCAGGAATTAGTCAGATACTGCGTTTACTATGGTTGCACTTGATGAGAAAATTGAACTACAGCAAAAGAAGCTGCAGAATTTTTGGACAGAATACCTTGAAGCATGTGTGCAAATATATAAAATGGATGATTTTCTAGAGAACTGAATTTGTGCATTTCCCTCCATGTTACATTCTGAAGCTGGTCTGAGTTATGAAGTTTATAATTTAGGTTTTTCTAATACTGTCCACTCTTTTCTAGAACCCATTGAACTGTACACATTGTTCCAGGGCAACCATGAGACTTTTATTGTACCAGCTGGCTTTGTTCTAAGGCTTACAAAATGCTATGAGTATCTCCAGGTTAATTAGATTAATATTGTTAGATTTTCTTCAGTTCTTCCTTTGAAATTCTTGCTTGCTGTAAGATTTTATTTCTTTGTAGAATAAAGATGTCTATATGTTTATGGGTCATATTCCTTAATCTTCTTTGCAGTTTGAAAGATTACTTTTACTCTACTGGTTGTATATATTCGCATGTGTTGAATATAATTGAACATATTCTTATGCTTATTTCCTATGCATTTATAGTACTTTAGAAGTTTCTATTGTAAAGAATGGAGAAACTTGAAGCTTTAAAGTGCCAGTCTATGCTCAAATGGCTATGAACCATAGTGTAAATTTTGTAACCGACTCTGACTTTGCTTTACTGTTGTTTTGAAACTGTTTTCATTAATAATAAGATGTAGTCAGTTAAGTATTCTCATAATGCAAAGGGAAAAGATATGCCCTTCATTTCTGTAAAATACACTTCAGTTTTCTTTTATACCTAATATTCATGCTCTATTTCATTAAGGTAGTACAGAACTTTCTTGTTTTAGCAATATGAAAGATATTTTGTGCAGTTGCACTTGAAATCACGGTTGAGAGCTGAAGGACCCTGATGGCTGCTTCCTGTTTGAGTACTGCTTACGAGGTGGAGCTCAGGAAGCTGCTGGCTGTAGTGTCAGGATTCTTTTTGTAATACATAGTATCTGCCACTCACTTTTTCTACATGTTTTCTCTATGCTACATACAAAGATAACCTCTCAGCCAAGTCTTTATATTCAAGTGTTGAATGTATTTTGTTTGTTGCCATTTTTTCTTAGCTTTCCCCAATTTTAAACATATAAACAAAAAGAGCATCAAGTTGAGAAACAACTCCATGGTGGATCTACTTCAGATTAATGCTCTGTGTTG
The DNA here is from genome assembly GCA_013186435.1 of Turdus rufiventris. Lineage (NCBI taxonomy): Eukaryota > Metazoa > Chordata > Aves > Passeriformes > Turdidae > Turdus > Turdus rufiventris. The sequence continues at coordinate 5,513,133 of PYHW01009979.1, forward strand.
TCTTGTCCTCTCAGAAAGCCTCTAAGATCAGCTTGACTTCCAAATGCTGCTCAAGTCATTCTTTTGAAAGGCCGCTGGTCATCTTAAGGCTTATATGGACTTTGGAGTGGGAGATGAGACTCATAACAGAAATTGCATGCAAACCTTAGAATAGGCAAATCTACTTGTATTTCAATCAACTGCATTTTCTATTAAAAATGTAACTTTTCCGTTTACCATAATGAGGTACAAGAAGTTCCATTATCCTAACCAAATTCCAGTTAAAAAGGTGCTTTTTATGTTGACAATAGTTCATGACTGTAACAACTTTGTGAGACTGCAGGGTTTTTTTTTGATAGATACATGCTGGTGTTTAAGTACAGGAGGAAAATCCTGTTGCTTGTATTTTAAAAGTAGCAAGGCTGGATGATCACAAGGCTCCCTTCTTTTCCTCTTCATTTTGTGTTACTTGATGGTTCGCAACTTTTCTGTTTGAAATGTTGGTTCCCTCAGTTTTCTAATTGTGGCCAGCTGATTTCTGAACTATCCTCTTGTTCAGGCTGTATCTCTTTAGTGCAGTTGACTCTTTCTAGGTGCTAGCTGAAGTATACTTTGCTAGTTGTTTTTGTGTTTTGTTTTGTTTGGTTGGTTGGTTTTTGGCTTTTTTTGTTCTTTACTAGCTCTTTTAAATGCAAGATATTAAATCTTGGTAGTCTAAACACCAGGAAACTGATTTGAAGTTAAAGAAGAACAATACAGTTTTCTGATGATTGTCGTGGCATTCATCAGTGTAATCTTTAAAATACCCTCCCCATAAAAAAACCAAAAAAATAAAAAAATTTTTATACTGACTCACTTATTTCATGGGCTAGTGGAAACATAACCTTCTCAGGGACTTATGAGGCAGCAGCTTTTGAATAATCATCTTTATATGTATTGCCAGTAATTCAGAGATATGTCGCAATTTTAGACATTGGCAAGAACAAACCTCTCTTTTTCATTGAAGGCAACTGGTTTTCATTGTAAGGCATTTATACCTGGCTGACTACCTCAGATATTTTTTGTTTTTCACAAATTCTTACTGGCAAGAGAATCTTCCTTATAATAATGGGAAAACCCCCTAAATATAGACATGTTTCAGCAGCAGTCTGCTTAGTCAAGGTGTTCTGTAGAGGAGATGGCTTGGGTTTGTATGGTTTCATTATTTCTAACTGTTTCTAGCTGTTCATACGGTTTCCCTGCTACAAAAGTTGATGGTTTATGGACTGCCATGTAATGTGGATAGAAGCCTTTTGACTGTCCAGCTATCCTTGCTGTTGGATTTGAAATGAGATTTTCTGGCATTGAAACCTTTGATGTCAGGAAGGTTAGATCACATCAAGGACAGAAAGCACAGAAGTTGACCATCAGCTTTATTTGCCTTGGAATCTGTGTCAGATGAATTCCTTAAGCCTGCTGTGAGTTCCGCAGGTTTTATCCTGCCTTTCCCAGTACCACATAATGTTGTGCAGTGCTACTCTTCTTAAGTATTTAGTTCCACACCTGTTTCTTTGTTGGAAAAAAAAGTGCTTCCAGAGTATATAGGTACAATAGAGCTCTCCTTTATATCATTCTCATCTGTGTTAAGAACTTTTTGATATTTCAGTTGTAGGACTCGGTTTCCCAACAAAAGTCATGTGACATCAGCAGTGAGGTGCAATAAGAGCTCTCTTAGGATTACTTAAAATAGAATGGAAGACTTTGAGTATATAAGGTTGTGTGGCCTTGAATGTGATTTTTATTTGATATATGAGCTGTGACATAGCTTTTGCATGACTGAGATGTGCCTGTAAGCGATGTAGTGTACAGATGGGGTTTCTCTGAAACAAAGCCAGCGACTAAATCTGAATGTGCTCATTTAAAGGGTAAAGAATACTTCATAAAACATATGGAAACATTTCTATGTTTTTTCATTAAGAAGCCTTCTTAATCCATACACATTTTTTATGATTGTCCATGCTAATGTGTCATTTACCTGAATCAGGATTGCCTATGTATCAGTTAATTTTAGTGACATTTGCATAGTGGTTGAATATTTTAAAACCTATTAAATATTTTCTATTATTCTGGAGCTTTTCATTATTTCAAAGGTGAAATAATTATTTTCTCAGAACTTTTGGAAAAAACTCACCATTATGTATTGCAAAACACTTTGTTTAGGAAGAATATAAACCAATAGTAATAGGGGTGTTGCACAGTAGGATTTTAATTAAATGGTTATTGGGATCCGCTGGTATAAAATCCAGAATTATTTATATATGACCAAGAAATCTACACCAAATTTATAAAAAAAAGATCTCGCTACTCAAAAGCGTGGATGCTGAAAATGTGCAGGAACCATAACAGCCCACAACTCAGCAAGGGTTTTCCATGTCATGCTATGTCAATAGGAGAATTGAGCATCCAAAGCATCTGAGCTGCTGTGGTTTGTAATTACTTACCAGAACCCTGTGGAAGAAATGTATGGTATTGATTTTTTTCATTTTATGGGAAAAATAAAATGCAAGATTTCTAAGTACTAATTGGTAAATTTATCTGGAAATTGCAGATCCTAAGTTTTTCAGTTCTGCCCACATATTTGCCACCTGATTTCCCTGATTAGGCTGTGCTTTAAATTTGAAACATCCTTTAGCAGTATCTATAGCAGCTAATGTATTATGAAATGGGTTTTTTTTCTACTATGATGTCAAATCCATAGTGGGTTTTAACACTAAAATGTATTAAATGAATGTGGTGATGGCATTCATAGCTTCTCTTCAGAATTACTAATTTAGCAGAACAGGGCCCTAATGCTTGAGGTTCCTAGGGAGTAGGTCAAAACAAAAAATACTTATCTTAGAAAGGAAGGGTATTAAGTACATTACAAAGCAATGGTTTGTGTTTTCTTTGCAATAGTGATGTCTCATCTATAATGGATCAAGAGTTTTGCTTTGTGCCCCCTCAGACCCATGATTACAGTGGATTTGAGTCAGATTATTTTTAAAATTTTTTTCCAGTCTGACTGTACTCCAATGGAAGACATTAGGGTTCAAGAGACAAGCACATGACACTTGGATCTTGGTCTTACGAAGTCGTAGATAGTATTTTAGAAACTTCTGGCACCTTTTATTCTTGTACACCCTCTTGAAGTGTTTTGGTGCCAGATTTTGATTTGTAGGCATGTTTATAAGGTTAGGGGGGTTTTAAAACCTCATCTGTCCTGTCTTATAAAGGATGTGATTTATTTTTAGGATGTAGGACCATACTATTGTGTATAGGGGCACTATACAGCTTCCCCACATGTATAGTCAAGAAGATATGTGAGCAGTTCGTTCAGCTTGTAGATGGAGATGGAAGTTGTTCTTTCTGAGAGTTTTTTTTCAGTCATTTTAGCTGTTTTTCTGGCTTTTAATGTGCCCACATGAGCATGACAGGCAATTGAAGGCAGAGGGGATGATGGCATTGCCCCAAATGGAGAACACCTCAAAGGTGGATGAATTTATAAGCTGGTTTTGATATCACTCTGTGCAGCAGTCTCAAGCTCATATATTAATGCTTCAGGTTCTTTTACTTTTTGGAAGATGTATAGTCTTGCAGGTTAAGATCATTTATATTCTTTGTGTATTTAATATAATTATTAATACTAGCTTCTTATTGTTGGCACTGGACTTAGGTAAATGGCACAGGATTATTTGTACTTTGTCTGTTAATGTTGAAATCCATATTGTCTCAATGAAAAGGATGTCAAGGTTGATGAAATTTTACATTCTGCTGTACTCTAATGTAGCATTGTGCCAAAAATACTTTGTGTATTACTCTGAGAGGTAAAACAGCTGAATTTTTTCTTATTGACATCCCTACATTGAAAAATCCACAAAGCAGAGATCTTCAGTTAGTGTGGAGATGGGATTTAGTGTCTCGATTTTGACAGAGGAACTTTTTGTAATGAAGTTTTCTATACTGCTACTATTTGGTGGTCATTTCAGAAGATATTGCTACTTAGCCACTCTGTTTGATGAAATTTCTGCACATACACTGTTGTGAAAATTTCATCTGGCTTGTTTTGACCTTAAAGAGAGGGAAAAATATCAACACTAAAAGGTTGGAGATGTTAAGAGAGAAAATTGGAAATGGGAGTGGAGAAAAAAAATTGATTGTAGGAAGGTACATAGGGAGACTGTGTTTGCAAAGGGATGCTGCATTGTGAGGAGTTGTGAAGCAGGCTTCTGTACAGCTGAAGGGGTATGCAATGCAAAGAAAACTGCTATTGATATCCAAAACTATTCTAAGCATTAATGTTATCCCCAGCATAAAACCAGTTTAAATATTTTTAGTAAGACGTGCCATGCTTGGCAGTTTGGTTAGCAAGATGATTTTTGGTTAAGACCAGTCCTTCTTGTATGGTATTACTGGAACAAATAGGAATTTATTGTACTTACTTTTGGGGGGATGGTGGTGGGGTTAGTTTGGTTTCCTCTGTGTTTGTGCGAATAGGTGAGATGCATCTCCTTCAAGTCTCTCTGGCATTTATTTCCTTCTAATTAATTGATTTCAGTGCACAAAAATCTTCTGTTCATCAGGCTGTATGGCTGTATTTTGTACAGTTTCTTACTAAAATAAGTAAATACATTATCTCATCTCTTAATTGCCCAGTTATGCCACTGATGACCCAATCCTTACAGCATAAAGCTGTTGCCCTTGAAGCTCAGCCACACTCCAGGGACCTCTCTGTAACATGCTGCTGTAGGCAATTCTTTGTGTGTAGAGCCAAACACCTTTTTCCGTTGGTTTCATTTCCACTTTCGATTTTTTTTCTCCTGAGAAAGATTAACGTTTCAGTTGCTTGAATATGTAAATGATCTATGTGTTTCATCATCACTGGGTGCAGTTAAAATCTTTGTTTTAATCTTTGTTTCTCTTTCTCTTGAATATGTAATATATTTGGGGACTAAGTAACTGGTCAGCAGTGCAGCTGAGATTGTTTAAGTAGTGTTCTAAGATCCTTATCATTACTTTCTTTTTGTTTGCTTTCTTATTTCTCAGTTTATGCATTGCAGCAGAAATGTTGTAGACTTCTGCTTCAAATCTTTAGGAATTAACAGAAATATTACCTTATGTGCAGCTGGCAAACAGCTTAATGAGTCGTACAACTGTGGTGTTCATTTAAAAAAAACCAAAGCAAACCCAAAACATTATCTGTATAGAAGTTGGAGTAATTCTAAACTAGTAGATTTCTAAAACTGCTGGCAGCCTCCATTTTTAACATTAACAACTCTCTTCTGGAGAAACAAAGTCTGATCATCAGCAAGATTATTCTTCATCTTTCTTTGGCCTTACACTACAATGATGATGTGCTTAGCAGAAGAAATAATTTGTTGTGTACAGGATTTATTTTTCTTATAAATCTATGTCTTGTCTCTTTTTTAATGCATTGCATTTATGTGTGTCCATATCAGTATCGGCATATTAAGATTCAAATGCCTTTTAAAGAAGTGTTAGGGTAGTATGTGTACTATTGGGGTGTCTTTACTTTGTTAGAAATATTTAAGTTTCTTTTTATTTGAAACACTAGATGAGGTAAATTGTCTTTCATAAATCGTGTTAACTTCTCTTTCCATAATGTCCTGTTGTAAATATTTTATGTCTTTTGTGTATTTTCTCTGATTACAATGATTGCAATTCTTTTGCATTGGCAAGATGATCCAAATAATTGCACCTGTGAATGTAATAGCAGATGTGTAGTTTCCTGTAACAGGGTGAAGCGGTGAAGCCTATTGAAAGTTAGTGTTCAACATGAGTTGCCATTTCATCTAGCTGGTCTACACGTCGCTTCTGTGTACTCTGTGAAAAGTTTATTAGTTACTATTTCCTCTAGGAATTAATTTGGACCATATGTCTGATTATTAATTATCCATTCTGGTTGGTGTGTTGAAAAAATTTATTTCCTGTATTTATTGACATTGTCTGAGTCCTGGGATCTACACTATAAAATGTTACGTAATCACTCCAAGTGATTGCTAATCATATGCACATAGTGCATAGCTAATGCACTATGATGTAAATGGAGAAGCTACACATTTATTTATTCTATGATATTACTGAACTTAAAGAGGATTTTTCCCTTGCTCCCTTGCTTATATGCATGTCATTTGAAGTTTCAATACTGTGGTTCATTTTGTGTTTGCCAGGTAGGGGCTTCTTAGCACTGCAGAGGTAATTTCTGTTCCTTTGTGCTGTAGTAGCATAACGGAAAGTCCTGAAAGAAGATGTAAATTAAAGCTTAATATAAAGTGTCTTGTTTGATTGTTGGGTGGAATCCCACTTAGCCTGACTTACCATTAATTCTTTGGTAATTTCTTGTAAGATATCCTGTTGATCCAGAAGAAATAATTGAGTTCTTCACAGTGAAGGGTTTATTAGTTGAGCTTCATTTGGCATCCTGAGAAGAACCACAAGCTTGCCTCTGGAAGTAATAATTACAAATGAGCAAGAATACTATTGTTACAAATGTAGTATTTTTAGTTTTGTTCCATAAGCAATCATCCTCAGAGCAGAATTAGCTTGGATGTGGATAATCCAGATACAGACTAGGGAAGGATTTGATCCTCTCCAAAAGTCAGTCAGTGCTGTTGCATGGACCCTCTATCTCTAACTGCTGCAATGCTAGCATTTATGTGCTGAAGATATGTACAGTAATTTCACTATTACAAGCCGCACCATTTTGACTAAAATTTTGCTCCCATCCCGGAAATGCGGCCTATACTCAGGGGCGGTTAATATGTGAATAATTTTCTACATTTCCAACCCTGGAAGTGCAGCTGAGGTGCCGAGCCGGGCACCTGCCAGTAGAACCCGGCTTTACGCGATTGTTACAAATTGGTTACTTTGTTTCGCGGTGGGTGGAGCCGGGCTCCGTGCCAGCAGTGCAGCCTGGGGGGAGGCGGGGGCTCCGTGCTGCCATCCCCGCAGCCTGGGAGGGCTGTGCCCCCCTGCCACCGTGGGGCAGTGCCAGGTCAGGGTGAGCGAGCCCAGAGGCGGCGGCTGGCCCCGAGCGGCCCCACCGAGCAGCAGCGCTGAGCTGGGCCACCTGGCCCTGTTTTCAGCCACGAACGGGCTGAGCCCTCGCGACCTGAGCCGAGCCAGTACACCCCACCATCCTGCGATTCTGTCACTATTTGGCAACTTTGTTGCACGTGGGTCCTTGCTGTGAATGACAGAGCAGCTTATAATCAGGTGCGGCTTGTGTACGAACAAAGAATGAAATGTTGCCGACACCCGGAGATGTGGCTTATAGTCAGTGCACTTGTAATCGTGAAATTACTGTATATCCATTAGAAGTAGGCATACATTTTTGTTTGTGAGGAAAGCACCTCATAAGAAGAAATATTATGTGGTGTGTGTTTCTTTCTGGGAAGTGGCTGGAGACTATTGAGCAGGAATAGTTAATGTGAGGTCGGTAAAAAATGTGCGGTGAAGAAGATTCCATGTTAGAATACAATGTTCTAGACATGAATGTAATCTTTCTGCTGTTGTAGTAGGGTATGCTTGTGGCTATAGGACAAAATTAAGGCAAATGAAAGAGCAAACCTCCTTGTAGTATTTATTATGTTCCAGTTTTTGTGCATTGTAAACAGAGAAGATATTTTCTGTCTGTGATGTGCTAAATATTGAATTAATTTCCAAAGGAATGTCTGCTTTTCATTTTTAAGATGGTATTGTATTTAATGCATTCTAGGCATGTGAAAATGATTATGGAAATGATCATGGAAGTGATCTGAACTTCACTGCCACTTGGGTGTGCAGTGTAACTTATGTTAAAGACTAATGATGTTCAACACTTCCACTAATAAGGACAGTTCTTTGTTGAGCACAATAATCCCATTTGATTTGTGTTTAGAATACTTATTTTTTTAATTGATACAGAAATTATATTCTCAGTATTGGAAGCTGAATTGAGATTTTCATTGCTGGCTTTTTAATGGTTTTATGTGGTGAAACTGATTTGTCTGAAAAGAAGTTCCATTAATGGAAGGGCCCATCTCTTTTATTTCCTCATTCCACCACCCTACCTCCCAGTATCAGAGTTCCAATTTCTATAATAGCATTTTTCCAAATATGTAATAAACTGGTTTTAGGGAGCAAACAGAAGACAGTAGCTCTTCTGATCTGGACTAATAGAAGGGCTGTTGCCACTTGTCTTTTCTCTTACAGATTGGTTTTGATGCCATTTAGTTACTAATCTCTTACATACAGATCTTCTCATTCTGCTGATGACTACAACTATCAAAATTGTGGCATGATAATCCCTCTGGAAGAATAGTAGTGGCTCCTTATGGTGGGGCAGTGTAAAAAATGACCTGGACTATTGACCATCCCTCAGTTTACTGTTAACTAATTATACTAATTGGAAAAGTTTGTTAGTTAACATTGTTCAGTCATAAATTAACTTGCTAAAATGCAGTGTGTGAAGAGCTGCCTTTGGACAATTTGAAGGGCTTAGGAGAATTGAGTTCTTAGCTCAAGACAACAGCTGGCTGGACTGCTAGAAAGAAATTGATTTTCTCCTGTGAGGTCTCTGTCTAAAAGTCCAACGGAAAAATACTAGTTGTCATAGTTTTATTGATGCAAAAAAGAGACTATGCAATTTGTTACTGTATAATGGAGAAATGTAGTTGTCTTTAAGGATTTAATTTAGCTGGGCTTTAACCATATATTTATAATTAAAATGTAAATAGTTAGCAGTGCTAGAGGAGTAAATGGGTTTCTAAGATTAATTATCTGTTTGGTTCTTTAATACTTCAGGATAATAGAGGACAAACAGTGTTTTATTTTGGTAAATAAACTTCTTCATTTGTTTGTTGAAAAAATTATACTTGACTGGAGTTAAAGCTTTAGAAATGTATTTCACCAATATATTTACCAGGAGAATTTTTTTTTTCTCTTAAGAAAGCATTAAATGAAATCCACATCTTAGGTAAGTGATGTTATGAAAGGAAACTATTTATCAATGCACATCTGATACAAGTAGGTAGAATGCTAATGCTTTATCCTCTTTTCCTTACAGAAGTCTTTCCCCTGGATCTTTGAGTAAGGAGCATGAAGTTAGAAACTTCATTTTATTGTGGAAAAAAACAAAGAATATTTAGTTTATTTATCAAGTTACTTTGCCTTAAATAGTATTATGAAATACAAAACAGTGGTTGTCGCTTACTGATTCAATTAACAGTAGATGTAAGAGATACAATTTACTACCAAAAAAAGAGGAAAATCTCAAAGATGAAGCAGTTGTGTAGTTTCCAAGCAAGTAATACAGGACACATTTAAAAAACATAAGAAATGGTTTAATTTCATTAACTGTGGTCTAATATGTTGTGCATCCCACTCTTGGTAAACCACAGCGGCATTTACTGGCTATTGCTTCAAAGCACTACTGGTTTTCATCCCTTTCATTGGCCAAATGTGTCATAAGAGCATTAACTGAAGTCTGGAAAACAGTTCTCATGGATTTTGCTTTAATGATAAATCTAGCATATAGTACACTTGCTGATATAATCAAGTGAATGGAATTTCCAAAATCTTGACTTAATGTCTTTTAAGTATGAAGCAATAATGTTTTTATGAAGTAGCTTTTAAATGGCATTTGTTGAAGTGGAGAGCAGCTGGATTAGAAGGGTCTGTTTCTAACTGCAATCAGCAATGATCATAGTATCATATTACAGTCACCCTATAAAATAGCTTGTATTTTAAGAAGAATATGGGGAAAAAAAGGAAGGTAGAATGGAGAGAAAAGCAAGCATGGTGTGTGTGATGGCCAAAGGGGTCTGGAATTGGTTACAGTTGGGTAACGTTGCTTCAGTGTTTGGGCAACAGTAGTATAGGAAGTTCTTTATCAATTATTGGGTTTTTAAAATGTTTTGGAGATACAATCAACATGCATTTCTCAAGCATTTGAATAAGAAGAGTGGCTTTTCAGTTCTAATATTTACCAGGATAAAGTTCAATTAAGATAATGACCATAATAGTAGAACCTTTTGCACTTCTTTCCTTTGTTTCTCTGTAAAACAGTCTTTTTTACCCCTTTTGCATTTGTATCCATTTGTGTAAATGGAATGTATCTCTGCACAGTCCATCTTTTTCAGTTGATTGACTTTGTGAACAGGGAAAATACTTTCTTTTGCTTCTAACAGAACGCTAAATATGTTAGTGATGGTGTGTTCTAAAATTTGTCACTGCTGAGTTTCAAATTTTAATTTAGGAAACCTTTGTATTCTTCCAGTAATTGTTTATAATTCTCTTCTTTAATGTATAGTATCAATGAATTAACTGCAGGAATTTTCTGTTCTTGCTGTTTTAGTAGTAGCTTGTCATTTTCCTGCCATAGGCAAGGTGTTATCTACTTCATAAATTATCAAGACCTGGTTGCTTAACATTGCACAGGAATGCACAGAATTTTGGAGACATGAAATGCTCTTACTAGGCTGTTGATCAGTATTCTTGAATACTTCCCAAGTGGGGCTCTTCTATACTTTAGATTGTATTAATTTATTTTTTAAAAATGATGTGCTATCTGCAATAAAAAATGAATTTCAAAAATGACTTTATTTCCTTAGACTTTTGGCTTTTTATTTGTTTCTAAAGGGTTTGATACAGTCTTAGACAGGATCTGATTAAGACATGCATAATACAACTGTACCTAAAATGCCAGCCAGCTAAGGCAGGCAAATTACAGAATATGAGTTTTAAATTAAAAGAAAGGAAAAGTATAGATTATTTGATTGTGAAGAAGGTCTAAATATGGTTTGACTGGTGCAAACAAAAATAATATAATCATCCCTGCCATATATTTGTGTAGACACATCCTTAATCATAGGAACTGTATTTCCCTATCCATTACTTCAAGTACAGTAATTTCACGACCATAAGGCACACTGGATTATAAACCCCTGGACTCGCCTCCACCCGGCAGCCGTGGCCCTGCCGGCTCCCCCTGCAGCTTGCGGCTCACACTTCCAGGTTGGCAAATTTCTGAATTTTCCCCCATATACAAGGTGCACCAGACTATAAGGCGCACTTCCGGGTTCAGGTGAAAATTTTTGTCAAAAGGGTGCGCCTTATAGTCGTGAAATTACTGTAAGTTCATTTTATTTCCTGGAAAACAGCTTTTGTTGTAAGTGCTTTGCTTACTTGAGGTCTCTAGACAAAGAAGAGAGAATTTTTTAAATTGGAACAGGTTATCTTGGTTCAGACCACATTCAACACCATACATATAACAAGGCTAAGCCAAGTCGCAAATTTAGTCTGCTCAGGGAAGTAGATCCTGGTGTCCTGCTGGCTTTTATGGACTTCTTCTTTTGCAGAGCGAGCTCTTACTATTATGAGAGCGTTCAGGGCTCTCTTTCCTTGTCTTCTGTCTCTTACTAGGACATTCCACCCCTCACCAATCCCCCTGTCCTTCTTGCTCTCTTTCTCTCTTAAATTTATATTCTCTTGATTCACTACGTAATATTATTACTTAAAAACTGCTAATTCTGCTTTGAATTTTTTTTGGTAACACTTTCACAAAAACACTTTATTTAAGATGTCCTGAGAAGTCACATTTCTGGAAAAGCACAGTTTTGCTTTATGGATATCAACATATTTTGCTCTATAATATTGTCGTCATTTTTAGCTCTTTTTCAAGAAAGATACTTGAAGTTTTTTTCTGGAGTAGGGCTAATTGATTTCTTGTAAACACTAAGGTTATAGGTCATTTTAAGAAAGCCATTATTGTTGTTTTGAATGTAGTTTCTTCATCAGTGGTATAGTATGCCATAAAATCTTGAAAACTTTGCCTTCAAACCATTGGTCAGGTCATGCCATATTCCATTTGTTAATGTATTTTTGATATGGACTCTGCCTTCTGTTTACCAGATTAGTAATTCCATTTTAAAGCTTTGTACATATATTTATGTATGTATATGTATTCCTGAAGTTACAAATTTTCTGTTTTGATTTGGAAAGATAGTTGTTTCAATGAAAAGGAGTAATTAGCTTTGCCTTTTACATTTACACTATGTTGGAAGAAAAGAGTTAAAAGTGGAAGAGTGGTGAGGAGGTTAGTAAATTTGCTCAAATGACCTTGTTGCTGGGAATGCAAAAAATACTTTGGTAGGAAAACTCATTTTCTTATCCCTAGTGCTGTTCATCCTTTGCCTATTTTGAGAAGTTGAATTCCCGTGTAGAGATAACATACTCTGACAAACATGCCCAAGCCTCCTGCTGGGACAGAGTGAGAGAACAAAAGCTGAGAGATCATAAAAGCTCAGCCTTGTGATAAACTACACATGTATGAAGCTCTTTGGTATATTGGGGCAGGAAGTGCTCCTGCTATCTGCTGGGATGAGCTGAGTCTAACAGAGCTCGTGTCCCCATGTGCCTCTGTCTGCTGAGATGAGCTGAGCCTAACAGAGCCTGTGTCCAGGTGTGTCTCTGCCACCCAGCATTGTTAGTGATGGAATGGAGTGAAATAAATCTATTCTTTGCATTTCAGCTGTGGTTTGATATGGTCACCCTAGTTACCTGCATGTGTTGATTCTTACCCCCTGTATTCTAGGTAACCATTTTTTTTTGTATTGAAGTGTTTCTTTTTGATTTTGTTATGACATGTTTTAGTGGCTTTTTGTACTGAATATGGCTGAGTACTGTTCATCTGAGTCTTTTCAAAATTTACTACAACCTGTTTGGCTTAAAAAAACAGCTACCACTACACACATGAGGAAATGACTATGTTGTTGGTAGGTATCAGTAATTATAATGATTAGATCTTATGTTGCCATAATATTAACGTAACCTTCCTGTACATTTCTGAGCTCCCAGTAGTGATATTCCTGGTGGATGACACATACTTGGTCTTGAAATGTCATTAGGTCATGGGTCACTTAGGAAAGTGACCTTTAGGAAGCCCCTTCTCTTCTTTCTTGAAATGATGCAATTTGCAATTAACTTAATGAAGCAGGGGCAGCTGCGAATGGATTTCTGCTCAGTGTTCCCAGGTGCTGCCAAAGTCCTGGTGTATGCAAGTAAAAATGTGGTTATGTTCTCTGTGTGCCAGTCAGTGTCTACTGTATCAAGGCGTTGAACTCACATCTTCCCCTCAGCACATGAAATTTGAAAGAGCTGTTATGAGTGTGTAAACATGTCACCATCAGAAAAGAGAGCAGTGTGCAAGGTATGGTAAGTTTTTGTGTTTCCAGACAAACACCAAAGAGAAGTAAGCACAGGTGCCTGCATATTTGAACTCGAAGTTTCATGAATGAAATTAGTCTAGGATTAGTCCTGATAGTGTTCATAGTTTCTCATCTTTTCTGAGGCAATTTTTAAATGCTAAAATACATACCATACAGTGACCATTCTGAATAAATAGGTGGCAAATGAATTTTAAAATTTTGTTTGTTTTTCCTACTGATTCTTTTTATTCTTGATTTTGACATATGAAATTTCTTAAAGGAAACTTGCATAAAATTAAGTTTACTACTTTTCCTGCTTGATTAAAATATTTTTAACATCTGTATGACCACCGTGAAATTCTCTGGATGCTGATGTCTTCTAAACAGTACTGAGAGAAAGTAATTTTAGTTGAGTTTTAAAATTTGTTAGAATCAGTTTAAATAAGCAAGTTAATCACAGCAGTGTTCATTCTGCACTTATCTTTATCAAGTGTTATTAGGAATTCACCTGTGATCTAAGCAGTTACAGCAAAAAAGAAATAGAAAAATCTTATGTGGCTATAGTAAATGTGACAAAGCGTAATATATAACTAGTAAGAAACTTTGATATACTAACTATAATTGATTCCAGCGATTTGTCTGTTAAAGCCAATGCAAATAATTGTAACATCTGTCAAAAACCAACCACTAGCATGAAAACCTTTTAACATTTTGCACTTAATAAACTATTTCATACATAAACTACCTTATTGTTTATATTAAAAACTAAAAAATATTCAGTCTGTTCCAGCCATTCTAACAAAAACTTTAATAAGTAGACATTGCATAAAAATGACACAATCCAGCAGTTATTTGGTAAGGCCAGCATAATCATAAATTTACCATCCATGCTTTTCCAAAAATACTAACCCATATTGTTCTCTCTGGACCTGTTGCAGGGATGACTAATCCAGCTGCTGAGGTCTCCCTTTATGTGTTTGATGGAACACTTGGCTTGCTAGACTACAGCTGTGTGTTTATGTGCAGTGCACACCTGCAGGGGCCTGACAAATAGCTGTAGTATGCAGAGTATACAAAATTACCCTGGCAGTGCTGCAAATAAGGAAGTTTCTGTTTTGAAGTCCATATGTGTGTGAGCTTGAGATGCCAGCTGGGGTATTTATGTTGCATTGCACAGATGTAAAACTGCCAACTGATTTTATACCAAATAAAGGCTAATCTTTTTATACATACTTGGTGTCAGAGTTATGAAGTGGTACATAAGAATGTTCTCACGACTTAGCTCTTTTAAAATAAAAGCTGACATTAAAAATGCTCGAATGCACAATATGCATAGATGCTAAAGATAAAAACGTGCTGTATTTACTTAGATATCTGCTGTAGCATGGTGTTTTAAAGGTTTTATTGTTGCTGATGTATAGATTTTAGCTGTACATAATCAGGACTTGATTTATTGTATACATATACACTATGCTATATATTCTTTTTTTCCAGGAAGTCACTTCAGCTCTGTGGTGAATCCAGTTTATGGGTTCTGAAATGTGAAAACCCAGTTTACATAGCTACTTAACTTGAAAGCTTTGCTTTCCTATTTTCAAATGTTCTTGAGCACAGTGATAATTTTCCATCAAATGTAATATGTGTTTTGAAAACTGTTATCATTGTTAGTAAACCTTGCTTGTAAAGATATTTTTAAAGGTAATACTTGTTTCCAAATACTAAAGACATTAAAATGGAAGCACTAATTTAATTTGCTGAAGCTAGCAAATAGCACAGATAGGAGTTCAGATAGTTTGATGATTTTAGTCAGTAGCTTGGCTTTTGGTATGAAGTGGTTGTAAAGACAACAAGGTGAAATTAATAGTTTGTTTTGGGTACTTAAGTACTGCATGCTTAATCCTTTTTAAATGCCTAAAATGAAGGCTTAGTGGGGGTGAGAGGGTTAATGTGCAGATGTGAAAGTGGACAACTTTTGTGCTTTTGACTACTCACTGGAAGTTCTCTAAGTACTTAGCTACTTTTTTAGGCTTAACACACTTTCCCTTCAATTAATTTTTTTTGCATTACTGTGTGAAGCAATTTTAGTAATATTTTTAATTTGTTGTTTATTCTGGACTACTAAAACATTTGAAGATGTGCAGAATTCTGCTTTGGTGTCCTCTGTCACTATGTATGCTTGAAACACATTTATGCTACGTGTGCAAGAACAAAGGAAATGGGAGCAATGTTGAATTATATCACTATAGAATGTGTCCCAAAGGACTTAGGAATTTATTTTGCTAAATGTAGTGCACAGCTTAGAACTGGCTAGCCATCACACACAGCTCACCAGGCTGGTGGAATTTTTTTAAAGCAAAAGAATTTAATACATATGCACATATGCATGCACATGCTCACCCTAAGATCGCAGTCTTGGGCTTCTTGTGCAAGTATCCCCCAGAAGCTCAAACATTATCCAGGTTCACATGGTTTAGAAACAGAGCTTTTTTGATGACTGAATTTTAGAGCAGGAACCTCAGGCATTACTATTAGTTACCTGAAGAGGTGAGCTGTACCCCCATAATACTGCCAAGGCATGTCCTCCTGGCTGACATAATAAGGGTGCCTGTGAGATGCTCAAACTGCCATTAACTGCTGTGAACTATGAGCAGAGAGGGCTGGGAAGCAAGACAGAATGCCAGATCTCAGTGAAACGTGGAAATGCTTCAAAAGAAGTTACTTCTGCTAGATAAATATAGGAAGTCTTAATTTTTGTTATAGCCTCCATTTGGGAAGTATATTCAACACAAAAAGAGCCGAGAATTCTGTTGTTGGGGGGAGAAATAGGTTACAAAGATGGTTGAGTTATTTTGTGGCAGGACCAGCTCTGTTACAGAAGGATATCACTTCAAACAGATTGCCGCCACTGCAGGTTGCAAACACACAACTGAAGGCTTCTAGTTCTCAACTCATGCACAGATGTCTTTCAATAAGTTTAGCCAGTAATTTCTTCAAATTGCTCAGTTTATCAGCAGCACATGTCATCAATCCTGGAGTGGTTGCTCAAGTCAAACTACAGAATCCTTAGCTTACAGACACAGCTGCAAACAGGTGAACAGGCAGAAAGTAATTTGTGCAGCTTGGTGGCTGTCAGACAAAAGACAGACAATCTGTGTTTAAAACAGATTGCAGGCCTTGCATGAGCCAGACAAAAGGGATTTCTACAACTGCAAATAATTCCAAGGTTAACATATTTTCCTTTCTGCCATTAGGTGATTTGTTAAAATTGGAAACAATGAGCATTATAAATCTACACAGAAACTAGAGATAAGATGAAAGAGAAAAACAGATCACCAAATAAGTTTACATCCTTCTGTTGAAAAGCATACAACTGTTATTCATATAGCACTCCTTTTTATAAACTAAGCTGAGTTATAATACCTATAAGGACATTTAATGCAGATTTTTAGAAATGCTAAGGAAGTCTAATTGGGAAAAGAAATAGCATTGTAAAAAACAGTAAGTTCGTAGCATTATTCCTCTGACATAAAAAATTGACCTTTTTTCCTTTTCAAAATCTCTTTTATCTCCTATTCAAATATAATGTGAAGATTTAGCAGGATTTAATTTTAACTTTGAAGTCCTCTCTTTCTCAGATATTTTCATATTGGGTAGATTTATCAATATTTACTGTACCAAGTATATCAGAGTGAAAAATTTGTAGCAATCAAGCGTGCTGTAGTGCTAACCTAATTACAATAAATTAGAAAATAGGCAATTGCCCAATCAGATATTATCTCAGATGTGTGACTATAGAATATCCATTCCCTCCACTGTTCATGGGCTCAGTAAACTTGCCTTGACCTCAAAACTTCTGCAGCCTTCCATGAGGTACTAATCAAGCTAATGTAATATAGCCCTTCTTCCTGTTTAGTTCAGTGAGTAAGTACTTACGTGCAATAATATTGATGGGTAATTCTATGCCTAGTTTAAGTTCTGGCAAATTTATTTTCCATGTTACTTAAAACTTAGCATCAGAGAGAGATTGTAGGGGGAAGAAGATGCAAAAAGGAACTGTCTACTCTAAAGTAGGATCTGCTTTTGTGGTGATGTGATTCTGTGCATAGGGAATAAGTAATTTTGCTTTTAAATACATGAAAATCAATGTACATACATATTATGATGAATTTATGAACACAATAGATAATCATACAAAAGTGTTTACAAAACTTATTTTTGCCCTATTAAAAGTCACTGTTGTTTTCTTAATGAAAAAAATTAAAATATGTTCTTTTTGTTACAGTCATTCCTAGATTAGTTACTTGAATCCAGCTGAGTATTATCTTTATTAAAGACTACTGTTTTACAGCTATTTCAAGTTCATAGTATTGAAATTGAGCACTCAGTTCTGAAGGGAAACCTGATACTGAGGCTGAATTGAAAAATTCTTTAAATTTCTCAACTATGAAGATAACACAAGCATCTGCTTTAATAAGCTATAGCACAGAAGCACCATTTTTCATGTTTTCTGACTAAATGCAAATTCCAAGATAAAATTGTGTCTTTAATATGTTCTGTGTTACAGGACTCCTTGCATTTGTATTTTCTTCTATTTTTTGTATCTTAATAGACAGCAAGGCTTTTAACATTTCAAAAATTACTCACACTAAATGGAGATTTTCTATTCTTTGGCCAGGAAAGATTATATACTAGGTTTTTTCTTTGTAATGTTGGCAGCACGTGTATCGCTTGTTGATTGTGCAGGGTGTATGCTGCAGATTGCAGCCTGACATTGCTGTGGTGTTCCATGCATGGGCTTTATGTGTTCACTGTAAAGGTGAGATCATCATCTTTAAAGGATGGTTTTAATTTGTGTTGGTGAATCAAGTGGATACTGTATTTAAGGAATGGGAAAAAAGTGTATTCATGCAGGTTGCTGTCTGCAGTCCAAATTGCTGATCAGAGGGTCTTTATACACATCGGTAATGTGCTGTGCAATATAAGCTGAAATATATTCCACAAGGGAGGAAAACGGAATAGGTTACATACGCTGTTCCTAAGTGCAATGAATATAAAACTCCATTACTCACTTTAAGCAGGTGCTTTTTATATGAGGCTTTAAAGAAATATAAAACTGCTGGTGAAATGATTGGTTTGTACAGACAGGACTTAACTTCCAGTACTTTGACCAGATAAAGAGGCTAAAAATATTTCTACAAACATTTCTTTAATGATTTCAAGGATTAAAGGTTAATAACCTCCTAGTGCAAGAAACTGCCATTCCAGACACTAAATGTATTGTGTTCTTTAAGTCCTCAGGAGTTGCATAGACCATTTAAAAGAAAATAAGGACATGTTTTTTAAAATTAGAGCACTGTGTTTTTAAGTTGATATCCTGAACAGTCTATATTAAATTGTTGGAAGGAGTACAGTGATACAAAGAAATGCAGTGCAATATAGAAAATTGTGAATAAAAATGATACTCCAGTTAGAAAAAACCCTTGTCTTTAATGAAAATGAAGTTTTGTCATCTATGTGCATGGATAACCACATGTAAAGGGGTAAACTCAGACCTTTTAGTTAAAGCAACATATACTCTCTGAGAAGGACAATCATGGGAATATTGTTCATGATAGTATTGATATACTGTATTTTAATATTTCGATTTAATTTCTATTATATTTTACTTACCCACTCTATGTGAATTACTGTTTTCCTGCCATTTCCTACTCCTTTACAGTCAGTGATTGTGGCAGCAATCTGTAGTCCATAATTTAATCATGCGACTCTGGGCTTTCTTCACTTCCCAGCTGAGGGATGTTAACATTCTCTTTTGCTTCTCCCCCATGCCTAGCAACTCAGGAAATTAACTGTTAATGATTACACTCTAGATGTTCTTTATTTTTGATAATACTGTTACTGAACACATCTGACCTTCTTTTGAATTTTTATGAACCTTTGCAGTTTTTTTACTGCTTAAAAGATTACTATGTTCATCCTCTAGAATCCTCATCTTGTTTACCTTTTTACTGATCTGTAACTGTGCTGTCCTATATTCAATAAGCTCCAGCTGAGCCTGTGAGACATTTCAGCCATTGGATATTGTGTTTGACAGCAAGCAGGTGACCAGGTGTCATGTCTGCTGCAGGGAAGCTTAATCATGTGTCAGTCCAGGTGAGACCTGGCACTTCTTGTCTTTAGCATAGTAGCTATGTTACATAGCACTATGAGGTTTGACTTTTCCTGTGAAGGAGGCTTTTAAAAGGCAATACAAACTCATAGGAAATGTTTATTAGTTTCATAGTTGCCAAATAGCTTACTTGAGTTGATGTGCCTTAGAGAAAGGAGCTACACAGGTGCAACAGAAGGTGATAAGGTCTAAGATGAGCTCTGATTTGTCTGAGAATTTGTTCTTTCATCCTGCAATTTGCTGTCCTAAAAAGTTTCTCTTTAGTTGCTACCCAACTTTTTATTAAAAGAAAAGTTGTAGAATGCAGACTTCAATCCAGAGTTGAAGATAAATTGCACTTTTTGCTTAATGTGTTTGAAGATAAGCCCTTTGAGCTCATATTGGATTGAACATGAACTAGACTAGATAGAAAATGCATTTCAGATTTTTGAGCTCCTATTAGCACTTATTAATGAGTGAAAGTGTTTTCATATATTTTACATGTTGACATTTGGCATGAACTATTATTATCTTCAGACACAGCAAACCTACTATATTTGAAATAGAAGGGCTGTATGACTGAGATGGAAGCAACCAGTTGCAAGTCCATGGGCTTCCAACCAAAGGGTGTCTTACTGAGGATGTGAATTGTGAACTTCTTCCTCCATCTGTCTGCCTTCATCTTTTTCAGGATCTTGCCTCAAATACATAACTGTGCAGGTTTCAAGTTCTTTTTTATCTGTATCCTATAGGAGCATTTGTATCCATGCCACTTTTAGCATTTGTCTACTGACAGCACATAAGTATGAGGATTGATAGGACATGCTTTTCTAGAGTTACAGTCTGGATTTTGATAGGTTTTTCTGTATTTTTTGGAAGACAAGAATTATTTTAATGCATTAACTTTGGCTTCTCTCAATTGTCCCCGACGATACAGAAATGCAGCTGTTGAATTGATCAGAACGGAAAATTAGTCCTTTTCTTTTTGAACCTATGTTTAAACAGCAGGAAGAGTAGCACTAAAGCTACTTTAATCCTGTGTCCTGACAAGTGTTGCATTGCCAAATCCAAAATAATGGCTTCAGTTAGGTATGCTTATAATTGGTGATGCCTAAATAGCCAGAATGTTAGCAATAATGAGGTTAATAATAATAAATTGCCCAAAACTACACTTTCCACATCAAAGTTCTAGAGCTATTTGCAATAACATCTACATTTAAAGATGGTAAATGGTGTCCCTTTTCTAAGTGTTGTTGGCTGTTTAGATGAAAAAGATCCAGCAGGGAGCAGAAGTCTGGTGGTGTGGCATGAGGTCAAGGTTGCTCATGGCAGAGGGGTTTGTGATTGTGCCAGGGGACAGCTGCTTGCCACTCCATAGCCCCACCTTGGCTTGCAGGTCTAAACCCATTGTCTGAGCTGCTCTGGTTTTTCCCTACAGCTGCTGGAGTAGAGCTGTTCCCACCTTGTTCCCCTGCTCTCACAGCACTCAGGCCCAGCTTTGTGCCTTGGCCAACACTGGTGCAGTTTTTGTGGCAGATTTCTCTCACAGAGTGATTGCTACCAGTGAGATTCACATCTTCCCCCATGATGTTTTCTATCCTGAAAAAACTATGCAAATACTATATAGTAGTAGTTTAAATAAATACTGCTAATCACATGAGAAGCTTAGCAGTCAGCTGAGCAGTCAGTATGCAACACTTAAAAATTGTTGTCCAGCTGTGCTCCAGTGTTAGGTACCATCACAGGTAGAACTTGGAGTTACGGTAGGTCCATAAGGGGATGTTTCTATTACTAGAAGGGAGGCATAGTTAAAATTTTCACCCTTATCTTCACTAACATCACCTCCAGCTGCACTGTAAAAAGCACCTGGAGGGAGGATGTTTGGTCATCCAATTACTTCTTTTGGTGAACTTGGCAATGTTAAGTTTGCAGTTGGACTTGGTGATGTTAAACGTCTTTTCCAGTGTAAATGATTCAGAAATTCTGTGCATTTCAGTGGTAGCTGTTTAATTCTTGTATGAGCATTCCAGATTAAAACAACATTTTACTTTACTGGATAATCACTTGAAACAGATCATCAATAACAAATATTTAAAGTTTCTTCTTACCTAGAATGCCTTAAGCATAATATTCCAAATGTTCTGTCTTTTCTTCAATATTGGTTTTTGGTTTTTGAATCAGAGGTTCAAAATGGAAAGGTTTACCTCTCCATTTGAAGCAGGATTTTAGAAAAATCAAGAGTTAGGGCAAATGGGGACCTTTATGAAGGCCATAATGTGGGGAATCTTGAAACAGGAATGTAGCAACAGGATTTTGTCTTTTTTAGGTGACTCTCCCTGTAGGTTAAATGCTGCTATTCTTTAGCAAGCTGGGAAATATTTTGCAATATATAAATCCCTGTTATAAATTATGATGCGGCATCTTGTTTAGTATTTAGGCAATGGAGAAACCTTAGTTAGTTTACAGGCAGTTTAAGGATATAAGTGATTAGGTAGAGAGATTTTAACATGTGCTATTAACAGCTTACATTTTGATGAAGAGAATGATATATACTTATATTGATAAACATTTTATCATTGTTGCCCAAGAACAAAGCTACTTGACCTTCTTTAGGGAGTATTTCAGTCTGTGACTAAATTTTACCTCTTCATGCATTTACTTTTTCTTTTACTACCATTGTTGAAGAGAAAATAAAATCAGAGCTATTTTTTAGGACATACTTCTCTTGTATGTGGAACTCTGTCACAGAAGCTTAAGTCAGTAGAAAATCTGTCCAGTTCACAATAGGTTAAAGGCAGGACAAATCTACCATAAGCCTCTTGTTAGTGCCCTGTTAAGTCTTGGGAGCAGGTGGGGATGAAACAAAAATTTCTTAGAACAGTGATATGTAGACTAAAACATGGTTGACGTAGTTACATAAAAATAAATAACTATGATAACCAAAACAGAAACTCTGATGTTAAATAATGTTGAGTTAAAAAAAAACACCCAAACAATTTTACCTTGACAGTTCTTTAAAATAAGCTGCCTGAATTACTGTTTTGAAGAAGAAAAAAAATAGTAAGGAAAAAAATAGTAGCCTGTGAGTATGTACATTAGGGTTGCAAAATATGGTCTGTAGGCTATGTTGACAGATTCATACATGAAAACATACAACTATGAACACAGTGAAGATACTTGAGGTGCTTTGTTGCAAAGATGTGATTTTACTGTGGAAAAAATGCAGAAAATACTTACCCCCAGCTTCTACATTTTAGGAAAACCTCTCTTTTTCTCTGTTTTTCCAGTTAAAAAAAGGGAGCAGGGAGGTGTGGGGGATGGAGGAGGGAGCCTTAAACAAAACACCCCTGTATTTTCAGGTGATATGTGTGAGAAAGCAGAATGATTGAAGGGGATGTTGAAGTTCCTATGTTGCTACTGTTTTATTGCAAATAAGAATGTGAAAGCTTTATGCTCTCCCAATGCTTTGAACGTGAGAGGTAGGACTGGTGCCAGTTAGAGCTGGTCTTTGTGGTTCTTTCTGAAAGGAGGAAGGAATTAAGTTTGGTTTTAACTTGGAGTTCCTCAGAAGCACTATCTCTCTAGCCAAGTCCAATACTGACTTCTAGAAGTTCTCACTGAGCACTGCCTAAGCAGAGGCTCAACACAGATGAGTATCTCTCAGGAAAGAAATGAGGTTTCTCTTATGCTTCAATTTGTTTACTAGATTTTCTGTGTTAGTCATGTAAAACCTAAATATATGTTTCTGTGAAAATAATTTGACATTTTTTGTCATGATTCCAGTAAGACTTATGCTTCAATGGTATTTCATTTAGTTAATAGCGCCTTACTTTTATTAATGGATTGATCTTTTTACTGTTTGAAATAATTTTGACAACTATGTGACAGTCTTTTTACTATATCATGTTGCCAAACCATAGTTTATTGGTACTTAATGCTTTAAATATTGAAATTTTTCCCTCTGAAGCCACAGGATAAATGTGGTGACAATTCATGTGGAGTTGCTTCTAGAAGTTTGTCATGCCTTACTTGTTTCCTATTTCATATTTTGCAGTTCTTTTATGATCTTTCTAAAGAATTATTGTATTTCAGGGATTTGGCGGCACACAGTCCTGACTGTTGTCCTCAGAATCAGTAACATATCTCTTTTGTGGTTTGCTAGTAATCATTGCAAATTTACCTTATCACAAAAGGATTGGTAAAAGATTTTCCTTGGTAAAATCACTAATTAGTTAATGTTTTTAAACAGGCCTTAAATTAAATGAGTGCTTAGATTTCTGGGCTTGCTAGAAGAAATCCTGAGCTGATGTATCAAGACATAGTTGTGTCCTGCCTTTAGCTATTTGTTTCTCCCCCACTTCCACACGGAGTGACACTGAATGCAGGAACCTGGGGCAAGCTGTGTGGTTGGGTTATGAACATGGAACAGACCAAAGCTATATCTGGAAAGTTGGAGGGAGGATGTGAATATCTGTTTCAAAGCGTGGGAAAACCTTTTTTGACAGCACAATATTTCTGTACACGTATCTGGAACACAATGGCTCTTCAGGGCTAGGAGTTGTAATTAGAGTTATGTGTACAAGGTATAAATTGTCAAGGTGTAGTAGATTTTAAGTCAGAAAATCTTTCTGCCTACTTTTGGGTTCTAGCATATGGAGAGAACAGATTTTAAGTCTTTGGTGATATGACGTATTCTATGTGTCTGAATCAAGTGAAATGGGCTGTGCTTGATCACCAAGTGTACAAATGGCTGTGTATTGGGAATGAAACACTGGATTTTTACTGCAAATCATTCTACAATGGGCAAGATGTTTCCAGGAAAAAAACCCAGACATCTAGAAAATGTATCTGGAAGGAGCCATAAGTTACATTTGATGACTGGATTATTCATCTCTTTCTCCATAAAGTCTTTGATTCCCCTGTTCGTGGTGAAAATAATAAGTTAACTGAAGAAAAAATGATTTGTGCTAAAAAAAAAAAATGTTGTCCTAATTTGACTCCACTGAGCAGCAAAGTGAAGTAAATCTAAATTGTACTTTTGCAAGTGAGCTTCCAGAAGAATGAGCACAGCATTCTACTCTTGTCTAGCACCTTGGAAATAAGCCTTTCTCATACTTAATTTGCAGGATGTTGAATTTGCATAATGGTTGCTGTTGGCAATGGTAGATTTGGTTTTCCTAGTATTTGTTCAAATTCGTGCTCAATATCTTAATTAAAATGTTGTGGTCTGCTTGTCTCCATACAAAATTTCAGCTAGTACATGGAGTCACGGAGCATTTCTAATCTAGGAGTTTGAACATCTTCATGCTCAATCAGTCCCTTAAAGCTACTTAAAAAAAGTTCATAAATCTTGAGGGGAGGGAAGGAAGCTCTAGTCTTTGCTTAAACATTTATTTGCTGAAATAGATAATTAAGGGAGTAATTGATTTATGTGATTTTATAATAATAGCACGATGAAAGAAATAAGGGAGACTATTTGGGAGGAACTAAAGTTACAGGGATGGAAACTACAAATGGTGACATATGAAGGAAACAAGGCTTCCATCTTCTCTGAGATCAGCTTGCCAATTTGGCAAGTTTATGAGAGATGGCTCATAATTTCCAAAAATTTTCAGAGACTGAAGAAAATGGACTCCTATTTTAAAGCCGTTCATTAGAAATGGTTCACTAAAAGTCTCTGAATTTCCTGTTTCTTGAAAAAGATTTGTAACTTGTCAAGGGCAATCACCTTAAGTTCAGGTGATTTTTGTCTTTGTGGTGAAAGTCTATTTAGACATTCTAAGTTTCTTATTATGTTCTCTGTATAGGATTTCAGTTATTAATAAATAGGTTTTTTGAATATCCGTCAGTCCAGAGCTGTGAAACCTGAGTGGAATGTTTTTCTGGCAACTTCTCCTTGGTTATTGTGGTGTGCTGTGGTTATCAGGTGTTGAAGCTGAAAGCAGGTTACTGTTTGACGTCAAAGCAACATAGAAAAGGAAGGGCTATGAGTACACTATGCTTTCCCAGTACTTTTCTATTTTCTGTTCACATAGTTGAAAACAATGCAGAAGTGTTTACCCTAACCCTATAACACAAAAAACTCCAACTTTTTACTGCTACCAGTTACTTCTTCATATGCATAAAAATATGATTGTTAATTATCTATGACCATGTATTAAGGTTTTGTGGGTTTCTTTAAGACCAAGCCATTAAACTTGCCTGGCCTCCCATCATGGTCCTAATTGCTGGCTGGGTGAAAAGCAGTTAATTGGCTCGTTTGAGCAATGCTTTGCTGACTGTCATGAATATGATGACTGGTGAGTTAAGGAGGGCAGATAGATTTATGCTTTCCTGAAGGTTGTAGAAAATAAATGTCTTGGATAATGCTGTCGTATCTTACTAAATTCAGTAAGACCAGAAATTACTTGGTGAGGACTAGGAGTAAATAGAAACAAATAGTGAGCATGTTTGCACTAAACTTGGTTCCTTTTTTTCCAAATAAAATGTAAGTTATGCATGTAAGTAACATGGACAGTTTTAGTCTCAATATAAAGAAGTTGTCCAAGATAATGCATCTGAAAGTGAACTCCATTATGGAAATTATTTAGTTTTAAAGCTACTTACTCTTCCATAGTGAAGTGAGAGAAATGTATTGAACGTCACACCTTTTATTTTGATTCTTAAAAGAATTGCAGAAAAATGAAAACAGCAAGAAGCTGCCGGTTCTAAGAGGGCTTAAAAGATGGGGTTCAGATTGTGCGCTCTGTTTGATTTCCTTGAATTGTAATATTGGCTGCTACTAACAGTTTAATAGTGTTTGGTTTGGAATTGACAGAAGATGGAGAAAACTATTTTTTCTTTTTCTTTTTAATTTGAATGCGAAGGTCTCTATTTTGCACAAATTTATAGGAACTATGAGCAGGCAGAAATGCCTACAGATATCCTAGTTTCTTTTGACAAATTCATGCATTGTGTCAGGTACCATGCCTTAGATCAAAGGGGATTTTCAGCTTTAAAAGAGGCTTACCCTGGTCAAAAATGGGAATGAGGGTCTGTTCACAAGACAAACTGGTAGTTGGTCTTTCGCTGAGAACTGATGGGGTGTTGTAATGGACAGCACACAGATTAGTTTCAGTGGGTATTCTTTGAGCCCGAAGCCTTCCTGAGTCACAAATTAGGAAAAGTCTGGGCATACCTCAAAGGTTAAATTTTGATAAAAGTATACCTAGAGTGTGGAACCTACTTTCAGATGACACTCTGCTTTACCACATGCTGTGTGTCCTTTCATGTGTTTCTTCTTTCTTTCTGTCTTGGAAAGTACTTTTTATTCAAAAATTGTTTTAATGTCTTACCATAAAAAAACTTGAATATATATCAAGAAGACTGTTTGCTAAATGATTTTATATGTACTATGAAATACTCTTCAATCTTTAGGAACTGGAATAGGCACAGTGAACTAAGCATAATTACCAAGTTTAATCTGAAATCTTCTGTTCCCTATAATTTTTTTAGGATTTTTTTTCCTTACTTGTTAATACATATTAAAGTTGTTGTTTGGGTTAAGACTTTGAGATATTTTTTTCAAAAAACCTAATTAATTATTTCTGTAGATAATTACATTTCTTTAATATGTTTAATAATCTTGAAATATGTATAAAAATGCTTTTATACCTGATATTCCACAATACTTTCCTTGCATAATTATGGATTTTGGAACAAATTCTATGTTACATACACGAGGAAATGGTTCCATAATTATACTAATGTTTGCATAATTAACAAGCTGCTTGCCAATTTTAACTGACAAATTCCAAGTCGCTTCTGCATGAGAGGAAAAAAAACCCATAAAAAAGGCAACTTCTGTTAGTTTTTCCTTTCATACTTCTTACAGGTGTTGAAACTATTTATTTCTAATTTGCAAGTGAATTTATGTGGTTTTTTTTCTGATAGGCAGTGCTGTACAGATTTGGAGGGCTGGCTTCCTCCACCTATGCTCTGGGGCTGTTTTGGGGGGCTGCCCTCAAGCTCTGCCAACATATCTCAGTCCTGGCTTGTACAGTCCCCTGCTGCTTCTGCCACAGTTCTAGGCAGCTCTTCAGAAGTGACTGCCAATAGCACTGACTTCTTCCAAGTGGTGCAGTAGTTTTCTGGTGCTCAATGGGGGCTGAGGAAAGACCACCAAAACTTATTTCCACTTGTGACCCAAGGCAAGATTTGAACTCCAGTTTCCGCTGAAAATAGCAAGTGTGCCGTTGGCCTTCTGTGCTGCTCAGCTGCATGGATTTAATGCTTCACATAGCTACTGAGTAAAATGTTGTCTAAATAGAAGCTGAAAACACTTAGTCATTTTAAGATCCTGAAATTAAATGGTTGTAATAAAAACATGAAGGAGAGTAGTTGACGTGGCACTTATGAATTGAAAACAAAAGTCTATCTGTGTGTCTGTCTATATGCATATTTGTTTTTTTTTTGATTTCTAAGTGTTCTTGTCTGTTTTCCTCACAGTATCTGTATATATTTAATGCATAACTGTTTGTATTTAAACATCTATATGCAGCATTCTTTCACTTTAATTTAAAACCTGTGAATCACAACAAAAATGCTGTAAGAACATCTAAGGTAGATAATTAAAATATAATTAAGTTTAAATGCCTTGGTGAAGGAATATAAAAATATTTAAATTCAACAGGCTAGTACATTTGCAGTTTTCTTTTATTAGGTGTGAAATCTAAGAATCCCCTGCCAACTCTTGAGGGCTCAATCCAGAATGTTGAATTGAAGTACTGCGGCACATCATTGGTCAAATGTGCCTCTGGGACCGTGGGATCAATAAAAATTTGTGCCAAAGCCCCAGGTATGTGCAGCTGGACCATGTAAAACTTTATTGCCTGTATAGGAGAATTGGCCTTGCTTTTTACAAGGGGAGTTACTGAAACAAGAATTTACTCATTGTTCCTATGAATCAGAGAGGGGTTTTTGTATTCTGTTTTGGGGGGGGTTTTGTTGTTATTAAGTATGTCATGATGATCCGGTCTTGCATCAGTATAGTCAAATTTTACAGTGAATAAAAAAAATAGAATTTTTTTTCTGCTGAGGCGAATATTAATCTGAAAGCATTCAAGAAGTAAGAAAAAAATAGAGAATACTTTCACCTAGCTTTATCTTTAGCATAACTTTTATATATTCTCTTAATTGTTTAATGCCTCATTTTCCATTAATGCTGCAGGTATGTATTTTGCTTGTAAAGTTTTTGAGGACTCTGTGATTATTTTTTTTTACTTCTTTATTGCAATTTTTTCTGAGGAGCATGTGGGAACTTATCAATGTCTATGATGTCTTTGTGGATAAAAGCAGCTAAGGTCAAGAACATTAGAAATTGACTGTCTTTAAATTGAGTTCATGGTGATGTTTAAATAGATTATTTTGTAAAATTGGGAAGGAAATTAATGTCTTAAAGATAATGGATTACTTCATTTGAAATCCTTCTGGGCGTCAAGGCATTTACAGGATAAACATTAATTGGTTGTTCAGTAGTTTATCTGATGCTGCTCTTTCTATTTGCTCTTTTAATTCTATAGTCACAATGGTATTAATAGATTTTTCTCTTTGGACTACTGAATGTTTGTCTTGAAAATTTGTCTTGTTACACTAAAAACAGTAAGGAATTTAATTTTTATCTTAGGTGATGGTGGAAAAGAAAAGCTGATTCCTTTAATTCAAGGCCCTTCTGACACCAGAGACTTACACAGCAGTAAATGGCTCAATGAGAGTAGAAAGCCAGAATCTCTCTTAGCTCCAGATTTGGTAGCCTTTACAATCCAAATTCCACAGTATATGGACTACTGCCATAATTCTGGTAAGTACAAAACTCTTGTTAAGTTGCTATCACATTACATTTTTCCTATTCAATGTAATTTTCAAAAGAGGGGTTGATATAAAATGTGCCAAATGTCAAAGTATCTTCTACACACACTGCACGCATTATAATTTTAGCTCACTGTGAGACAGAAGAACTAAAAGCTGTATTTGGATGTATGTCTTCTTCATTGAGGACTACTTCATTAACTTAATTGCATTTTAAAATAAAAATATGAAACTTTTGTAAACTTTTGGCAGAGGAGGGAGGAGAGGCAGGATCCATGTTGAAAATATTAGTTCTATTCTCTCTTCCTGGTACCGGGTTGGCCTTCTTATACAAAAGTTGACATACTGAATTCTAAATGGTTCATATAAATTTGGAGCATAATTTATTGTTAAGAATCTATTTATCATAAAATTTGTTAACAATAAAAAATATTTTAAAAAATACTGCAGGGCACACATTTGACCTCATCAACTTTGGTGTTATGGTGGCTTTTAATGAGAAGTTAATAATTTTTGAGGGTTGTTTTGCTACATTTAAGAGTGTTGCTGACTTTGTGGGCATATTTTGACATATTTGACAATTATGAAATGTGTCTAGTTTAAAATAACTCATGTACTTCGTGAAATATACCTGGAACTAGATTTTGCTGTCAGTGTGGTGCTTCTTCAAAAACATGCTTTCATGNAAAAAAAAAAAAAAAAAAAAATCTGGGTTTAGGACAGCAAAAGAATTACCTGAACCCAACTTTATGAAACACAGAAGTAACTTGAACACTTCAAGTGTGCTTTTCTTCCTCTATCTTTTTTCCCCTGGTAATGATTCTTGAATATTGTTAGTCTTAAAAGTAACAGGGAATTTATTCCTGGCGTTGCAATTTTTATGTGCATATGTAAGCAACATTTGATTCTTATGCAGAGTAAATATTTGCAAGCACTGTGCACTCCAGCACTTGTTAGGTTATTTTTTCAGTAATTGTACCGCTATGTTTCTTGGAGAGCACCATGTTGAAAATGTTTACAGCAGTGTTTTTATAACAATTATCTTAAGCTCCCACTCCTGCTCCTAAAGCATTGCCAAAAAGCAGTTCATGATTCAGTAATACCTGAATTTCTCAGATCCATTTTTAAACAGAAGCTAAAACTTGTTGCACCTGTTGACTCACTTAAATACCTTTTAAATGTTCATAACAATATTTATTACGATGATTAAATGTCACATTTCTTGCCTTTTTTGAGAATTTTTTGGTTTAATTTTCTGATTTTTTTGGGGTGTTAATTTATTAATTATATTTTAAAGGCTCTGTGGATACCTCTACTGTACACTTACTGCTTTTGTTACAGGTCATAAGGAGCACATGCATTTTTACTCATCAGTATTACAGATGGTTCAGTTAGATGGTTGGGAGGCGTTGATGGGTTGTGATAAGAGGTGCTTATGAGAATTAAGGAACTGACAAATGAAGTGCTGGCCAGACTCACATTCAGGAATTTTGAGATACAAAACTTTTTTTTTATAATAGACAATTGTCTGTGGTACCTGTTTTGTAGATGAATGGACATACATTAAAAATGTTAAGATTTTAGAGTCACTGAGCCATGCATGTTCTGGTTCTAGCTCTGCTCCTCTAGATCTGTAAGGTGGCACCTGCAGGGAGTGTAAAATGATCAGAAAAAACCGACTGATTTGCTTAAGCTTTGGTCTTAGTCAACAGGAAGAATGGCATACTGCAAATGATCTCATTTTTTTTTAAACATAAATGAAACCAGGAGTAATTAACATTTCAGTTGTCTCAGGTTGTATACAAAGGATCAGCAAAGCAAAAGCCTTTGCTTTCAAATATTTGCTGAAGAAACTGGGGCAATTTAATACAGGAGATATGGTTATCATTTTCATGATGACTGTGAAAATTACGTGTAGGGAAAACATGAAGTGCTTTGAGAGCATAAAAATGCATTTGCTGTCAGTTGCAGTCACTTCTGGGAGTTAAAAAAGCTATACTGGATAATTTCACAGAAAAAACTCATCCCTTGGGAGTAAAAAGGTTTTTTAAAGCTGTACTACTGGAGGTGATTGTGCAGTACTGAAGTTGTGCTGTTTGTGAAATTTTTCCTAATAATGCTGCATATAATGTTCTGTAGGAGGAATTTGGACTAATTAATTCATTAAATTGAATGGAAAACAATGTGATCAGCAATCAATGCAGCTGTTTGGATATAAAATGCTAAGGAGGAGGTTGTGCAAATGGCATGAGATTTTTTAATAAACCAGGGTATATTTACCCCGAGAACAGGGAGGGGACTGTTCCTCCTCCGGTCCTTGTTGCATCAGCAACTGTCTACTGTCTTTTTATCACTTGAGTCCTATGATCCAGGGTGATCAGGATGGTTGTGCAACTTTCTTTTACTGCTTGTCTGTATGTGGCTCTGCAAAGCTTGGGGATATATTTAAAGTCTGAGGGACATTTGACACTAATATCTTCTTTTTCACTATTTCACTTGGACTGTTGAGAGGAAGAGGAAAAGGCATATGGTTCCAGCAGTACCATACTTCATGGAGTACAACCATCAAAGGAAAAAGCTCTAAACTTACTTTCAAAAAGGGCAGCATTTAAAGCATGTGATGTGTAGCATGTGCAATGTATAACAAGTATAAAACAAGTGCATATACTTATAATTACCTGTCAGGAGTATTTTACTGTTTGATGCCTAAAGTATCATTATCACATGGAAAACGGATCCACTTTTGGCAAAGGAAGTATTTAGGGACAAAGAATGTAAATATGATTTTGTTTAGTCCTTAAATACAAGTCTGTATGCTGTGATTTTAATTTTGGATTCTTTGGTTGTATGAAAGACTGCCCCAGGTATCTCTAGGCATAATTTTAAAAATCAGTGAATGTGCTCCTCAGTCTTTAAACTTCAGCATATAAAATAAGTACAAAAGAGGAGATTATTCCATTACCCCAGGGCTTGGGAAGGTCTTCTTACTCTTTCTCTGAAATAACCCTGGCTTTATTAACCCTGGGAGCAAGCTGCAGACCTTGTTTGTTTCACCTGGCCTTTGAGACAAGAGGGAGATTTGGAAATGAATGCTGGTGTTAGTGGTTAATTATGAGCAGCTGTTGAATAGATGAGGTGAGCTGATTATGCTCTATTTGGTTTGCCATGTTGAATAATTGGGAGTGCGTGCACAGCCAGTTTATGGACAGCTTTATTACAAATAAATCAAGAGGAACAAAAATAAAAAAAAATACAATTAATAGAGTTTTCTCTGAGATCAGCTTAAATAGTTAATAATGCAACAGTGAAATAAGGGAGTAAACACAAGTATTAATATCATGGTCATATGTGTTAAATTTATGCACTCAGTGGAGCAAAGCAAAAGTGGAAAGGTTTCTCTAATTTGTTGTAGCTGCATAAAGGCTGAAGAGAAAACATTCAACCTTATAAAAGTTGGTATTTATTTTTTAAGTTACATGTTTCTCAAACTTCCAAGATGTTTAGAATTTTTTTCCCTCTATCAGTATTTTGATAGATAAGATCACTCCATTCACCCCATTCCCTGCCAAAAGGAGAAAATAATGGAAAAAAACTATCTTCAAGTATGAAGAAATGGAAGTTGTACCAGCAGGAACATAAACTATCTTATTATTGTAAACTATCTGATTTTTATCTGTTAGAACCTTATACCAAGGAGGTGAGAGATTGGAGGTGTGTTTGGTTTTATGCATATACACCTACATATGTCCCCCAACTTCCCCTTTTTTGCAATTAAGAAAACATGTCATTGACACATTTTTTAATTTCATTTTGACTGCTTGCACAAGGGATATTAGTCTGAATTTTTAAGCTGGAACAATTATATTTTTAAAGTTCTCATCTAATTTAACTGAGTCCTTGTGTTAGTAAGTAAATAACTAAAAAAATCCTAGTAAAAGAGAATTCATAGTCTAATTTGAAGTATTTTGGAAAGATTTAACACAATGAATGAATAAAAATGGTTAGTATATTGGAATAATTAAAGACAACTCACATTTGTGGTTTGGACATAAATGTGTAAAAATTATACCCATCTATCTTATTACATTTCCTTTTCTCTCCCTGAGGATTTCACTATGTACTTTATCTGTAATTGTTGCCAGTTTTCTATCAAGTTCCCACTGGGCTTCTGGTGCAAAAAATCTTATCCTCTCGATGACAGAGCTTGCCTGAATGATTTCATGCTCTTAGCATTTTTGTTCACGGGAATTAGGAGGAGAATGTAACTGCAGCTGAACATAGCATCTATTTTTGTAATTTTGAAGTTTAGAATCTGTTATTGGAACTAAATGAAGAGATGCAGGTGTTCTACAGTTCAAGTCCTTTGGGATTTTTTGATGGTAGATGCTTGAAAAGAAAATGCATGTGTTTCCAGAGTCAAACAGCAGCTGTGGACAAGGATTTATGTTTTTCTCAGAACTTTGGGATTTCAAAATGTTACATTTAATCACATGCACAGAAAGGAGAGCAAATGTTAAAGATGTTACATATAAAACTAGGAGACTGATCTTTTTACCATACCAACTAGCTGTGGGAATAGAGGAACAAAGTGATCTTTAATCTTAATATGCACAATTTCAAAAGGATTATGATAGTTGCCAGGACTCTGGTCTTTTGAGAACTGTGCTCAGGCAGTGCACAGCATTTATATCTTTTTAATTGCTTTTAAAATCTGGTTTATTCTTTTATTTTTACCTGGAAAAATATGAATGTTAATAGTATGAGTTACTGAAAACACAGTATACATGTAGGCTTATTTGGAGGGTGGATTTAAATTCAGTAAACATACATTTTTAGAAAAAAACTTTTTGACAATGTCCTGTAGTTTTCAAAATTTGATTTAAAACAGCAGTTCAACTGCTTGAACTGCAAGGCTATATTTGGAAGTTTTCTTTCTGTCAGTATTTGTGGGCAAAACTATTTTGTGGTGTAATGCAAATTCTCCCTCCCTTTCCTTCTGGTGATTTTGCAGTTAGTTGATTGTAGCAAACAAAATGTCTGACATCTTAAGTTTAGTTGAAATTCAGGCAGTAGTGGTACTGCTGAGCAATTCAGGAAGGGAGAATGGTGTGGGGAGGAGCAGGTTGGTAACAGTGGTAAATGCTAAGTTAATTAATACCAAGGAAGAGAAAGTAAAAGCCTCTTTTAACATTCCCCCATTTGTGTGTGCTCCATCCTCTGCCATTACCCTCACAACCTCAGCATGTTGTGCACTACAACCATGTTAAATATCAAATATTTTTCCAGGCTTGAATCACCACTGCATCTGCTGTCTTACAAAGACGCTTAGTGCTTTCTCTAAGAGAGGAGTAAACTTGTACTCTTGCAGTCTGTTCCTCTAGTGGAACAATTGTAGATCTCATATCCATAGGAGTAGCAGCAGGGAGGGACATAGTACACTATGCTAACTAGATTAAGACTACTTCCAGTCAGTTTTAGAAATCTGGAAACTGCCAATAAGTTGTGGTTATAGAAAGGTAATTGCACAATGCAGGAGTAAGACAGCTTGTTCAACTTTCCCTCAAGTAATTCTGCAAATCCTCTTGGGGAAGAGGTGTTTTCATCTCTCAGCTTATGTTGTGGTGAGTTTCTCTCAATATGCCATAAATCTTTCCGCAATACATGTATTCTAGAATTCTGAGTTTTGTAGAATCTTAATTTAAAAATTGATTTTAACAAAAGAAAAAAAGAAAAAAACCTACACTGTCATGCAAGGTGTTAGAAAGTCAGCCTCTGTAGTTGAGTTCCCCGAACTCTTTCAATCCTGACTGGTTTTGAGATGTACTGTTCAGATGCACTTTTGAAGTCAAGTAATATCTTTAGTTGAAGAAGCACTTTTGCCCTTTTTCCAGATTTTTTTTCCTTAATAGAATCGCTTAAGATTAAGAGTTCGGGCAAAATAAGAGCAAAGCACTGTGAAGATGGGAACTCAACTCCAAATGACATGAGCCTTAAGTGTTGCACTGGGAAATATGTGACTGAGGGAGCTGGAAAGCCTGCATCTCATCTGGATTTCTAACTCTTTTGGTAAAAACTCATAGTCTGAATCTTTCTCTTCTTTTAACTTGGGCTAACAGTGTTCTGTCTGCAGATAATGTAGTTGACCTTGTAGATCTTGTGATAGGACTTTGAGCTTCAGTATTGGCAATTAAAGATTTGAGCTCTTGAATGGTGGGTAAGAGGCTTTAAGAGGTATGCAGGCTTTAAAGTACATAAAGGAAATGCTCCATCTTCTCTTTGAACAGCTCATAACCTAGAAAATTCTGTAGAAGTAACTGAAAGAAAGTTGTTGAAAAGCTTTTTCTTTTTTAAACTTTTAACTCATTAAATGTGTAGAAGTTAGGGAATGGCAGATATGAGATTTTCTGCTACCTTTACTTTGTGTGTATGTGCATGTGTGTTCCATTGGATTTCTGTTCATTTTAAAATCTGGCAGTATCAAAGTGTTCCATATGGCCACTAAAGTAATATTTAACACTTCTGTTAAAAAAAAAAATCTACATGTAGGTTCAAATGATAATTTTTATTTTCATAATGGTAGAGGCTGATGTATCTGTGCTTACTTTATTCCTGAAAATGCATTTACCTTTCCCACTTATGGCATCTGGAAAAGCATTATTCAGCAAGGTGACTAGATACTTATTGTTGGTTTGGAGTGTTTTGAAAATGTGACAGGTATAGGCTCTCAGCAATTGCTGACACATAGCTTTGGACATTGAAATCTGTTTTTAATTGAGAAAATACATGCTGGCCAGCATATTGGGATAGTTCCCTCCCATTTTGAAAAAATGCCGTGGGATCTTTAACTTCCATTTGGACACTTCCCAGACATGGGCATAAGGGACTGTAACTGTTTATTTTCAAATAGTGTTTAAACTATTTCCAGGTTTTATAATTGAATTGTATTGTTCTCACTGCCTCTTTAGTGATGTAAATGATTCATATAAGATGGCTACTTTTTTTGTAATGAAATGCTAAATAGATATGACTGAAAATCAGTAGACTCTTGGTGGTAAATTATAAATTCATTTTGGCTGGGACAGCTTCTGATTTTTAAAAATTTTGATAGCAAGTAATCAAATAACTTCATAGCACATTTGATAAAAACTACGCTAAATGAAGAATCTTATTTTTAATGCAGATACTATAATATATATAAATATATTTGTCCCTAATCTATTTTTTTCAGTAATTTTCATGGTTCAGCTCTGTAGTGGTTTGAAGAAACACTACAGGTCACTCCCAAGAGTCCAGTGTTCTGGTTATAATAAAAATGTACTAATGTTTCTGATTTAGGATGCAGTCAGAGTGAATATTCAGCCACATTGTCTCTTTCTACCTAAACATTACTGTTTAGAAGTTCCCACAGAAATTCCCCCCTGTGATATTATGAATAGCCAGTTATGGTCAGAAATTAAAGTTGGGCCATTACCAAGTGACTGAAGAGCTGATTTTATGTAGAAAGCAATAATTCACAATCAGTATTAGGCAAAGCAGGCTAGAATTTTAATGGTATTTTATTTTTTTAAATTCAGCTAGATAACCTCTGTGATGACTCCCAGTCTAGGATAGACTCCTATAGCTGACCAAATGAAAGAAATTTTAAACAGACAGATGTTCTTTAAGGTGTACAGCTTTGGAGACATTTAAATTAGTTCTGTTTTTTTATGTACTGTTAAACTTCTCAAGATCAGTCTCTATTGTTATCAGAAATCTGCAAACTGTATAAAAATTAATACTGCAGGAAATATTTATTCATTTTTAACCTTTAGACCATTTAATCACTCTTGTGCTGTATGAGTTGATTTCATTTCACCTGTGCACTCAAATAGAACTAATATGTTCAAGATACATAATATGTACTTGTGTAAAGTGGCAGAAATATTTAAAATTGATATCAAGAAATCAGTGCACTGTGTAACTTTTCTGTTCTAGTTAACAGCTAAAATTAGCTTATCTGAATTATGTGAGCCATTAATGTCGAGTATCTCTATAAAACAGTCTTTAAGTACAGCAAATTCAAACACAAATGTGGTATTTTTGAGGTTATCCTGACATTCTCAGTATCACATGGAACACTAAATCTATTTAAGAAATGCAGTGATAGGATTAGTGTGGATATATAGTTTTATTAAATAGCTAAATATTTTTAATTCTTAATTTTAATCTGATTTACACTCTTCAATAGAGGAAAAGGCATTTTTGTAAGGGGGAAAAAAATTTGCTTTTCAGAAGTCATATCTGAAAATGAAGATTCTATCTGTTGCCCTGGTCTTGCAGCCAGTTCAGTTAAGACAAACATATGCCAGAACAAAGTAATTTACTGACCTGACTTCTGAATTTCCATCCAAACTCATTTGTGCTGCAAATTGGTGATTCGACTTGCAACACAACATATCAGTGCATGCTCTGGCTTTCCTAAGTGCTTTACTAATTTCTGATGTATTTTCAAGGTGAAGTAGACAGACCTGGGGGGGGAAAAAAAAAAAAAAAAGTGATTTTTTTTTCCCCTGCGGAAGATTTAGGAAACTGTATTTGCAGAATAGCAAATGATTTTGGGGTTCTAGTTTCTGAACTTAAGAGAACATTTCGTGGTTATGCAATGAATGGGTACTCTGACAATGTGAATGGAAGGGATGGGGAGTTCCAAACATCTCAGCTCTTATGGTAAGAGTCTGCCTGCATCTACCAACTCTTACACATTTAGCCTGGGTTCACCACTGTCTCTGTAGAGCTTCTGGGGCTGCTTGTCTGGGGTTTGTGCCAACCTGAAGAAATATCTTTGGCTATGCTGCCTCATGTCCAGGAATCTTGGAAAAATAAACCACTGCATTGGGGAAGGTGCACTTGAAAAGAGTCAAACTGACCAGAGTTTGAGCCATGTCTTTTTGAATTTCACTGTTTATAACTGTCATGCCAGTGGAAAAAAGACCATGTTCTAATAATATGATGAAAACAATAAATGAAATAAACAATAAATGAAAATAAAGTTTATTCAGATATCTAACATTAATCTTAAAATTAAAAATCTTAATAAACAAGTGGCTGACTGCCTCTTCTCATGTCCTGCTGCCCTCAAAAGTACCTATGCTTGTTTTGCTTGTGGAATAAAAAAAAAAATTAAATCCTAAACAAATATTGTGTAAGTACAATGTAAAGTATAATATTAGAACTGGCTTGGCTATCATACGAATTTTCCCCTTTAAAGTAGGAAAAATAATGGAAATTTTATAAATAGAAACAATATTTAGAAAAATAAGAGAAGATGTGATTGAATATAAGACTTACTAATTATAGTATCTAGCTCAGCAGTAGTGAGCAGGTTTATGGAGTACATATGATGATGGATCATCACTTCTAGATAGTATTATATCTTTTGTCTTATTATCACTTTTAGATAGTATTATTTTCTCTTCTGTATGTCCATGGCACAGATGTAATCAGTCAGATGTCCAGTTTATGTAAAAGTTGATAAAGCACATATTTTATGTTTTGATGTCCTAGTTTGGAGGACAGGTGTCTGCTGAGAAAGGCAGGAGCTTCTCTTTGAAATGGAGAATGTAAACCCCCTCCCGCCAAATTATTATAA
>PYHW01009979.1:5552115-5588149 GCA_013186435.1 Turdus rufiventris
CAAAACCTCTGTTTTTATCTTGGTAAGAAATGTTGGGCTCTTCCCCCTGGCTGGAGCAACTTCCAAAGGGATGCAGTAATTTTATCAGCCACACAGTGGGACTCAATGGGCCATTAGCAGAAAATGACTCGCTACAGGAAGGATGGGTTGTGAAAAGATAAAGATCACTGCCCCGCCTGGTTTCAATGGATGGCCCATTAGCAGAACATCTCCCACGGAGATAAGGATGACTTCCCCCACCCTCAACAGATGGTGATAGAATAGATGCCTTTTATCACACTCTGTATTGTAACCCAAGAAATTTGGGTTTCCATGACTTACATGTACAGCATATTTCTTATTTTTAGTGTACCTATGTTCATGTTTGGTCATGTATTCAATAGAAATAAATTAATGAAATGAGAATATTCATTCTTTTCTGTACTTTTGAGCTCTCTTATATCCCTACTGTCAGAAGAGAAAAATAATTCAGTATTGAGAAGATCTTTTCAGGTTGTGACCTGAAGATTTGTACAAGAAAATGAAATGTGTTCAAACTACCTTTATAGTATTTGAAAGATGTATTAGCCCAACCCCTGGGTTAATGTTTTTCAGGCAGTAAAAATTATTGCAAAACACTTCTTTCATACGTGTTTCATAATAAATTCATTATTCAATGATAAGCTTAAAATGAACCTTCTATGTTAAAAGTGTTGTTTTAAACCAATCTTTGGAAAATCTTGCAGATAGAATGTAATTTTCTGAAAACAGATGTGTATTTTCAAGGGATCATCTCAGTCCTTTAAGCAGTTGCATTCCTAAACTAATAGAATGGAACTTCAATGTAGGTTGCTGTCAGTTGATTAAATTATTTTTAATTACAAAATGATACCAAGGCATATTTATATTTTTCAAAACAGGAGCAATAAAATATAATAATTATAATACTAAATATGTTTAGCATAAAGACTTCTATCATAATTTGAAGCCAGTAATACTTTTTTTCTTCACTGGTAACATAAGCAAAGTATAAGCCTGTGAGAAGGATGACTTAACACAACTGTTGATGCACTTCAGCTGAAACATCTTTATCAAGTTAATACAAGAAGCAGTCATGCCCTACTTGAATTACTCATTTATAATGGCTGAGCAGCAGCCTGGATGTGGACTTTGAAATCCTGGGAAAATAAGATGCATGCATGCATCCAAATGTCTAGAATCTTTAAAGCAGCTGTAAAATGTTTAAGTGAGATGTCAGTTACTAGCTGTTGTCTACATTTTTACTCTGAAGAGAGGTGTGATCATTTAATTGTTAACCAAATTTAGTATTATTATAGTCATTGCATCCTCAGTTCAAAACTTTTTTTCCCCTAGAGCCATTGGAACTGAAGAATCAGAAAATTTGGCTGCTTTTTTGCATACTTTTATTGCACAGATTATTTTAACTTTTTTTTAAGATCTCATTTGCTTTGTTAAAATACATGCATTTTTCTCTAACTTTTGTTATGCTTTTGTAATAAGGAAATAATAATCCCAAAGATGTGTGAAATATCAAAATTAAGCACATAGCAATTCCAAAAGTGTGCTCAGTAAGGGCATAAGAGTATAATAGCTGGTAAAAGCAATACATTAATAGGATTTCTGTCTCTTTGCACAGTTAGGATATGGCTGTTTGCACAGTCTTTTGCAGATGATGGCATTGCCAGGTTCCTTGTCTTCACAGCTTGATTTCATGTTTTCTTTGAAAAGACAGACATATAGGAAATTAACTGTTCAACTTTAATTGTTCTGCAAATCCTTGCACAATTCCAAAGGGTGTGCATCCCATTATACTTGAAACAGAGATTTTTCGTTAGAAGTGCCAGATGTTTCTCTAGTATCCTCACACTTCCCAAGTCACCAGTATAGAAGTAAACACTCGTTTTACTGCAGGAATTGTATAAGTTCCTATGACAAGAAGTGAGTGAGAGCATGAACATCCAGTTTTACATGTTGGAGCATCTGTAAGGGGTGTGAACTTTGTGTTGCACTATGGAGACAGACAATAAAGTCCATGTTGTATCTATCCAGGGATATTCATAATCATCTCACAGCAGCTGGTGAGACTTCAAGGGTGCTTAATTAAGGATCATTCAGGAATTGGTCAAGTAGTCCTTTCTTTCTGTTACAAGTAGAATTGAGATGACTTGTGCTTTGTTTCCTGGAAAAATCACTATTCCAAAATCATGATGGGAGGAGAATCTGTTTTCTCCACAATGGCACCAAATGAGGCCCCCAGCTCAGAGATTTTGCCTTCTTTCCTGGTACTGGGGTAACAGGGAGGTGAGAATAATTCACCTTGAAGGTAGAAATAGGATGGTTAAAATTCTTCACTCACATTTTTTCCAAGACAGCCTCTGTAGAGTTATTTGGTATAGCTCTTATGAAGGAGCTTTAAATTAGATTTGAAGGAGGAATGAAATAAAGCCAGGCTTTCTACGGACAGACCTGGGAGCAGTATGTCACTGTCTGAGGGACGCTGTGGTAGTGAGGTCCTTTGGTCTGCCTCCTCAGTGGCAGTCGAGGGTGGAAATCCATGCGGCAGCAAAGACACAAGGGTTATTGAATTTTTAGAAACCATGGAAGCACCTGAGAATGGTTACATAGAAATTAGGGCTTGTTGTCTCCAAAAGGCAGAAATGAGTAGTCCAGCTGAAGTGCTTTTACACCAATGCATTTAGCGTGGGCATCAAACAGGAGGAGCTGGAAGCCCTTGTGCAGCAGGAAAATGATGCCATGCTTGCCATCATGAAAACATGGTGAAATGACTTGCACAACTGGAGTGCTGCAGTGGATTGCCATAAGCCCTTCACAAAGGATAGGCAAGAAAGGAGAAATGTTGGAGTAGCTCTGTCTGTTGGGGAGTGTTTTGATTGTCTAGAGCTCAATGATGGTGACAGTAGGGGAACTGTTTTAAGAGTCACAGAGAAAGACAGCAAGGCTTTGGTGGGAGTCTGTTATACACCTCCCCAACAGAATGAAGAGGCAGATGAAATATTCTCTTAGCTGCTGGGAGAAATCTCACAATTGCTGGGCTTGTTCTCATGGGGAACTTCAACTTACCAGATGCCTTCTGGAAATGCAATACATTGGAGAGGAAACAGCCTAGGAGATTCCTGGAGTGTGGAAGTTAACTTCTTGACACAGCTAATGAGCAAGTGAACTATGAAAGGCACAAGCTAGACCTGCTGTTTGTGAGCAGGGATGGTTTGGTGGGTGATGTAGTGGTTGAAGGCCTCTTGGGCCCAGTAATCATGAAATTACAGAATTTTTGATTCTTGAAGAAGTAAAGGGGGTGGGGGAGCAGCAGATCTGCTGTAGTGGACTTCAAGAGCATACTTTTGGCCTGCTTAGGAGACTGGTTCAGAGAGTTCCTTGGGAGGCAATCCTGCGGTACAAAGGACTTCAAGAAGGCTGAACATAACTTAAAAAGGAAATCTTAAAGGTACAGCAGGCTGTAGCCATATGCTGAGAAGGATGAGCTGATGGAGAAGTGTTTGACATGGCTGAACAGGAAGCTTTGTCTGGAAATCAGGAAAAAAGGAGGAGCTTGTGGCCTTTGGAAGAAGGGTTGGAAAACTCACAAGGACTGCAACGACACTGTGGGATAAGGGTAAGTCACAGTAGGAGTGGATGAAGCAGCTGGGGTTGTTAAGCCTGGAGAAGAGGAGGCTCAGGGGAAACCTTAATTTTCTGGACAACTGGCTGAAAGGAGTTTGTAGCCAGGTGGGGGCTGGTCTTTTCTCACAATTAACAAGTGGTAGGACAAAATGGCTTCCAATTGTGCTAGAGGACGTTTCAGTTGGTTATTAGGAAAAATTTATTCACTGGAAAGGTGGTCAGGCATTGGAATAGGCTACCCAGGGAGGTGGTTGTATGCTGTCCCTGACAGCATTTAAATGGCATCTAGATGTGGTATTTAGGGACGTAGTTTAGTGGTGGACTTGGCAGTGCCAGGTTGATGGTTGGACTCTGACCTTAAAAGCCTTTTCCAATATAAACAATTCTATGGTTGTGTATAACCAGCAAGGATAGTATTTTATCTTACACTGTTGTGTAAAGTGGAGCATTTTAGATGGGTTTGCACTGAGGTTCTCTATTGGGCTGCTGCAAGAGTATGATGGAGGGATGTTTGCAGTAAGAATGCACCAGCCCTTGTAGCCTTCACTGTGGTTTGGCTCTGTTTGGATTTAGCTGCCACAGTTTTTCACCCCTTCTCAAATGGGAGCTGCTCAGCTAGCTCCAGTAAAAGGTTTCTCTATTTTGAGATGTGAATTAAGTAAGTTACTCCAGAACACTTGTTCTTAAGAGCAAAGAAATTGGTAATTAAGAAGCATAGTTGTACAAAAGTAGCATGAGGTAATGCTAAGGGAACAAGGTGTTTTTCATTCATTTTCTGTGAGGTCCCCCCATAGTGAAACACTTGCAAATGAATGCTGCTATGTTGGGAGCCAGTGCAACTCAGACTCGGTTACAGCAGCATTTCAGACCTGGCTTTGAGGAAATAAAGCAACAACTGGGTTCCTGCCATGTGTACCAACATGGGACAAAGCAAAGTTCTTCCACTTTTGTGTAGTAGAGGTATCT
The DNA here is from genome assembly GCA_013186435.1 of Turdus rufiventris. Classification (NCBI taxonomy): domain Eukaryota; kingdom Metazoa; phylum Chordata; class Aves; order Passeriformes; family Turdidae; genus Turdus; species Turdus rufiventris. The sequence continues at coordinate 5,556,721 of PYHW01009979.1, forward strand.
CTGCATGTTCCTTTTCCTTAATTCTCTGCTAAGGGTGGCTCTTGGCTCATATACAGCAGCCAGCATAGATGACTGCTGTTTGTGTATTCCTGAGCCTTGGACCTAGTCTCTGTGGATGGTTGGTTGGGGTTCACAGCTCACAGGGCTGTGATTCTCACTGGCATTGGAACATTAGAAGCCTTTCTAGGATTGCTGCTTCTGAGAAATAGCAATAGTATAGTAAATAATAATAATAATAATAATTATTATTATTATTATTATTATTGTTATTATTATTTTTATTTAAAAAGCAAACTAGTAAAAATGTGAAACTAACTCAGCTTGCAGTCCTACTTACTTAAATATTTTCAGAGAATTTAATTTGTTTTCTTAAGAGACAAAGCCCTGTTCTTATCCTTCATTTCCTAAACTGGAATGCCACAATAAAAATTGCGATGGGCCAGGGTCAGTTTCTCAATTAGGGTTGGGAAAAGTGGAAATGTATACATACCAGACAGTGGTATAATTCTCCTAAACGTTTTCATGCTTAACTATACATGTATGTAGATAGAAGGAGAGAACAAAATATCTATTCTCATTGTATCTGCGGATAAGATAATCTGAGTATTATTGAGATCTGGGAGGAAAGCTTAGAAAAACGATGGTGTAGTCCATGGGGCACTGTGTGTCATAGCCCTATAAATATATTGTGGAGCTGAAACTTAAGAGAAAATATAAATCTTTTTAACTCGAGGTGTTCTTGTTTCCCAGAGGATAACTAGTGGAACAGGAGGACAATTTCTTTAATTCCTTTATCTATAAGTCAGTCCCTCTAGAAAATTTCCAGCTGGTTCTTCATACCCCAGGAAGAATGCCAGCCAAACACTTGTTGTTTTTTGACAAATTCTACCTATTTGCTGCCAGGGCAATGTGATTGACATTTTTTAAGGGAAATGCAGACAAACTCTCCTTAATATTTATGGGATAGAAAATATAGTGTGTGTGTAGGTGTGTATATATATACACACGCATATATATTTGTATATATGTGTAGTGAATTTTTCCTGTAACTTTCCATTGATTTTCCTGCATGAGATGGGATATTAAAATATCTTACAATCTCATCGTTTTTTCTTACTTCTTTTAGGAACTCCACCTGGCCTTTTCCTGTCATGGCTGTCTGATGTGTGCAGTCCTTTTGAATGAACTTTGCATGCCAAATTATCTTTTACATAATAGATATTTTAGTTTCTATTAACCAGTATCAGTACTATCAACACAAATCTAGAGAAAATCAGTATTTTAGCGTTATATGGCTTCTTTAATAAATTTTACCTTGCTTTTATAATGAAGTTATCTTACAAACAAATAGGCTGTAACTAATAAAGTACATTATCCCACTAGAAATTCTTAACAAAAGCTATTTATGGCAACTTGAAATATGTCCAAGGCAGCTAGCATTCCTGCTTTTAGTAGTTTCAGAATAACATTGCACCTACTTAGAGGAGCAGAATGTGCCTTGAATGTCAGTGTGCCAATGCAAATAATAATCAGAATTTCTACTATGTTTCTTCTGTGAAGTGCAGTTTAATATTTAGTTGCTGATAGTGTCCATTATTATTGTTATGCTTTGGATCAAGGAAAAGATAAAATAGTCTAAATAACAAAGCATCCAATAGCTTGAATTTTCTGCCCAAGGAATAACAAAAAGTAGCAGACTGAAGTTCAAATTTATATGGTGAATAAGTTTGAGAAGTTTTCTGTGCCATTAGTGGAACAAATTAAACTTTTGCTGCTTGAGTGCATATACCTAAACAGTGTAGTGTGGGAGGATTATCAGCCAGTTAGTCTTATTGGTTTATTGGCAGTAGAGCAGATTTAAACGAAATTTTCCCATGGCAGAGGTACTGTATCAGCGATCCCAGAAGTTTTCCTAAGAAATTTATGAAGTGGTATGGAAGTAAATTACTGAAGAGCCATCAAAGCAAGTATGTTATTAATTGACAATTTATTGACTTCATCCTTACTGCTAGTTAAAAGAAAAAAAAAAAGGATTAGGATTCCCAGTACACTTTGAAAGCTGCGTGAGGTCTTTTGTACGACATTTCAGTTAACCTGTAATTAATTAACTTAATTAAACAAATATTAGTAAAAGAGTAAAAGCACACTTATTCTGATGGATCTTTAAAAATAGTCATAAGATTAATGTAAATAAGTAATGGAAAGTGTGAATCTGGGTCTGGTTAGGGCAGAGTGCAACACTGATTATCTTTGATCTTCTGAGAAACTTAGTCCTTACTCAAGGAAATCTCTCATAAACATCACATCTAATTGCTAAAGTACTGCTGGGTCTTTACTCTTCAGCTTATGGTCAAAAATATATTGCTGTTTGTTATACTGGACCATTTTTTGTGCCTAGCTTCAATACACTTGGTTCTAACAGATTGTAACTTGATTTTGTTGTTTATTACTTTACCTATATTAAAAGAATAGGATAGGGATTACAATAGAAAGAATCTTCTGTTTATTCCAATTTATTCTATTAACTTGTTGCTTCTGGGTAATTATTTAACTTCTCTGTGCATAATTTCATCTGCAAAAATGAGTATTGCCATCCATGTGAAATGCTATGGGAAATGCCATAAGAATATTTTCAGACTTTTAGTTGGAAGGTATTACATGAAGACTGGAATTTTGTAGAGATAGTAGTTAGGAATTAGTGAGCATGCTGTAGGTCTTGTAAACATCTGATATTTGAAGCAGTAATTTAATTCCTACTAATATTATGTGGAAGTGGAGGTCTCCTCAAACTTAACAAAAAAATAAAATCTAAAGCTGTTCTTTCCAGATCATTCATGCACAGTTTAAATTAATGGCTTTTTAAATGTCACTCTTAATTAAGACATGTAGATTTAATGACAGGAATATTTTCCCTATTACTAATAATCCCTAAAGCCTTCTGCATGTAAAACACATGAATTCTCTCCTTTTCTGCCTCTTTTTGACACTTGTGAACTTTTTCTGTTGCTTTCAGTGGCTGATAAAATTGTTCACCAGGTAGAAGGGGAATGCTTGACTTTGACTTAAAGTTTAATTTTTTGAGAAAATACCGTTCTGTGCAGTGTGTCCACAATAGAAACTATGTTTTTCTTCACTATCAGGTATTTTGTCCAATTTACCCATGAAAGCAGTCTCCTGGAAATCTGCTTAATCAGTAATACTGTTTTGAAAACAAACATTTTGTGAAGATCTGTCCTTTTTCATTAACAGCTGCAAACATTATAAATAAATGTAAGTTTTTGTTTTTTTTTTTTTCACTGGCGATATGCTTCCCTTCTTTAATATTGTCAGTTTTACCTACTTTGTTCATGGTACTTCAACTTTGATCTGGGCTAATTGCCATTAAATTCACACCGCTCACTGACTTGGCAAGCCAGAGCAAGTTAATGCTATTCATCATCAGGAGACCAGTTACTTTCTTCTGTCCCCTCTAGGCATGTGCTTGTTTGTTTAACTGCAAAATTATTTGAGCAGTTTTACATGTGCTGCTCATACATTTTCCATATGAAAGTCAATAGCACAGCAGAATTCTACAACTGAAAGTTTTTAAGTATGTTTATTGCTTAAGACATAGGTATATTTAATGTTACTTTGTTCCTTCCTGCTTCAGATGTTGTTTTTATCCCACAGTGAGATTTCACAGGAGGTATTTGGAGCTTGTCCTTGAGTCGAGGAAGGATTTTTGGTGCTTCTGTTCGGTGCTTCTTTACTTTTCAGGATATAGATTGCTTTTGCCTGCTAAAACTATTTAAATACATTTAAATCAGATAAATACAGGCTTTTTTCTGAGGCTATTTTTGCCCTCTTCAGGAATCTCCCAAGTCAATGTCTGTCTTGGACTTGCTTGTTGTCTTTGCTGGGCTGATGTGGTAACTTCTGGGTATTGCGTAATTTACCAATGTTAATACTGATAGGAAGGAATTAGTTTATTAAATGAGCATATTAATTTTAAGCATTTCAAATATTAAAATTGTATTTTAAACATTAAACAGTCCTGGTGAAGCAAGTATATTGTATTAATTTAGTATCTGTGAACTTGGATTTTTTCTCCAAAAGGTGGAGAATTGCATTCAGTGGAAAATGTGACAGTGATTATTTTTAAACCTGTAGTCCAATACTGCCCTCAAGAATCATTTATTGACCAGTAGTAGCTCCTCTTCCAGTGAATGTAATGAATTGAGTCAAGGTGTAACATCTAACACATTAATAAAAAGATAAGAATAAATAAAGAGCATTAAGTAGGTTTTTATAATACGTGGTGTTAAATTGGCTCACTTTGAAGTGGATGAAAAACTTGTTCAGCAGCATTATTACTAAATCCTCCTGAAGGCAGGTTGGGAGATAATAATAGTAGTTCAAGCCTTTGCTGGTGTGTTTCTTGAATCTTTCATAACTTTTTGACCTTCCTTAATAATTTTTCTGCACCATGTAAAGAATCATTTTGATACAATCACCTCTGTTTACAAGAAGAGGGGGAAGTGCATTTGAAAATTCAGAACATATTCTTGATTGTAGAAAAAATGTAGCAATGCTGCTTACTGCTCTCCTTCCATTTGAATTGAAATTTCTGCTTTGATCAAAATTTTTATTTTATTTTTTTAAAGAGCATCTGTTCTTTGAGTTATTTTCATTTTGTTTTGGTTGCTTATTGTTCATTATTTCCAATTACTGGTACCTTCTAGTGTTTTTCAGTGTCTGCCTCAAGTCTGCAAATTTAATATTACTGGAAAATTCTTTGAATTTTAATCTGCTTGGACTGCACTGAATACTTACATCATTGTCTGAAACAATTGAAATGTCTACTGAAAAGTTTTATTAATTTTTGATAATGAAGATAGTTAAATTATCTTTATTTTTTCATGTCAAATATAAATAATGAATAAAATGGAAAGGGATAAAATACAACCACTGGTGTGATAAGAAAAATGAAGTATAAAACTGAATTTGCAATAGGGCCAAGCAGAAGCAATTGGACAACAATTCTCAATTGGGAAGTATTGAAAAGCAACAGTGTGGCTGGGATCTGCATCTAGCTGCAGTGCCATCATTCTCTGTGGGATAAATGTGAAGGTTTGGTACCCGGTCCACTTTTGTTTTCTGGTTAGCAGCAATCTTAAGAATCAGTTTTAACAGAAATGCTCCATGGTGCCATCGTTGTTCAAACAAGTTCACACTGGAACAGATTGCCTGTCAAGTGCAGGATGACAATCAGAGCAGAGCTCAGCCAGGTGCCAGAAGCAATGTAGCCAAGTGTGGAAATATCAACCTCACCTGCACTGACTCGCTTGCTTCCTTCTTACATCCCACACTTACAAGAAAAAATGATGTTCACAGGTGGGTATGCTGGAAATTGTGGTGTGAGAGCATGAATAGTAGCCTTAATATTTAAAGATTTCAAACTACTGTGCAGATGTTGTGTTCAGGATTGTTTTGGGTCCTTAGGGTCCTTCATCTCATTTTGGAATGATGTAGCGTAAAAGCTTGTTTGTTTGGTTTGGTTTTGTGATACAGTTTTCCCATAAGACTCGTATTAATGTTCAGGAAGCAAGATTTAAATAAGAGACTGTTTCTTGTTTTAGTGAAGTTTGAATTCTTTCTCCAGAAGAATAAAATGTGAGACAGTTAAATACAGTAAAAAACTGAAATAAGCTGTCCAAGCTGAACTCACTGGACCACCCAGGTCTTGGACCACCCAAGGGACCAACAACAAGCAATTGCCTGAAGGAGGTGGCCTTTTACTGGAGGTCGAACAAGTTGTATTGCAGACCTTGGATATATTTGGTCGTGATTTCTTAGTGCATTTGGCTGCCTACTGGAGATGGTCCTTGTTCTCAGTTCCCACTGTATCAGTAATGTCCTATAAAAATGGCATTTCTTATTTACTTCTGACCTTAACAGTTTTTTTTTTTTGTCTTCTAAGGGCAAAAATAAAATTAGCAGCTTAGCAACGTGTTGCTACTAAGTAGAGATTTTGAGTTACTATAGAGTTGTGTGATGTCACATTTAAATAAGATTTTGAATGGGGGGATATTTGGTGTCCCTGGTAGGGTTTGCAATGAGAATTAAATCGGAATCATTCATGTAAATAATTCTTACTTGAACCACCTTCACTATGCTTCTATTAATGAGAAATGGTACAATATGAAGGCCGCTATTTCAGCATTAGAATTGCTATGCTCCTTAGCTTAAATGGCCTTTGGAAAATGTAGAAAATTTTAATTGCAAGTTATTGGAAGTGGCATGTTTTGTCCTTAAATCTAGAGTAAAATGATGTATATCAGTAAATATTTTCTGTTAATAAAAACAGACATTGAATTGAAATTTCCTGTGGCGATCATAATTTCAAGATGGTTTCCCATTCAGTTCTTTTTAAACTTTGTTAGATAAAGTGTAAATCATCCAACTTAACCACCCCAAATCAACATTTTTATGTACATGCTTTTTGCAGCAATAGTTTTATCCTAGTGATGGTAACTTAAAAGATAGAAAGGATACAAGGAGGGTTTGCTGAGATGTAATTAACTATTATGTGAGTTAAAAATCCATCTATTGTGTATGATTAAAATCTTATATTCCTATAATCTTGTTTTAGTAGATAGAGCAAATATTTAAAAGTAAACAGCTGTATCTTCTCTAAAGTATATGGCTTTATTTCTTTAGCATTCTTTTCCATTGCAAATTTTATTTGCCATCTGATTTTCTGATTGTGTTTTCATCCTTTCTTAAAACCGAAATAAAGGTAGCGTGTAATTTTTCACTTTTTGAAAGCTGGGTGAGGCACTGGCTAATTAATTTAACTCCTATTAAATTTGACTCCTATTAGAGAAGTGAAATTTATTTTATAACCATAAATCCATGTGTTTTGTCACATGTTTTCAATCTAAAATGAATGCAAAGATTGTAATGGCCTGTTGAAAGAGACAAAGATCTCCTGCATCTTTGCAAGAGAGCAAGAAACTTTTGAATAGAGAGGACTTCAATTAATGCCCTGTAGGCAGGGCTAAGTGTTGTATGTTTTTGTGGATGTGTATACATGTTTATGCTATTTTTAATATTTGCATTAATCATAGTTTAATTATCAACTTAATATTATTAATAAATAACTTTCACAGCTGCCACACTGTTGTTTCATAAAATGGTTTGAGTTGGGACATTAGAGATCAAGTCCCACCTCCCACTGAACCATTTTGCTCAAAGCCCCATCCAGTCTGCCCCCTCATATATGTGGAGTATGAGAATATAAGTAGATTTGAGCCATTCACTTAATGAAATTAATTACAGGGGCCAATACAATTAAAAATATTTAATTTAAATAATTTAATTAATAAATTATTAAAACAGTTGACAAAACATCAGTTCACGTGTCCTACAAGCTCTAAGGCCTTTTCCTTTTACCATCTTATAGCCAACTGAGTAAAACAAGCAAGTTTTCAGATAAAATAGTATATTGTTTTAAATTTCATATAATAAGCAATATGATGAAATAATGATGAAGAAAGTTGTCAGTATTATTTATAGGTATAGAGATAAGTCTTGTGTTCTTATTACCAGCCATTCTAATTTTCCTCTAACACTGTTAAGTCATTGCAAATCCATGTAAACAGATTCCCGATGAACAGTTTTACTGAGGGGAATGTTCGCGGCAGGGCTTTGTTAACCTGATGTTCTGTGGTTTCGCCTCGTAAAACCAGCAAAGGGCTCTCTGCATGGAATGTTAATGGGGTGGAGTAATGAATGCAGGATGGGATATAAGATTCAAACATGCATAAAGTTGGGGGTTTGGAGGAGATCCTTGCAGACAGTAGCGAAGATAAAAGCATTGGAAATTTTTTTTGCTGTTTGTTTTAAGCCAGTGGTTGGATCTCTGCTGGAAATCTGGCTTTGAAGTAAGAACGTAAGAAAGGAATTAGGAGTTAAGCTACATAAATTTCTTTTAATTTGGTCTTGGTGAAAGAAACAAAGTTGAGGGTCATCCCTGTGGTTTTAACACAGTTTTAAAAATTACTCCTATTTCAAAACATTCTTATAAATTATGTACTTTTTAGTTCTGCATCTCTTAAAAGGAAGGTTGCTTGTGCTCTAACTTTGCTTTCTTTTCAAAAGTATACTTTGAGAAACCAACAACTGAGCTAATTTCAGTTTCTGGAATTTGTAATTGCTTTTGTGAGGAAAATGTATTCAATACTTTATAGTTCCTGAGGAATCAAGAAGTTGAAATTTTTATACAAGTGCAATGCTAATTAATTACATTGAACAGGCATGACCTGATCTTGAAGTTGTTGTCCAGGGAATGGATACATCTATGGATGAGCTGTTTCTTGCTCTGCATGAGTGATGTTTGTTGGTTGAGGGCCCAGGTCAGGTCTGATGAGGCAGGTGTATTTATTTTTGTTACAGTAAAGCCCACCCATACCTGTCAATCTGAGGATATTGATCAGATCACCTCTCCTTAATGATTTGGTCATTTCATGCACTCCCTACTCAGCGTGCCGGTTCTGCTGCATCAGAATGGCTAACCTGAAGGGCTTTACCCTTGCCTTGTAAATTTATTTGAAATACAACAGCAAGGAAACATCTGTAAGTGTGATTTAAAATGGATCATCCCTTTTTTTAGGGAGGGTGTGTGTGCTTTTTTTCCATGAGACAATTTTAGTATTTCTTATTTAAATACACACAGGCCAGTTGCATAAGATTTCACAGTATGGAATAACAAGTAGTGAGTGATGCTGCAGAGAATGGAGGTAGCTTGTTTTGGGAGCAACTATGGCTCCAGATTTGAGGGAATAGAAATGTCTGCTTATCATTGACAGTGGGGAGCCTGATAAACTAAGCATTGTGAAAACTGCTTACTAGCTAATTTTAAAAATAGATAATCTTAGTTGTTTGATAGCTGACAAGACCTGGTCAAACTCAAATCTGCCTATTTGCTTGCATTTATGTTCACACATTTGCATCTAAGCTAAATGAAAGAATGGGGGTGGATCAAGCTGGATTATTACTCTAAATTTTTACCAAGTTTTGAGAAAACTATTTTGTAGCTCTGGAAAAAATGCATGTGTCGCGTTTTTCTGGGGGTAAGGGCTAAAGAAGAAGAAGGGTTGAAGAGAATCAGTATAGTCTTTGTAGTACTAGCATTGCTGATTGATACCAGTTATAGATAAGTTATGGAATATGTGTATGGAATACAATAAAAATGGTCATGAGAGAAAGTGGAATGGACTCTATCAGTCAAGTGTTGTTAGAATGAACAGTAGCACAAAAATATTATGTTGTAATGATTTGTATGGACTTGTGTAACATGCCTGTTTTAAATAATGAGGTGTCTTAGCTTATTCTTTAGAAGGTAGTTAAGAGATAGCTTTATAAATTGTCTCTGTTGATAAAGGAACAGGCTTTTGAAGGTTTCTGGAATCAAACTAGGTTGAACGGTAATTATGGAACAATTCAAACTCCAGAGATCTGTATTGTAATGATCAGAACAATTTATGAAGGGTGATCAATGTATCCAATACTGGTAATGATAAAACTACACGGGGACTTTTTCAGAAGTTGTATTCAAGTACATCCATGTTTGCAGTCTAATTCAGGGAAGTCCTGCCATCTGCTTTTCAGTAGAATTGATTAAATGGATGAATCTTGACTCGGGGCTGTCTCTCACTTAGTACATGGTACTTAAGATTTCTATGGTAGAAATCCTATCTGATAAGTTAGCAAATATTGAACCATTACTTCTATTCCTCAGAGTTTTTTATCTGTAGAATGCTGTAGTGCTTGCTGTGAAGACATTAAAAGAGTAATATGCTGCTTAATGCTGATGATGGTTTTGGACATTGTTTGACATACTAAATACAAGCAAGATATGTAGTGACTGAAATTGCAACTGGCCCTGCTCTTATAAGCATTCCATTGTGCTCTCAGTAGGATGCACAATGCTTGTTTCTGGTCATTTGGGTTACTTCAAAAGGATGGGGCTTTTTCCTCCTGCTTGGTAGCAAAAGTTAGAAAAGTTTTTTTAAATGGAGACTTGAAATATTTGAATTTTAACCATCTGTTGCATATGTTGTGTATTGGTTCATGCAACAGTGATTGCATTGCAATGATGGCACCCAGCTGCATGTGTCTCCTATGATAAGTGTCTTTGTCAGTGCCTAAATGAAATACAGAATTTGGATGAGAAGTTGTCTGAAAGCCAGACAAGAAGAATTGGTGGCAGTGGTTTGAGAGAAACAGCCTGGATGAACCCTCTGAGGTTATGTTATTACTTGATGGAATGCAACCAATATTGCTTCTTGGAGCACAGAAAGTTTATTGACTAGGTGCTCATTAGGCCAAAGTAGTTTAGTTTTTGTTATTTCCTCCACCGAAAAAAGGGAAAGCCAGTTTAACTGGCTTTAAAGCCAGGACAGCTTTTGCTGACAATTATGTAAGAGCATTACAGTTTTGGAAATTAAGAGTGCATAGTGGCAACTCCAAGTATTGTACAGCCAGGTCTTAGAATCACTAAGCTAAAAATCAGAGTATTCTTATGATTATTCAGTTTTTCTTTAGTTAATTTTCTTTTTCATACTTGGGTTTTTTAAATATAAATGAATCCAGTGAGTCATTGAAATGTGGAATGAGTTCTTTGATCAAGTTCACTTTTACTTTATGATTAGAAAATATGGGACACAACCTCTTTTCTGCTTCCAGTATAGCCATGCATCAAGTGTCTGTTGAGGGTCTTAGTTTACAAGATTTCTTAATTAGGATATTTTTATTACTAATGATAATTTATCTGTATAACTATTTTAATGTAATTTTGAAGTAAAACTTTAGTTACTCTTAAATGATAATTAAGAATAGAATGAGTAGATACGATCATGCATTTTGACATCTCTTTAAAAGAATTACTCCTTACACTGCTTGAAGAAAAGCAAAGAATAATGATTACCGGTGAAACTTTTGAGATGTTGCGCTTCACATTTTTTTAGAAAGGTTTATTTATTGTTTGAAATATACCAAAACGTAAGAAAAATATAAATTCCATAATGTAAATTTTAGAGGGTTAATGATATTCCAGTTTTTCAAAACAGTATCATAGAATGTAAGTTGCTGCATGACTAAGACACAAGCAGACAATATTTACTTTATATATTTACTTCTGCCTCACTGGAATGAACAACATTGCTTTTGACTGGTAAAACATATTAACTTCAGCTAGTATGAATTTTTAACATCTGTCTGGGATTGAAAGTTGCGTAGTCTGGTTTAAAACTGAATGATAAAGCTTGTTGTGAGAATGGAAGCCTGGAAGTAGAAGTCAGCTGAAAGTTGATTAATAGCCAATAGTCACATTTAATTCAGTTTTAACTGTGGTATTTACTAATAAATCCACTTTGGTGAATCTTCAGTGGTTTGAAGTAAAAGTTTCATTCACATGAAATTTAATAGGTGATTTGGATACTGTTGCATCATTTGTGAAAGGAGCAGGTTATTAGTCTGTTTCATTTGAAAAAGAAAATAAATACATATAACTTGATTCTTAAGCAGTGTTACAATGCCTCCACTCTGTCAAGTTTAGGGTTCCTGATTCACAGTCTCCATTGGCCTGAGCACATGTGTTTGACCCTCAACAAAGTCGTGGGAAGCTTTTAGAAGTCTTAGACTCTCCTGAGTATTGGGACTTGGAGGAAACCCAGAAAGCCCCTACATATCCAAGACTCAGGAATAAATTATTTTCCTAGAAACTAAACATTGATTCTTCAGCTGTTCATAGCAAGAACCTTTCTTTAATATTTTTAAACTTTTCAACAGGGTTATTTTATGCCAATGCTAGTAAAACTTATATTTGCTGAAAAGGTCATGAACACAGTAGGATTTGGGGTTAGAACAGAGCATAGGAAGTCTAATGATAGTAGGGCTTGGATAGTTAGCCCAACAAAAGACAGATTTTTATGCATGTGATACCAGAAATCTCACAAAAGGAATGTTTTCAGTATTTTTACCTTTTCCTACTGTGTTGTCCTCTTCTGCTCATTTAAGCCCAGAGATCATGATAGTTTTACCTGATGGGTATCACGTATACCTTTTAAAAAGAAAAGAAATGCGTTAGAAACTCTTAGAAAGAGTTTGGGCTAGCAAGAAACTTGCAGAAACTGTCAAATTATATTAGCTCTGAAATGTAGAAAGCAAACACTGAAAATTAATCATCTGAATCTTCTTTATTCTAACTTGGAGAGGATGAAGTTGTTACAAATACTTCATATTGTGACTGACATTTGAATATCTTAATGTATTTATATTACTTATACAGATCTGCTGTAATGTTTTGTTTAAAGAGCATGAGGGTCTTGAAGGCATTTGTTATTTAATCACATGAATTATGACTGTGGTGTCATAGGAGCAAAATTATCATTCTTCCATAAATATTTAATCTTAAAATGTGGATTAAAAAATTGCTCAGCTGCTTTTCTTTATCCTTTTAGTGAAGCAGGGATTCCCTGAAATATCTTTCAAAATTTTGGTCTATTTTTGCCTGTTTTGTTTTTAGCTAATTGCAAAGGGAAAAAATGCAGGAAATTAGACCTGAAACAATTCTTTTTTTGATTGTTAGAATTCAGGGATTGTTCTCACATACTTCATGTTTGGCAGAGAATTTGAGTTAAAGCTTAGACCTAATGCACTGATTTGTAGGTTCATTTTCTCATTTATTAATTGAAAAATCCTAAATATTTCTTAAGGTAGAGAATACTTCTCTACCATAATGCCATAATTCAAATATTAAATAAGTAGAAATATTTGGGTTCTGTGAAGCTGTTATCACTCTTAATACTATGTGGCTGCTGCTGAAAAGGTCAGCTAGCTGCTGGTTGGTGTGCTCTTTTTGGCTTCTTCATTTGATAACCCAAATCAGACTAATTCTACCTCCTTAAAATGTCAAAGACTTAGATTTGTCTTCACCTGATGAAGAACAAGCATTAGGGCTTTAGAACTGTCACTGCAGTTTCATTGGATATGCTGTTAATTTATAGATTTGTTTGTGGCCCAGCTCCTTGGCAGCTATGTCCTTTGTTAACACCTTTCTTACCAAGCTTTGCTTTCTCTGCTGCTTATTTATTTATTTCTCTTTCTGTGAGGTCCGGCAAGGAGAAAGTACTTGGCTTTTTGTGGCAGTGTGGAGGAGTGCAATCAGTAGCTGCAGTGATAGCAATAGCAGGGTTGGGGCAGTGTTTTAAATTGGTAACAGGAAAGTGAGTTTTGGATACAGCGAGAAGTTTGTCATACTTTACCAAAATTAGAAAGTGATTGCATCCTTCTGAGCCCAGCATTAGACATTGCTGTCTTGAGTAGTCTCCTCAGGAGTTGTTTAGTTGGTTAGTTTGAAGAGTTTGTCACTTTAGGTTGCCTGTGCTCTTGCAGGACTTTGATGGAGAGAATTCTAAGTACATGTGGTAAAGAAGATAGAGAAACAAGAATGTTCTAAAAATAAGTGTAATTCTCTAGGAATAGTCTTACTGTCATAAGGAGAAATGTTTTATGTAATTGAAATACTCTTTTTTTTGGAAAAGGGGAGAAAAAGACTGTTGTATTTAGCTAGTTGGGAATCCACTGGTGAAATTACTGTGTGTGCTAGAAATGCAGACTGTAGGTCAGGCTCCTTTCAATGTTTTTTGCAGTACTGGAAAATGACAATCATAGAATGGTTTGAATTGCAAGGGACCTTAGAGATCATCTCATTCCAACATCCCTGCCATGGGCAGAGACACCTTCCACTAGACCAAGTTGCTCAGAGTCCCATCTAGCCTGGCCTTGAATGCTTCCAAGGATGGCCATCCACAACTTCTCTGGGCAACCTGTTCCAATGCCTCACCATACTCAGAGCAAAGAATTCCCTTCTTATACCTAATCTGAACCTACTCTTTTGTAATTTCAATCCATTCCACCTTATCCTGTTTGCTACATGCTTTTTAAAATGTGCTGCTACCTGTTTCCTATAGGTTCCCTTCAGGAACTGGAAGGCTACAATTGGGTCACCTCAAAGCCTTCTCTTTTCCAGGCTGAACAAACCCAATTCTCTCAGCATTTCCTCATATGAGAAGTACTGCATCCCTCCAGTCAACTTGGTGTCCCTCTTCTGGATATGGTGCTACAGGTGGGTCTCAGCAGAAAAGAGCAGAGAGGGCAGAATCCCCTCCCTCACCTGCTGCCCAACTGCTTTGGATGCAGCCCAGGACACATTTCTGGGTCATGTCCATCCTCTCATCCACCAGCACCCCCAAATCCTTCTTGTCAGGGCTGCTCTCGATCTGTTCATCCCCAGCCTGTTGATACTGGGAGTTGTCCTGACCCAGGTGCAGCACCAGATCTTATTAAACCTCCTGAGATTCCCATGGACCCACTTCTTAAGCTTGTCCACGTCCCTCTGGATGGATCCTGCTCTTCAGGTGTGTCAACAGCACCACTCAGCTTAGTGTCATTGGCAAGTTTGCTGGGGGTGCACTCAATCCCTTTATCTGCATCATTGGAGTAACACTGGTCCCAATGCCACTTACCACTGATATCCACTGGCACTCAGAGCCATTGACCACTACCTCTTGACGCAGCTATCCATCTACTTTCTTACCCATCTAACAGTTTATTCATCAAATCCTTCTCTCTCTAGTTTAGAGAGCAGGATGTCAAAAGCTTTACAGAAGTCCAGGTAGATGACACCTGTAGCTCTTCCTATCTCCATTGATGTAGTTACTCCACCATAGAAGACCATTGAGTCAGGCAGGACTTGCCCTTGGTGCAGCCATGCTGGATGTCCTGATTCACCTCCCTGTTCTCTGTGAGCCTTAGCACAGCTTCTAGGAGGATCTGTCCCATTGTCTTCCTAGGCGTAGAGATGAGTTTGACAGGTCAGTAGTTCCCAAGGGGTCCTCCTTTCTACCCCTCCTAATGATGGGTACAGTGTTTCCGTTTTTCTGGTCAACTGGGACTTCACCTGTCTGCCATGGCTGAATATTATGGAAGTGGCTTGGCAGCTTCATCAGGCAATTCTCTCAAGATTCTGGGATGCATCTCATCAGGTCCCATAGACTTACGTACATCTGAGTTATAATTACTTACATGATTTTGTTTATTAGATTTATAGTAAAATATGCAAAACCTGATTACATTAATGCAGCAGGCTATTTTCCATGACCATAGCTTTTGTTGGAAAAGAATGGAGATGCTGAACATTCTGTAAAATCTTAATTTGATTGCTGGAAGTATAAACCCTCACCCTGCTTTGTCTTAAATAGCAATGGAAACAGATTCTTAATTAAAGTAGTATTATTGGAAAGCACTGTTACTACCTGCAAAGAGATTTTAAATTCCCCATCTATTATTTTGCTGAATTGCTCTGAAAGTTAATTCATTGTGATGATGGAAAAGTCAACAATTATTAACCTGCTATATGTATAAACCTGTACATGTTTTTCAGTCAACAAGTATTTAATGAGATTGCAACTAGTGATTTTTTTTTTCAGTAATAACATTTGGAAGATGTATTTTGGTTTGTCTGCTACTAACAAGACGTTTGAATGGCAAAATGAGTTTTCTTTGAAATGGAAAAAACCTGGCCAATCTCCTAAGTGTCTTTTGTTTTCAAAAATTTCTTTATTCTTCTCATATAGTCACTGTGCATTGCATTTCCTCATCTCCATTGAAACTCCTCCTTTAAAGGCTCTTTTGTGAGCCTATCACCTCTCACAGAGGAAAGAACTGGAAAAAAGTTTGTTAGGTCACACAGTCACGGTTGCTGCTGGTGTAGTGAGAAGTCAGCAAATGAGGGTGGTTTAATATGTTTTCAGGTAACTCTTGGCACATTCAGAGCAAAGCCCAGCAGTCACCTGTGTTTCCTACTGATGGACTTGGTCCACGTAACTGTGGTATTTCAAACAACACATTATGAAAAAGTTTTGTTTTTATTACTGAATCTGAGATCTTTGAAAGAAATTAACACACAGTATCTGTGTGTGAAGATACAGATAATATATATATAGAGTGTGTGCATGTGTTCCTGTTGCTAAGGCAGGAAAGCCTCTTGTCCATATGTGGTATTTGAAGAGGCAGTAGTAGTGTCTTACAGCTGCTTGATGCCTAAGATGATAGGCACCCTAACCGCAGAAAAAAATTAAATAAATAAAGCAATCTGGGGTGCCCAGAAAGAAAATCAAGCCTAAATAAATAAATTATATGATATATAATTATCTGACGTGAGTAATGGATTTCATCTGTAAAACTGAAGCCTGTAAAGGCTCTGCTCTACAGAGCTCTGCTCTACAGATAAAAGGTAATTCAATCTGAACTGGTAGTTTGATGCAAGTGAAATCTTTTCATGTCTTTTGGGATATATGTAATTGTTTAACTATGTAATAAAAACCAGGTGGATACTAGACTGATTTAATGGGGGGTGATGAAGAAGTAGAGGAGACAAAAAGTTTGACCAAGTAAATATATGCCCATATGTAGGCCTGCATATAAATATGTATATACAGATGCTATTTTCTCTCTATCATGAACTTTATATAGGATATTTCATTTGAAAAGACTAGTCATGTCAGTATCTAATACCACAGCTTTGTTGTTGGGCTTAGCTGATGTAATTACTTGTGAGTGAAAAGGTGATGCTCTCATTACTCTGAATATTATAGCTGCTGTGGTTATGAGCACACAGGTTTCTTACATCCATTGTCAGTGTCAGACCAGTCTTAAACTGATTTAAATGCATATGTGACCTGCTTGGATAATTAGCAAAATTAAAGATAGTTTGATCCTATCCTTTTGAGGGAGTGGAAACCCATCATGTCTTTCTAGAATAAATAGAAATGTCTGACAAGGATCAGAGGCAAAAAAAAATCACGCTATGTTCCACTCAGTTTAGGCTGTAAATTTTATAATAGTCTGATTTACAGCCTGTGGAGTTCAGAATTGATTTATTTCCTGCAGTGTGCTTACAATTGTTGTTAAACTGAGTATGCTGTCATTTAGGTAACAGCAAGCTTTTCAACCCAGTAGGGAAAAATGGATAATGTGTGTTAGTTTCTTGTAGTCAGGAAACTAGATTCAATGACTTAAAAAGTAAATGTGCTAAAGTATTTTATTTTACCTTTCTTTTCCATCCATTTTTCTTTTTTTTCTTTTTCTTTCTTAGTTCTGGCAACAGCTTGTAGCAGAAACGTAAGAAGAGTACATGATAAGAGCTTTTACGTTGCTTTGTTACTTAAGGAGAACACAGTATCTTCTTGATTTAGTTGGAGAACTTCATGTCCTTGAGGTTTTACCATGAACCTCATACGCACGCAAGCATTAATGTATATGGAGATTTCTTTCTTTCAGGATGAACTTGTGCACCAGGATTGTTTCATGCTTGCTTTTCAAAACCAAAACCTTTCAGCATGTCTTTTCATAAATAGAATTAGGATTGCTAGTCAAATCCAAAATGTTTATCTGAGAAATCCTGATTGAATAGGACAAATAAATGTCTGGGGAAAGATTTTATCTAATACAGTAGCTCTGTAGTCTAGATCTCTGTGGGTATTCTGGTCAGAAGTGCAATTAAGACAGTTGTTAACATTTTCTCTCTTTGTAAAGGTTCTTAGCATTAACAACCAATATCTTTCTCAAATGGCCAGAAAAATCCATCTGCCTTAAGAGGAAACTCCCTGTTAGTTCCAAATTATGAAGAAAGTTGATATCTTTGCAGCCATAAAGTCAGCTTCATGTGTAATGCACCCCACAATTCCCCCAGCTGTTGGCTGGCATGATAGCTATCAACATAATCACTAGACATGCTCTGTGGCTCTGACCCTTTCCTGCCCTTTATATAGGAAAGTGTCTGTTCCATGAGCTAATGATCAGACACAGATAATAAGGCTTTCCTTACCCCAGAAAACTACTTCAAGGCTGTCATGCTCTCCTAAGTAAAGGTCTTTTTAGCCCTAATACAGCCCCTGCTTCCCTCAAAACTAAGAGCTTTGAAGCCTTGCTGCTGCTTTAAAAACCACAAGTTAGGTGTTTGCCCACTCCAGTTACTCCAGAAGTGACACTGGGCTATTGAGTCTTGAAATGACTAGCTGGCTCCAGAATACCTACAGTAATGTTCAAAGCCTTCTCATCCTTTAGCCATTTTCATTTCTTCTAACTTTTGAAATGCATTATAGTCATTGAATAGCATGGCCAGTTATAGTTATTTCCATAGTATAGTAAGAAACAATGTAATTTGCTGCTAATTTTCCTTTTAATTTATTGCAGAAGTCACAGACATTCTGATAAGGCCTTTAAAAAAGAAAGCTATTACTATCATCAAATATGAATTCACTTTCTGTGGGATTGAATTATATCTACGAAGTTGTGGTACTGCTTGTCATTTTGACGACCTCATTAGAATTTTTCAAATCTGGGTTTCAAACTTTGGCTTCTAAATTCTTTTATAGGGGAATAAATTATTCTCATTTTCAAACTTGCTGGGAGCTCAACAGGCACATCTTGTTGATACCAAAATGTTTTCTGCAATTGCTTCAAATTTGTATCAACTACTGTATTGCTTTGAAGAATATGTCTGCATGTTTCCCATTGTCGTGGGACTTCAGTGGTGTTTGAGATTTTGAGTCCTGGTATGAAATTAATATTTACAAATAACTGTGATTTTCTTTCATGGAATCACCATTTAACTCAGACATTTTTTTTATTATTTTTTATTTTCCAGTTCAAAATACTCATATTTTCAGTGACTTCCATTTTTCCTTCTGCTCTATTGATTTTGTAAGAACAAACAGAAGCAAAATCCATGAATATATGTTTGTCTGGATGGCTTGCAGGAGAGGATGGAATAGATTTTAAAGTGAAGAGATGGGAAAGTTGGCCTTGGGAAATTCAGAGTGAGGGAGAAATTTGCCTTCATTGAAGGGTCATGGGAATGGCTGTTTGCATCCTGAAATGTATATGCACAGTTGCAGGCAAGGAGGCCTCCAGTCAGTTTTGCAGAATTAGATGCAAACACCGTAGCCTTTGCACCTTAAATGATGGTGTTTAGGATATGTTGGGCTTTGTGGTAATCATATGTTGCATCACCTTGGATGATGGCATTTAGAGCCTACTAAATGTTATTGTTACCATTTTATAGCCTGGTTATGTAATGTCCATTTCCAAGTAGCTGTAACAGTGGTTTGGAATTCTACTGATATGATTAACTTAATTTCTGAAATTTTTTTTCTGTTATTAAGTAGTTGTCATTGAATCTTCAACACAGAAGAAACTTCATGTTTATTTCTCCTGCTTGGTCTGTGACATTAGAGTTACTTGTGACTTGAGACATTGTGTTACCTTCTGGATTTTCAAACTTGTGAGTGATATAAAGTCTGTTGCATTGGAGAGGGCCTGTTTTCACACAAGTGCACCCCCAATCCTTTTACCACAAAATATCAAAAGTTGTTGTGTTGGGAATGTCAGAAGGCTCTTTGAGGGACTGGAATGAGAAGTTTTATTGAGGGGAATAGGGTAATTATACTTGTATCACACAAACGCTCTATGTTTGGCATATTTTTTGGGTTTTGATTTTTGTAGGATGATTTTCCATGGAACATTGTAAACATCTATGCTTCCATAGCTCATTCCTGCTCCATCCCTCTCTTCTAATAAATTATGGAGCTATTTGCTGTGTTCCTACAGATTTTCACCTAACACTAGATGACTTCTTCTGTCTAAATATCAGTATATTCAGGAAGCCATTGAATAAGTGGTAGTGATTTAATCTAGTTTTGTGAAAAGGTTGGGAAAGAGCTGGCATCTTGCAGAGGCACTGATGATGGTGGCTTTTTGCGGCAAGTCTGCCTGAAGGGTAAAAATGAAGGTTGAAAGGACATTTATCTGTGAGTCTGACATGGCTCCTGATTCAAGCCAACTTCAATTCAAGGCAGGAGCTCCTGCTCTGAATGTCCAGGCAGAGGTTATCCCACCAAGATTTCCAGCTGCTCCATGGAGGCAGGTGAAAGCTGATAGCTGATAGAATGATTTACATGGAGGGGAAAGTCTAATCCAGGAAGTGTTACTCTGGTGAGAATCCATAATAACTGTTTTAGCATTTTGAATCTTCAAACATCATGGACAAATGAGTTCCCATCTGCTGCTTATCTTGGCCAATGCTGCACTGTAGGTATTGCTTTAGATTAAGTACAATGCAAGAAGAGTAACAGATTGTTGATGATGTGGGTGGTTAAAAACACCACCAAGTAGATTTAAGGTCTGGATGAGATTTTTAGTATCATGTTGAGAACCTAATATTTAAGGAATTGTCTGTGAACAAATTAATTAAGGTGACTGCTTTAAGGTGTTTTATTTTCTTTAACATTACTGCCCCCATATGGATATAGTCTGAACACACAGTGGAGGTAGGGAAGGCATCTTGTATAATAAAGCAGTTTTAATTTTTTTTTTCTGTCAGCTCTGAGCTCTTAAGAGTATAATTTGCTTTTACTTGCTTGGTACTCAAACAAAACAATTTATGGCAAGGTAGGTGCCGATGCCCTTCAACAGATAATTTGAAAAGAAATGTGCTTTTAGAGTAATTATAACTTGTAATTTTTGCAAATGCACCTGTAGTCAGCAGGTTTTCTGGAAATTCATCTTACTGCCAAATAGAGATTCAACACTTAAACTTTATTTGTAAGTGAATTCTTATGTAAGCATAGCTGCAAAAATCCATTTGAATATTTTAAATATAAAGTTCAATGTGTTGCCCCCAACTTTTGAATGAAGTCATGTAACTAGTACGTGCAAGTGAATTAAAGGTAATTTTTGTTAAAGCTCAGCATGGTAATCTGGAAGAAATAATACATGTTCTCATTTAGTTTATGTAACCGTCATTTAAGTTAACTTTAAGTTCACTGGTTTCTGTGAGCAAGTACTGAAAAAAAAAACCAAAACCCAAACGCATCTTTTTCCCATAATTTTTGTGTGGTTCTCTGTAAAATACTGAAGTACTAAATTTTGAGTCCTGAACTTGTTGGGTTGAAATTTTATTTTTAACAAGCCCCACACAGTAAAATCCAAAAATAAGGAATTAATAAAGGTTTGCTATTGCCACAGCAGCATTTTTTTAAACGGCCATTTCCAGGCAACTAGGGGAACAGTTAAAACTTTTTTTAATCAGCTAAAGTGTTACAGTGTTGAGTGTTCTTTATTTATTCCAAGTAGCTCATTCAGTAAATTCTTTGAATGTCCCCAAGGGCTCTGTGTGGAAAGGATGTTTACAAGTACAAAGTCAGTGTTATAGTTACACTATATGCTTGCTTAATGCCAGTTTGTTTTAAGCACGCTGATACGGGTTAACATCTGCAACATTAACTTTGTTAAGCACAGTGACAACACTTTGTAATCTTTAAATATAGCCACTAGTGGTTTGATTTCTTTTGTTTTGATGAAAAAAATGTTTTCTGATTTCTTCTGCATTTTGAGACCTCTGAAATGGTACTGAAAAACAATTTTTACTGCATACAGTATTATCTTCTCCATTTGACATAAAAAAAATCTTTCATTCTCTTCAGCTGTGTGTGTAATCTGATAAAACTAATTTTTTTAAATGAAAAAATACAATTTTGCCTCTGAAGTGTGAATTTATTTTGGTTAATGTTTGTTCATTGTCTGTAGGAGAAGGATTGGGGGTATGTAGGCATTTACATACTTTTTTTTTCTACAGTAGACCTTTGTAAATACTACTGAATTATCATTTCAGTAACTCATTAATTTTTCAGACCTATCATAAGGTTGACACTTTCACTTGCAATATTGAAATTAAACTGACCCAAAATGATATAAAGGACCAAATGAAAAAGGAATTATAGATGTCCCCATAGTAAGAACAGCAACCTCTGCATGATTATCTGTTAGCAGCAGAAGTCTTGGTTCTGTTGTACTGTTTAGCAATTTGCCTTTCAAACAGGCAGTGCTCAAAGCAGCGCAAAGATCAGCAAAGTCGTGTGTGTGACAGCGAACGCTGCTGTTCACTTTGAGGAGCAGAAGGAGAATGGAAACTTTTTGAGCTATGGGAAGTGAAACAGAAGCTCAGCAGCATATCATTCATGCCCTAATAATTTATTGATAATTAGGATGTACTATGGTTTAGCAGGAGCAATAGTATTTTAGGAAAGAAATTAGGTTCAAGAATGTTTGCTTCTGACCCCACTTTGCAGCCAGATAAGAGATAAAGTCATGCTCAGTGGTAATGCATCTGCTGCTCTTCTGTGCCATTTTAGGGCAGATGTAAAAGCCAATTGCACAGAAGATATTAGTAAAATGACTACAGAGAAAAATTAGCTGACATAGAATGGAGTGGAAGAACAGCTGTTGAAGTGGAGCTGAGTGACACACTCCTTGTCTTGTGCATTATTTTCCTTAAGGGAAAAAAGCAACATCCACATGGTCCAAGTTAACTGATTGTTCTGCAACACCATTCCAGTGAATTTCTAAAGTCAGAATAGAAAATGTGTAGAAAGTTCTTGTTCTATTAAATTAGCATTTATTGAAATTAAAAAAGAAAACTAAAAAAAAACCCAAAACAACAAAATACTGTCTTAACATTTTGTTCAATTTCACTTTGCTGCTTCTGAATTTCTTTTCATTTATGTTTGAGTTAAATCTGTTCAACTGAAAAATGCATTTGAAAGGCTATTTTCACATTTGGCTTACAGCATCAAAATGTATGCAAAACATCAAATCTGCTTTATTGATATTTTTGTATAAATTGAAAATAGAAATAATGCTGACCTAGTGGGAACTTTATAAATGAAAATTATTTGCTATACGAGACCTATATTTAAGGATTGCCATAAAACTTCTGTTACTAAAACTGAGTTGCAAATCAGATTACTCTAAAGTATTTGTCACACTGTAAAAGTCAGTGGTACCTAAAAAAATAAATTGTATTACAGCACCAGAAAAGGCAGCATAGTCAAGAAACAGAACCAAAAGGGTTAAGTGTAGGACAAATGTATGTAAGAGCATGTGTGGATGACAATGAGAATAAAGATACTTGGTGTGTTGGGAATAATATGGACTTGGAAAAGAACATGAAACATGGAAGGAAGCTATTGGATAACAGAATGGATGGAAGGTAGATTAAAACTCAGTAACTTGGTTAGAGTTAAAAATATATAAAACACAAGTGATTTTATCAGTATATAAAGAATATTAATTAGTTATGCCATAAGAACATATTTTTAAGCTTTGATTTGGGGAATCCAACCTGTATATGTTGCGCTACAGTTAAATTATTTGGCTGGGTATTGAATACGTGGTTTCTACTATGACCAGCAGTGTAGCCGGAGTTGCTCTATAATGCTATAATTTTCCATTGACTCTCCCAAACTTAATCAAAGGACCAAAAGATAGTGCCAGGCTGCTCCATTTAGTTCATTGCAATCTTACAACTCTACCATGTTCTTGTGGGGAATCTCTTACAAAATTTTAAAAGAAAAAAGAAGGCACCCAAGCAAGCAAGAAAACTCATGCCTCTTCTGTTGTCTCATCCTCTAAAACTGCTGTATTTACCACTGTCTTCTTTAGTGTCACCAAAGGACCAACAATTTGCAACAAGACACAACGTGTACTGGTGCTTTTTGTCCCCAAATACAGATAAAGTTTTGTTCACAAAGTAAATGTTGTAGCAGAAATTTTGCAGCACAACACAAATACATGGAGATTGAATGTGCTCCTTTGTAATTCCTCAGCAGAGGTGAGCTTTGGTAGGGCACCATAGAGTCCATTGTTCTGCCCATGTAGCATCGCTAAATTTGTCCTAAATCACCAGAGGGCACTGCTGGGTCTCTTTAGGGGCCCATAGTGTCTGTGCCTGGCAGAGAGTTGTTGGTTATAAAGGAAGCTATATTTTTTCATAGCCTATTCTCTGATAATACCCTTTTTCCTTCTTGACCCAATATAAGATTTTGAAAGAAAATTATAGAAGATGCATCTACTGAGTTTTGGTGTGAGTTTGTTTCTTCTGCCTCTCCCTTCCATTTTACCATGGCAGCATGTCTTCTTCAGGCACCTAGAGTATAATTCATGGGCTGTCACTTAGGATCCACAGTATCCACATTAATCCTACATGATTAACCAGTAAGCATGGAATTCTTTGTGTCAACTCGATGTTTCCATTAGCTAATGTGAAAACTGTGATGCCTGTAAAAAATAATATATTTGTAAAGGGACATTATGCCTTCTCTCGATATTTAAAATCTAATTTATCAGTTTACACTATATGCTCACTTTGTAATGATAGAATAATGAGGGAAAGGTTCTTCAAAAAGCACCATCTGTCTGAGTCTTCAGCTTAGAGAACATTTACAAACATTTTGCCGTAATGGAAAATACTTTACAGACATTCAGAACTGTAGACTGCTTCTTCTGCATGCGGCAGTAGTGATAGGAAAATAAACTTTGATGTAATACTGATGTACATTACATTTGAACCTTATTATTTGACTCTGCTCTACTAAAGCTTGAGTGCCATGAAGTTTCTTCCCTTCAAACAACTCTCTGGAGGTAGGGCTGATTCGGGGTAATGTCTTTGCTGAGGCTCTTTGCATATCCTGTCAGAATGGGTAGATATATATGATTTTGGAGGAGTGTTTTAAATAGAGTTATCTCTTCAGTTATAAAGAGGAATCAAAAAGAAGTCTGTATCTCAACATTTCTAGATATTACAGCAATACTGGTATCTGTTACATTAAAAACCTGTCTGTAGAATATATAAGAGGGGCTGATGCTAAGTGATTTTGTGATATTGGGGGGAAACTGTTGTTCTTCTATAGAGTAATACAAGACTGGATTAATTTGTGAATTTTTATTAGTAAATGGTTATTTATTTGTGAACAGGGTATGGATTATTCCCATAATGTTATTATAATAATCACAATGTTTTATTGTACAAAATGTGCTGCACATGAAATATCTGTTGTTCAAAACATCAGCTTTAAAATACTATTTTATTTTCAGTGCCTGTAACCACTTCACTACAGCTGGAGAGTGTAAGATATGGGCACAGCTACAAAAAGTCAGATTAGATCCACAGATGATCTCTTCATTAATTTGCTTTATTCTGCTGAAGTGAAAAAGTCATATCTAATAAAGTGGTGTACAGTATATTCTTTGATGTTAAAAATGCTCATCTTTCATGTTTTAGAACTTTTTTTTACCTTGATTTTTAAGCACAACTAGTATTCATTACATTTAGGTCTGACAAAAAATACATGTTTAAAACAGATTATTTTTAAGTGGTGCATTACCTTTCTACCATACTTCTGAAGCAGGAGACTTACAACTTTATTACCCTGTTTTATATTTAAAAATATTTGACTTTATTGTGGCTTATGAATGCAGGACAGATACAGAAAAGTCACAGTTTGACTGAGGTTATAATGTCTTGCCATCCACATTTACTTTGTGTTCTTTTAAAATTGGATACATTTGCTTTCTTACAACTCAGTTTCATTCACATTTAAATATTGCTTTTGTGTTTTCTTTCATTCTGTGCTTTTGTGATTGAATGACAACTATCAAAGTACTTATCTTTTGTAATTTTTTGAATTATTTCAGATACGGAACATCTTTTTCTTAGTGTCTGGGAGTTTTAATAAAATTCAGGCTTAGCCTATTTTAGTCATAAGCATCCACTGAAATCTGTTAGCCTGCTTTTCTGTAGCTGAACATATTGACAGATGAAAATAACTAGACTATTCAAAAATACAAATACTTTAGACTGTTAAAATCTTTCTTCTACAAATTGTTAAAACAAAATCATAATTGAGCTTGTGATAAAGATCTGGTGCTGTGCAGGAAGATATTCTGTATTGTGTGGTTGCCTGCAAAGGGTTAATGTGGAATTTGGCATAAAATCATCTGCGTTAGAATATGTTAAGGTGTTGGTAACAGGTGCTTTTAATGAAATAACTGAGGATGCTCTCAGGTCTTCTGAGGTTTGACAGATGCAGACACTGATGCAAACATGACCACCAAGCAGCATGATAAGGTGCTTGCTTACTCGGAGTACTTTGCTTATTCCATGGTAATCCAGACAGGAGCGTTCCAGCCGACAGCACAAGAATTTAGAGCAAACTCTGTTAAATATCATGCTTCCAATAGATCTGTAACTACAGCAGGCTGCTGTTGTGAGTTTCCCTAAAAGCATACTGCAAACACAACTGATACTGATATGAATCGAAGTTATTTTCCATAAGTTAAGGAGGTACTCAAGTTAGTGTGTGAAAACAACTTGAATATTCCTAGCTATCAAGGGCATGTAATTATTTTTTGACAAATTCTCTGGATCATAAGGAAAGATGAAAATTCTTTTCTTTACATATATCTGTAAAATAAGAATGTGAAATAAAAAACTTCCAAGGTTGTCATATGCACTATTCATCTGCTTTTCTCTTGGACTGGGAAGAGCTAAGTAAAAAGAGTTATTCTGAGCTGTCTTGTCATGTTCTTCAGTCAGATACTGTTTAGCATGTAGCTTGTCATTCTGGAGATAGTTGAGCATGGACTAATATCCACTGAAAATTGGTGTGTTTTTAATAGCCTTTAGATTTGGTATAAATTTACATAAAAGGAGAAAGCAGCTACGCAGCAGCAGTATCAAAGCAGATAAGATTTATTCTACGTTAAATTCATGATGTGGTAATGAGGAAGAGGCAACTGAAACGCAGCAGGTATGGTATTGCTGTTTTTGTTAGCAGTGTTTATCAACTGGTGTTCTCCTAAACCCATGACTTAATGAAGCTTTAAAATTACTTAGTGCATGAACTAAGAGTTTTCTTTGAATGACGACTGCATGTTGAAATGCATATACTTTAGGCACTTTTTAAACGGCCTTTAAATGTCCTCACAATTCTCCCCCACTCAAAATCCTAACCCAAATGCCAAGTATCCACTTAGTGTCACAAAATAGAAAGCTGTAAACAGGCACAGGGCTTTATAAACATCTGTATTTTATTTCAGAATTCTGGTTTTTACATGCAGTGTTATAATCGTAATAAAGGACTATGAGGTTAATGAGCTGGGGAAGAAGCAGCTGGCCAGAATTATTTCCCTTAATAACTTAAATAGAAAAGATGAGGCAAAATCCTCTAGCTTTCTTTTCCCTTCCAGGTACAGAAACACCATAGTTTTGCTTGCTGTTATGTTCACCTCAGGTTTTAGAACTGGCACCTGTCCAGCTCCAGCATAGAGATACAGCTCTGACATCTCAGGATTAGCAAATGATTTGTTTAGATAGTGCTATGGTTACATGGTAGGGACCCCATAGGGCCCCAACATGTGGTGTCAGGCAGAAAATTTAAAATTGCAGGGCGTATCTAAAGCATGGCTGTAAGTGTTCCTTTTAATGTTTTGTTACTTAGAACTCTCTTTACTTATTTTCTTACTGTTTTTACCTGATTGAATTTGTTTTATATTAGTTCTAATAGTTGGATTAGTGCACTAAAAAATGCAGGAAAACTTGATTTAAATAGTTTTTACAGGTATGTTTTTTGCTGATCTGTAAAATATGACGCAAGAGCACATACCACTCTTTTGGAGCACATCCCCAAAAGATCTGCTTAGAAAATTAGTATTCTGAAGACAACATGATATATTGTCAGCCATCTGCAGTAATATTTGCTTTGTAAATAAACTCAGTGTTCTTATAATGCCTGTGCAGATGTTTTATACAGTTTACTTAACACTTCTTTTGCTAAAAATCTTAAGTGAGGTTTGCAAAATCATAAAGCTGCAGTGTTCAACTTACTGCCAAAATTATCCAAAAGGTTACATGTTTCTGTTTATTTGTAACATCTCTTGCAGAAGACACTGTAAAAATGTGAAAGCTGGTTTCACTTAAAAATCAGTTTTTCAAGACAACATATTTAAAAATTCCCACTGTGACCTAAATGTATGACAGCAGCTTTCTGCACTTGTACTAGTTAAGAGACACAGTTTTGTAATTTTCCTTACCTGTTAGTTTCCATATTGAGAAGTTTATAACTATTAAACACAATAATATTTTTTTTAAATAACGACCATCTAGACAGTGTTTCATTTTGAGTGAAGAGAACCATTCGCAGAAGTCCCAAAGTGAAAGTAAAATTCCTATTCTCCATCTAGTTAAGTGTGGATTTAAAACACTGGCTTAATTAAACAATATTTTGGATTTATCCATCAAAACGTATGTAATCAATTGAAATTCAACTTCAACTTTTAAAATAAAGCTTAGCAGTAGTGGAAGAGGTTAAAAATGGATTTGAAAAGAAGTGTGTTTACATAATACAGTGAATGCTTTAATATATATTAAGTGTAGTTAATAAAATGCAGGTTTTCTATAATTCAGAAATATTAGTTAGCCTCTCTTAGAGCCACGTGAGTGGGAAGATACCCTTGATCATCTCAACACCACGTAAGAATGTGTATTTCAGCTTAAAGGAAAATGAGGTTATTATGCTAGGTGTTTCAGATTTTTGGATGCATCATGTTTAGCATTTCTGCATATTTATAAGCACTTACCTTAACAGCTGACTTTAATTGTATATTCCAAATTCACTAACATAATGGTATTGAGAAGAATATCTTCTATGTTAACTAAATGATGATTTTGTAAAAGTGGCAAATGTTAAATAACCATCTCGCTGTTCACTGCTGGTAGAAATGAGCTGCGCATACTCTGGCTTTGTTTGCAGTTTGGTGCATTGATTTCTGATGTGATAAAACAAAGTTACTTTTTTCTGCTGGCTGTGTTGGAGGCTCACAGCCTTGTTTGAAAAGAAAAAAAGCAATTTTTATAATAAATTAGTTTGGCAATCTGGATATCTCTTAGGATATTCTGAACGTTGTCTTTCATTAATTTTCTTTTAAATGATACTTCATGAAATTTATACTGTACTGAGCTGTGATGATTTAAACATCACCTTTAACTTAATTCCTTGATTTTTTTTTTTCCCTTTGTATGAAGTGTAAAGACATGTTTATTATTTGTCTTTAGTGATCATGGTGACATTAATTTTATTATTGAGAAAATTACTTCAGTAATTCAGAACTTTTATTACATTTGCCTGGAAAACTTAATGAATTGGAAGATTATTTGAATTTATAAAAATACTTTAAAATACTCCTAAAAACCCTCAGTCATAAAGGCAGGATGATCCACAACTTCCTCCAATATTACTTGTGTTGATGCTTTGTGTTGGTTCCTTGCTTTTCTTTAACATTCATTAACATTAATTGCTGAATCTCTGTAAAAGAGCTATGGTGAGCTTTCCTCTGCCCATCTAAGTTTCTTCTTTAATCTGTATCTGCAGCATTCATAGTGACCATCACCATTGTTGATACATTTCTAGTAACATAAATACTAGTTTAGGAAAATACCAAATAATTGGAGAGTATCTGATATAAATTCTTCATTGTAAATGAAGCAAATATAATGGTGCTCTAGAAAGGCATAAAATTGATACCAGTAAAAGCATGATTTTGTATTTAATGTAGACATGACTGAACCTGGGACTAATAAATGTCTACTTTTAAATTTTGTTTATTTGCCAGAAGATTATACAAAGAAAAGTTATTTATTATGATGAGTTTACTAGCATCCCAGATGAACATTAGAGAATTAACAGAAAATCTGCAAATGAGGAATCCAGATTGTGCTCTGTGCGTTGAATAGGCTCATAGGTAAATTCAGTCAGAATTTAGAGAATTTCACAATAGTAGTAACAGGGCATTTTTTTCTTGGTATTTATGCTGTGTGGGTATTTCTCAGTTAGTGATACCCTGTATATCTTGAAAAGAACCTGCAATATGTCATGTAGTTACCTTGAAATCTTTCTGAAATCTCTTGAAACTACAACACATTCCCAAGACTTTCTAAAGATGTCTTACCTCTTGCAGGTGTGAACAGAATTATTTACAGATTCGACATGTCTTAGTACAACCATTTCAGTGTATGTGGGGATGCTCATCTGTCCTCTCTCCTTTACTATATATAGGTTTCATAAGTTGATTAAGGCTTTTTGGTTTACATGACAGGTGTAAGTCTATCAAAGTGGTACTGTCAATCTCAATTGTGGCATTTCATTCAAATTTGGAATTAATATGATATTAGCAAGTGTACCTCTAAAATTATTTATGTAGACTTATTTATGAAATCTTATTTATGTAAACTGAGTACACATTTGATGAAATAGCTTTTTGATATGTGTCTGCTGGAATTCACAACTACTTCTTGAAAGCATTGCCTAATGCAGCTAGCAACTGCAAAAAGGACCAGGACTGACTGTCCTTTAGAAAATTTGCCCATTTTATGTTCATAGTACCTAAGACTTGTATATATTTCCCACCAAGTAACCAAGCACCACAAATTTCATATTTTTCAAAGTTGTTAGTTTTAAAGAAGACATTTGCTTTCAACTTGAACCCTGTGTATTAAGTTTCTGTTGAAGTGCACATACTAAAAAAAAGGAAAAAAAAGAAGTTAATGGCTGAACTGCCTGTGTAACTTTACCTACTTTGCAGTGTTATGACTTCAGCAGTATAACACACTGTGGCTATTTTTATTCAGGCTCATTGTTTGGCATTTATATGCTATTTATTTCAGCCTTGAATCACTAGTATAGAGACTGAAGCCTTAAGCAGTAGAAAGGAATACATGAATTAGGACTTCCTATTTAGAAGATAAATATAGGGGTTTTTCTTCCTTTACTTCCATTACTGCTACAGAAAAGCATAACCTTATGTGGAATTTCTAGTGTAAATCTTGCATGCCTTTCTGAGTTACTTTCATTTTCCTCTGCCTCTCTGCCTGTGGGTGCATTGTTCTAATTGAGCATCTCAGAAATTATGTGAAATCATCTGTGTGTTTTCTGTTGCCTCTGAGAAGCTGTAATGTTTAAGAAAAAAGAAAAACAGAAACCACAGCTATACATTATTCAAATTACTTTTAAAAGGAGCTATATGAGGCATCTACTCGTGAAAAGATTTCAGCTTTATAACTTAAAGTGCAAGACCAGTTGGTATCCATAGTCACAACTACAAATGTTCAACTGTTAAAGGAGGAATGAAAATAGCTCCCTTGGTGCCCTATTGCCATAGGGGAAGAATCCTGTTGCAATTCTCAAAAGCATAATGCAGTAGGAAATTGCAAAATACAGTTTTGGCAGATGATAGTGAGGTGTTTATAAATACAGAAGCTGAACTGTATTAAGAAACTTTTTGGCAGTTTTCAGAGAATTTGCTAGTTTTAGTTTAAAATCTATATTTTAAAAATATGTAACTGAATGTTCTATTGAAAATCACTTAGGAGGAGATGTATTGAGACATTACTCATTTTACCTAGATCATTAGCACCCAATTCTCTTAAAAT
>PYHW01009979.1:5589795-5667754 GCA_013186435.1 Turdus rufiventris
TCCCTGCAGGGCTCTGCCTTCTTCAATAGTGAAAATGACCATGTTTGCCTATGACTCTTTCTTTTCTCCTAAATAATTTACCCTGTCTCAAACCAGTGACAGGGATTGAGGAAACAGCATGAAGCTGAGGCAGGAGAGGTTTAGGTTGCATGTCAGGAAAATACGGGCATGGAATAAGCTTCCCTGAGAAATGGTCACAGTACCAGCCCTGACAGAGTTCAGGAAGTGTCTGGACAACATTCTCACGCACATGATGTGGTTCTTGGGGTGTCCTGTGCCAGGTCAGGAGTTGGATTTGAGGCTCCTTATGGGTCCCTTCCAGCTCAGCATATTCTGTGATCAATTAAATTTTCTCTCTTATCCCATCTATGTAGCCTAGATTCTTTAAAAATGTGTGATTAAATAACTTGTGGAATTTATGTAAGGAATTCTGGTAGACTACACAGCTGACTCTGCTTTGTACTTGTTGATTTTCTCGGAGAACACCAGGTTTGAGCCATAGTATTTCTTACTTTATCACTAAATTTTCCACCATTTTTTTCAGAATAGAATATGATCCAAAAGTAAGACTAGAGATTAAATGGAAATAAGGATTTGTTGCCCAACTCCTCTGATTTCTAATTTCAATCCATTAAAGGAATTAGCAAAATTCTTGATAAATTAAAACTATCCATTTTGTTTCTAATGGGCTTGAGAGTGTCTGTTTTCAATAGTTCATCCATTCCTTGGAATTGCTGTGTTTTACAAGTGACACTAAAAATCTTTGTAAAATGAAAAAATAACCACAACAACCTTTCAATTGGGACTGAGGAGGTCTCGGATAGAGCAAACAAAAAAATTGGTAATTGGCTTATAGTTTCTTCAGAGCTCCAGAGTTCTTACTTCAAAGGAATCTCTTGATCCATAAGAGTAACTGTAATTGATACTGGTTCCATATAGAAAATTGAAAGAAATACCCTTGACATTGCAATATGTATCTGAATTCATTTTTCAGAGAGCTAAACAAGCTAAAATTCTCAAGCCTTTGTTAGCATTTTGAAAACCTGGTCAGGAATGATCAAGTCATGACTGAGAGTCAGCTTGATGATTAGATTTGAGTATTAGATAGTTTTCTAGTGGGACTTCAGGAGGAAAAGACAAAGGAACCAGATTTTGGTAGAAACCATTGTAAACTGCTGCTGAGTTTCTGAATACCTGCTTTCATACTGATATGTCCATTAACTGCCTCTGCTTCCACTCAGTTTGGGCTACCCTGCAGTGTCTGACTGGAAACAGCTCTCTGGGTGTCTCAAATGTTGGATTTCCCCATATTTTTTAATGAATAATCCAAATTGTTCTAAACACTTCATATTTTTGAAAGCATTCGAATTTTCTTTACTTGCTGACAATATGGTTTTGAAATCCTTATAGTATATCCTTCCTTTCTGTCTGTTTAGTCCTTTCTGTCAGTTGAATTTAGAGTTCCTCATTTTCCTTTTAAATATATAAACAGCCTAAAAGCGAACAGGAGGAAATGATACTTGAGTGAGATATTCTTGCAAAAAAAGCATAGAATTGAGGAAGAGGTGCTATGTAGTTCAGCATAGGAATATTGCCATTACCTTTTCATAGAGATGATTCAATAATCATTTAAGCAAAGCTGACATTTCTGTCTACTACCACTGTTGACACATTTTCTTTTTTTCTTGGTCTTTACTGCCTATTAAACTGTTTCCCTGAACGCACATCACCATATTCTCTAAAGGAAATTCAAGTTTTGGTCAAATGATCTTAGGAAAAAGGTAGTCTTTCAAGATTTTTTTTTTCCAAAAACATGCAGCACACAAGTTAAGTAGGAATCTTCTAGGATTTTTTTGAAAACTTCCAACTCAGCATATCACAAAATTTTTCCTCAATAAGAAAGACAAAATGCTAAATGGACTAAGTTCCATTCTTAACATCAGTGATGATGGGAAATAACTGTAGGTTATTGTCTATACCTTGATTTGATATGGCTTGCTGCAGATTGATATTCAGATATGTGACTTCTTGTACAATGAAAAATGATGCCTTACATACAGCACTTTATGTTAAACAGTATATCCAGCAGTTTTGTTTTGCCTCATAATCTTTGAGAATACTTCTGTGCAATTCTTTCGTGATTCTGTAATACAGCATTTGTGAGCATTTAGGTATGTATATTGATAAAGACTGGGTATTTTTTTCGTTAAAAAGATGATGATGGCTTATCAATTGAAGTTAGGCCTGTCTGATTTAGTTATGATTAATACAGGATGGACTCTTACATTAATTTTTTTCTATTAGCTACAGTATACTAATATATATGCCACTTAGCTGTGGCATATAACTTTAACATCTGAATTCTATCTGTGGGTCCTACTGTGTGGTTTAATAACTGCAGTTCTCCTCACTTTCTCAATTTTAAAAATAAAAATAATGATATTGACCCCCCCCCTTTATTTTTTTTAATGGTTTTCTACTATAAACCTCAGTAGGAATTAGGTTGTGAGAGCAGTATAAGTATGTTTTTAGTGAATGTTTCTGAATATCAAAAGCTTTTTTAGTTTAAAAAAAAAAATGCTGTTAAAATCTTGTGGGGTATGTATTCTTGGGTAAAGAATAACTTGCATGTGAGAACTGTGTTTAATATTACAGACCAAAGTGCCTTAGTTCATGGGAAAGTGTTACCCGACTACTTCTCTTTTAGTGAAATATTCTAATATTGGTCTAAGCAACTAAAGTAATTGATCTCAGAGTTATTTTAAACACTTGGTGAATGTAAAACTCGCTATGCAAGTACAGTAGACTTGGAGGAATTTTTTCTGAGATAAAATTGGGATGCAGTGTTTGCATCTGTAGGCATTCAAGTCAATCTTGAATAGAGAGACATGCAGGCATATACTTCAGTAGTTAGGCAGAATTTATTAACTTACTGTAGCAGCTATCATGTAAAAATAATTTTTCACAGTCATGTAAACTTTGATGTGGCTTGAAGTGTCTGATTCCCTTCTCTGACTTAGCAGTTCAGGATGAAATGCAGGACAGTGTCTCTTAGATAAACTGATTATTTTCCAAAACAGTCATATTGGCTTTGTCCTTGATATTCCAAAGTAGACCAAAGTTGTACGATTAATTTTTATGTGGTATAACTGCAATTTCTAACTCTTCAGCTCTCATTCT
The DNA here is from genome assembly GCA_013186435.1 of Turdus rufiventris. Lineage (NCBI taxonomy): Eukaryota > Metazoa > Chordata > Aves > Passeriformes > Turdidae > Turdus > Turdus rufiventris. The sequence continues at coordinate 5,592,976 of PYHW01009979.1, forward strand.
TCATTTTGGGATGTTACTGGAAATGGCTGTGGTGCTATAGGATAACTAATTGGTAAAGCCTGTTTGAGTGTGGGTAAGCAAACCATACTGGCAGTAAGCAGAGTACTAAAGAGGAGTCTTTTTCCCTTAATTGACTCCCAGGCTAAAATTAAACAGACTTAGATATTTCCACACTTAGGGATTTACAATGCATCTGCTTTGAGTCAGCCAGCAGAAATATACTTTTATATACTTTCTGTAATATACTTATATACTTTCTGTAATATGCAGATCTACATTTTTGTAGTATGCCTTAGTGAAAATGCCCTTCAAAACAGTAAGAAAAAAACGTAAAAAAATATATTTCTTCTCTCAGATATAATTTAAAATAATTGCATACTAAATTAATGATGATGACTCAACCTGTAAGCATCTGTGTATAATTCAGATGTCCTGAGACATCTAGGCGTCACGAGTACTCAATGCTAAAATAATTCATGAAGCAGTTTATATAGCAAGATGGTGTAATATTTTATAAGTTAGTTACTGGAAAAAACCAAAGTTTGTCAGAATTAGGTTTTATTGTAAGTCATTCCATTTGTCCATATTTGTGATCCCTCCTTAATAGAAAATGTACATCAACTCAAACTTCAGTTTACTGTAGAGGTTTTTGAGTTCATTTTACTGGAAATAACAAGTTGTGTTTGGATACTGCATACACACAGCAGAATTTTTTAAAAAAATTGCTAGGCTTTACTGTTGCAAAAATTCATTTTCAGGTGTATAAATTGCAAGATTTGTTGTCTGTTCTTCCTAGTAATTTTTTTTTCTCCAGACTGTTGGGAGATATAGTAATGCAGTTTACTCATTCACAAGGTTTCTGCATCTCCAAAAAGTGTTTTTTGCCGAGGGTTGCCATTTTCCTTCTCCTTCCCAAAGTGCTCATTCACTTCCACATTCCTCTTGCACTGTCCTGCTTCCTTCATCCTTTCTTGTGTCTCTTTGATACTTGAGGCCCTTTCCTTTTCTTTCGTGATGACTGAACATTCCTCAGCTCCACAGCTCTGCTGCTGGACTCTGCCATATTTCACCCATCCTGCCTTTCCCTCTGGCCTCTGTTCTTTGCAGCTGTGTCCCCAGGATGGGTGTCCTCTTCCACCTCTTCCTACCAGAAGTCTACCATATTCCCTTTTCACCCCCTCCTTTTTCCCCTGAGTCTCTATGGAGGGAGCCCCAGTCTAGTGACCCCCCTCCTCCCTTCTTCTCCAGCAGCCTCTGCTCAGCACTCCAAGTGGGAGGAGGTGTCAGCAGGGCCAACCCAAGCAGGAGGCCCCAGTTATCTTCTGCAGGCTCCTGTCCCTTGGGAAGAAAGTGCTGTTATTGCAACTGTCATCATCCAAGGGGACTGTGGAAGCTCATCCACAGGATGAGAGTGCCAAGCATCGCTGTGCTCTGCTGTTCCTCTGCCTGACTGCAGCCTCCTCTCTTCTATTCCTTCCGGAGAGAGTAAGAATTTGTGAAGAAAGGAAATTATTTGCCCAAGCTGAGCCTGGAAATGACACCATGACTCAGGAAATTCTCAAACATTAACGATTACACGGTGTTGGGTCCAATACTTATTTTTCAAATCTGTTACTAGATAGATGTCATAGATAACTCTGGCCAGGACTGAGGTCTGGAAAGGAAACCTTAGTATGCTATGGGACTAGGGTCTGCTTTTTTTCTGAAATGTAAATTTAATTAAAAGGAGAAAATGCGAGGGGAAGAAAATAAAGTTCTCCACAACCTTAATGAAATCCAGGGAATTTGAGCATTGGATTTTGATGGAGACAGAATAGCAATTAAATTTTTTTTTAGGCACATGAGGAGTCTGCTGCCAGCTTCAGACTTGATCCTCAAATCAGTGAGAATTTCTTTAAAAACTGGGGAGGATTCTTATTTCTTGACATGAAAACAAGAGGCAAATCTGAGAAACATTTTTTACTGGATATTGATTTTGAAGAAAGCTGTTACACAGAAAACAACGGCACATAGGTGATTAAGCTGCCCTTAAATATAGTGGCTGAGTAGCAAACACAGCAGTAAATTTCAGTAATTTAGTGTGACAGAAGTGGTTTAGTAGGAAGCCAAAGTTACCTGCCAGTCAAATTGGAAGGCAAATAATGTAACTGCTTATCTGAGTACTTCTACCAGGGTTTTTTTTTTTTGTTTACTTGTTTTATTTTTTGAATATTCCAGGAACAAGCTATCAAAAGACAACTGGAAAAATGTTTGCTATTTGTGCTGCCTTACTGTAGAATTTTATCAGATTGTGCTAATGTTAACTTCATTGAAGGGAAAGGAGAGCTTCTGTTCAAAGCTTGACTTAATTTTATTGAACTTCTTAGTTGTAGCTGGTTTTTTTTTAGTAATCAAGAAACAATGCTAAGTTACTATTTTCCTTTTCAGGAGTCTGCTAGAAATGTGGATTTTCTGTTGACTTTGCCTGTAGGCTGACTTTATGCTGCACTCATTGGGAGGTCTGTCTCCCACTTTTCATATCACATGTATATTAAACCTTTCATGAAGTATTGCTGACAACAGGCAGTGTCTCTTAAAGATGCAGGATTCTCTGACATTGGCATATAAGTATCTTATAAAAGATAATGATTGTGGCATATATTTTATCTATCCTCTGTTACCTTTTGCTTCCTTTTTCTCATTTCCTGCACATCCTGCCACAAGGCATATTCATTACTCTTACTTGCATGTTACCCCTTAATGCTTGACATTGGCTTTTCCTTTAACTGCAGATTTATTTCTTAGGTTTATTACTGACATTTAAAACCTTCAGCTCACATGGACTGCTCTGTATATAGGAGTTCCTCACAGTGTGTGTTCCAACTCCAAGTCTGGGCTAGGCAGATGATTTATCTTCATGTATTTCTTGACTGCCATTTTCCCATTGTGCTCATCAGGCTTTGCTTGTGTCACCCCAGGTTGGTGGGTCTTCTGCCATTTGGAATTCAGCTGGTTTAAAATTTTTTTTATATACAATAAACTCATAACTTGTATTTTTTAAATTAATTTCCCATTTACAGTTTTGCTGATGTGTCTTCTGAGGCACATTTTTTTACTGTTTTTTGGAAAGTATATTGAATTGTGTGTCAAACTTTATGAATATATTTGAATTTATTATTAAATTCAGATTGCTGCATAATTACATTGTATACCACAGAGTAAATGTAGAATATATTGCTTTAGGAACTATTATTCTTGGTATTATAGAACTACTGTAATTCTGTGGAATTTGATGCTGGGATCTTCCAGTAACCAGGATTTCTGTTTTAAATTTATTTTGTTATTTATTTATTATTTCATATATTTATTTGTAGAAAAATTGCAAAGCTTATGTGAAAAGATAAATGCCTACTCCTACTTGCTACACTTGTTAGTATAGTTGATACCTTTGTATTCCATTAACCCATTTGCCTCTGAATTGTACAGCTCTGTAATTTTGTTCTGCTGCAATAGATACATTATCTGTACTATTAGGAAAAAAACCTCACCAATGTATAAGATTTTTAATGCCGGCTTAATGGAGATAGTGCTTCATAAATGGGGTTTTAGTGTGCATGGTTTGATGTATATGCTAACATTTCTGGGTACTGACAAAGTTTTTCTCCTATTTTGAGCCTTAATATTTTCCATGTAACAAACATAAGTAAACTAGAAGTTTACTTTTAAGAAATAAAGTAGTCCTGTCTTGTAATCCTAGGTCCTAGAAAGTGAGATTTAAAGAAAATAAGGTATATTGTAAAACTTAGGAAAATCTTAGAGCTCAAAGTACAGAGACTGTCAGTGTTGTCAGTTTAAAAATTTGCCTTATTTTGCCTAACTCATCCACTAAAAAATATTCATGACCATATTTACATGAAAAATGTTTGTCCTGAACTTTGAGCAGAGCTAGTGTAAAGTAGGCCTGTCTTTATTGAAAGAACTCACTGTCCTAGACCATGTCTTTTTTAAATTAAGGTTGTGGAGAGTCATCCATTATATTCATCCCTTTCTGTCAAGAGTCTTATCGACTCATTTTTTTGCAGAATGTTAATGTTGGCTGAGAATTTGAGGAAAGGTACGTATTCAGTTACACAAGCAATTTTGTGAAAACAAGCATTTTTTTTGGCAAAAAGTTGTAATAAGCAAAATCAAAATGCAAGTTGCTGCATTTTTTAATGTGTGCATATCCCTAACACTGGTAGTGCGGCTAAGTTTCTCACTTTGAATATTTTATTGATGTTTATGCTTTCAGTATTATTATCTATTATACATGTAGTCCAAGCCAAACAAAAATCTGCATTGTGTGCAAGAAAACTGAATACATGCAAGGAGATTCTTGAGCACGTAGTTTACATTTTTTTCTCTTTTCTATGGTGTGCAGGTGCTGTCTTCTTGTCCAGTGTACAAGGATTAGCAATTAATGTTGATCCAGTCCTGTATACATGGCTTATCTACCAGCCTCAGAAACGAGTTAGTAGACACATTCAGCAGGTATGTATTTTTGGAGGAAAAGGGATGGGGAGAGGGGAAGCTTTCACTTTTGTATATGCCAATAGTGCTTTTTTCCAAGTTTTTGCAGTTTGTTAGTGCTTCCTTGGAGTTTGTTGCATGTACTGTTGATCTTATTTTGAATTACTTAAAATCTTAAGTTGTCATATTAAAATCTTAATTTCACAACTTTTTCATTTTTAATTAAAAGAACAAAGAAGGTGATCACCTTCTAGGATCATTATTTTGCAACTGATTTTAACTACTGAGATCACATAAGCCTTGAGTCTGACTCTTACATCATATTATAAAATTTGGGAAGGTCTATCAAATAATTGCATAACTGGTTATAAAGTCAGCACTCTTATTAAATCCCATTTCAATAGGAGATGAACCATGCAGTTCCTAACTTAACATAAGTGAGCACTGTAGCAGATTCTGTATATCATGTCAAAATATATATTTGCATATGATGTGCTTGCAAAAGAAAGAAGCAGCTAGGGCTGTGTGGTGCAATGATTTCCTTGACATATTCCTAACCCTAATTTTCATCCACATATTCCTGACCTGAAAAGAACACTGGCTTTACTTATAGCTGTTTTTTGTCAGAATTTCCTAGAACTTGAATTTGCTATAACTGTTCAAACTGGTAGTTTATCAGTTTATCAGTGGTCACCAGTGATGTTCTGTCTTACTTATAAGTGGTCAGTTATTAAGTGACGAGTGTAAAAATCTTTAAATATTTTTCTCGTAACTATAGAACACTGTGCACATCAGAAAAGTTTCATTCTGGGCCCCTGAAGTGGGAGGATAAACATGACTTGTAAACATTTGTTTCTTGTGTCCAAATTACCTTGTTAGGTGGTAATTGTCAAACATGAATTTGAGTCCCATTAAGCTCATTCTGTACCAGCAGAATGAAAAACTGAGAAACTTCACTGTGACAGTGAAGCTTTATAATTGTTTTAATGAATTTACTCTATTTTTAAATGTACTGAAGCATTCTTCATTCCTGCATCGTAACTGGAGCAGCACAACATTTCCTAGTGTATGCATGCAAAAACAAACCATTTATCTACTTTTTACTGTTATGCAGCCTTCCAAAATATAACCAAATCTGCTTACCTTTCTTGTTTCAGATGCTTGTATAAAAGCCTGTCTTTAATATCAGTGTATTTAATCAGCTGTTAGTCAGTGCTTTCTCCTTTGATATTGGGTGACTAGAAGTGTTCAGTGACTACATCAGGAAACTTGTTTGTCCCTGGTTTTGATCATCAGTGTCAACATTTTTAGCCAAATTTTGTTAAGTATTTATTTTGTAACTTGTGTCATTACCTCATACAGCCTTCTAAATTTTTTTCATCATCTATTTCAGATTAAAATTACTGTATCATAATTCTAATGTTATTAGCAATTTGAAATTATTTAAAATATGAGTTTATAAACTCAACTGTCAATGTCATACCATTTTCATCATTAACATGACTGTGGTAATGGACTGCATGTAGTAAAACAAATTAAAGTGTCTGTAGCAGTCATGATGAAACTTTATTTGAAAAGGAAACTATACCTATAATAAATTATGCTTAACCACAGACTTTTTTCTTTATGTAATGCTATAATTATCCTAGAATAATGATTCTAGTCAAAGTTAGGCCTTTTGCCTTATTTTTTTGAAAAAATCAGCTTATTACCATAGTCTAAGTAGTATAACCAAATAAAAATGCTGTATAAAACCTTCCTAATTTTGAACATTTAACAGCCATAAGATACAATGCTTTCAAGCAAGAGTTATGGTCAAAATGTTATTGATTGGTAAAGCTCTTATCTTCCTGTATTCTGTCAGTCTTATACAATTGTAACAACAATAACAAAAATTACTTTTTTTAGAAGATTTTTGTATGATTCAGAGGTCTTAAATATTAAGATATTTTAAGTTTTAATGTCTACTTAATAGAATTCTTTTGCTCTGTCATTTTGAGTAAGTCAGTTGTGACTTCTATCTGAAGATGCAGTGTTAGAAAACCTTTCAGTACATATTGCCCTGTGTACATATTTAACTCAAAATGTTAAAACTTGATAAAATAAGCTATTAATTTACTTCAGTACAACTATACTGTACTTGTATAAGTCTTACTTCTATGTAAGTCGTGTAAACTTCTGTATGCATACAGTATGAGACTGGGATTGTCTGGCTCCCCACAGGAATGGGATAACTTTACATAGGAACTTCTTAAATTTTGTTTGCCTTTTAACTGTTTTTCTGGGATTTTAGGTTTAGGTTTATAATGCCAATTTGGTAGTACATGTACATGTACATTTTATTTCTGCTGAAATATTCACCATGTCCATTGTAACTGGTTTTAACTGAATGCATGATTAATTGGAAATACAGAACATAATAAGCTGCATTTTTACAAAACTCATAACATTTCACTGTCTGTGGCCTCACTGACATTTTATTCAGCTGGAATAGAACAATGACTGAGTGCCATGCTGGGGTGTGGGGGTACGTGCTGCCCAGGGAGGATCTCCCCTCTTCATTTATTACTGTTGGCTATTGCTAGACAAAGCTCTCTTTGCATTTTGCTGCCCAGCAGCTAATAATTGTAGAACTGGTGTGATAACCAAGCTGTTATGTTGGTATTAATTTTTAAGAAACCTTGAGTCTGTATGGATTGTTTCTGTAAAATGAGCTGTAAGTGTAGTGACACAATGTGGGAGTAGTTTGTGCATCAATTGCTTATCTGCCTAAACTCCTTGTGTTTCTTTAGTCTGAATGTCCTGTTGAGAAGGTATATTATTTATAAATGTCTTATGAAAGGTTAATTTGACCAGAATTTAGCAAAGATACTTCTATGGAGTACTTCTTGTACTCATGCTCTTAATAGATTGTTAACAATGACTCCCAAATAAAAAGCAAAACAAAACTAAGTTAGAGGCCTTGTTTCCAGTAATGTAATATTTTATATTGACATTTTTTGAAAAAAATTTTCAAGTGAGTCTTGTGGCAGCAAGGTCTTGTTTCTAGTAATTTTTAGTTATTCTTTAGTTTTATTTTGACTGTTTTTAAAGACTTTTTCAGCTGTGGCTTGTTTCATTTTTGTAAACCAATGCTGTTTTTGTTTATTTTCTCTCTTTTAAAAGCCCATACTTAGCTTTGCAAGATAAAAAAATTGAGGAGTTTATTTTCCTTGATAAGAAGGAAATAGCTATACTTTGATATGGGACAGTCAGTATGTGTGATACTTTTTGCAATAAATTTGTAAATGAGTGTGTATCACCTTTCTCAAATACGCAGTAATGTAAAGCCTTTTTAACTTTCACTGCTTTATGGAGAGTTCACCATGACCCGAGGGTATATCAGTCTTGGTGGTGTGTGTTGGGTGGTACTTCCTTCAGAAGTCTGCATCAGAGATCTCCCTGGAATTTTTGACTAAGATGAAATAATTTTATCATTATGACTTGATCAGTAGACTCTTGTAGAACAAATTGATCCTTTAAATTGTGCTGTCTCGGAATGAATTTTGGAATATTACACATCCTTGATGCTTTAAGAGCCAAATGCTTCTGTTAATGAGTGGCAATTAATGAATGACAGAATGTAAGAGGAAGTTTCAGTACCCAAATTTAGAATTATTCCATGTTGCAGCAAAGTTGGCTGTTGAGGGCAGAGCTGTGTTGCCTCATTTTTCTCTTTTACCTTGGAAAAACAGCCGGAAATGTTTTGATAAAACAAGTGTGTCTCTATAGTAAACATATTTGTCTTCTTGGTGTGCAGAGATTTCTCAAATTTAATAGTTTTGATTTGTAATACTGCTTGCAGGGCAGAAGCAGAGTGTTGATCCCTATCAGGATCTGCCACCTCTTACCCCATGGAAGGCATTTAAGTTTCTGAAGGATACAGAATTGAGGTTTCTTCTTGCTTAAGGAACTAAAGCTACATGGAACTCAATCCTTATATCTTCTGCTTTCAGAGGCCCTTTGAAACTGCTGATGGAATGCTTTCATCTGTTGGTGAAAATGAGGGGTTTCTTGGCTGGCATCGGTCCATCACATAAGTTTGGGAAAAATTACAGTTAATCAGTTGTCAGTCTTCTATCTCAGCAGAACTCTTTTCCAATACCTGGAGTGCCTACCTGAAGCAGTCATAGAATTTCATTTGAATTAGCAAATTGGTCTGCCTGGAAAGAAGGTGATTTTGTGCTTCCCAGGGGTCAAGCAAGTATTTTTATTTAGCAGTTAATTTTAATTAATGCAATTTTATTCATTGATTTAATTTTAATTGGGAACTAGGCCTAATGCCTTGGTTTTTTTTGAACTCTCTGAAACAATTTAAGTGTGCTAGTAATCTTAGGAAATCAAAACAATTAAATGTAACTTAGTAGTCATGCAGTGATTGCATTTTCATATCAATAAAACTTGTTGCAAGGTAGACAGGGTGGATCCTCCTTTCTGTCACAGCTCATTCTGGTACAGTTGGGAGAGTCTTGTAAGCAAATTTTCTTCTCTGAGCTGGATAGTAATTGCGTGACAATGATCTTAGATGTTCAATAAACACCATGTCTTCAGCAGAACTGCTGTCTTTCCCTACTCCAAAGATTTTGTTGATTTTTCTCCTGCCTGCTGGTTGCAAGCTGCTGCACATGTAAACATCAGCCTGTGTGCATGCAGCATCTACCGTGTGGGATAACTGGGTTTAGTACCATCTCAAGGACAGCAATTCACATCTGGGCGTATGCTTTTGAATTTGACATTTCACTGGCCAGTGATAATATTTAGCTTCCTATCTCAGAATATTCTTTTGCCTTTGGTTTGTTATCAGGGAGGTGACTGTATAGGCATCCCATGAATGAAAGTTATTAGTCTGCTCAAGTTTTCTGCTAAACTAATTTCTCATGCTGCCAGATCTGCCTACAGTGTCTTCAGCCTCACATTTGTGCGAAATTATAATTCAGAATTAAAATATTTATTTACAAAAAATCCCAAGGAAAATGCAAGATTAATTCACCTAAGGCAGATTAGTCCTCTTTATAGGTATTTTAGCTTCAGTTAGTTGGCATGTCTCCACATACATGAGGAAATACTCGAGGCATTGTGTTTTTGGCAAGCTGTTTTTTAGCTATTATTTTTCTGAGCCTTTCTCTGATTTTAGATCTTTATCATTTCCAAAGTCATGTTGACCACGTAGTATGAAAAAAAAAAATTAAAATTTGGTATCTATTGATCTATTTGCATGCTTAAATGGCATGTATGTGTGTGTGTTTTGTGTACACATACTTAACATGATATGTAATCCATCAGATGATCTGTGCCAATAAAAATTAAATTTAGAAAGGGATTGCTTTTCTGTAGTTTTTCAGCCACTGCTAAAAAACCTAATTGTAATAATTACATTTGAAAAGTACTAACTGTTTTTTATTTTGAATTCTGGGAATTGTTATTATTTTAGTTTCTGTATGTAATCACCACAAAACATTATTGCATTGATAAAACTGTCAGTATTCTAGAATAGAATCTGATTTTGACTTTGTGTCGACAAAACAGTATCATATAAATGCTGCTGTAGCTCCAGAACTTTGTTACGTCTTCTTTATCTTCTGTAACACTACCAATTAATAACCATAAAGCTTCATCCCAAGTAGGTGTATTTAAGCTTTACTACATCCTACTTCATAGCTGGCTTTTTGCATTCTTGTGATGAAATGCTTGTGATAGTGCTAGCCCACAATGTCTCCTTTCCCATCAGATTCATCTTCTCCTACAGCTGTGGGGCTCTTGTCATCTGCTATTTCCCAAGCCACAATTTCCTCATCACTTTGTGGCTAAACCCCAGATCTTGATGATCCTTTTCCATCTAGTTCAACACTGATCTTTCATCTTCTGGATTCTTTTAACCAGAAATCTTTTGCCAAAAACCTGACAAGATTGTACTGGGCGTCAAGAGCAGCAACATCAGGCTTGATTTCAGTGAGCAAAGATAAAACAGCTGTTTCATTGTCCAGATCAGCACTCAATATTTGGTCATAATTTTTTCCAGCTTTATCTGGCTGTGATAGCCCTGATGTTTTTCACTCTTTGACTGGTAGTGTAACTTATTATATTTTGCTGATCCATTTCTTCAGTGGTTCAGAAATAGATACAGCTTCTTCAGGCAGTATTTCCATCCTGTTGTCTTTTGTGCTGTCCTGTGTTGTCTGCATTCATTTTTCAGAAATTCTTGCTTCACTTTGGCAAGTCAATGTCCTTGCAGTGTTACATCCAGAACTGCCAGATCATGGCAATCAACAGTTGCTGTCATGAGAAAACTGCAAATGGCTATGCCTTGTGAAAGTTGTATCAGAGAAATTGCAAGATTTTGAAAATAAGTGAAGTAAAATGTCTGATGAAAGTTTACAAAACTTCAGATCCTCTCCTTGTATGCAAGTGGGAAGTATTTCTGTGGTGTCAAGGTTGTTTTTTCAAAGATGATAGGGAATTTGGTTGTTGTTATAACTAGAGGGTATGCCAAGGTGGCATGTTACTGTATTCTAGAAAAACTTCCTAGTGCTTTTGGAGACAAAGCTAATGGCTGTACATTCAGAGGGAGGAGGAGAGATGGGAGTTCTGTTTGTCACTGAAATTAGTATTTTTCTATTAACTTTGCATACCACTGTATATGTAAATTGATTGTTTTCACTGGAGCAGGATTAAATAGTTGATTGTCTTATTTTAATTTACTTTTATAGTGGAAAATGGTGAAGGCGTTTGGAAGCCATTCTCCTTCAATTAAATGATTTTTCTGTTTGTTTTGGGGTTTTGTATGTGTGCACATATTGCACACTGCTTGATGCAGTGATGTATTTTCTATTGGAGAAAATTTACAAGCACATTGCCCGCCTCACACGAATTTGTTTCCCACAGAGATTCCTAATGCAATGTGTGAGGTTTCTCATTACACTGTTATATGGATTACATTTTCACTCCAATATGAACAAAATTAAATTACACAAAAATTAAGATGCGTGTAATCCTAATGTCTGATCTTTAGAAAAAAAACTTTGTCATCTTTAAATGATAACCGTCTGCAAAATCAGTGGTAGAAATACTCTGCTTTTGTCGACTGGGATGCATCTGCAATTTACAGAGCAGCTGATGTTACAGCAAAATGTTAAGAGCCAACTGTGTAGCAACACTGAGGATCAAATTGTTTTTAATAATTTTGTCTCTCCTTGCTTGCATTAATAAAAAAGTAACAACAAAGCCAATAGACTAGTCATTTGTTCCAGAATCCATGTGGATTAATACACATCTCTCTTTTCTAATCTTAAAATAAGGATGCAGTCCTTCAAACTTTTTTAATGCCTACAGTTTTGTATTTCTGTATATATCAGCAGTTTCACATTTTCACGTAAATCTTATATTCAAAATGTTAGAAAAAAGCATGATAATGTAGAAATATCAATACATCCTATCCTTTGAAGTTTAATGAAGGTTAATAAGTGTCTTTGGGTCTTCATATCTGGCTAAAATTTTCCAGTTTCCATTAAATATTTAGAGACTTTTTTCCTTTGGTCATTAGCCAGGTTTATTCCTATGGTTTTTGGTTGGTTAACAACCATGGTACTCTAAGTTAGTTTTATTTCCCTTTTTTTTTTTTCATAGAGCTTTTCCTCACACTAACAGGGCTGAAATAAAGAATTGCAAGTGCAAATCTGAATGTAGCATTTAATTTTGATTTGTTTTCAAAATATTTGTGCTCCAATCAGTGTTTTGAGTTGTCTTCTATACATTTCCAAATATGTAGTTTAAAACATGTCTCTCATGATAATACCATACCTCTATGTTAATATGTTTAACATGTTTTGAGTTTTAGTGGTTCACAGGTACTTCTTTTTCTAGCAGTCTGTAGGAGCTGTTCCACTTGGTGTGTCAGTAACTCGAAAGAAGGAGGATGAAGCATCAGTTGGAAGTGCACCTTTGCCAAGGCAGCAGTCAAATCAAGCCTCTGAGTATGCCAGCAGTCCTGTCAAAACAAAAACAATAACAGGTATATCATTTAATTGAAACTATCCATTCTGCATTTGCAATGTCCCTTGTGCTGTCACTAACATGCTGCCACAACAGCATCAGCTGTGCAAGTACAACGGAACAACTTTCAGCTTCAGAGAAATTAAAACTTTTAAAATGAAAAATAATCAAAAGTATAATTTTAAAATACATGTTTATTTTTATTCTTATTTATGTTTAGTGCTGCCTTTGGGGCCCTGATAGTCTAATGTAATGTATTTTCTAAAATGAGATAAAGGAGATCTGCTTTCAGTAGAATATCTGCTATTCACCTTGATATTTAGTCTGTAATTTTGTTAGACTTCACACTGTGATTAATCTCATTAATTACATTGCTTAAAGTCTGACATCTGTGGAAGTCAAGATTTGTGCATAAACAGTTAAAATTTACTGTTTTCAAAATCACTCACCCATAGAAAGTGCATTTGTTAGCACTTCTGCTTGTGGAGTTCAAGAAATTATTTATTTTAGGAATATTTTCTGACCACTTAAGAATTTAAAGTGAAGTTCGTTACCACTAATCAAGATAATATGGTTTTCTTGGAATTTCTAGTGTATTTATTTTTATATGGTACTGTCTACAAGTAGTAAAGTAGGTGATCATCCAAAAAAAAATTACTATCCAGCTGAGACTTTTAGTGACCCTTCTGAAATACACTGAACAAAGTTTCTTTTCCTTTGCATTGATGTTTATTTCCAGATTATCATGAAGCACTTCAAGATGTTGTCTGCTGAAACTAAGATTGCAGTCTTGTTCATTAATGATAGTTAAATGCTCTTTTGTGATTAAAAGAGGCTAACCCAGAAAATCTGTTTGCTGAATATCAGTGGGTTGTCACATTATCACTGGGTAGTAAGGCAGCAGATTAATTTTGAGGACTTCCGTTTCATTCATGAATATTCTTGATTTTTACCATTTATCAATTTATTTTTACAATTCATTTATGCATTTCCTTTATTTTTGCCTGTGATGAAATGACTGTAGCAAGCATATTCTTCTTTTGTGTTTGTCATCTGTTCTGCTTTATCAACATCATAAATGGTATGATTTGTTTCTTCTTGACGTTAATTCTACCTGTGCCTGCCAAGCACAAAGGTTTATTTCACTGGAAAAGCTTTCGTTATTTTGAATATTTGACATTCAAATCCAGCTATTTGCATGAATAGATAATTTTTTTCTTAATTTATTTAACCAGTTTATAAAAATAGGCTTGTACTTTGCTGAAATATCTTTATACTTGGATTTTGAATATGGTGTCCCAGTCTGCTACCTGCTCAGCATAGTAACCCTTTTAGTTTTTCAGTGTTTATTATTCTTCAGTTTGAGTATTATCTTGTCTGATCATACCACAATATTCTACTAAAAGAAAACATTATTGTTGAAATCTAGAAATGCCATGGATGCCTGTTTTGCTTTTTTGGGGAGTTTAGTGTGTGTGAGAAAGAATAAAATGAAATTATAAAGTATAAAAAATGTCATAAAAGCAACTTCTTCCACTTCTTTAATTTGAAGTTAATATCAAGATCTGTTTTCAGTTACACATTGCTGCAAAAATGAAAACTTCATTTGTAGATTTCATTTGTTATCTGCCACTTACTTTACTCATTCATACTTAGCAAAACTGGATGCAGTTACTGATTTTTGTTTGTCTTAAAGTCTAACTAGAATGCATAGTTAGATTCCTGCTAAAATGAGCTGTTGGAATGCAAAAACCTGGCAAATGTGAGAGAAGTCTCGCTGGTGAGAAATCAATGGATTATCTGAAGTATTTGAATTAGTAGGTCACTATTTCTGCTCAATGAACTGAATGATTATCGTTTATTCATGCCTACTGTGAAATGTATGACTGATGATTAATTTGGGAAGATGAATGAAATTAAATAGATGCTAAATAGGTTAAGTAAAATACTTGAAGGAATAAAAAAATCAGGAATTTAAATCTGATGCACATTTACTTAGACAGCCTGAAATTAAGATTTTTATAAATGGACTTTAGTTCTTGGATTATTTAAAAGGAAGGTGTCCAGTCACAGGTGATTTATAGAAAGTTTTAAATGTCTAGACAGTCACATATCTATATCAAAAATGAATTTTTCTTAGTTTTGTCATCTAGTAAAATGTTTAGCATGTTTGTTAAGGTGGCATGATCTCTTCAGAACACTGTGTGGATTTCAGAAACATTAGTAACTGAAAGTTTGATATAGTATATCAAACATTCTTTCTGTATGAAGAAATTCAGTGTTGAGAGAGAACAAGTGGTTGTTCATTTTTAGATTATATTTAAAAGACTAAGGAACTTTTGGGTGTTTTTAAAAAGCCAGAGTACTAGGCAGAGTTCCACATTTATCAGAACTTACTGCAGATCCAAAAGCTGAAATCCTTACTTCATGGTATAAATTGTATTTGGAATGGTAAGTGATACTAAGATAAATTTGTGTGTGGACTTTAGATATGAACGCACAAATACCACATTTTTGTAATTACTAATCTAGTAGCTCAGTTTGGCCTCTGAAGGGCTGGTTTTGATTTGTACAAAAGCGTCAGTCCTCTTTTATTTTTGTTTCCACAACTAAATAGGTATTTTTGCCAGAAGTAGTGCAGCAATCATTAGGAATTTGGTGGGAGAAAATGCTGACCATAGGCATTCCCTAGCCAACATACACTTTCACACAGAAAGATCCTTTCTTGTTGCACAATATTAATATCACATTTGTCTTTGTTTATTGACATATGTTAAAAGCCTCTGTGTTTTAACAGTTACTCTGCTGTTAACTCATTGGGTGAGCACACAAATTTAGTCACTACACCTCTGCTGCCATTTCCCTGCATTTGAAGGACTTGCTCTCATGAGGGACTGTGTTGCTCAGTTATTATATTGACAAAAGTAATGTATTATCTGCACTGTTAGTAAAGTAGACTGCAAAAATGCTTAAAGGCCAGTAAAGAAGTTATTTATGCAAAGACTATTCAGTATGCTGGCAAATATATCACATATTTTTATAAGTTTAAAAGGACTTACTGCTGTCATTTAAGTACTGCTTTTATTCTCAAGCATTCTGATGGAGAGTGTAAACTTCAAAAAGTAATTAACATAGTCTATTCTTAGAAAATGAATTATTCAAGTATCATTCATCCAGGAATGAGAGTGTGGGGTGTAAATTGTCTTGCAACACCTCAAAAATAAAACATGAATGTTAGTGAAAGACTTCTGAAGGGTACTGATGGTCCAGAAAATATTGGTCGATGTAGGTGTGAGCTTCTCTGCATGGTTTCAGTGAGCTGCTGCTTTGATAAGATTTGGTGGGAAAAGCAGTTCATTAAGAGAGGAAGTATTTTAAAAATAATTTCTTTCTCTTTTGCAATTCCTTGTATTTGTAAAATGTTTTAATATTATAACATAGAACAAAATTGTTTAAGGGATGTGTATTATATTTGGAACAGAATTTCTTTGGCTGCCATACATATTTACATATGTAAAAGTGTGGATTATTTGTAATGCCTTCAAATATCTTTATAAACACATATGCTTAGCTCTGTTGTGTTGCAAATATAAAAATATAGAGACTTGTGAAGAAAATGGCAAGGCAAACCTATGGACAAACAAGATTTTATGTAATAAGTTTCACTGAATTTTTCCTTCTATATAGTATTATACCCAAAAACAAAAAAACTGCTGGTTTACAGAAAATTTCAGGTTTTTAATAGGTAGTGGCTTTTTGTGTTTAATTAGGGGGGTAATTTTGGGGATTTTTTACATATGAAGAAAACAATCTTTTGTTAAAAAAATAAATTAGAAAAAAATATATAGGCCATTTTGATTTTTTGGGGGTTTTTTAAGTTTGAATTTTCTCCTCAATGGCATTTTGATCTCATATCTAATCCTTTAGACCTCTTGATCAGTTCCTTAGGATGTTGCATTTGGTGCAAACACCTTAGTATTTTTGGGTTTATTTTTTCATGGAAAGACATATCTAACTCATGAAACTGAATACCTGTTAAAGAAATCCCATCGAGTACTTTGACTCCATGCAGACCGCTTTCAGTTTTAGTAGAGGAAAGATCTTCTCAGAGAAGGAATAATGTAGTGGGACAACACTTTCCTCTGATTGCTTTTTTCCTTTGTCATGGCCTCTTGGTAACTGTGGTCAGTCTGTAACAGCATTTTCCTCAACTTAGCTCCCTTCTGGTTCTGTGACAGATGATGTGAAGTTGGAAGGAAAGCTTTCCCAGCCTCTTGTTTAGGTCATGGGATAGACACATGTTGGGTAGGGTCATGAGATGTGACAGGAGATTCTTGCTGCCTGCCTGGCTGGCTCTGGACCTGTCCTGAAGGAGGAGCTGAGCTGCTGGGCATCAGTGAAAGTGTGGATTTGCCTGCAGCAGGATAACCTTTTCCAGCCAGAAAGAAGCTGCTGCCTTCTTAAAATGTGAGGGATCTGAGCACACAGTGGGACAGGAAAAATGAGTCCATCTTGTGCCAGAGAGATTGAGACCTGGTAGGTCTGTGCCACACAGAAATCAGGAATAAGGTACCTCCCTTTAGTTTAATTGCTAGTTGTAAAAAGAGTGGAAAGCATGAGGCCATCGGTGCCTACAGATTATCAATATTCTTCAACCCAGTAGTACAAGTGTCTGATGTGTGGGTTTTTCCTGCATTGAATTATTTGTGGAAATGTCCATTTGTCCCAAATTGCACCTCAGAAGTTTTCTTTTCCCTTTTCTGTTTCTTAAGTCACTGAATATTAATAGCACAGAGTAGTGTCATTTTCACAAAAGTTCTTTTTATTCTCAAAACTGGATCAAAGTTTAAAAAAAAATAATCCCCACTAGGCTAAAAGCGCAGCTAAGGAGTCATATGTCTATATAAGAAAGACACTTTTAACTTGAATTTATACCTATAAGTCTTGCTTGATAGCATCTCCTACAAAGTGAATACTTTAGTGATCAATTTTCCAGGAAAGCCACTTCAAACTCCTTCTATACTTTTACCAGAAATGGCAAAATGAGTTATGAAAAATATTCCTTTGATAAGTCCTTCTTTGTTACTGAAAAAGTCTGTTCATTACCAATGTGTTCTGAAATTGTAAGTGTGGCAGCTTCTGTGGGATTGATGTGGTGCATATGTTTGCAAAAGCGCCAGTTAAACAATGATGGACTAAAAGATAAGAGCAGAGGCATTTTCTGTTCCTGTACACTGTCTTTTTTAAAAAATTAAACTGGTATAATCTGAAGCAGTCCCCACTCTGGTGGTTTGGGTTTTTCCCCCATCAATTTGGAAGTGTTTCATACAAATCATATTTTCTGTCTAGCTATTGCTGACTGGCACCTGGGTTGAACACAAGACTGATTACTTTGCCAGGAAATGTTTTGAGGTTTTCAGTTCAGTAGTAGCTAATAATTGTTTTAGGAAATTACCTGCATACTGAGACAGATGAAGCTGATCCAGTCTACATGTCCACTGTAGAAGACTAGCCCAACACACATGGTAGCCAAACCTGAGAGTGTCTTACCAAGTGTCATCTCTTGATCTCCTTGTCTGATAGGGAGTTAAGATAGTTCTTTCCCAGCATCCCTTCAGGCAAAATTCTGGGATTTACAGTACAGGAAAAAAGTTTTAGAAGTACTACTTTATTGTTTTCTCTTCAGGAGCTACTTCTTTGCTTGTTTCTTCTTTCTACTCTAATATACTTTTTTATTCCTTTTCTATTTTCCATGGTTGAATGGTTCCTTATCTGTCTGTTGGGTTTTGAGACTTTATTTTTATTGATCTCCTGGTTGAACTTGAGGGGTTATAGCAAATCTGTTTTTTTATCGCGGATATTCCTGGAATCTTGCAAATTTTAACTGCACATAAATGAAGAAAAACAGGAGATACTTTATTAAGGCTAATTTTATTTTTAATTCACTAATTGTTATTTCTGGCTATTCTGGTAATTGAGAGAGAATCAGCACTGTTTGTTTTCCTGCAAATAAAATATGGGGGATAGGAACAAAACCTAGCCTTAAATCTCATTCAGGAGGGATGCATTTGTTGAGTGATGTAGGATGTTGATAGTCCCTGCTGAATGCATAGTAGAATATGTAGGTTTGCATTATATTTATCTACTCATCCTGAACTGAAATTCCCAGAGTCTCACAGTGACTTTGTATGCCATCCTCACCCTTACCCACAATTGAGTTCTAGAGTTCTGTGCTTCAGTGACTCTTGCTTTAATGTTTCTTGGTACTCAAGCTGATTCTTACCTTGTAGTGTATGTGTAGTGTAGGACCTGACTGCACAGAAGATGGTATGAATTGAGGTGGGGTAATAAGTTAAAGGAGAACAGCTATTCCTTGACTAATCCCCTTGTTTTAACTTAATCCATTCATAGTGTGGATGGAAGACTCTTCATGGCATGAAGCTGTCCATGTGAGATGTTATAAAACAGCTATTGCATGCTGCTTCTCCAGATGGACAATTTACATGTTTGTCTCTCCAGAATAGCTGACAGCAAACAATCCTGAGATGTCACGCTTTTTACACTCTCACGATCCAGTTTTCATTCCATATCCTTCTAACATATCCCTAATTGGAGCCAGGAACCTCTGAGAGGACTAATTATACTGCAGCCATAAAAATCTTCTTTACTCTTTTGACCATTTCTCTTTCTGAATCTTTGGATTCTCTATCTCTTTAATGAAGTGAACATTTCTCTTTAAGATGATTAAAAATACTATTTATTGAGGGATTTTTTTCTGATAATGTTATTGAACTCTAGCCTTGATAGGGAAAATGTCCCAAATTAATTCATCCAGTGACATTAACATTGCATCCTCTCGGCCAAAGTTCACCACTTAGATGTTTCAGTTCTAAATCTTTGCATGTTTTATTGCACTACTGAAGAACCAGTGATGTATATCAAGGGCCATATATTTTTGTTTTCCTTAATTCAATTGATAGCATAATTTTGTCTCAAGAACTTTTCTGTAATTTTCATGCCACAGCTTTCTCCTAGCTGTAAAATTGGTAGACATAAATTGTCACACACTGATTTCAATTTATTCTAAATTTAAGTCATGAAGTCTTCATAATTTATTCCTGCAGTTTCGTCAGCTCAACAACATGTAGGCCAAAACTCGAAATGTTAAATAAGCTGACAATAGTTCTGTGCATATCTCAAAACACAAGGTGGAGGATATTCTGTAAAACATGTCAGAAGGAACTGTGCACCACGCACAGTCCTCTTTTGAAGTTCTAGTGTGCTTCTATTTCATTTATCATGTTATTAAATAACTAACAGTTTAAGGAAATGTCTCTTTTTATTAGAAAACATTGAATTTTGCTGAAATATTTCATACTTTATTACCTTACATTTGACAAAGTAAGAAAATAGTTTAATTTTTAAGCCTTTTTTTGGAAGCATGCTCAAATTTTTAAAGGGAATTTTTCAAAGAAAACAAATTAAAGGCAGTTATTTAACATGGTCTGTCATTTCTCAAAGTTTTACAAAGGTGAAACCTTTATACGATGCAGTACTGTGTGTGAAAACCTCTTGGATTTCAATTGCATTGTCAAATAGGTTATCACACTGAAAACTGTCTTAATTTGTTTAAGTGATACATTCTTCATAATATTTTCTTAGCAGTTCATGTTGAAAAAATTGGAACATTTAATTGTGTTGTATTTCTCATATGGCTTAACTGGTGGAGTTGTATTGGCAAGTTTAAAACTAATATAGACACATTATTATTATGTGCATAGTGAGATATACAGAGTGAGAGAAAGACTTTCAGAATGTAAAGTAAGAGTAATTTCACGATTATAAGATGCACCTGATTATAAGCTGCACTTCCGGGTGCTGGCAACTTTTTGGTTTTTGTCCATATATAAGCTACACCGGACTATAAACCGCACCTTCATTCGCAGTGAGGACCCACATGCAACAAAGTAACAAATTAGTAACAATCGCGCCATCACGGGTTTTACTGGCAGGTGCTCAATTTGCAAACATTTTTCATGGACCAGGGTAGCCTTTAAATGCAGCCTTAAAACTAAAAAAATACAGAGAAAAATCACTCACTTCTGTTAAACCTGCCGGCTCTGCTCTCGCCCGGGTGAGGGAGGACACAGCCCAGCGGGGCGAGGGCAGCGAGGCCGGGCGGGCTGGGGACCTGCTGCCCTGGGCTGTCAGAGGCGGTGGGGGCTGCAGGCGGGAAAGTTTCCTGGCAAGCGGCAGAGCACCCCCAAGCGCCGCGCCGGCCCGCCCTGGTGCTGGGGTGGCCCCGGAGCTGGGTGGGCCCTGCTGCTCGCCAGCTGGGCCATGCCCTGCCCCAGGTGCTGTGCGCAGCAGGCAGGTGCGCGGAGCCCGGGCCTGCTGGTTTTGGAGCTGCGAGCCTGGCAGAGCCGCTCGGAGGGGTCCTGCGGGGCCAGGGAGCGCCGCTGCTGCCCCGCTGCCGCCGGCGGCAAGCAGGTGGACCCCGGCTCGGCTTGGGGCTGCTGGGGCTCGCACTTCTGAGTTGGCAAAATTCTGAACTTCATCCATATTTTGGCCGCACATAATTATAATCTGCACTTCCAGGTACAGACCAAAATTTTAGTCAAAATGGTGCGGCTTATAATAGTGAAATTACTGTAATTGTTTTTCTTTGCTATCAGTAAGTATATTATTTACTTAAATATTCTTTTTGTAACTGAGTTTGTTTTGGTTTGCATTAGAATCTCGTCCTTTGTCACTCCCTGTGAAAACCATGCTGAACTCATCTGAAAGCTGCAGAAGTCCTGAGGAAAGAATGAAAGAATTTATTGGAATAGTGTGGAATGCAGTTAAGTGCCTTACACTTCAGGTAAGATGAAAAGGAAGTGAAAAAAATCCTATGTGTTTCCAAACTTTATGATACTTTTTATGCATCTTAGTGCTTTTTATTAGAGGGGTTTTAAAGGAGCTCCCAAGTTTTATTGTCTTATTTCAGTAGTTTCAAAGTCAGAGAGAATGAAAAATACAGTAAGATTTTGGGTGAATTAAGCAAAGAATACTTTTGATTTAAAATACTAGGTTTCTAAATAGTGGTTCGTATTTAAAGGGAATGGTCCTTCAAAAATTATATTATTAAAAATGGCTTGTCACATTTTTCTGTATTATAAACACTTCAGTTAGATTTGTAGAATGTTTTCTTTTCTAAAACTGTTTCAGCAAAGTGTGTATGATAAATACTTTCCTGAGATGTATGATACAATTGCTGTTGTTATACAGTGAAAGGTCAGCAGCTTACCTGCCTACTTTTTCATGAAGGACAAGGAGATGACTGCTGGGATTAAAACATTTTGGTTTATACTGCTCTGGGTTGTAGCTGCTGATCAGTAAAACCAGAGTTTTCATGTAGCAGTATAGATGCCATATTAGGAGTCCAATGTTAAGATTGCAAGAACAAATATTAAATGGCTTAGAAGTGCTAGAATTAGGACTGTGTTGTTCCCAGTACTTAACAAGTGCTTGTTGAGAAATTGTTTTAATTTAGAATTATTATAATCTGTGCCACATTCTATGAGATCAGTATTTTATGATACACCAGGATATAGTAGCAATTTTTTCTTGAATTAAAAAAAAAAAATCACAAAAAGCTGCCTAAAAATGCCTTAATTACAACTTTTGGCAAGTTTCTTTGTCGTTACAGAAAGTAATTGTTGAGTGCTTGTTCCTTCTTCCTATCAAGAAGTATATTTAATAATATACAGGCTCATCCCAGAATATGTGTCTGTTTCATTCCTCTTTCATGTAAAAAGTACTTAAAATTCAGTTTTAGAAAGTTTAACAGTTCAGGTTTTACCTGATTGCAGAACATAGTGAAGTTGAGGAGATGCTTTCCATTGTGTCTATTTAGTTTTCAGTCTTCTCTTTCATTTCTGTTTCATGAGTATTTTGCTTGTTTTCCTTTCTGTCTTAATGTTTTTGTCACTGTAGATTAAAATGTCTAGATAAAAGAGAGAATTTGTAATCTATTTGAGGGAAGCAGTGTATTTTTGTTAGGTGTCTGGCACAGTGAGACTTCCAATATAAATGTGGCTTCCAGTTTGAGTCATAATAAAATTAATAATACAATAATGACAAGGAAGGAGAGCTGGGTCCTTTATAAAGGGGGAAAGCTGGATCAAGACTATGATACTCTGGTCAGACATTTTTCATGGTATGCTTTTTTGTAAGCAACCAACAAATTTAATTTGTTTTGAGGAATGAGTAAAATACCAACTATGAAGTTTGTGTGTTTCTAGGTAGAAGCAAAGGGTAGTGCTTCTTTTTGTGGTGATGAACACTGATGACAGTGATAGGCAGGGGTTCTCTCAAAGAGTAATTTCTGAATGCCCTCCTGCTCTTACCTAAAATACAGCGTAGGAAAGGCAGTGGATTTTTTCTACTGGGTATTTTTTCTGGTGCTTGAGGTTCTAGATTTATTTACTTTTAACAGTTTGGTTTAACTCTTCTTTTTTGGTAGAGTATTCATACTTTCTATTTTCATCATTATGACGATGAAATCATGTTTTTAGTTTTTATCCATGTTGAAATTAAACACCCCTATGAATTAATACTGTAGCTTAAACACTTTTTTATCCTTATACTTTAACTATCCTTTGTAAGGTATTTGCCAGTATCTTTCCAGAATTTTATTGCATGTTTTCAGAGAAACATTTCAACAGAATCCAAGGAACCACTGCAGGAAAGTTCAAGAATGTGCTTCCACACAAATCTGCAATAGTTATTCCTTGTGAAATATGAAGAATTTATATATATATGTTTGCTGATCTTTTTATTACTATTAGTAGTCCCTATGTCTAATTTATTTAAATATGTTTTTCAAGACACAAATGTGATCTATATAGCAGGTTTCTTTCTATACCAGCCCAAATGGGAAATGTGTACAAGGCAATGTGTGGAGGATAAGAAAATGAGTATTATGACTCTGTATTGCAATTCAAGTACATTATATTTATTTTATTATACATAATGTGCATTTTATTAAAAATATATAACTATATTTAAATGATAAGTTCATACAGATCTTCTGTACTATTATTTGACACGAAAAAGGGAAATTTCTAGAATTTGGTTAAATGCTGAAGCATTTAGACTGTGGCTTTTTTACTAAAGCTAATTTTCATGTTCGTGGGTCTTTTAGTTACATGATTGTAGAACAGAAAAGTCTGTAGTTGTCGTCAGATGAAACTGAAGTTCATAACTTAAAATCATCAAAGGATTATTCTTTTAGTGGAAGTTAGAGTAAGTAATTGTGTTTGGAACCAAAGTAACTGGAAAGTTTATTTTGGATCCAAAGCTGGTACTTGCTTAGCCCTAGCCCTGGCTTGCTTCTTATAGAATATTGCATGAAAGTTTTATGCACTGGAGTTGTGGTAACCTATTAGTATTTAAGCGAAAAGACTTTCATATTTAATGATAAAAAGTTGGTTTATTATTTAGCTGTTGTAGGATTTTATATGCAGCCTTGAAGTCTTTTTGGCAGTTACACTGTGTAGGAGGGTAATACTCATTTTTCACATGTTCTTCATACTAATAGTTGCTAAAATTGTGGAGCAGTATAAACACAATTATTTTTAATTGGCTGTTAATGCTGAATTCCATTGAGAACAATGAAGGATCTGTATTAAAAGTAAATTAATTAATGAGTAATCTTGTAACAAGTGCCAACTACATAAGAATGTAATTGTTAGATATAAAACTTAGGTATGTCACATGCCTTTAAATAGCCCTGAATTTATTTGCAAAAAATAAATCCTTTTCCTGAAACTACTGAAAATTTTATTTTCCTTAATGCATAGAACTTGTAAAAATTCTTGACAAAGTGCAACATTGAAAGGCGGGAAAAGGAAGGACAGAATTGATACGAGATTTCTTCTTTGAACTGTGTCATTATCCAGGGGTCAGGAAGAGATTCTGTGACTTGTAATTTAGCAGTTACAGCTCTCGGCAGTTATTTGGCAATTATGAGATACGATTATTTCTTAAGTTGGTTACTTACCACAAACCAACAAAAATTTGTGTTTCCGGTAACTAAATAAAACCTTTTAAAAAAAAGGTTTAAAAGCTTTCTTAGGAAAGAACAGGAACACTGTGAAGCACAATGACACTGTGTTTTAAGTGGTCAAGGAAAATGTATCTGATCCTTATTATGGGCATTTTAATGTACAGGTATCCTGTTCTCTTAGTTCTTTTACTTTGTGTTCTGTTTTCCATTTATAACATTTTTACTTTTGTCTACCTTCAAAACAAGAATTTCTGTTCTGCCTTTTAAAATTGTAACAAACACTGCAT
Organism: Turdus rufiventris; assembly: GCA_013186435.1. Lineage (NCBI taxonomy): Eukaryota > Metazoa > Chordata > Aves > Passeriformes > Turdidae > Turdus > Turdus rufiventris. The sequence continues at coordinate 5,617,831 of PYHW01009979.1, forward strand.
GTCTGGCTCAACTGCAGATGGTGTAAATGGTAGAACAAATTTGGATTTGGAGGCTGGATTATGGTCTTAAAATACTGTGTGCACCAGAACCCACAAATGAGATGTAAGCAGTGATCCTTTGCAGCCTGGGGAGTCATTTCAAGATGATATTCTGTACCCAGAAAAACACATTGCCTTTCTGCTGAGAGTGTATGAGAGTTGGTGACTAATTCAGAGAGAGGCAACTTCACTGGAGAGACACCCTTATGCAAGTGTCACCTTGTAGAAAATCTTCAGTGCCTCTAATTGATTTATGTAGCTGTAAAATGTGGGTTATCAAAGGGAATCTTCTTAAGTTATCACTATCATGAAAGGCTGTAAAGACTTGATCGACTTGTCCCTCTTTATTACATTTTTGGGGAGTCACTTGCTTTGTTTTCTTCCTTCCAACCCACCCTACTCAGTTAGGAAGGCCTAATTTTTCAGCAGTATTTATTTTACTCTTCTCTCTAGTGAACAACATTCCTTTTTATAAAATAAGAATGAAAATATTCCAGTAACTTAATACTTTCCTTTTTATACAAGAGTCTTTGGACATTTTGAGGCTTACATGTTTGTAAAAGTGTAGAGTGTAGAGTTATGCTTTACTTAACGTTTCAGAAGTAGAAGGGAAAATACTGCTTGCTTCATTGGTTTATCATTAATGTACATTATTTAGCATGTATAGGCCTTGACATAATAGAAATGAAAATAGGGGGTGATCCTGTTTCAGGAATGTAATAATTCGTTCTCTTTAACACATGAATGTGTTCAGTATTGGCAAACGAACATGTTGCTACCAAAACTGAAATCAGATCCTTGAAACAGAAAGGATGTTGCCATGGAAAAATGAAGTAACACTCAGTGCAGCTGCGAAGCATTAATGAATAGGATATTTTTTTAAAAGATCATTTGTGTTTGGTGTGGCTTGGAGGGTCCCAACCAGATGGTTTCCATGAACAGGATCTGACCCCCAGCTTGAGGACTTCTTACTGGCAGATTACTTCATTTTCTTTCCCTTGGATTGTCAGATCCTTACATTAATGCAAGATTTACTGCTGCAGATTTATATTCAGTTACATAAATCAGTCACATCTTACATTAAATTCACAATTTTAGGCACACAGTTTAACAGTTATTTAAAAAGTGTAAAAAGATTTATATGATAGCTTTAATATATGCTATTGATGTAGTTTAATTTTAAGAATTTGGATTACATATATTTCGAAACACTTTCCGATTGGTGAAGCAATCCGTAGCACACATTCTCACTTTTGTCCAGCATATAATTCCATCATATTAGGTGCACTCTTCCATTCCTTCACTGGAACTTGTGAGCAGGCAAATTTCAGGATTATGTGAATTAAATGTACACAAATTCCATTGAAGGTGATAGTTGTGAATCTGCTTCTTAGAAGTTCAACAGTTTGCACTTATTGGGCCCTTGTTGGTAATTTCTTGTGTCATTATAATCATTGCATAATTTGCTCTAAAATGTGGACTTTTGCCATACATTCATTACATTGGCCTTTGAAATCCTGCAGTAGTGTTTTGCAAAATTTGTTAATCATGTAAAACTTTAAATGAAACACAGGTGAGCCAAGCATATCTGTAAACAATTCTGTTGTATTACATATTGTCAATTTTTAGCGAATCCAGATACAGGATCCTGCTGACTGCACCAATTTGTCATGAATGAGTGATTTAGAGTAACTTAAATAATCATCATCAAAGGGATTAGCAAAGGTGATTTTAATATGAATACATAAAGGAGTAACTTGATGAAGTTCAATAGCAAGGTTCACTCTATCAATTACTGCATGGTTGAAAAATACAAAGGAAAATTGAACTGGAATAAACCTGGCATTGTTTACACGGAGACCAAAGATGGAAAAGGGTAAGGTAACCCAAATACTGAGTCATCAAATTCAGACCGGACCTCCTTGCTTGCCAAATCTGTGATGTGGCTTAGGTTCAGCTGGATCTGATCTGGACAAGTTTATATCTTAGAGAAGAAATACAAAGAGTGAGGAAATCCTTCCATTGAGTCGTGAGGCTCAGAGTAGATCCCCTTGCTTTCTAAACTCCTGATGGAGCCTAGGTCCAATCTTAGTCTCAGACTTTGGCAACAGTCTGTCTAAAGGAATCACCTACATGGATTTCATTAGTATTAATTTAGCATGCTGTCAGCAGCCTACTGAGGATCTATTGCAGTTAAGGGATCTCTTTGCCTTGGGTTGCAGAATGAATACTTTGTCTCAGATAAGGAATCCCAAAGACTGGGGGGCATGCCCACTCAAGGGGAGAGTGACTGGTGTGCAGTCCAGGTGCAGTTTAGGAAAAGCTTGAATTGAACTCATCCAGAGGTCTGCTGTTAGTAGAAAGGCATCTCTACCTCTCAGAACAACCTTGAAAGGTGTCCCAGCTCAATGGGAGATCACTTCTGTGCAGCCATCCTGCCTGGCAGGTAGAGCTCAAAGTCAGTTCACTCAGGCTGTCATTGGCTTGTAGGCAAATTGCATGCAATGGCAAGGGTGTGCAAGAGACTCCTTGTACCAACAGCTTTCTTTGTTCCTTCATAACTAAGCCTTGGGAAGAACACATTCCAGTGTAGTTCACATAATCAGGCATGATGCTTGTTGGGTCACTCTGCTCTTTGTGGGGCTTCCTGGAGTTCTTGACCTGGCTACAGCTCAGGCCTTTGCCTCATTTGGAGCTTGTACTGAGCTCCTGCTGGTCTGGTTAAGGGGACTGAGTGTATCCATTACACACATGGAGGCCTGATGCTACCATTTAAAGCCCACCAAAATTCATGGTCCAACTCCCATTCAGTTGTTTGGAAATGAATAGCAAAGAGCTGCTTGTGTAAAAAAAGGAATTTCCATCAGGAATTTTAGGGGTGAAACTGTTGTGATTGTACTTCAGTATTCTTGATACAACAAAGTAAAATAAACCAAATGTGATTGGAAGAACTTTTCTTCAGTACAAAGCTAAACTGTAAATGAAATGCAAAAACTCTACTGAATCTTGAGGTCTCTTCTTGAGAGTGGTTTGAAAAACATGTACTATAGATCCTGCTGCTGGCAATGTGATGTAGTATCTCTTCAAGTTGGTGGAATTTTGGGATTATTATTACCACATGGTTTGTATATCCAGGCAGCATTTGATGTTAATCGTCATAGATGTGTATATATATACATACATATATATATGTGTGTGTGTGTGTGTGTGTATGAAGAATGGATGATTTTTATAAACTGTTTACTCAGCAAATTCATAAGTAAAACAATAGTTATACTGATCATAAGTTCTTTTGTCGTCTATTTATCATTATCCCACAATGGCTTGACCTGCAACCTATTACTAATAGACCAGAAAACGATCTAATGTGTCACTGTAAAAATCTTTGCAAATTGACACAAAGACTAATTTGCCATTAAAAAAAAATCCAAATCTGTTACATCTGTAACAATACACCCTAGCTTTTCATCCAGTATAAATAAAGTACACTCTGCAACCTTGGATCAATAAACTACTTATCAAAGATGTAATTAGCTTCATTTTACAACTCAAACAGTTCTAAATCCAGAAACAAACACAGACTTCATGAACCAATGTATTTATTTTTGCAAAATTCTACTTATATTTTTCTGCAGTGAATTCTTGTCAGTTTGTCTAAGCAAAAGGGTACAAAAATGCTGAAATAAAGATGAATATCTGTGTACTCACCAGGCTGGCAAAGTACTTAACAGTGCTATGGAATTCCAGCCCTATTACAAATCATTCTTGAGGTCTTGAAGGCCTAGTACCCTTCAGGGGAGAGCATGAAGTACAAGTCTTGGTTACTGCTTTTAAGCTGTGCTGTCTCTAACGATGTCAAATTGCAAGAGTGTTACGTAACTTTGCAGCAAACAAATGTTTTTATCACAGCTACAAATAATACCTTGTCCAACAATTTGTATGCTAGGCTTTTCCAAGTAATGTGAAGGAATGAACTGAATCATAGCTTGTATTTGCTTAACAAAGTGTTCAAGTGTGCAGGCTGTTGGAGCCTTTTGGTATCCAGGTGCCAGAGTGGTATTTGTAAGAGCCAAGGAAGAGTAACAGTCCATAGCTTTTATCACCCCTGAGTTCACAAGTTGTGATGAGTTGAGTTCTTGGGTTGCGCTCGCTCGGCCCCTGTGGAAGCTCCTAAGAAGGTGGCAAAATGGTCAGACATGTTCCAGGGTACATTGAAAATATAGAAATAAAATACATAAAATATAGAATAAAAGATATTATTTCTTATGAAACCATATTAACTGCTTCTAATTTGCATTGAAAAGTTGATAAAAGCTGTAAAAACTTTATTACTATCTGTTCCTCTAGGTTTATGTATACATCTCTCTGTTTAAAAGTCAACCAGTATTTTTCTGTAAAGTTTGTGTTTTTCATAGTTTTTTGAATGATTACCCTTTTTTGTACATGCTCATTCTGTTGCTTATTGAGTAAAGGCAGATTTTTCCCTGAAACATTTTTTTATATAAAGTAGCAGCATATAAAATGTTGGCTAGTTCTAGAGACTCAGCAAACAAAAGCTAATGAATGGCAAAAAGTGGAGAGCTTTCTCATTCAGAATGTTTTCTTACTCAATTGCACTTGTAAAAAGCTGTTGAAATGAAGATATATGTATGTTCACTTTACATGGCAACACCTTTCTCATGAATTTACAGAAAAAAAACATCTTTCTTCTTTCTCCCTCCCATAATCATAATTTATGAGCATATATTATTTCCCAGCATTTTGCATCATCTTTTCTCTTAATTCAACTACAAGTTAAGAATATTTTCAGTCAACTGTGATGGATGAATAACTTCAGATTTTGTACCAACATGAATACTCCACGGGGAGGGGGAAAATCTATTTCTGAGAATCTTTCTTCACTTTGTTTTTTCAGCTTGAAGTGCAGTCTTGTTGTGTATTCCTTCCAAATGACAGCCTGCCTTCTCCAAGTACTATTGTGTCAGGTGACATTCCTGGGACTGTGCGGAACTGGTACCATGGGCAGGCCAGTATGCCTGGCACACTTGTTGTCTGCTTGCCCCAGATCAAGATTATGAGTGCTGGACACAAACACATGGAACCATTGCAAGAAATTCCATTTGTTGTGCTGAGACCCATCCTCGAAGAAGGTAACTTGATAAACTCATAACACCTTACTCTTTAGTTTCCATTTCTAACTGTCGGGAAAATTATGTTCATTTTATTTTGAAAACTTCTGATTTTATACTGCTTTTTTAGCAGAATGTTGGTCTATATTATTGATTTGTATGTTTGAAATCAAAATAATTTTTTACCTTCATTGGTTTTGTTATTCAAGTTGTTTTGTAGCCGATGATCTTGACACAACAGGAAGTGACAGTAAATTGGAAATTCCTAGACAGAATGCAGACAGGTTAGGAAAAACTTCTCATCCCACCAAGGTCTTGGATGTAACATTCAGACTGGAAATTAAACATTCTTCACTGAGAGGATGGTTGGTCACTGGAAAAAAATTCACAGGAAAGTGATTATGGCACTAAGAGCTCTGGATGTATCTATACAATGCTTTTAGTCCTATGATTTAATCTTTGGTAGTCCTGCAAGGAGGAGGGAGTTGCAAAATAACAAATTGATTTGCTACTTCCTGACAGTGGGCAGGTGTTCCAGCCAGGCAGGTGTTCCAGCCTTTCTGTTCGATTGTTTCTTTGGTTCTTTGGGGTCAGCTGACCAGACTGTCTCCCTTCCCAGCTCCTCCTGTGCTCCCAGTTTACTTGCTGGTGGAGCAGTGTGAGAAGCAGGAAACACTTTAAGCACTGTTCAGCAATAATTAGAACATACCCATATTATCCACAGTTTTCAGCACAAATCTGTAACAGCACCATACCAACTACTATGAAGGAAATTAGGTCTATCCCAGACAAAAAAAGTTCATTGTTGTACTTTCAAACTATATTATTTAGAAAGAATTCTTGCTGTTTTGTGTTTTGTTTTCATTCTAAGATGAAGAAAGGGAGATGCAGCAATTGTTCCATTGCTTTTGTGACAACATTTTCTGAGAAAATTATTCTGTTTTCTGCATACTTACTGCTGAAATACAAACAATTTGAAGGATATGAAAAATTAAGTCAAAATCGCATTCAAGAGCTAGTCCTGCTCCTGCCATCTGAAATTTGTTTGGATTTATAACATTGTGTTTCTTCTTCCTTTGATCTGCCACTTATGTTGGACTCTTCTTTCTGTATTTTACCTAACTCATGGCAACAGAAATAAATTTGTACTTTTTATTATTGAAATTCACATTCTGCCAAATGAAAAAAAAAATGTTTAAAAGAAAGAGAGAAAGGTATATGTGTTTTTCCTAATAATTTCCGGTAGGAATGATCTTATTTGCTAATCATAGTGACAGATACAAGATAAATTTAGCTAAAGTCTTTTGTTTGTTTTAAACTGATGAGGTAATTTAAACCATTTATGAAAGTTAGAAGTCATTTGAGTTTTGTCAGACCCAGATTTGAAGGAAAGAGCCTAGTGAGAGAAAAGAATCCCCCTGGTTGGGATAAAGCCTATGGTAAGGAATTTATTTGTGTGTGGCTTTCTGCTCTGGGAATAATGCCAAACAGAAGTTCTCACAGTCTTGATATTTTTGATTCTTTAATGGGGCCATTGCCTTCTCCCATGCCAAAACTCCCTCCTAAAAAGATTATATCAATTTTTTTTTGCAGGTTTAAAGTCACTTACTTTGTTTCCTCTCCCATAGAGGTAAATAATTTTTATGGACTTGCAATGTGAAAATCTCTTAATTTGTTCTGTCTTTGAACAAGATTTCAGGGACAGTCTGTCATTCTTCAGACATGTTGCCATCTCTCAGAAATTATATTTAGTTAACTGTGCTTTTCCTGATAACCGTTTTTTGGATCATTCCTTCATTTATAAAGAAGATATAAGTAAAAGGCTTTTCCTCAGGGATGTGTTGTTACTTTTAAGAAAGCTGTGTGCTCACTGATATATTTTTCTTATTACATGAAAGACTAAAAGAGGACAAAAAGGGAACATATTCCTACTGTCATTTGGGAATATTTCAGCCTACTCAGATAGTTGCTGACCTCCATATGCTAACATACTGTAAAAATAGCTTACACACTATCCCACAATCAGGTCTTTCCATTTGTTTACAGAGTTTTGCTGCATCTCAGAGGTAATTTTAGTTGATAGGAATGCTTAAAAGAACATTTTAAGTGCTTTTACAGTACTTTTATTCAGAAACATAATGTAGCTCAGTGATACTGAATAACTAACTAATACATAAAAGGATTTATCTGCGTAAAGAATGAAATAATCCTTTGAACTTCTGTTGAATAACAAATACAATTAAGTAAAGTATTGAGTATTATCTTAAGAGTACTAATTAATCAGACAGAGATCTGTGAGGTAGTATTTATTGAAGAGGTTAAAGTAGAATCACAGAATCATAGAGCCTGGCAGACCAGATTGGAAATGGCCTTGAATGATCACCTGGTCCAAGCTTGCTTGGCAATGGGACCCAAGATGACATTATCCAACGCCCAGCTCCCTGTTTGATCCTGAAATCCTGCACATTTCTAAGGAGGCTGTTCTAGTTATTGATTGCTCTTACTGTAAACACTTCCTTTATATCATCCTTTTATCTCCCTTATTAAATCTCTCCCAGTGTAACTTGTACCTGTTGCCCCTTGTCTTCTCTGTTTTGACACCTTCTGAAGAGGAGGACCTATGTCCTATTTGTAGCTGCCCTTTATTGTAAATTAATTAGTAAGAAGAAAGTAAATAGTTAGAAACTCAGTTTGAGCAAAACTGACATATTTAGAAAAGTGCTTGGAGAGAGTTGTAACTTTCCATGTACAGTAATTTCATGATTACAGCCCGCACCATTTTGACTAAAATTTTGCTCCCACCCCGGAAATGTGGCTTACACTCAGGAGTGGCTAATATGTGAACAATTTTCTGACATTTCCAACCCCGGAAGTGCAAGCCGAGCGGAGCACCTGCCAGTAAAACCCGGGTTTATGCGATTGTTACAAATTGGTTACTCTGTTTCGCAGCGGGTGGAGCTGGGCTCTGTGCCGGCAGCACAGGGGGGAGAGGGAGGCAGGGGGCTCCCTCCTTCAGGCAGCACAGCCCAGGGGAGAGACGGGGGCTCCGTATGCCATCCCCGTGGCTCAGGGGGAGGCGGGGGCCTCCCATCCCTGCCTGCCACCGCTGCCACGGGAGTGGGGGGTGCTCCATCCCTGCCTGCTGCCACTGCCACAGGTGCCGGTGGGCTCCGTGCCCGCCTGCCACTGAGGGGCAGCGCTGGGCTGGGGCGGGCGAGCGAGCCCAGCAGCGGTGGCAGCGGTGGCCAGCCCCGAGTGACACCGCCGAACGGCAGCGCCAAGCTGGACCACCTGGCCCCATTGGTAGCCCGAACAGGCTGAGCCCTTACAACCCGAGCTGAGCCAGTAAACCCCGTGATCCTGTGATTCTGTTACTATTTGGCAACTTTGTTGCACACGGGTCCTCGCTGCAAATGACAGAGCGGCTTATAATCAGGTGTGGCTTATGTATGGACAAAGAACAAAATGTTGCCGACACCCGGAGATGCAGCTTATAGTCAGTGCAGCTTGTAATTGTGAAATTGCTGTACATCTAACTTCAAATATTTGACAATTCATCTGTATATCTCCAAGTTCCAGCCTACAGTGATAGGCTAAAATGTGGTAAATATAGCTGGACAATATGGTGTTATGGTCAGAACTTATGGACTGCTAAGTGGTCTTCCAAAAATCTAAACTCTTATAAGAAAAAAATAAGTTGAAGACATGAAGGGAACTTTTGCATTGTTTTAAATAATAATGAAAAATTTTAGTATTCAAATTTAGATGAAATCTTCCTGTTTTTAGAAGTTTACATTTTGAATTATTTTAGTTACTGATTTTTAAATAATATTAACTAATTAGTAATATAATAATGTTCCTCTTCAGGTTCATAGTAGTAAATTTTAAGAATTCATCTTCTTAAAAATGTTTGTTTATGTCAGATACATTAAGATACAGATCTTTAGGTAAGACACAGTAAAATACTTTTGGAAAGCAGTGTTCAAAATATCTTAAAATTGTTGCTGACATTACTGCTAATCATATTCACATTTTCAGGTGGATAGGTGGATATACTGAGAGTCATGTGAATCACTTTATTCCAAATATTTAAGTTTGAAAGATGACTTTGGTTTCTGAAGTAAGACAGATTATATATCTTCACAGAATTTTGTGACATATGTTGAGCAATAATCTGTCAGTAAGTGACTTGCAGGGAAATAGGAAACTAGTGCCATATAGATTTCAACCTGAAAACAGCAGCTAAATGTTTAAAGCAGAACAGAAGTATCTTGGCCTTCTTACAAGTTATCATCTTGCATTAGATTTTTAAGAAGATTTGCCTTTAAGTTTACAGAAATTAATTTTTTCAGTTATTATATTTAAGATAAATATTTGACATTAAAATAGCGTGCTGTGTGATAGAGGGGTTTGAATGCAACCTTAAAGATCATCTACTTCCAGCCCCCCCTGCCAAGAGCAGGGATACTTTTCACTAGACCAGATTGCTCAGGGCCCATTCCAACCTGGATGTGAGCACTTCAGGGGTGGGGCATCCACAACTTCTCTTTACAGCCTGTTCCAGTGTCTTGCTACTCTCGTAGTGAATAATTTCTTCTTTGTATCTAATATAAATCTACATTATTTTGGTTTATTTGAGTTCATATTTATTTAATTTATATTTAATTTAATTCACCTGTAATGATAATGCCTTGTAAAATTAGTTCTCATGTTTGAGAAGCTGAGATTATGCCTGGGAGGAAGTACAAGTTACTAACATGTAGTGACAGCAGTATCTGTTTTTCAAACATTTCAAGTCCCATGAGAATGAAAGCTTTAGAAATCCTTGTAAAGACCCTGTAGTGTGGGTACAGAATAGGAAATGAGGACAGAGTAGTCAGGTTGCTTTTTAAATATTGGAAAGGATACTGCTAGTAAGCCTGGGAATAGATCCCAGAGCACATGCATGATAAAGCTTTCATGATCTCTCTCCTACCATTACTAATTTTAAACAAGCAAAATTTCTCTTTTGTAGAACTGTCTGCATTGTATACACAACATTGTGTACAAATACCACAGTTGCAATCTGTTTTTTTAGAATAAAGATACGCACTTCATGAAAATGAGAACAAACGTAACAGTTATTAGTACATTTATCAATATTGTATGTTATGCATATGGGAAGTTTTATTATGAGCATTAGTGATTAACTCTAGCAAACAAGAAAAGTGCATCAATAAGTACCAGAGAAGAGCTTCCATATACAAACATTTTTATTTATACATTATTCAATAATGATGTAAGAAATTAGTTTTTCTAAACTATTGCAAGTAGCAGATAAATGATTTGAAAATTGTCTGATGGTTGGGTAGGTCAACTGCCAAATACCTGAAAGTGGTATTTATGAATTTAAGAAGGTATCAAAGCAGTTGAAATAGTTTAATTAATAAATTTTCAAATACAAATCAGTGATGGTGCTCTATAGAATTTATAATAAAGATTTATGATAGTAGTAGATCAGGAGTTACCCAGAATCTTCAACCATAGTAGAGGTCTTTCATGTGTATATTTTATAACCTTGCCATAATTGATGTTGGGTATGCTGTAGTTCCACTGAAGGGAATTCCAGTTTTTCCAGTTTTTTACTTAAAATATTTCAGAATTTCATCAATGAGGTGGCAAAATAATAGTGTACGTTGTTGGGAAGGTTAGATGTAGAGAGAATTCTGTGAAATGTGGCACTGACTTTTCCTTTCTACCAAGAAATCATTCTTTAAATTACGGGAAAATCCTATAAGCAATGTTGCTTTTGATGTTTAGACACTTTGAATTAGTTTTTTAAATAGTTTCATAGATCAAATTTGCAAATGAGTGAAGATACTTTTTTTTTTTTTTGAGAACAAATAAGCCAACAACAAAACAAGGATTTATTAGGTGCACAATTCCAGTAAAGTGTTAGAACAGGCACATAGTGTATATGGAGCTGAAGAAGAGGTAATTGATGACATTGGGGGGAATTTTGCAGCTGTACATTCACTGTATCTTTACTACAGTCTTTTTTCAACATATTGTGGTTTCTGTAAATTAATAAAATTTTATTGTTTTCTTTTAAGGTAGATATTTTGTGCAGCCTAGTAGAGCTACCACTGATTTTTTTCCTTAGATATTCTTTATTTCTAATTCCATGAAATATAAACTGTGTTAATTTACTGTGGTGGTCACAGAGAAAAACAAAGTTCATACGTAATAATTAGAAACATGTAATTGGAGTTGACTTTAAATTCGAATTTTTTCCATCTATTGCAATTATTTTTTTGTATTTCTTGGCTGACTGAACTTGGAGAAAAGGACAAATTAACTGCTTCAAAACTTTTAATCTGGAAACCTTTTTGAAAATATTTTCAAGTTACTTTGAACAAAGTTCTTCAGTATGTAACAGCTTCAAAATAAACTCTTGAAGTTTTCAATTTGTTCTTAGGGTGAGACACAGAGTTTTCTGGTACATACTTCTGACCATATAAAAGTATTACTGAAGCCACCTGTGGAAGAAAAAATATAAGTACTACTAAAATAATGTGGTAAAAAGATGCTGGAATGAAGCTTTCTTTTAATTTCAAAACCCTTCTAATTTCTTTAAATTATCACAGTTTACAGTTGGTGCTATTTCTTAGTGTTGTGATTTCTCAGCAGGACAGTATTGACTGTAGTTCACACCAGGCAGCAAACACACTCTTCATGTTTAAAAACACTGGTTTGAATTTTCTCTTGTCCCATGAGACCCCAGTGGGTCCATCCCAGTGTACCTTTGTCTGCCATTTTCTCCTCTAAATCTCAAGACTGGGTCCCATGCTTCTGGGCTATTAGATGAATTTGAACTCTTTTAATCCATGATTTAGGCCAAAATTTTGAAAAATAAAACCTCATACCAAATAACTTTCTGAATTTCCATATGGGAAGGAGAACTTTCCTTCTTCTCTTTCTCCTCTGTTCTCCCAGCAAAGATGAAGACTGTTTCAGGCATGACTGAGGTTTGTGGATGCTCAGCAGCCTGCTGTGTCTGGATCTGGCACCACATCCAGCTGCTTTTGTGTTCCCTTATATTAGGATGCGCAGATTCTCTTGGTGGATTGAAAATTCACCTGCTGGGCACAGACTCTGTTGTTTAAGTTGGGAAAAAAGGCCCAACTTCCTCAGTAAGAAATCTTACAAATGGGATGAGGACTTTCTTTAAACAAAACCAAGCAGAAGAAATCCCAAAGGCCCCCTGAAATACTGTTATGTTCTTATACCTCTGAGGAGCAAAAAGCTGTAACTGTTTCAGGTAGAATTAGAATTATCCACATATCTTTCATTGCCTTATTTTCCTCACTTCTTTTGAGCAATCTTTGAGTTTTGGTTCAGTGCTTCTTCCAGAGCCTATTTTTTTTTCTCCGAGACTTGACTGTCATATGTGAGATTGTATTTGCTTTACGTGACAAGGGTTTAGTAGTGGGCTGGACTGCAGTGCTGACATCTGTGAGAACATTCCAGAAGCTTTCCTCATTTCCAACACGGCCAATTCCAACTGGCTCCAAATGGACTTTCCCAAGTTGAGTCTGTTTTGCCCATAAACAGTACCAGGTGAATTATTTCTCCCTGTCTTCCAGCCTTTTCTTATATTTTCTCTCCTAGTCCAGCTGAGTAAGGGGAGTGATAGCAGCTGTAGTGGGTTCCTGACACTCAGCCAGGGTCAATGCACCACAGGGATTCTGTTTCAAGTCCTGTAATCTGTGTGCTCAGTTCCTCTCAGCTCTAGCTGGTAGAGCTGTTGAAGATTTTCCTTCACCAAAAGCAGTTCCTGTTGGCACCTTAAAGAACTACCTGAATAGTTCTGTGATCCTGCTTTGGAAACTTTTACGTTTCATCTATTGAGAATGTAAAGAAAACTGTACGGGAGCTGTAGGCGTTTTATTGTGCACTACCAATTCCCTCACTGATTATTCCTGATAATAATTCCTGGTAGGATGCCAGGAACTTCTCTGAGTAGGTTTCCTACTAAATTTAAGAAATGAAGTGCTAAGTATATGTCCATATTAATTTGTATTTAGAAAATCCATCACCATTCTATTCCTAGGAAGTTTAAGTGAGACAGTGAAAGAGTTGCATTGTGAGCACTGGAATAGGCTTCACTCTGCAGCACCACTGTGTTGAGATGCAACCTGTAGACTTTTAAAGGAAATAATTCATTTTTTTAGTATAGCAACCTGTAAATAGATACAAGTATGTAATAGAAGGACCTGCCTCTGCACTGCATCCATATGCTGAAAAGAATGGGGAGTGTCTTCTGGATATTCCTCAGTTTGTGGAAAATTATATGAAGCAGATTTCTTCAAGGACTATGTTGTACGTGTTTGTTCACAGTTTGGAGTTAAAATTCCCAATGGATTTCAGTTTTTAGAAGTTGTAAAAAATGTATTGCTATTGTTTAGGTTTTAAAGCATAACATGGAAATGATGGTTGAATTATATTTATGAGAGTTTGGAATCAATTTAGTGGTTTTTGATTAAACTTGCTGACTTCTAAGGTGGTTTAGAATATGGAGAATAAGGTCTTTGCTATTTCTATGAAATTATTACCCTGCTTTTTATTAAGCAATTATTTAACTGTTTCCCCTTCTTTTTAATCACTAGGTGATGCTTTTCCATGGACAATTAGTCTGCATCATTTCAGTATATATACTCTTCTTGGACAACAGATGACACTTAATTTGGTAGAACCAATGGGCTGTACTTCTACTTTAGCTGTGACTTCACAGAAACTGCTTGCTTCAGGACCAGAATCCAGACACTCGTTTGTCGTCTGCCTCCACGTCGACCTTGAATCTCTTGAAATAAAATGCTCCAACCCCCAGGTTGGTACATTTAATTGATTTATGAAAGGAAATTAAAAATAACTTGATTTAAGTATGATTGATCTGTATTTTCATGAAGAGGGTCTCTATCTTAATTTTTTTTTAACTGGGCCATCAAGATCAAGGTGCTTAGATTGAAATTTGCTTTGAAGCTCTCTCAACTTCTGTAATTTAAACTCTTCTCCAAATGTAATAGCTGCAGTATAAATGCATCTTTTGGCTGATGGACTGAAATGAATTGCAGATGTACCATTAAATGCTATGATACTGTTTTGCTGTCACTGTGGATTCTTACATTGAAGTGGTTTAATGTAATTTTTTTTTGCTGCATTTTCATGGAACTAACATTTCTTTCAACATGAAGTGTTTTTTACAGAAGCATTGGTATCCTACAGTAAAGGGAAGAAAAAACAGATGAATGCATGTAAACAAAAGTTACCTACTCTTTTGTGGTGATTGAAAAGAAAAGGTGTTCTGAGATTTTTTCAGAAAGTATACCTTGTATTTTAATTACTTGGACCTAGTTTTGTGTAGTTTCAAATACAGTAAGTACTTAATAATACTAAAAGTGGAATGGCATTGTTGTAAGTGCAAGTCTTGCCTAAATGTGAGTTGAGAACCAAAATAAAATAGAAAAATACAATATTTTTCAAGCATTACTATTAAAGCAATTGAGTAATTTGTTTTGCAAGCTGTAAGAAAATATTTCCACTAAAAAACTGAAACTCTAACCTCCATATAAATCATACTATGAACATAGTGATATGTTAAAATGAAGTTGTAGTATGGAATATTAGATCAAATGTTGTTGTCTTAAAGGGTGTCCTTGTACATTGTGATGTTATTAATCTACTGAAGTATCCTAATGACTGAAAGGATGCAGATAAATTATTTGAGTTTATTAAATGTTCTTGAACTGTCTTTTCTCCTTTACATGTGCCTTGTCCTTTCTGCTTTACTTATGCAAAAGGGAAGAAAAAAGCAGTCTTCTTTAACCACATGTCGAAGGGTAGAAGATGAAAAATGCAGTTCCATAAAAAGCATTTGATAGTTATAAATTCACAGTGTGAAATTTGATTCCTTACAATGACAGGCTGTATTTTTTCTACAGATGACAGCCTTAAACTAGGTGAAATTTGGTGAATTTGTTAAATGGTAGCAAAGGTGAAGTATTATATTTATATGACTATTATGATTTAATATGAAACCATGTTCTGATGGTCGTAAAGTCGATAGATACTTCCAGTGTGCAAAATTGCCAGGATGTTGTCTTTGGTTGTAGTTTTCAATTCTAGTAATGTGTTATTTTTAAAGTATAAAATGCTGTAACATATTGAGCTTTACAGATTTTGCCAAGTAGTCAGTGGGGTCTTATTGAGTTATATGTGGTTTTGCTGAGGAGGGAGTGGAAGCAGTGAGAGGGGGAAGCCTTTTTTAAAAAAATACTGGCAGTTATCTTTTTTGTCCTACCATTTTTGTTCTCTTAAAGAGTGTGTTCTAAAAATAATTAGTATATATGCTCAAAAATACTTAGGAAGGAGAGAGGCCTTACACTTATACTAGCCCTTCTCATATAATCAGAAATGTGTTTGTAAAGTATTGAGACTATGAATTTGAAAACATACAACCAACAAGAGAAAAAGAAATCCTTCCATTTTAATCAGTAATAACCAATTGAATGAAATAAAGTGCATTAAAAATAACCAAAGATGTGACTTTATCTGAAGTTTTGAAATTTTATTTACATGTAGACAAGTGCCATTCTTTTTGTTTTAATGAGGCTTTATTAGTTAGGCTTTTTGATATTTTTTACCTTTTTAACATAACTCGTGAAAATCATCTCCCTCTAATGAAAATGTGCCTTTTTGTTTGCAGAACTTCTTTTGTCCCTAGTGTCATAGGGACATAGTGTCATATGTCTAACAGGATAGAGTATTTTGATCATACTACTTGGTTGGCTGGTTGCTGGTGATGTTCAGAGACATGGCTGCTGCAGTCTGAAATAGCCACTGTTTCAGAGTGGCTGGAAAGATTCTAGCCAGAGCAATTTTAAAAATTTTCCCTGGCAAGATAAGTATTTGTTAACTTTAATGATTATGGCTACTGCAACCCCAGTAAGATTTAAACCTTTCAGTTTTGGATTAACTGATGACAAACCTCTTCACCTTGTATATGAGCATATATGTAAACAGAAGTTCCTTCTTTTGCACTACTTTGTGCCTTTAGGAACAGTAGCATAAATAATTTTCTGAGTGCCCTGCTTCATTAAAACAAATATAGCTTAAGTTGTCCTTCGGTTTCTTGGAAAAAAATTGGGTCATGGGGAAATTGCAAGCATGTATGATTTGGATATCTGCCTGTATCTTATTAAATTTCTAGAGATATTTTTGCCAGCAAAGTGTCAACACCAGTTAATGTTCTATTAGTCAATCAATTGGGTGGACGTTACATTAGTTAGTTACATTAGGGCATTAGTTGAGCTTCCTGCATTACATGCAAAAGACTCAGGAAAACTTAAGAAATCTGAATTTGGTGATTTAAAGGTTACCAGTGCCTATCAGAGTGCTACAGACACAAAATACTTCAGAGCATAACTGAAGGAGCTCTTCATCACAGCGAGAGTTGTTTGGCTGTAGATTGTTCTGTGTATGAAGGAAAAAAATGTGAAGTACTGTGAAGTTTACCTCCTCTGAGGAAAATTCTGTCAAAAGATTATATGACCTGCTCAGTGTAAACCTTGAAACTTCAAAAGAAAATCCAAGATGAATTAAGAAGGTTTTTATAAAATTCCAGCATTTCACCTCTTAAGAAAGGACTGCACCATGTTCTTTGAGACTTCATCACACATTCTCACGCACAAAATCAAGTACTGTTTTATATCAAATATAGATTGACAGCAATGCTTTTTCTGCATCTGTTCTGCCCACATAAGAAGCCAGCTTCATAGAGCAGAAGTGTCCTGAGGCTTAAAGTTCTTATAAATATAAGAATTTAAATTTTTTATAATGGCAAGTTGGGTATGGTATCCAGCTGTGAATCTGCTTATATATTATTTTCAGTTTTCACAGACCTTTTTTATGCAGTATATTCCAATATGTTGTCATACAAATTCCATGATTAATGCCTATTTACAAAAACTTGTGTAAATATCTTAGAACTGAGTCAAACAATGTGCAAGTTAAACAGTGTGTTTCTGAATATTGGAATGACATATGCCAGGAGACTGTTGAGTTTGGTAGTGAATATTCTTACAAAGCCAGGTCCGTTTCACTGCATGGGATCATAATTTTAATATAATTTGGGTGATTAGTTTTGCACTGTTAATATTTTATAAAGTTTACATTTGCCTTTTTCTAGAGACGGTATCTATAAATATGAAATATATGATAAATTACTTCTGCTTAGTTGTTAAAATTTATGTTAGTAGAACTTTTACAAGACAATGTTATTGGTTATGTTTTTGAGCTATGTACGATATGTTTATGCAAAGCACAGATTATTTTTATCAAAGTCACTATACTGTAAATGGTGTTAATTATTTTATTTGCAATGTAGTTGCTTATCAGAACATTGTAAATGGTGAGAAGTTCAGTTCTGCTATATTATAAGTCTCAGTGGAGGATTTTGATGATTTTTCCTTCACCTCATTAGGAAAAGCTTCTTCCTAAAATTAAGTTTTATTTTTTCCTTTAGGTCCAGCTTCTGTATGAACTGGCTGAGATCACAAATAAAGTTTGGAATAAAATTCAGAGGAAAGGAGTTCTCTATCAGTCTGTATCTTCTGTCTATACTGAAACCATGACAGGACCTGCTCCTCCTAGTTCTCCTGTTAAAAGTAGCGTTGGTACCATTCCACCAGATACCAGCACATATAGTCCATCTGCTGACATTGGAACCACTACAGAGGTATTTTTATTTCTTTAAAAAAATGTGTTGTGTGAGTTCTGACCTACAAAATGTAGTGGTGTGCAGTCAAGGAAGAATCAAAAAGTAGTAGAGTCCAGGTGAAAAGTAACTTTTCCCAATAAACTAATGAAAGAATACTTTATTACTCATTTTGGTGGAACAAAAGAGAGAAAAAAAACCCATTTGCTGTATTGCACCTATATTTATTATTTGTTTGTATTGTTTCTCTTTGAAGTGAGTATGTATTATCTTGTGTCAGAAAGCTGTGGTTAGTGTGTTCAGGTCAAGAAACATAAACCATTTTTCAAGTCCAGAATGAGTAGAATAGTGTTGTTTTGAAAATACCTGTGATACCTGTGCTGCTTGTGAGCTGTTTAAAGTAGTCAGCCAGTCACTCTGATGCCTGGGTCAGTAGAGAGCTGCTGTGTGTAAATTGCATTGGCAACCAGGAGAGGTACTGGGCTGTGAAGGCTTCCAAGGTTGGCATTGCACCCAGCTGTGTGCTCACCCCACTTCCATCCAGCCACTGTTGAACCACTGTGCCACCTAAGAACTAGTCCTGAAGCTCAGTCCATTCCCCTTTCTCAGCTCTCCATATCCCAGAAGTGCTTTTGTAGCTCTGTCACATGAGTATTTGGGTGTGCATCTTCAGATGCATTGGCCACTCAGTTTTATCTGTTTCTGCTTTCTTAATTTATGACACTATGTAATTGACTGGAGCAATCTGGTACCTGATCATAATGTCTGTGTGTGCCTAAAACTGTGAGATATTCTAGGCAGGGGAGGAATCCTGTGCCTTACTGAGGAAAGCAGGCTAATTGTTTTATCAGCATGAATGAACTTCACCCATTGAGTATCATTAGCCATAAGTCACCAGGTAGCTGATATAGAGTAGAATGGGTGGTCACAGGAAGTTGTGCAGCTGCACATGCATAGTATTTGTGATTTTCTTAGTGCCCCTGTCAGGTTTACGAGTTAAAATAGTGAGTTCACCTTGTTTGTGCTCCAGGAGAGAGTCAAAAATTCGTCAGATGAGTTGAATGTATGCAATGCTTTGTTTTTAACTGAAATATATTAGAATGTAGGGAGACTTTTCTGAATGACTTTCAGTCTCAGGATAACCCCATCAATTTTAGAGACACCTCATAAAACAGTTCTGGAACACAGGCAGATATACAATAATTTCAATTCTGAGTGCAATATGTGTTCAGCATTTGGCCAGGATTGGTTTAGCCCTGTGTATAGTTTATATTAATTCCCAGGTTTGGAGAAAATGAAATGGTGATTGCTAGTGCCTATGTTTTATATGCATCACACACACACACAGAGCTTGAAGAGGCAGCTCATATTAAAAGGTGTTTGAGCTAGAGTTTCAGTCTTGTTTCACTAAAATATTTCTAGATTATTTGAATAGCCTTGGATTTGGCTTATATCTGTGTGCTTATATCTGTGTGTCCATGATTTCAATTGTGATAAATATTGCCATGGATTCAGAATTGAAGGTAAGCAATAATAGCAAGAAAACAATATGGTCACAAAAATGGTGGTTTTCCCCCTACTCACATCAAATTAATTTCTCATTACAATCAGAAACCACAGCTTTAAAAACAACAATTTGTTTTTGATCATCTACATAGACAGCAGTATTTGGAGTACATGCTGTACTTGGAGCATTGATTGAAGCTATTCAGTAATTGTTTTAATCCATATGTTACCGAGATTATTTTGGTAATTTGGGTCCAAGTCCAGTGTTCATATCCTACCCTTTCGCAAAATGTTCTTCATAATTTATTTAATTTTCTTTGTATTCTCAGCAAATATTATATTCTAGCTAGAAAATTTATTCTCCTAAAAATTCTAAATTATCTAAAGGAAATTTAGTGAGTTAATGAACAAGGGACAATATTAGAATAGAGTAATTAAATAATGATAAGTATTTCTGTGAGTTTGAAGTTTTCCAGCAGTTTTATTTATCAGAGTTTGTATTTTGTTTTTATATTTCTATAGTTTTGAGCCTTGAGATTGTGAAATCTGTCAAACAAAAACAACTTTGCTGCCATAGCTATGGGATTTTTTTAAGTTTAGAGATTTTATAGTTACTGTGTTTTGCTCTGTGGGAGACACATGATTATTTTTAAAGCTTCTTTCAGCTGCAACAGACTTGCTATAAAAGAAGAAAGCAAACTTGCACAACTGTTTATATCAAATAGCAAAAAAAGGTAACTTGTTTATGTGATTTGTGAATGATTTATATTTTAAGCTGTGTCTAATTCTTTTCTTGCTGACAACTTGATATGAACACCACAGTCTGATGTGGATAAAGCTGCCTAGGCTTACTGACTTATAGCCTGGGTGGTGGTAGGACAGGCAAGCATGAGTGAGAGGTTTAAATGCTGGAGGCTGGAAATAGTTAATAATTTTTACCATCCCTGCCTTAGAAAAGGTAAGGTAGTACAGACTACAACAGGCCACTTGTTACTGTTTACTTAAGTACAAACAGTGGTAGAAGTGTTTAGTCCTTGGGGAAACTCAGTGATTGAGCAAGAACGCAGAAGTTATTTTGATAAGGCATAGCATTAGTGTGGCCAAACTGTGATCATCCCTGAGCTTTAGGCAGGCCAAGGATGAAGGCCTCATATGTTTGGATCTTCCTGATGAACAAAGATAAATTCTGGTAAGAAAATAAACTCAGTATATTGGTCAATTTGCAACAATTGGTAAAAGAATTAAATTGTATATTTTAGGACTTGGCATGAGAAGTTGTGGGAAAATAGTTCAGGGTTTCTGACTCTGGCTTGATTTTTCAGTAGATCTGGAAACAGAGCAGAAGAGTAATACATAAACATATTTAACAATAACATGCTGGGTGCTGAAAATCCAAATTGAAAATTGAAACTCCATGAGGAACAAGAGCACAGTCTTTATTCTCACTTCACTTTCTTAGTTTTTCACTGCAAAAAAATTCTGTGAATTTGAGCTTATTTGGGGGGAAAAAATAAAAATATGTCAGCTACTGCATAATTGCACCATCAGTTTTTCAGGCCATTTGACTCTGCCCAATGGTTGTGGTTACAGTACGATGAACATAAGGCTAAGAAGAAATGCAGTCTCTTCCATTTTTTTGCCTCTCAAAGGACAGTCATACAACATGTTATATCTGTCTTCAGAGGAGCATCTGCCACTGACAAAGGGAATGGGCCAATCCAGCTGTTTACACATGTTTTAATGGCAGAAAAAATGCAGGTAGTATGTTGAAGTTAAACCGTTGAAGGAGGCAGAGGCAGCACTGTGTCACCTCTGACAGGGACAGGGTGTTGAGCAGCTGGGGATGTGTCTTGACAAGCTCTGTAACTGCCATGGCTGCCAGCAAGAGATCATTGCTGAATGCCACAGCCAAACCCAGTTTTAGCTACACTGCCCTGCTGCCAGTCCAAGGGGGAGTATGGGCAAGAGACCTGGAATACTGGCTGGGAATGCAGTAGCCCAAATACAGAATTGTAGGATGAGGTGAAGCCCAAGGGAGTTGAAGCCCTTGTTAGGATTTTCTGGCTCTGTGGTAGAATGAATTCCAAAAATGACAGATCCAGTTTTGTAGCTTTGATGGCGCCCGAGATCTGAGACAGAGACACGGGCGCTCTGTGATCCATGTGACAAAAAGCACTTCATTGTTCTCACTGCACCTCAAAAACCTTTCTTAATGTTCCTCAGCAAACACTTGTGGTTGGTTCAAAGTTCAGGCTGCCCAGCACTCTGACCAATAGCCTCTGCAGCCAGGCAGAAACCCATTGGTCAATTCCCTGCCTGGTTCCAAATTTGTCCTATCACTGTTCCCTGGAGGGCTGTCTGTCCCACCAGGCTGCTTCTCCTATGTATGGAGAATCAATTTGCCCAGTACAAGCCAGTTTGTACTGTGATACAGTTTCTTACATCTGGGTTGGTATCTCTAACTGTAGGGTAAATGCAGTTCTTCAGAAATCTCACAAATACTGTTTTGAGTAACCTTGTGCCAAAATTATCAACAGACTGATTCTCTGAGAGGCGTTGTACATAATTTAATAGCGTCAGAAAAATAATCCTAAAGAAGTGTGGGAAAATTATAGTGTAACTTTTCTTCAGAGTAAAGTTATCTTTGTACTCAAACCACTAAACAAAAATAATTCTCTGTGGAAAAATACCCTAACAAAATGCATGAAACAGCTGAAAACATTAAATTACAGAAATAAAAGAACTCAATTATAAAATTCAAAAATTACCATAGTGGCAATATATATTTACTGTTAAGTGTACCCCTTTAAGTTTAATCTGCTATTGTTTTCTTCCTTTTCAACTATCAGAAAAGTAGAGACCAGCCAAAATTTTAGAACAAAGTTGATTTTCATTCAAAATTCATTTTGGACTATGTTCAGTGGGAGAGTGGGGGGGAGTGTGGAAGACGAGAAAGAGACTGTCTCTCATTCCCACCCATTCCAACACAGTTTGTAAGTTACGGTTTGGCAAAATGAAGCATGTTTATAGTACAAACAGAACTTGAAAAATTCTTCAGATTAAAAAAAAAAAAAGAAAAGAAAAGAAAAAATTGCTTTTTATAGAATGCAAGAAATAGAGAGCCACAAATGGGTCCACAGAACATCAGCACTGGCTTGAACTCAGGCTTGAACTGTAAATAAACATATAAGTATTGTTCTTCCCTTTCCTTACCTTAATTGGCTTTTATTTCTTGGTACTTTTTGAAACCCATCTGAAGATCTCAGCACAGGGAAATTCTCTTTGGCTGCCTCCTTCCTTCAGATCTGCCCTGTTGAAGGGATCTGCCCTGCTGAAAGCATCTGCCCAAAGTACAGTTGACTCCACTGTCTTTTTGGAGCATGTGAGGTTTGATGAGAGGAGTCATCTCAGACACAGCCAAACTCCAAGACTGTAACATCGTCTTTTAGGGCAATCATTCCAAGGCAAATTATGAAGGTGTGGGAAGTTATTGAAATGCAGAGTGTCAAAGCAACTGTGTGGATGTTATACAAAAGAAACAAATAGAATGGAATTTCAGAAATTGAAAGGATCAGAAGTAATGAAATAGATGGAGGCTTCTCTGATGTCCTCAAAGAATGAGGACTTCGCAAATAAAGACTCATTAAAACGGGAGATGGAATTCTCAAAGCATTGTGGTTTTGGAAGGATACATTTTTCACTCCTAACTTTCATTGCTTCACAAGTGAGCAGAGTAGTTGAAGGGAGGCAGACTAGTGTTTGCAAAGTGTTGACATGGATAGCTGAGGACAGCAAAATGGCTGGGTTATGTCACTGTCTTATTACTGGAGCCTGCCACTTCATGAGAAGCAATAAGGACTAATACTGATTAGCACTGAAGAAGTGACTGCTCTGCCTACATCCTTTCAGACGCTGGAGAACTTGCAGGCTTTGCAGGAACTCTCCAAGGCTGCTTTCCCCTTACTTTTACATTCCAAGGACAGCTGCTGGCATTCTTGAAGAAAACTGAATTTTGTTTACAGTGTTGAAAAGATATTTACTGTCATGTCACTGTCAGTTTATGCTGCCTTGTAGGATAATTAAGTGGCACTGAAGAGAGTAGAGCTCTTTGTGGAGACAGTAGGGAATACCTTGCAAGGACATGGTTAGCAAATAGTAGAGGTGGGAATCTGGACAAAAAAGGCAAGAGGCAGAAGGATTTTGCTGGAGAAGCAAATACAAAATGTGAGTCAGTTTGTGAGAAAGGAGTTAACCTCTGCCCTGAATATGTTATTTAGCAGGTTCTACCACACCTTTTTAAAAACTCATTTTGTTGGGTGCCATCTGTTTAATGTGCCACTGCGATTTGGGAGCTAGATGCATCATAGCGAAATGAGCTCTCTGGGTTTCTCAACTGAGATGTCCTGCTGTGGTAGGCATAAAATATTACTAGATACACAGCAGGAGACAGGACCTGCTATATTTAATAATTAAATTTGCAGACATTGCAATGGTAAAACAGAAGAAGAAGAATAAACAAACACTAAAAGAAAGAGGGTCATGCTAAATCCGTGACTTGGAGAGAGATTTCAGGTGGGATTGTGTAAGGAAGTTAGCTCAATTAGAATGTGATAGGGAGCAAATGCTTTTTGGACCTCAGGAGTCTAGCAGCTTTTCAAAAGATGATCATCTATGGCTCTCCAGGTAATCTTTTCAGAGCTGTAAGCAATAATGCCTTATTTAAGAAATATAAAAATAGTTAGAAATATACTTGTGTTCTTTCATGCAGTTAGATTAACGCAAAGCCACTGTCACTACAGTTGATTGAAGGTAAATTGAATCTTAATTTTCATTGCATCACTTCATATTATATCTGCTGAGCTGGTCCAGGTGTTATAGTCACATGTTCAGGTGTTATTTTCTAGAAATACACATTGGTTAGTTGGACAAGCTTTCCCTTCCTCATAGAAATGATTATCTGGAATGCTAAGTTCTCTGTGTCAGCTATTGACAGTGTTGATGGTTTCTTCCCAATTGTAGTAAGTGTCACTGAGTTTCTCAAGGGTGAATGTTACTGCATGCAGATAAAGTACCTTTGCTGTTTGTATCCTTTTATAGTTTAGAAAACCTGTAATTAAATTGTAGGCCTGAGTTGAATGAAAATGTGATTTGTCAACATAAATGCTTCCATATGAGCTATGTCATTAGGTTTGGGAAAGGTCCTACCCATCCAGAAAATAGATTGCTAACAGAACTTCCATACTTGCATTTTTGAGCCTTGCACTGACAATGAGGCAAGTACTGTCAGATTTGAATTTTGCTACTGAAAGCAGGCTTTCCTGGGACATCTGATGTTCAAAAACGAATGCATTCTGATTTTTTTCTGACAGGTTAAAATGGTTTCAGTCCAATTATAGTGCTTACTGTGTAGATCTGCCTTCTGGGATGTGTGTCTTCCATAGAAGTAATCTTGGCTTTTAATGAGATAAATCTCAAACATGTTGTTCATCGTAATTTACAATGCCTAATCCCATAAACCTTTAATGAAAGATAGGACTTGGGTGTTTATTGGTCTGTTAATCTTAGAAACAACTTGGTCTTAATGGATCAAAGTGACTAAACTTTTTTCCTTTCTTTGTGCTTGAATGAAGAAAACTTGCAACACATGGTGGAGTTGCAAGTGGAGATGCTCCTGGATATTCAGTAGCTTCTGGATGACATTAGTGACTTATGTATCCCTTGCATTCAGTTTAATAGGCTGTAAACACTGGGGGCTGATGAGCAGTTATATGTTTGCATCTTTCTTTTCCTGTCTGGAAGATCCAGAAAAAGGGCAGGATGAGGTCCTTTGGCTGGTAAATATTATCAGAACATGCCTGCATTGCTCTAATAAGCCCACGTAACAGAATTTTCAGTATAGTTTTCATTTATCATCATCTTCTCCTAAAAACATTAATTTTTGTGTCTTCTTTGTTGAGCCCTTAAAATTTTAAGGAAGGAACAAAGACTGTTGATGGCACAGAAGCTTCTACACGCTCATTCGTCAACATTTCCTACATTTAAGAATAGTAAAAGTGACAATAATTTTTTAAACAACAGAAGTATTTTAAAAGTAGCAAATAAAATATTTCCAATTCTTACAAAAAGCTATTATTTTCTGAAATCTCTTTTCCAAGAAATTATAGGGAAGCATGTACAAGGGGGGAAAAAATGACCCAAACATTGTGTGTACACAGTGAAGGTGCTGTGGCCTTACTGGGTGGCCTTTCATTTGGCACTTCCAGTGACTCTTCCTTCCTTTGCCTTTCAGATATGTGCAAGCCTCCATATCCCTTCTCCTATTGCATCTCCAAATATTCTATTACCCTTTGTTTTAATTGATGAGTGTTTCCATAGTGTAGAGTTAATAAGGCAATTGCGCTATGCCAAGGAGACCTGTCATGAAAACCTTACAGTTTTACTATTTAGTCTTTGCCATAGTCTGTTATCTCTACCAAAGAAAAGGGAAAAAGACTGTTTTATCTTTTCCTGGTGTTCCAAATGGCTTAATTAAAATATACTGTTTGGGAATCTGTATTTCTATAGTTTATACATCCATATCAGTTGAAATAGAAAAAAAACCTAGAAGTGGTGAAAAGCAATACTCATTTTTTCCTCAACTATTGCATTTGTTTTATAGGGTGATTCTCTTCAGGGTGGTGATGATTCTCCATTCTCAGACTCCATTACGTTGGAACAAACAACAAGCAATATTGGAGTCTCAAGTGGACGTGTCAGCCTGTGGATGCAGTGGATGTTGCCAAAAATTACTGTAAAATTGTTTGCTCCTGATCCTAGCAACAATGGCACAGGTACTCTGCATTTTTCTGCCTAATGTGTACCATTTTAAATTCCAAGCAGCACAGCCTATTTTACAGCACAGTATTAGCTATTCAGAGTTTGTATTAACATTACTGAACACTACATCACAGAAATAATGAGTTGGAGCTGTATTTTAAATAGCAGCAACAAACTGTTGCTAACTGTAGTTAGGTTACTGTATGCGAATTAGAATTCAGTGTTGTTCTTTGGTATAAACTTTCCCGTCCATGTGGACAGATGATTTAGTTGAATTGGAAATAAGTTGGTTAATTTACCTAGAGTGCTGCATTTATTTTCTTAGAAACAATCATGTTTCATTTTGATAGGATTTAGTAATATATTTTGTGTATGTCCAAATATAGTCCATTGTAGTTTATTACTGATACTTTCAAATTCAATTTAATAGAATCACCATGATATAATCATTAAAGTCAAAGGAAGTTTATTGCAGGGTTCAGTGGAGAAGTTTCAACTGCGTTGAGAAGAAAAATATGTGTTGTACACAGCTGATCTCTTTTTTTCTCTTTAGATATAGTTGAATGATCGTCCAAAAGGAATTGTTTGAAAGAAACTCAGAGTCCATAAACTGCTGGACTTCAGTGGTTTTTTTTCTAGGAAATATTGCTGCTAGGCTATTAACATCGTTGCCCAGAGAAATGTGAAAAAATAAAGTGACTAATTTTTAAGGCTAATTTTAAAGAAATGTACTTGAACCTTTGATTTTAAAGAACTAATTACACAAGATGAAGAAAACTCTAGTATAATTAGAGTAAATATCTTGGCAAATATTTTTTTCATTTTTCTCCAAAGAATTATGCTATAAATACCTGAACTAGAAACCCCATATATAAGTTTCTCAATACATTTGTATAAAAGGTTTGGATTCTAGTGTGATGCTTGAATCAAAAAGTGCTTTATGAGAAAACTGAGTAGAAGTAACATCATCCTATTTACGAAATGTAGTCTCAGATTTATTTCTTGCTTAAAATCCTTAAAGTTTCAGATTAATAACTATTTTTTTTCTTTGACTATTGCAGAAGTCTGTATTGTCAGTGAATTAGAAGATCTCAGTGCCTCAGTGGACATGCAGGATGTCTATACCAAAATCAAATGTAAAATAGAAAGCTTCAATATTGACCATTACAGAAATAGGTAATTCCTGTGAGTTGTGATGCTTTAATTTCAGGCTGAAAGATAAAGGCAGGTGGTGTTTTGGGTTTTTTTCTTCATAATTCTTAACTTAATTTAAGGTAGATATTAAATTTCAGTTAAATTATTTTAACCTTTTAAGTAATAAAAATCACAATTATGTTTCCTTAGAATTAGATCAAATTCCAAAGAAATACATAGAAATCATTATAAATTTAGGAGAGTGTTTTTTTTCACACTTCCTGCTCTCTTGATCCTTTAGACCAAAATAATTCATTTAAGCTTAACTTTAGAATGGGAAATTCCTGAAATACTGGTTCATGATGTGTTAGCAAGTGCCATTATTTAATGATTTATGCTACATTATTCTTACATGCTAAAGAGAAATAAGTCAGTTTTTCAGAAACATCTGTTGCTGTGGCAAAGCAGCAGTTAATGTAATGAATGAAGAGAACTAAGGTGGTGATTGTCTGGATAGTTTGCTACACCAACATGACTGTGTCACTTAACACCCAGGCGCATGGTTCTGTAGACAGATTGCATGTGCCATCTTCTAACTTGTACTGGCCATGAAGACACCAGTCTTGACAGAGAGAGAGCCTGTGTCATCTTTGACCAGCTAGGGCAGTATTTGCCATTACAGATCAACAAATTCAATTGTGAATTACGAGAAAATGAAAGAGTTGTGTTACTCCTTGGGAGGACAAAAGTTAAAAGCTTCAGCACGTCTGTTTGCATTGAAAAGAACTGAAATATTTAGGAGCAGAAATCATTTGACATTGGGAACCAATGTCTGCAAGGTCTTATTGAATGTTATTGTTCCCTATGTACAATAGGAAGGAGATTTAGTATCAATTTAGCAACGTTACCATCGCTTCTTTTTAAAATTTTTAAAAATTTTATTCCTGATGAGCTGTCTTGTCTTAAAAATTATTTCAATTCCTGCCTTTTTGCCTAAATTATAAATGCAGCTATTGTTTGCATATAATATAATACAATATAATATTTGCTCAGGAAATTTTTTTAAAAGATGTTTTAAAATCATGTCATAATGCAGGAGTGCTGAGTATGTCCTGGAATGCATCAGGGCAAGGGAGGAATTGTCCTGCTCTGCTCTGCACTGGAGTAGCCTCACCTTGAATATTATGTGAAGTTTTGTGCACCACAATGTGAGAAAGTTATTAAACTACTAGAGAGTATCCAAAGGAGGGCAACAGAGAGGGTGAAGGGCCTTGAAGGGAAGCCATGTGAACAGCATCTGGTCTGTTCAGCCTGGAGAAGAGGAGGCTGAGGGGAGACCTCACTGCAGTTTCAACTCCTTCAGGAGGGAAAGAGGAGGGGCAGATACTGATCTCTTCTCAGTGGTGCCAATGACAGGACCCAAGGGAATGGCCTGAAGTTGTGTCAGTGGAAGTTAAGGTTGGACATCAGAAAAAGGTTTTGTATCCTTAGGGTGGTTGGACACTGGAACAGCTCCCCAGAGAAATGGTCACAGCACCAGCCTGACAGAGTTGAGTGTTTGGGCAATGTTCGTGGGCACATGGTGCGACTCCTGGCGATGGTGCTGAGCAGGGCCAGGAGCTGGACTCAATGATCCTTGTGAGTCCCTTCCAACCCAAGATATTCTATGATTCGGTGAAAGCCCAGTAGCCAGTTCCTCTTAAGCCATGGGGGAAAAACCAACAAACCAACCAACCAAAAACCTGAAAAACCCCAACAAATTCAAAACGTACCCCACTTGACAAAATTGTCACTGTTCTCATTTATATTTTCAAATCTGTTTGAAGTACCTTTCCTGTGTGTAAATCTCTGTGGACTAAAACCAAAAGTAGAGAATAGACAAGGTGAACTTTCTTTCTTCCAGGCCAGGGGGAGATTGGCAGTCAGGACATTTTGAAGGAATTTTTCTACAATGCAGAGAAAAGCTTTTGGTGAGATTTCTGTAGTGAACTAAGGTGCTTACCCGAATAACTCTTCTTAAGCAAATTACTTTACTTAGTTCTCCTCTATGTTAAAAAGAATGATTACAAGAACTGTAGTACAAGGCACATTTTAACACTTAAAAGCTAACTTTTTCTAAATAATACCGATTTTGTAACATATGAATACAGCTTTACATTCACAGTGCCTTTGTTCTTGTAATCTTTCTTCTTATTCTGTTGAAGCTGTCTGCTGAAAATCCAGGGTAAATCTCTTTTCTAAACACAGGATTTTACTATACTTTTCTTCTCATATGTCTTGACCTCTTGCTGTAGGTTGTATTTTCATGTAAAATTTTGCAGTTACCTTTTTTAATTTCTTTTTTTTGTTTGTTTGATCTGGTTGAATTTCATCTTTTTAGGAAAAGGTATGGCACAGGTTTATCTTGCAGTTACATCTAAACACGCAAGCTAAATGTAAACAATTTTTTTTTGCTTATATCGATCTTTTTGTTTCTTTTTTTTTTTTTCTTCCTATCTTCCATGCCTGGTTCATTACCTCAAGCCTTGGGGAAGATTCTTGGTCTCTGGGGCAATGTGGAGGTGTGTTCCTTTCCTGTACTGACAAGCTGAACAGACGTACCTTGTTGGTTCGACCTATCAGCAAGCAGGATCCTTTCAGTAACTTCTCTGGCTTCTTTCCCTCTGTAAGAATCTTTATAAAATTTTTGAATACAGAACTTTCACTAATAAATTATGGCAAAAAACAAAAAAAACCCCTTAAATTAATTTATTGGAGTCTAATTTTTTTTTGTACTGAATGTATTTTTTGCTTATATTGATTATGGAACTTGTGTTATTTCCATCTTCTCCTTTAGTGATAGTTGTCATGTATTAGTAGGTAAGGGAACGAGGGTTGATGGTTCACAACTCTATACATATCAACAGACCACTGAAGTCAGTGAGATTCATTTCCAGTAGAAGTGAGCACATACAGTATGTTTGAAGAAAAGCCAGTACTAAATGCTGCATTTTTAAGTGTAATTCTTATATCTTCTTAAGGATTAAAGTACTTGGTATTACTGCAGTATACCTTTATACAGCCCTACAAAATTGTTTCTCTAATTATGGTAATGCAACAATTAATTCCATATTTGAGTATTTCTTTTAAAAGCTTGGAAGATTACTTGCTGATTCAGAATATCTCAGTGTGAGATATTTAAGTTGCTTTCTTCTTGCCTCCTTATCCTTGAAGAACTTCATGTGTTATGACATTGGCCTCTTTATCTGTGGGTCTATGGAATTATTTTATGTTAGTGAAAGTTCTGGATGGTCTGATTTATTTTCATCATGAAAATTGATTTGGAATACTTTCTCTTATTCTGTTTGATTCAGTTTTTAATTTCAGTAATTAATTTACCAATTTTTAAAAAATTATTTAATTTTAAAATCTTTCAGTTTTCCATCATTTAAACTATATATCCTGTTTATTTAAGAAAGATATTATTTTCTTCTGCTAACAATGTTTAAATTATATTAAATTGATTTCCATCAAATATAACATGCTGAAAGAAGCAACTACTTGCAAAATATAGTTGCTTTCATTTGTGCTTACATGATTAAAGCCAATATTTAAATAATCTTAAAGAATTCTGTCAACATGTTTATTACATTGTTAAAATAATGTTTTTTACATTTTTCCATTATTAAAAATTACTTTAAAACTTTCAAAGGTAATATGGAAACTGTCTTATACACCTTGTGGGAGCTAAGCATTTAATTGTTGTCTTTTGCAAGACAAACCTGACTTAAGTAAAGGAGTCTGCTATTTTTAAAGTACAACGCAATGTATATTGAAATCACGTGCTTTGGCATGTGGCACAGCTATTTTCATTAAATACTCAGAGGTGATGAGGCAAAACCAGTTCATTACTTATTTAGGTGACTATGGGTGGTTTACACAACCATGTTGAGATGGGCTGAAGCTATTTTAGCACCCCAGTGATATTTTAAGAGCTATTGTGTCTGCACATACAGCAATGCAAAGGGAGTGAGATCTGCAAATGTTTTAAATGAAGGAACAATCAAAATATATAACTGTGTTAAAAATGCCAGAAAGATTTGGTAAATTTAATTTCTTGAATAAATGGAATTTTTTTGCTGATTAGATGTGAGTTTTGTGAAACATAAGTAATTAGAAAAGAAAAATATGTTCAGAAATTCATAGTTTTAGATGACTCAATGCAGAGAAGTGTGGACAAGCTGTGGACAAACTGTGCATTCAAAAAAATCAAAGGTGTTTTGTTGGGTTTTTTTTTTTACTGTTAAATGACTGTAGAAAGATACTAAAAATATAGAATCCTGAATAACCAGAAATATGGTAATTGATGAATGTTAAATGTGGATTTTTGCAGCAGTTTATTTATTTATTTATTTTTCCTTGAAACAGACAACTGCAAAACTTTTAGATGGTTCACACCAGCAACATGGCTTTCTTTCCCTCACTTATACCAAAGCCGTGACCAAAAATGTCCGGCACAAACTGATATCGAGAAACGAACGAAGAACATTCCATAAGCTGTCAGAAGGTCACACTGATGGTTCTCCTCATTTTCTCCATGAGATCCTTCTCTCTGCTCAGGCCTTTGATGTGGTCCTTTGTTTTCCTTTGCTGAATGCAATTGCAAGCATTTTTCAAGCCAGATTGCCAAGGAGTCAAAAGGAAAAAAGGAAGTCACCAGGCCAACCTATGAGAACTCACGCTCTGACTTCCCGCAACTTGCCTCTGATCTATATCAACACAGGTGTAATAAGAGTCTTCTTTCCCAAAAATGAGGAAGATCATCATATTGCGGAAGGTACAGTATTTTATGTTAGAGATTTTTTGCTGTTCAGTATTGTAGACGAATACTTCTAGTTAAATCACTGACCATTGCTTCAGTTTGAAAGGTCAGAGTTAGAAAACATCTAACATTCATGCTACTTCTCTGCACATTGGCTCAAAATTTCCTTTAGCTATTTATTTAATCCTTGCTTTGATACCTACAGAGTTTGCATTTAAAATTTGATTATAAAGAGTGGTCAAAAATTGTGGAAAGAGAACTTAATCCAGTTCTACAGTGGTGATTCTGTGTCAGCTTTCAGTACATTGTCATTTTTCATTACACTTTCATTACAGTGCAGTGTTCCATAGACACCTGTTTGAGCAGTGGAGTGTAAGCAGGGAGCCTGAGCCCATGTGAACATTGACACTTGGAAAACCATGTAGGAGTAAAGCAAATAGATAGTTTAATTTGGAAAATACTATTAAAATGTAGCTTATGGATGATGTCAAACAGTTTAGCATTTTAGCTGAAGCTATTCCAGCTCTCTTGTGCAACAGGCTTTCAGCTGTTTACAGAGTTTGGGTAGTTAAGATCTTCATAAATAGCTGTTTGATTGATGGATAAAATTGTTCTGTAAGATATTGTTTTCCCTTTGTATGTAAAACTATATTTCCATCCCTATTGCAATCTTTATATATAAATATAGAGATGCTGATGGTAAAATTGGACCATGTAACAGCTCATAGGAGTACATTCACTTCTCACAACTCTTCTAGAGATTAAAATAATAGTATTTTGCTAATATCATGATACATTTACATAAGTTCTGTAGGTATGGAGCTTTTTTTTTACCATTATGTACAGCACACAATATAATCCTGAGAGTATAGTCTTTATATTTTTCTCATAACCTAATTGCAAGAAGTGCACGCAGTGAGAATTTACATAGATCATTTTTTTGCCAGCATCCTCTACAATTTTCCAACTGGGATTGCTGAAAACACAGGAAGATAAAATTAGACTGGCTGTCTTGGCAAGAAAGAATTATGATTCTAGTTGGAAGGGAGTTCTAGGGCATGCTGTCAAGGAAATCTTTTGTAAAAGTATGTTTTTGTAGCTCTGTAGCTGTATACTTCATTAGAAAGAAATTATAAAAAAAACTTTGTCTTTTTGCTGTTTCTTGCTTAAGAATGCTTGCAAGGAACAGAATTGCCATGGTTAAGCAGTCAGTGTAGGAAGAAAAACAATGCTTTTCAAGCAAAAATATTATCAGATTATTATGCTAAAGATTATCTTAATAAGAAAGCCAGCTGCACTCTTCCACTGGAAAACTCTGAAATAGCATCACTGGAAATTGGTGCTGTTCTTTCATTTCTTCTTTCACCCCAGATTTTCCCAAAGTTTCATTTGTTTTTGAAGATGAAAAAAATGGCTTCTCTCTTCTCCTGCTTATTGTCTTCAAGAACAGTAGAATTAGGAACTATAGTTGAATAAGACCCACATCTCTGTTGTGTTAGGTTAGAAGAGTGTTATATCTTCTAGAGATATGCTTCCATGAGATCCTCATTCATTGTTTATTGACTAGGAGAGATTTTCAGTCCAATAAGGCTTGTGTGTTCCAGTTTGTGATCACTGCAGTAAAAGCAGAGAAATTATTTTAGGTTCTCTTCTAGTCAGTTGTCTGTTTTTTATTCCCTGTGCATACTGATAGCTACAAAAACTGTCCTTCTCCCAGACCCCACAAGTAATATGACTTTACATGTATAGTTAGTTTTTTAAAAAAGCAAATCTGTTGTTTACTCGCAACTTCCACAATGAACTGCAGTAGACAAACACTGAAATAATCAAAATCATGTTTCTTCTTCTGAGGAATTTGCATACATGCATGCATGGCTACACCCACACAACTCTACAGTATTTTAGTTTAATGGTTTTTGCAGAAGCAAAACCAATTAGCATTTGTTTTTATGGCAGATTTGAGGGCAGCATTCTATCCTTGGCAAAAAGCAATGCTGCTTTCTCCAAGTTTGATTTGTTAATACATGAGGTGATGGTTCAAGCTCTGGCCAACAGCCTGCACTTACTCAGCGATGAAGTAAAGGTAACTAAATATATGAAAGCAATATATAACAAGCAGGAACAAGAATTGCTGCATAGCAGAAGATTATAAGCAGAAATTGTAAATTGCAAAAAACTGATAAGAAGTTGCAAAGACAGAAAAAATCCACATCTGGCTGGTTTGAGGACAATAGCAACTCCTTTTTTGTATGTACTAGGAGCAAAATATCAGGAATCACTATAAAGGACATGATAAATTTGTTGATCGTGAAAAAGAAAAGGCAGCACACTGAATAAATGTATGTCCTGCATTTGTAGAAGTGATATATTCTTGTCACATGAACATGATTTTCTGCTTTGAAGTCTGTCATAACATATGGTCTGTAACATCCTCCTCACTTACTATTAAAGTTTCAAATCAGTCAGGCTGAGTAAGTTGTGCTCAGGGGTCTTGGTCTTCTGAGGCTAATTTTTAACACACCTTGGAAGAACAGGTTTTAGACAGCTGAAGGTTTAACTAGTAAAATAAAAAGTGTAATGTTCAAATAAAATTAAGACAGGTAGTTTTATTGTTCTCCCTCAGAGAACATAAAGGAAAAAAATATTGCAGGATTCAGTTAATAAAGAATTACATTTTTGTTACATGATAATAAATATGGTTTTATGGAAAATTATACATCTAAAAAACATCTGATTTCCATTCTTCATTGTGGTTTCAATTCTTCGTTGATAAAAAGTTTGCAAAGACTTGATGTGCTTAGACTTTTCTAGGGAGTTGGACATTTTATCTCATGGTATTTAATTTAAATACATCCCCATATTCTCTCTGCGGAAGTGTTAAATGAATCAAAAATGGCTAACCACGAATCTAAAAAAAAAATCCCACAAAAACTCATCAATTGGGAATAATAAATGAAATTGGTGTTAGTAGTCTGAAAGTAAATCTAAGACTGTTGCTGCTATCATGAGCAAATGTTGCAAAGTATTTCCTGAGGCCATGCATCTGGGTTACTGTGCTTACATCACTGCTTGTAGAAAATACAGTAAATCTTCTAAAGCTGAAGTTATAAATCAAGGGAACAGTTTACACACACTGGGTCTTCAGGACTGGAGAGACTGTCCTGGGAAAGAGTGGCTGGAGCATCTTGAGGGTCACAGTGGACAGAGGGAAAAGAAATAAGGGAGGTAGCTGTGCTTCTGCATATTGCAGATGCTGGAATATCATGTCCAATTTGCTTTCTGTTGTAAAACTGAAAAAAAGGAGAGAGGGTGCTGAAAAGTATCAAAAATGTTAAGTGCTAGACAAGGAGGCTAAAAAGGAAGGATTAAAAGAGCATAATGTTTTTAGCTCAGCAAAAAGATGACTGAGATGAGTGCATAAAACTAAATGAGATTGTGAATGTCATCTTTACACTTGAGTCTGTAGGATTTTCCTAGATTGTACTTATATTTTAAGGATGAAGTAATGTATGTACAGTATTATATTGTAAGTATACTTAAATTGTAAGTATGTTTTTAAAATATAGCGTAGATGTTTTTCCCGTCAATTTTTTTAATATCTCGAAGGACTGTGATTGTTTGCTACATTATTCCCATATTTTGAAAAGCATGGATTAATGAATGGAGATACGAATTCATTTTATGAATTCATGTGACTCTTTAGAAACCAGCCAATTGTGTTAATATCTGTGATTTCTTCTTATTTAAAATTGGCCTTACAATGCCTTACTAATTTTTGAAAATGTGGGTTCAGATTTAGTAAAAAAATTGAGGTTTTCATCAGCATAACTATTACATCTTATTTCTAGAAACCAAATCATCTGTAAATAGTTTTGTTTTGCTTTGGAGGGGCTAAAGGATTTGTTTTTACTTTCTAAGTACATGTGGTTCTTTTAAATTGATCACTTGCGTGCTAATGCACTTGTGTATCAGAACTTGTGTTCCCACTTTGCCACATAATTACTGGAGTATTCCCTGTAATAGTTTGAAAATATCATATTAGAATTTCTGTGATTTCTTAGATCTGTTCAGAAATACACGTCTTTATATATGTGTAGCTGCAAAGCATGGTGTCTTATTCACCATTACTGGGTGTGAAGAAACCTTTTTTTTAAATTACAGGTTTTGCTGGTTCTTACCACACTTCAGTAAAACATTTAAACCATCTTCTACTGCAATCTTGTTTTCAAAACTCACATATGAGAGTCTTGCAGAACTTCCTTGGATGTGGGAGCAGGTGTGATGTCGTTCCATCCTTGTTACATCTCACGCAGGTGTTGCAGTGAGCAGTTTCCCTTCAGATGATGAACTCTTTGAACTTGTATCACACATGCTGCATTTTCCTAGTTATTATGTAGTCTTCTAAGCACAACCTTTTCCAAGTGCTTTGTCTGTGCCTGCTGACAGAGTTAGCTTTCTACAAAAAAAATATGGTGCTATTTTATTTCTGGGCAGAAATTTGGTTTTCTGTCTAATATGACCACTGCTTTTAAAACTAAGAAACTTTAGATGTGGCTGAAATTTGAAAATTATGGCAATAAGTGGAAAGCAGAGATTTTTCTTCTTGGAATAATTTTTTTACTGATGTGAAATTTACTGTCCATCATCTTGTTCTTTGTATATGTGTCAGATTTCAGCTTCTCTTGATTCAGTCCTTGTGTTTGAACTTTTCATATGCATTGCAGGCGATTCCAAAGGCTACCAGGATGGTTATACTGTGATATCCTGTAATGCTTTACATCTAAAGATACAGGCCCATAATAAAAAGGGTGCACAATTCAGAGTGGTTTACATGCTGATATTTCAGCAAATAGTTATTGGAGAAACAAACAGATCACAAATCTGTGATAAAATGTCTGGAGCAATTTTGACATAAACCCAACCCCCCCCAAAATAAGTGTCAGAGAAATGAGAAGTCACAGACTAGGATTCAGTGGTGTGATAAAACTCTGGGGAAATGAAATTACAATAGTTTTGTCTTTATGTATCACAGCAGGGCTATTGATTTTATGTTGCTCCCATGCTAAATTGAATCCTTAGCAAATATTCTTATGTACATTTTTTTAGGAAATAGTTTTTCAGGGTTCCTGGTATGTGCATTTGACTTTTAATCAAACACATATTTTCTCTTCTCCTAACTACAGCTAATCCATCAATTAAAGAAGACACATTGGTTCTCAAGATTGGATCTGTCTCTATGGCTCCTCAGGCTGACAACCCTCTTAGCAGAGCTGTGCTCAGAAAAGACATTTATCAGTAAGTGTCAGGGGAGGGGTTTGGCTTTTCATATATGGTCTCAGAAAAATTCATTCTGGGAGAAGTTAATTGATCAATAAAACGGGTACGTGCAGCCTGTAAAAATACTTTTCACATACAATCTTTTGATATTCAAAACCAGGTTTTTCTGATTTTCTTCACTTGTGGGCTTTCAAATCCGTTTAGACAAATCAAGTTCTGCTGTGAAGTGCTGATGAATAACAGAATTTAAATGTCAAATCACTATGAAGTTTAAACTCTCAGATGAGAACATTTTAAGAGGCTTTCTTTTATTCAGCTGCTACAAAGTTCACCTTAGAGAAAAGGAAATTTTTTGTGACTTCCAAAGTGTTCAGTAGCCATATAGTTAGAAGGAGATAGATCTTAATAATATAAATGGTAAACATATATTCAAACTGTAGGATTCTTGATGTCATGTAGATCAAAGCTTAAAGGGATGCAAACTTCTAAGGAGCTCTTTCCCAGTAAACACATTTTCTGTGAAAATGTCATGCTCTGGATTGTGTCACTAAGTATGTGCAAACCACACTAATCGTATATAGGCAGCAAAACTGGCGAACATATGTAATCAACATGATAAAAGTAATATATGATCCTTAGTAGAGTTGGCACTGTTGCCAGACATGAAAGTAGGGTTGCAAATAATACCAAGTGAGAAAAGTCACAGAAATACAGATGAACAAGTGTCTTATACTTCCCGTTGGTCTGTTTTTCAGATGTGGCAATATTTTTAACTACTTCATAGTGCTCTTCAATAGAAATTACAAACATCAAAATCTTTTCCCAGCAGTAAAACATTTACTGCCTAGAAAATGACAGCAAGTTTTACTTTTGTCAAGACTAGGATTTTTAGGAGACCATGAAATATCTCCAGTTTCACTTCTGATGACTTAGAAGTTGTAAGAGAGTCTTTTTCTTCATATTTCCATGTGGAAACATTTAAATTAATGGGTTTGCTTGTATGTTTGGTTATAGTAGTTTATCCTTTCTTTTTTTTTTTTTTTTTCTTTTTTTTCTTTTTGTTTTAAAATGAGCATTGTATCTTTTNTTTTTTTTTTTTTTTTTTCTTTTTTTTCTTTTTGTTTTAAAATGAGCATTGTATCTTTTGTATTATGAAGCTTTCATGGAAGAAGTCTTACAGCCTGGCACTAACAGTGGCTTTGGGTGGCAGGGCCTTACACAGCTCTCCATGTGTTCATAGATGAAAGAGATATTTGTATAGGCTCTTCCTGCTTCTATTCTTTCTGTCTGAGAAGACTCCTGCTTTAAGAGTCAGAGACCCAAATGTAGGTTCTACTCTCCTCAGAGCAACAAAAACTTTATCAGAAAAACACCTGATCATAAATTGTGATAATCTGCAATTAGCAGCTTCTGTAAGGTCATTTCAGTCACTGCAGGGAACTGTGTGATGTTCCTTGTGTGCAATTACAAACCAGTGGGTAAGCAACTCATTTACCTCTAAAATCAATGAAATTATGCCTGTTGACATTTTTGAGTCTGTATTTTTGCCTGTGTGACTTAACCTGAAATGC
Organism: Turdus rufiventris; assembly: GCA_013186435.1. Lineage (NCBI taxonomy): Eukaryota > Metazoa > Chordata > Aves > Passeriformes > Turdidae > Turdus > Turdus rufiventris. Next base: position 5,656,858 of record PYHW01009979.1, read on the forward strand.
TGAAATTCAGTGCTGTTCAAATCACCCCTTTAATTAAAGGTTCTGATGCTGTTTTGCATTATGAGCTTGTGGGTCTTATATACATAAATATTCCAGACAAGATTTGTGTAGTGTGTAGTTGGTTTTCATAATTTTAATGCAGTTACAATATGCTCCAGTCCTCTTCTAGAAATCACAACACCACGTGAGTAAGGCAGAAATAAGCACTGGGCCAGAGACATCTCTCATCCTGCTACTGGCATTTTGTGACCAGTCTCTCAACATCATTCTTCCTGTGTCTTGAAAGAGTTTTCACTTGAAAATTAGGGGAGTGGTCGCTTGAAAAGTGACAACTTTAAGTGATTTCCTCAGCTTCAATGACCACTTCCCTAATTTCTCATCATCTGTCACATGATTTGGTCTTCTCTTTCCTTCTTTAATCATCCGATTATACTAGCTTTACTGTTTCTAAGATGTATCAGGGCAGAGCATCAAGTTACTTTGCAGTATTCTATAGAACAATATTGAAGTTGATAGTAGGTGGTCATTTGGTTTTGGGAAGAAGGTGGCTATCTTAATACGTTTAAGCAAATGTTGAGATTTTCAGAGAATAAAAATTAATAGCTTTTAAATTAAAAATATTCATATTCCTGTTTGGGATTGAAGTAGATCCATTTTCTAATTACACATTCTTTAATCTAGAACAAAGTGTACTTAAAGAAATGTGGTTGAAGATATCTCTTCATTGTCTTATGTGGCAGTCACTGCTGTTAGACTGCTGAGTTCTAAGTAATTAAGTTAATTTCATCATTTTTCTGGGTTTTTAAAAATAAAATAATGCAAAGGGTTTGTGTGGGACACACAGTCTGTATACAAGAAAAAAAGTGGGATATTGTTAACACATGATGTTGGATGTAATGCTAGTATTTGTTTCTCCAAATATGAGTGTTCTTATGAAGTATTTGCCCTTTTTAAGGTGCCCATGGTGCGTGGTACTAGATAAAAAACCTGGAGCTAATACAGAATGATTAAAAATTGAGTACTGAAATGAGCAACTTCACACAATGTGTAGTTCATCTACTTAGGTGAAAGATTTCTTAGTAAATACTAACATAGGTACAAGCAGTACCAGTGCAAGAGACTCTAAAAAAATAAATTACAGAAGACTGTTGGTTCCTGAAGAATTAGTGTCTACAGTATTGTAATAATCCCGACATGTCATCTTCTCTTTTTCCAATCTCTCTTCTCTAATTTGATGCTGCTGCTTTTAATAGAATAAAAGAAAATAAATTGTTGTCTGAACCACTGTCTTTACAGTGTTTCTTAAGTGGGGATACAAACTTAATTTGTGGTGTCACTTTGCTTTAAACAGTCTTCTGTTGAGGCCTGAACTATAACCACATGCAATTAGTGTCACTTTTGTAGTGCTTCATGAGAAAGAAGAATTTTTGCTTCTCATTTAGAAACTGTTCTTTTAGGAAAGGCTGAGAAACGTTTTCATGGCTAGAGGCTTAGTAGTATTTCCAAATATCTTTTGAATTTGTGCCATGAATTTTTACATGAAAAGCTTAATGTGCTCATATATCATTAGTAGGATGCCAGTGCATGAAAGGTAAGTTTGGTGTGGCTCCAGATCATACTAAATAAACCAGACCACTTTTGGCTTGTGGGCTGAAGTGACTCCATCTATTATGTCTTAGGCGCTTACATGCTAGCCTGGAGAGAGAACTAAACTGAAAAGGAATGTTAGAAAAACAATGTGGTGCCTCAAACATTTGGGCACAAATATAGTTTCAGGTGATTATTGGAAGTTGGAAAGAAGGGTATTCACATTGTAACTTCAATTTTCTTATACCATATAAAAATTAATCTTAGAGTATTTTCTCCAGTAGAAAATGGGCTAATTTAGTTTTGATATTAATACATAGTAAAGAAAGATACATGCACCAGAACAGCAAATTTAGGGCTTCTGTAAGAAGTATGGTGGCACATTTTTCTCTGATGACAATGTCTCTTTTTTTATTTTTTTTTTTTCTGGTCAACTGTAGGTGTTGGTTTGTTGGTTTTCATGATTTTTCATGATTCTCTGATTCTTAAACTTCAGCTCCAGCTGTATTTGTGTTCCAGAAATATTACCAGAACTGTACATTGCCATCAAGAAACTGCCAGTTCTTTTGATTAGAAGATTATCAGATTATCAGAAGGCCTTGGGATGGGGTCGGGGAGCAGAATAAGGGTGGTTTTGGATAAGAATGCAAGTAAGGCAATTGCCTAGCCTGGCTAAAGGGAGGAAAGAGCAGTTATTAAGTGAAACTGTGAACCAGGCAGTCAGAGTAAATGAACTTTCTGTAAGCCGGGAAGGAGAGAACTATATATTTGTGGGCTTTAGCTACTGATTAATTTTTAATGAATTTTTAAAACATGTGGATGTTGGGGGTATAAACAGTGAACAGCACCAGTTGTTCTAAGCTACCAGCTGAACTGGGCACTATCAATAGAAAAATGGTTGATAAAACTTCATCACAAGACCCAGAAATTCTGGTTCTCTGACTGAAAAAACAGGAGGAAGTAAATGCATGGATATGCTTAAGTATGAAGCTGAAATTGAGATGACATTTGGTTCTACTTCTGTATTGGCATAAGGGCCCTGTTACACCAAATACTGTGCAAATGCTCTGCTCGATTGTATAGGTAACTGCTGATCATCCCCAACAGGGTTGTATTTAGCAAACTGTCCTGAAACAATAATTAATGGAGTTTTAGGAAGTATCCATGAAGAAATAGAGTAAAATAATGTTGAGTTACAATACTGCTAATGCAGAAACGGAATTGCTGACAAAGAGTTTAGAGACCAGAGGCTTTTTGGAGGCTGTTGTGTAAAAGTCTTACTTATAAAGTCAGGATAGTACTGCCAAACTATCAAGTTCTGGGAGTTTAGGTAAGCAGAATCCCAAGCTTTCCTCAGCTTGGCCAATAAAGAACCTAATTGTTGTCCACGCTCTGGAGTCATCATTTTTGAGATCCAAGGATTTCCTTCATGTCATATATCAAAGCTTAATAGTCCAGGTCTGAGTGTTCTATGGTCATTTTCATGTGTAGATCTTTCATAGATCAAAGCATAAAGCTGTCCCTAGACTGTTTCCAATTTGTGAATGTAAATGGAAATTCTTTAGACATACCCCTCCCCACAAAAACAATACATGTAAAGAGTTGACTCGTGAAAAGGTAGCTGTAGATTTTATTATTTTTTCATTGAACTTTTTATTAATAAAAGCTTTTTATATTTTTTTTCATATTTGTAGATTACTTTTTTCACTGTTTAGCTCTCAAACATTTGCAAATAACAAAACAAAGCTATTTTCCTTACAGAATAGCTGCTATTTATCTTAATTTCAAGGATCTCTATCTAGAACATCCTTGTAATAATCATGTAATGCCCATAATTGGTTAACAAAAATCCATCAGTGAAATAAGAAGTAATAAACAATTTTCTGTGTCTGTACTGATAGTGCTGGAGTGAAAGGAAGGAAAAAATGATTCAAGGAATTTATGAAAGAAGCACATACATAGCCAGCAGTCTGTGTGGAAATCTGTTTTTTCTTTCAAATGTGGTTTGGAAAATCAAACGCTTTTCAAAACTTTTCAACAGCACCCACATCTGCAAGCATCTTCTCTTCAGAAATATTTTGACGTGTTTATATTTGAAAAACTATACCTTGAAACTGTTGTTCAAAAAGCCTGCATTTTCTATAACTTTATTATGCGTAAAAAGGTTAATTTTTTATATTTTCCTTTTCAAACCAAATAACAGTTTAAAAACTGCTCTGTTTTTGCATAGAAGTTAGCATTAAGATAACTAAATGTTTCCCAGAATATGGACCTAATATTCATAATTTCCTTTAAAGAGTTGATTATTTTACAAAGGTTCTGTTAAGACATTTTCTATTTTGCCCATCTTAGTTTTTAATACTTTGTTGAGGTTTATCTGGTAGGCAATTAGGAATTAGCTAATGCCAATCAGAGTTTCTTCATCTCTGAATAAAGGCAACAAAGATAATCAGTGAAAAAAAAAAATGCACATAGTTTTTGAGGAAAATGTGAGCTGCTTTTTAAATTGTCTATATATGTACTAGGAAAACTATCAGCCTTAGTATATTGTAAAATCTCTACTGCAGTTTTTCGCAAAATTCAAAATTATTAAAACTGCAGGGTAATGTTATATAGGAAAAAAATTAGGAGAAGAAATGCTTAGGTTTTAAAAAAGCATGTCTTGTATTCTATATAAGTTGTGAAATGGGATTGCATTAGTATCCTTCTAAGTTCTCATCTATCTGTGTTAAGGAAAAAGAATTGTAATGCCAAAGATTTTGAAATTGCTCCCATAATTAATTTACTTTTTTTTTTCACATTTCAAACCAGGATGATTTTATTTCTGAAGATTTTTTTGTAACAGAATTCTCTCTGTATATAATTTGAATATACAGTCTTGTTTCTTTTTGCATTTAATAATCTTTAGAATTAATAATTGTTGAATTGGGGTGTGAATCACAATATTCATACTAAATAGCAAGTTCTAAATACTGTTCTTTGCTATGATACTTGAACACATGTTTTTTAGGATAAAATTGTCTAAAGACTTAACAAAATCATCTTTATCTTCTGTAAGAATCCTCTGCTACTCTCTGGAGTAGGGCGTGCAAGTAAAGTCTTTTCCTGCTTTACATTTGTCTCTTCTTCTGTGTTTAGCAGAGAGGCAAAAAAAAGTCTGCTTAGACCTTTTGCCCAGTAAAATATTCATATATATGGATAGAATTACATGCAAACACCACTCCTAATTAGCATTGGCATGTTTGAGGCTATTGCAGCAGTTATTAATTTAAAACTCTCAGTGGAAACTAATTGTAAAATAACAGCTGGAACTGCCCATTTAGTTTCAGAAATGTAGCTTGCTAATTATCTAATACCAAAAGCTATTCAAAGCTAAATTTATATTTGGAATTTGGCTTTAAAAATGTTCAGCTTTAACTATGAAACTTGTTTTTACTTCAGATTTCTTTGTGACTTCTACAGGAATCTTCATCATGACTCATTTTCCTAAATACATATATTGCAAATACATTTCCTTGTAATGTAAGAGTAAAAATAAAATAAATTTGAAAAGAAAAGAAAATAATTTTTACAGCATTACTTTTCTCTTTAATTTGAGTTTAATCACTGTGTTCTCAATACACATACCTAATTTCTATTTTTTTCTTTCACTTAGCACAGAACCTGATTCATACAGTAAGTTTTAATTTCTTTGTATAGTTCTTCAGAGAAAGGAAATTAAAATATACTTCATAGAAACATTCCTATGAAAGAGAAGTGGCGTTATGTCATTTAAGCATCCATTTGTTGTTAATCAGGGCTGCATTTTTGGAAACCTTATTAAATATGTTAGGGGGAAAAGAAAAACAAGTATGTATCAATAAAGAATGAATTCAAAGCAATAACCAATTAATTTAAACAGATCAAAGTTGGAAAACAGGATTGATAAAATTTTTGAAGTCTAGTAATTCTTAAACAGTGCATATATTAAAAATATTTTAATTTTAAAAGTGAGTTTCCTCAATGATTTATTGCTACTTTAAACTTTGTTTTGAGGACTTAATATGCATTTTATCTGCAAAGCTCTTCCTTTCTGCTTCTGGCTTGGCTGATGTGTTTGCACAACTGGGTTCTTGTCACTAGTTGCATCCCAGTCCTTCTTGTGGAGGGATGGGAAGGAGGAATGAACTTGCATGGAGATTCACAGAGATGTGTTTGTGTGTGGCCAAAAGCCCTGGTTTAGAGGCAGATGGAGATTTCAAAGAGCAGCTTCATAAATCTCTCAAAACTGTTCAAATTTGACCTGGAAGACCATGGGCACTTGCTCATGTTTGGGAGGGGCTTCGGTGTTGAGGCGTGGTGAGGAGAACCACTGACCTTGGGCACCTTGTGGAGCTGTTCAGCAGTGCAGGACACTGCAATGTCCCCTGGCACTGTGGACCGGTTCAGTGGCAAATACGATGTGTGTGTGCAAGCCAGTCATGGTTAGTGCTTAACTACCCTGGTTAATGCACAAAGCATTTGAATTCAGTGTGGTTAACGTTGTTCCATTGTTCAGGTATCATTCATTCTATCACCTCTGTGTGATTTAGAACTAAATGGGGAATGGGTTTCCAGACTCCCTTTAAACTGGATTGTGTTCAGATCAGGAATTTCTCAGGTTGGACAGTTTAGCTGTGAATTTAAGAGCAAGGCATCAGAGATACATCTCTTCAAAATGGAGTCTACAGAGTCTACGTACTTTATTGTGATTTATTGTAGCATGTACTCTATTTCTTTCACTTTATTATGATGCCATCATTAAATAGCTTAAGGTCAGAAGTGAATAGCAGTTTTAAAGTAAAACTTCTACAAGGGCATTGCTATCTCTGCTTTGCTCATGTGCTATACTTTGTTCTATAAAAAGATTTCTCAGCTGTACGTGATCTTAGCTACTATATCTTCTGCAAAGTCAAGGTTAAGTTAGAGAAACACAGCAGCCTGAACTTAGAGTTTCCTTGGTCTTCTGATACTTCTTGCTGTCTCAAATAACATTGAGACAGCTAGAAGTAACACTGTAATTACTAATGCAGTTAATTAGTTTTTTCTATGTGGTATATGCAGAGCTTGCCATGTAAAATTCAGTTTTGAAATCTATAATATGTTTGGGGTGACTGAGTGGAGGAGAGATTAGGATTTATTTCATTTGTGCTGGTTTGAGATGCTGTTTAACACGGTTTTTTTCCATGTCCTTTTTTTCCCAAAAATCTGCAGTTCTACTGTGATGAAGCCAATCAAAATAAAATCAAACAAATCGTTTGTTTTATTGGTTAACAATTTTAAACTTTTCATTGTATTCTATATCCATGAACGCTCCATTTCTTGAACTTCTTGCCTTGATACTTCCTAGTCCTAAGATTCTAAATACTTGTTATGCATGGGGGTGTTTTTATTGAGACCTAAGGTTATTGCAGTTGTTCTCATCTTCTTCCTAGGAAGTGTAATTTCTTTTCATTTTTTTTCTCTCTATGTTTGCATATTTTGAATGAACCCCTCAGAAATCTCATGTCTCTTTCTCTTTAACCAGCACTGAAATCTCCCTCCTTCATTAAGTCTGTAACTATTTGCTTGCCTTAATTAAAATAATGCCCCTTTGTCCCATTTGAAAATATTTTCCTACATGTTAATTCCTCCCTAAAGCAATTCTTGTTTTACCACAGGGGAGAGAAAACATGTCAGATATTTGAAGAGTTCTTTGAGTAGAGAAGTGTCTCACCCTCCCATCCATGTGATGTGCAGACCAGCCATGCCCAGTGAAGGAACTAAAGGAGTAAAGTGTGGCCCTGGGCATTCTTGGGGCAGCCCAGAGTGGGGTGAATGTAATGTCAATTTTTTAACATTACTTCATCCACGGTCACTGGGCAATGAGGTTGATGCCCATTTAAATTTTAAATCTAAATTCAAACTGTTTTAAGATCTAGTTCTTCATGATGTTGCTGTTTGTACATGTATAAGGAACAGGCTGAGGGACCTGAAAGAAATTAAAAAATGTTGGGGCCATCAGGTAAGTGTTTTCAGTAAGATTATTATCCTGAACCTATTTATTGTATAGGCACACAAGGATTGGCCCTTGCAAAAAGGTGTATTTAATCAGCCTGTGCTTGGATCAGCTTGATCTGCCATCATGATCTGGGTGTTTGAAACAGCACAGAATTTGACACTGTGTACTAAGACTTTTCAAATAGTTCTCAGATTCAGCATTAACATTATTAAATAGACCATAACAGTTTAAAAAGGTAAACAAGAAAGGGCACAGAGACAAAGGAAAAAAAAATTAAATACCACTTAAACCTTACACGGTTTACGTACTTAGCAACTTTAATGCAATGAAAAATTTTTCAGATAAAACTGGAAAATAAAGGGTAATTTATAAGATGGAGGTTTTTTTTAATATGAGTTATGTTTCGTGTTTCATGTTTTATGTTATAAAGCAGTGTTATTGAAGGTTTTATATTTCTTCAAGTTACATCCCTTTAGTCTTTCTTTTTCCTGAACAAGGAGCTTTATATTGAGCCTGTAATTGTAAAATACAGTGGGGAATGAGGGGAGGTGTCTGGGTTTCTGTTAACATGGGAGAAAATAATTAGTTGGTTCTTAAAAATTAATGCTACATTAAGAGCTGGAGTGATTCCTCTGTATGTATTACTTAAGTAATATTCCTTTGCTTTACACAAACTCCTTACAGTTTCTTTACAGACTTGACTTTTCTGTTTCTTAAAATATATGATTGAAATTAGATATCAAGGTTGCTTTTCTGTCTTATATACTCAAAATTAACATCTAAAGTCTTGGCTGCAGTAAATAATTTATTCTAAAACAACTAAGCAGAGTTTTCAAAACTCATTATTCTATACAGTTTTCTTAACTGTTTGTAAATTAATATAATTTTCATCAAATCTGGTTTCAACAAATGCTTTTTGTTGAAAAGTATTTTCCAATATCATATAAATCAGATTTCTTTTGTTTGTAGCATTTTTAATTCTAGCAGTATCTCAAGGTAACTCTAATGCAAGCTGTGTGCTTCTGTTACTGAGAAAAGCATATCCCATTTGTAATGAAACATTTGTTAACTTCTGTATACAGATTGCGGTTCATTCCATAAATATTTGTGGGTTCTCTGATGTCCCTCACAGGGTTTTATCTATGACAAATTCATACCACAGTTCTTAAACTACATTTTGGATAGAATATTTCTTTCTTTTGCAAAACTGTTTGCCAGTGTCTTTCATTTAATGCTTGTAAGTATTTCAACTTTGGTTTTCAATTATTTAACAAAAAGGATTATCAGAAATACACAGAATAGTAACATGTTATTTTAGTGTATTTCTCTATGGAAAACTTCCAAGCTCCCATGGCAAAATTAAATCCATGTTGCTGTTATCCTGAGCAACTTAAAGATTTTGCTGTTTAAGTGAGCATGGTTCCTAGCTCTTCACTGACATTTCCAACGTAGTTTCACTTAACTCAACCACCTGAAGTATGTCAAAAGTAATGCTTAATGTTTCTTAAGTTTAGGGTCTTGCTGTGCTATTAAACCTGGTTATGCTGCAATGAAGGGGGAAAAAAAAGAAATTAAAATGCTATGTACAGTGGGTTTGTGTTGAATTTCAGAAGCTTTTTTTTTCATAAGAACAAAAAAATCTGTCACTCTTTTTTTAAGGGTTGGTTTGTAATCTTATGGGCTTTATTAATTGTTGGACACAGAGGTAAATGTACCATTCTTCAGCATCTCAGAGCATTTTTCATGCCCACTGATATTTTTGTTGCTAGGGTTTTGGGTTCTTTTCTGTGAGAAGGCAGTGGCCAGCCCTGGTATGTTAATGGCTAACACAAGTGCACTTTGAGAGTAATAAAATACAGAGATAGTATCAGGCATCTCTGTTAACTTCAGTGTAAATGATTGGCATAAATCACAGCTACTCCAGTTTTCTAGCTTGGTGTTGTGTGTTCTTGAGCACTAAAATATACATGGGCGTGGAGGTGGTACAAATAGAACATAGGAATATCTACAAAGAGATATGCTCTGTACTTGCAGGATAGGAAAAGAAGAGGTTTGAACTCTTTCTGAAAACCAAAATTATTTAACTATTAAATAATGTTATTTAATCTTTGTATATGACAATTTTTCAAGAACCAGGAAGAAACTTGTAGATTAGCAAAACTAACTGCAAAGCAAATCTAAAACTTTTTAAGGTTGGAAATTTATATATATGTCCATGTATGTGTACAAGAAAAAGACAGAGGAATGCAGTTCTCTGGACTCTTTTTGACCCACTGTATTCAGACAACTTTGTTGGTTGATTTTTCCATGTTTTTGGCATAGTAAAAAAAGTCTGATATATTATGTAACTGCAAATGTTATTGAAATTGTTTTCTAAAACCAATTTTTTAAATCCATGAGTTGTATTTTTCACACCTTGCAGCTCATAAGACTCTCTCCAATTATATTTACTAAACTGGATTCAAACTTCAGATGATGGAATTTGCTGTCTCCCAAATGGACAGTGTATTTGTTTGTGTGTTTATATCTATGCAGTGGCCTTGCAAATTTTTTTTGTTTTAGCTCCAGGCAGAAAAATAAAACACTAAAGTTTTCTTTATAACCACCACTATTTAAATATTTGGGGTGCACCATGAAATCACTGATCTACCTGACTGGAATTTTTGGTCAATATTGTGAGTACACAGGGATAGTTTGAGTAGGTTTCCATCTTTTTTGTTTCTCTCTTTACCCTCCTTCAAATGCATATTTAGAAGTAAAACTCCACTATATTTTGTTAGGCATAAATTCATGCTGACTTAGGAAGTGCCAATAGTCAATTAATAATAATCTGATGGGGTTTCTAAGGAAGAAAAATACTGACTTTAATATGATGGGTAATATATTACATAATTACTATGGAGTGAGGTTTTATATCAGGAGAGTTTTCAAGGGATATTGAAACAGACAAAGTAGTACCAGGACTTCAGGAAAGAAGAATTAAAGGAAGGTTATCTTTAATACTGTGTTATTGACATGTTCTACAATATCATATACAGTATTTAAAAAATAATTCCAGCTTGCCATTATGAATATAATGATTCTATAAGAAAAGAAGAAAATAGAAGTGGCATCTTGAGAAACTAATGTAAGCAGTGCCAAAGATAAATGTGAATTGACTTGGAAAGTTAAATAGTAATGTTTTAGAGTACAGTAATTTCACAATTATAAGCCGCACCATTTTGACTAAAATTTTGGTCCGAACCCGAAGTGCGGCTTATAATCAGGTGTGGCTTATATATGGACAAAGAA
>PYHW01009979.1:5673236-5691004 GCA_013186435.1 Turdus rufiventris
GCACTTAATCTAGGAATTCTTCGAGACCCTGGATCAGAGGTTGAAGACAGACAATATCAAATAGATCTTCAATCTATCAACATCGGTACTGCTTATTGGAATCAGTTGAAACCAGAGAAGGAAAATGGAAAAGGAGGGGTTTTGACAGAGACTGAGAGAAATTCTCAAAATCCAGCACTTGAATGGAACATGGCCAGTAGGTAGGGATTTTTTTAAAAAACCTACTCTTTTCTGAAATTACATAGCACATACACTGCAGAGACCATGCACAGTATACCTGAATTAAATAATTCAATACTGGTTTTGCTTTACATTACATGGACTTTTCCCTGGAGTTTTGGTTTACACATTTGAAATGCATATTACTGTTTTTGTTGCACTGCAGTTACTGTCCAGTTACTGTGTGCCTTTGCTTCCATTAGAAGTTCTTCTCCAATAGACTTACTGTCTGTCCATAAAAATAACTCCAGGGCTGAGACTTAGCTTGTCAGTCTCTATAAGCAATGGGAGGTTCTGTTTTGAGATTTTTTTTTTCAGTGTCAGATGTGTTTTTTGGTGGTGGTAGTGTGCTTTTTTTTTAATCTTTTTATTTTCTAAACTTCTTTTGTTTGTATTTTTACAAAGCTTGAGTTAAACCAGCTTAGACATTTCTAAATTAGAGAAGGATAAAGTAGAACATTTCCTATTGATTCTGAACCAGTTTTTGCACTTCTATAACTAAAACCAGATGAATTTTGAGAATGAGAATTTTCAGCTAAGTCTCCTTTATTGGGTATTGCATATGTGCACACAAAACCCCACCTTCTGGTTTAACAGGGTTGAAAGACAAAGAATGCATACACTTGCCTGCTATTTTAAATTTTGAAGTTTTCTAATATAAAATCGTGGGGGAGTAATTGGTAATTTCTGAAGATTTAAAAATTTTATTTTGGTTTCAATATACTTTTTTTTACTTAAAAATCCATATAAGTAGTTTAAATTTTTACAGACTGTAGCAGATTTCAGTTTTCAAACTGGCAGGAATAAGGTCTGATGGCCAAAAGCAAGTTTTCAAAAGTAATTTCGTGGATTTAGAAGCATTTCTGCTAGTAAATGCCTCTTTGCCTATACAGTTTGCTATTTATTTTAATATAAAAGTCCTTTCTATCTAGCTCATGCAGAAACAATCTGATTTTTATGAAATGTGTGCATAATTTTATGGTTCATAAGATATGATTCCTCTCTGAATTTAGGGATTAGTTCCTAAAAGTGATATAGAAAAACAGGCAGAATCAGCTGGAAACAACTACTTTTGGTTTAATTTTCAGAAAAATGGGAGATGAGAGGGGTCAGATTTTTCTGAAAGTAAGGCAAGTTGTAGCAAAGGCTACATGAGGATGGCACACAGACTGAACTTTTAAGTAATGTATTGATGCAAGGCCAAGAGGGCAGATAAGCTCACTCTGGAGGAGAGCATGCAGGAAAAAGATGTGATCAATAATAAATTCCAGTTTATCATTGAAAAACAGAGGCAGGAAAAACAGTTGTAACCAAAGAAACAATAAAATGACAAGGAGTCACAGGAGTGCAGATAAATTTTTAACACAGAAATAGACTCTGATCTTGATTTATAAGATCATGTGGTTCTTTCCTGTCTTCTAACTTTTTTTTAAACTCATATAATTCCATAGGAATTTTTTATTTTAAATTCCTTGCCTTAAAAAATGTGGCTTTCTAGTTGAGCCTTAATGTTGGACAAGTTCCCGTGAGGTTCTTTGTCCCAAAATTCCACATCCACTGGAATATCTTGCAAAATAAGATTACATTAATCTCCAAAGGACTTGCAGCCAATTTGCAACTTAAACTAAAATAGCAAAACCAGCCACTGAGAGACTGACTCTCCTTTTCCTTGCCATTGATGACTGAAATCCTACTAGCCCACTCTGGGGCTGAGCTTTATATTTATAGATTCAGATAGAAAATTTGGTGGGATTCCTGAAAAACTAATAGGACAAGGGAAGCAACTGTTACAGACAATCTTCAGTTCTCTTTTTCTTTTTTTTTTCCCTATAACTGCTTGAACATGCTTCCTCAGCAGACTTCCAAAATGAAGTTTTATTAGAATACAAATAAGTATGTTGGTTTAAAATTGCTTTTGAATGAATTTTCTTCTTGGATTTTAATTTAGAGCTGTTGTAATTAAATACATTAGGTTTTTCTTTCTGGTGTGAAATTACAGAATTTTCATTCCAGTTTGTTTTCAAGAAAAAGTATGAATGCTTTCTTACCCTTTTGGTTTTACATTTTACGCATTTACTACAGTTTTTTCAGGATCTTTGCATTTTTGCTTTTTAGTTAGTAGACAGTTTTGCTGTATCTGTGTTTATTTTATGACCTGTGGAAGTGATGTGCTGAGAACTGGAAGAACCTGCACTGAACTCTGCCATCCATGACACTATTTCCAGCATGCACCAAGAGGGCAGCTGCAGGGTATTTTACATAGTGCTTACTGTTTCCAGGTTAAGTTTATCTTAATATTTATTGCAAATACCACAAAAGCTTTATGCTTTAATCTAATTTTGATACCATTATTTAGATTTCTGTAATTTTTTTAGGCGTGTTCAACCTGGAACATAATGAATTATTTTTGCTGAGTCATTTTAGGGTTAATTTCTCTGTTTGGTTTTAATATACTTCTGTTTGTTCTTACCCAGTGTTATGGTATATTAGGATCACTGAGTTTAAAGATTCTTCTTTGAAATCTGTTTCCCTCATTTTTGTAACACTTTAACGCTATGTGGGGCAGTATAGAATCCAACCTATATACAGGCATTTCGTAGTTAATTTACAGGAAACTTCAACATAGATACATGCCATTCCTTTTCCATTCCCATTTGTAAAAGCATTACTGGATTATTTCAAAATAAAACTGCAAAAATTTTGGAATAAATTATACTGTAATTTAGTCTACAATTGAAATTTGGCCTTGTTTGAAAAATTTGCATGGAAGCCAAACCATTTAAGTAGGAAATCTCTGGATATCACACAAACAAGTATCTGAAGACTTTTGACTCAATTTATCATTTGAATGCTTTAGCAGTCCTTACTCTGAAAGTAAATCCTTTGAATTTTCACACCACTTTTTCTGGAGTTCAGTTCTTCTAGTAGTCAATATGTTAAGGGGTTGATTTCCCCCCACCTCCACCCCCCAACATTTACATTGCAGTTTGAAAAGCAAGCTGTCATACTCTAAGCTGTTGAATACTTGCTGGTGTTCAGTGTAAGATTCTTCAAGAGCAGCTATAGTAAAATGGTGGTGTGATGCCTCCTGTATCTCTGCAGGTCAGCCCACGGAGAATGGGGCAGCTGGAACACTCTGGTAGGGTGGATGCAGTCTTGCAGAAAAACCTGTCTAGATGCTGTGCTTTACTGAGGATCAGGGATCATAACTCTTTCCACTATGAAATGTTTATACTTCACCATAGATGTTATAAAAAGCTCCCTAATGGTGTAATATATAAAAAGAATACTGGAAACAGTCAGACAGTTCTAATAAGGTTATGTACAAATGAAACCTGTCCACATTTATTCCCTTTACCAAGCAGCATGTGGGGAACTGGGAGTACTTAGCTGAAAGAAGTTTTCTTGATTGAAAACTGCTTTTTCAGCTTGCAGATCTCCTCCTCCTTCTCTCTCCACTCAATGGAAAAAACAACAGCCCTGAAGGAAATAAAGAAATATATCCTCTCTTGAGGCCTCGCCCCCATCCCTGTGCAATCCTTCTACAGCTCCCAGCAGCAACTTCTGCTTCCTGCAGCCTGAATAAACTTTGTTTAAAAAAAAATAATTGAGCTTAAAAGCATTACTTCTCTGTGTGGTAATGAATTGAGTGTGGCAATATACTGTGTTACAGCTTTGTCCTTGGCATACCACCATCTGGAACAGCTCTCACGGAGTACATCAGGGAGCCAATGATCTGTTGTACAAAACTGAACAAAATACTGCTGCAAGGATCCTCAGAAAGGTTTCCTGCAGATTTTTCTTTGAATAGTTTTCATTTTCATGCTTTTTTGGAAAGTTCTTGGCAGCTTGCCAAGTTCTAATGAGAAAGACCAGAAAGAAATTGATTTGTGGATCTTTGTGTAAGAAAATAAGGGCATTCCCCTTGAATCTTTTGGAATAAAATACAATGCATTCTTTTTTCAGTAATTTATTTTAATTTCTGACTTTTGTAGTACCTGAAGTTGTACTTGTATTCATACTGTAAAAAGCCTTTCTCAATAAGATGGGATGTTTTATTTTTTATAATCCAGAGCAAAGAAGTGCTTCATAGCATTCTTCATAAGATAAAAGTTAGCTTTACTGAGGTCTTATGATACAAAAATAGTAATTCTTTAAAGTCAGGTAGTTTACACTTCTTCATTTTCTGATTTTAGTTACTAGATGGTCTTCAAAATGTTACTATGCTATTTTACTGCCCTGTGACATGTCTTTGCCACACCTCAGAGAACTGAAAGTATGTGATTTAGTCATTAGTAGTTAGATATCCTAATACATTCCTAATACATTTGTATATCAGGGATTAGCTGATTTAAACAGCTACATGGGAAGCCTGCAAGAGAAAACTCTTTCAGAAGTCTCAAGTTAACATGCTGTCTTAAATAACATCTTTTGACATTTTGCATGCCTCAACACTACTAGAGAGCACTTTGACTATGTGGCCTATTTCATGCTAATATGTTTTCTTCTTTTTCACATCACAAAATTCTCTGTGACGAGTCATCCTTCTGTAGCTAGTAAAATTACATGGTGCAAATGTGATTGTGATTGTTATTAATGTATTGGATGTATATAAGTTTCTCCCTGACTTATGAAATTTTAAGTGTATAAGGACTCAAAGTCTAGATTCAATAAGGTATTATTAAGAAAAAAATATAATTAACAATGAGGTAAACATTCCCAAATTTCACATCTAGCTATTATGTGAATGTTATGTTTGTGTTTATGTTTAGCTATTACTGGCCATATTTTCTGTTTGTTTAGATTAGTCTTTTCCATGTGAGAGTCATTGTAGTAGGACTTAGTCCTACTTGTGCATTTTCTCAGCTTTTCCAGTCTCACATCATCGCATCTCCTTAATTAGAGCAACATTATCTCTTTGGCATTCCTTCCTCTTTGTATAAATTCAGTGTGCTTCTGACTGGATATAATCAAGTACTGATGATTTGATTTGATGTAATCAAATGTTGTTGCTTCCATTGCAAAATTCTGTTTTTTCTCTCTACTTCCCACAACATTTTTTGTCAACATTTTTTGTCATATTAATCATTAGATGTCTTTGTTTTCACAGTCCTTCCAGACCCCCTGTCTGTCCATTTCCCTTTTTGTGTCTTCTTTCATTTGCTTTGACACATCTAAGCTCCCTGCTCATCTGACCCCATCATGCCAGTTACAAGACTGACTCATTCAATATTTCCAAGAGGCACTTCCTTGCCCACTCCTGTGTGTTATAAAGGTGTTTGGTGTGAGCATTCATGTTGTTATTGCAATGTTTTATTCAAAATCCTTCCAAAAAATTAATTTCCATTATACTGTCATATAAAAACTGTAAGGTGGGTTGCCACTGTATGGATATCATTACCTATGCTGCTGTTAGTGGTTTACTTTTACTTCCTGGTCTGTGGGTGTGTTTTTTCTTATACTTACATTGTAAGCCTTTGAGGACATAGACCATTTTCGACCTGTGCTTTTGCAATGTGGATCTGTAGTTCATAACCAGGGTTTATGCATTGTGCAGATAAAGCCCAAATTCTGCACTAAGGCACCTCCAAGCCTTATCATAGTTGCTTAACTGCCTTGTTCCTTTGCGTTAGCATATGGTCTTTCAAATGCACTTACTTTTAAGTGTAGATGATCAACTGCTTTAACATCTCTAAAAATACTAGCTTTTCCTTTTTTTCCAAGACAAATATATAACAGATGCATAAATGAACCACGGAATGAATGTGCTGCAGACATAGAGCCATCATTACGCTCTTCACAATCAAGTTTTTTCATAAGCTCATGTGGCGTACACCTGTGTTAAGTTAACGTTGCACTTAGGTGCAGTGTGGAAGACTCAATAATTCAAAGTGGAATTTGTTTCTTTGTTCCTTTTGTGCTCTTTCTCATATCCTCTCCCTTCATTATTTACTGTGCTCTGTTTGCCTTCTGTTTGTACTTACAATTATTTTCCTAATACTTGATTTGGCTGAGGTTCAAATTCACCCACAAGAAATTCAGAAAGCAGAAAGTAGAGCTGGGCAGGGATAGTACCTAAGCATGATTTTTAAAATAAAATAAAATAAAGCAGTAATCAATATACATTACCAAAAAATGTCCCTTAAGATGCAGTGTACTGGGTATCTACTGGTATAAAGTATGAAAATTAAGAAATGGGAATATGCATAAGCTGAAAAATAATTTGCTGTGATTGAAGAGAACCTATTAGGGTTTGAAGTTCAACAAATAACTTGCTTTTACAACTCTATTTCATATATTAAAATCATACTTCCTAGTATTTCAAGAAACTTCAAGTAGAAGTTTTCTAGTGCAGCTAGAAAGTATAGCTGCATGTTCTTTCATAGAATTATTCTGCTATTTAGATCTTTCATTGTCCTGAAAAAAAAAAAAGGCATTTCTTTCTCATCCCATTGAGAAGGGGAAATAGGAACTGGGTAGAAAATAATTTGGTTTAGATCTAAAATGAAGGTGATGGCAGGGAGAGAAACAAGTGTAGAACTCCAAAATCTAAGGCCATTTTCTCAAGTTGAAGATGTTCACTAGTCACTAACAAGTCTGATTTCTAATTTGGGCTTCTAATGAGATTAACTTTGCTCTAAAAGCCATCATTAGAGATCAAGAGAGATATAGCTGACCAAAACGTTAAAGCTTTTAAGGGAAAATGGTTGTTTTCTCCACTCACTAATTGGCTTACTCTTAAACAAACTGCACACTTCTTATGGTAGTGTGCAGCCTCCTCAGCAGTGAGGGTCATTTGAGGCAAAAGTTTTTTAGAGTTGTGCTCTGCCAATACTAGCTCTGTGGCATCTGCTCTTAACTTCTGTATACTGTTGTCCTAAATAAATTTTAAAGCTTTAGGGCCGACCTCCACTGTATAATTTATAGTCCCTTATAGATCGCCATCCTTTCTACATCTTTTGATGACACTTTAAAAATTTATTAATAGAATTTTAAGCATCAAAATTGAAATGGCCTAAGCAGTGAAATGAATTCTGCATCTTCTGCAATATGAATTTTATATATTTTGCAGTGTACTGAATTCCACCTCAGGTTATGATATCTAGTTAATTTATTTCCAGCCTAACTCTTGGCTTACAAGCCATCAGCATTTGAGATTGTTTGCCTTTCTACAGAACCCATTACAGAACCAGTTCTACCCTATGCATCTCAGTACCCCTTCTTAATCCAAAGATTCCAATACCTCTTCCATATGCAGCCAAGAATTTTTGCATAGACAGGCATATAAGCATATTGGTTAATAACACTAACATGAATAACTCTAGCTGATAGTAGGGACTAATTAATTCTTTATTGCATAGTTCATGTCTGGCTCACTTTTGAGATTTACGCTATGCCTGAACTGCTGTGTAGAGATGGCAAAATTAAAGGTAATACAGGGAAATGCAACTAATGTGACTAAACAGGCTAATGTAAGAGTTCTGCATTGATCTCTTTATATCAAAGGCCATGAAGTTTTAGGCATCATTTCATAGTTGACAAATTTGTATTTTGTAAGCTTCAGAAAACTTACCTCAGACCTGTAACTTCATGATGATTTTTAGAATTATCCTTGGTGAAATGTGGATAGTTGATGTTGCTACAAACAATAATAGGCAAAAAGAATTATCAAAAACTATCTTCATGAAAGGAGTCTCCCTGGAATTTGAAGTGTATCCTCTTTTAAAAGCTGAATACCATCTTGATCTCATTACATTTTTTTCCCTCATCAGAGGCTCTCAGATGGCATTTTGTGGCAATAGTTTGTTTGACCTGACCCAGAAGATTCTGGCCATTTGGAATGTGTTGTCATAAGCTATTAGTGATCCATCTATAACAGTTGTGTTTCTAGGCTTACTATTTGGTTAAAAGGAGGGGAAAAACCAACAAACCCCCCAAAACTAAACACCTGGCTAGAAAATAAATGCAATTATCAAGTTAAATAGCACAAATATTCTTGGTAAGTAAATGTTGATATTTAGCTTAAAAAGCACTGAGAACAAGCAGTGTCAAAAGGAGTGGAGGAAGACTGACATTCCTGTTTTTCAACTGGTTCTAAACATCTTGGACAATAGTTACCAATTTCATGTGGGAGCCCTAATGTTGCATGGGATTTGCTAGTTTTTCATGTATTTAATTTTTGTGTCATTTTTATGCATATTTCTTCAACACAGACTTTTAATGCACAAATTCAAATATTCTGTAGGCTTCAGAACAGCTGCTTATAAAGTGAAGGCAAGTTTTAAAAATACTGATAATGAAGTTCAAATCTTTTTTTAAATTACTGTGTATAATGCATAAAGCAGGCGAAGAAGCAATGTCAAGTGTCAAACTTGTCTACCTGGAGATGGGTTAAAGAGGCAAATATTTAGACATAGTTTTCCTGTGAAATGAAGAAGAAGACTGCCTTCAGGCTTGGAGTTAATATGATTTACAGCAATGATATTTATTAAGGTAGCAATCAAATGCCAAACTGGTATTGAAGAAGTTTTTTGCTATATGCTAGATGTAAAGAATGATATGGAAAGTTTTTGCCTCTCAACAGTTTATAATGTCATTTAATCTTTTCTTTCCCTTTGTTCCCTAGCATAAGGCGGCATCAGGAAAGAAGAGCTATTTTAACTCCAATTTTAACAGATTTCACCGTTCGAATAACTGCAGCTCCTGCAATTATCTTCACAAAAATTGATGCTGCAGAGAATTTACACCCAGAGGTTAGTACAAAGTGTCTATATAAATAGCACAACTTGTAATATATGGATAATCTTAATATTTTACCATTCCACCATTTGAAGTGTCAGGTGTGTTTTCAAATTGCCAACTGGAGAAAGGTTACAAGCTGAAATATTTTTTCTCTGCTGGAGAAAGAATTTTTGTATTTCATTCAATATTAAAGGCAGTCCAGGCAGAGGTAGATAAGCCTATTTTCAGTTCCAAAATGGGAATCCTTTAATGTTTTCCAGCAATATTTTTTAAAGGTTTGTGATGGAAAAGTGTTGAGAAAAGGTGCAACATAACAAAATATTATATTCACAAACTTCTCATAAAGAAACCTGAAAATGCAATCTGTAGACTATCAATTATAAGAAAGTTAAGCTGAGCTCTCTTAGCCAGATTTTCAAGACCCCAGATTGCCACTAAGCATCCACCTCCCTAACTTAGCTATGGGTACTTCCAGGTACTCAGATTTAACAGTCACTTTTGCTAGTGTGTTGTTCAGCTAGTTAACAATAAGTCTGTGAAGCAAGTTACACACAAAAGGTATTGGCTGACTTTCTGGCATTAGTTTGTAGCTCAAGAGCATTTCATATAGGGAAAATATCGGAAATTTTTTGTTAGCTCATAAGGATAATTTCCCTTAAAAACTACCTTCTGGGAAGAGCAAAATCGGTACAGGAGTGTAAAGGGTACTGGATGTGTATTGCAACATGCAGTGGATGTACATTGTTGGAAAATAATAGCTAGTGGGCATAGAAGAAATCAACAGTTTCACATTTTGTGTAAAGGGTCATCAAAAAGGCAGATGTAAGTTATTCAAGTAAAAAAATAAATAAATCTGAGCTTTGCTAATGCTCATGGTCAAGAATTTCAGTGTTTTCTGTACATACATTCTTCTTGTTATCTATTCCCTGGATGATATTCCATCATGAGGGGAGAGGTCTAGTTTAGATTAGAGCTTGAGCACTGTGCAAATTTCTCATGAGACAGAGCAGTTCTTCCCTTCTGCATTGGTTCTGTTTTTCATCTCTTTATCGCTTGCCAACAGTGAAGATCTTTATTTGTGCTAGACAACACCAATAAAACAGTGGCTATTCAGCTAGTGTTGCCAAGATGTTAAGAATGGCTTACAGGCAGAGAGAAATCAATTGGATTGGCTATCAGTGAGTTCCAACGCATGATTTCATTATAAATCATGTGTTGGAATCAGCGTTTGTGTTTAAATAAATTAAAAAAAAAAGTGCATCTTTTTCTTGGAAGGAAAGGAGAATTAGAATCATTGCCAAGGACACTCTGACAGCCCACTGATACTAGCAAGAGATGGAAACAAGGCCTTGTGCATGAGATGCTTTTCTTGCAAAGTTTGCCTTAACAGTTCTGCTGTTGAAAGCCATGCAAAGAATAAGCCACATTCTTTAGAAGCATGACACACCAGTTTCTCCTAAAAAGACCACATTTGTACTATTTGTAATATTATATATAATGTTAAGTATTGACTGCAGCAGGGAAACACAATACAGTTATATAAAAGCTGAAAATTATTTTCCCAATATCTGTTACCTAGTATTTTCCCTTAATTTCACAGGAGATTTTGGTCTGTGGTCATTCTTTGGAAGTGAATATGACAACAAATTTGGACTTCTTCCTCAATGTGGCTCAAGTGCAACTACTTCAGCAGCTTGTACAAGCTAATATGGTTGGACTGGAACCTTCCAGTAGCACCACTGAGGTATGTTTTTCCCTGGTTTGCAACTGGATTTTTAAAAAGTGCATCTGCAAAGTACTGTAACTCTGAGCAGGTGTTTGTACCATCTAGAAAAAATTGTATAGGTAAAGGAAATACATGGTTTTTGTTGTTTGTATGGTCAGTTTTAAAATGTATTCTGACATTGATTTAAGAGTAGATTGAGTGTTAACAAGAATATTATTCACTAAAGGCTATTATTCATTATAGTGGTTCTGCAACATCTTGTGAACAAGAATTATCTTATATAATGTACAAGGAGATTCATCTAAATGACAAAGGCAACAAATTTTTGAGAAGTAGATTCTGAGATTATTTGATGTTCAACTTTTATTGAATCTTTGGTATTTTCTTGTGAATTCACATGCTGCAATGTCCTTCATTAAGGCTAGTAAAGTCTAAAATTTTCTCTGTGCCTAGTAACCACTACTGATATTAATTGTCTAAGAGACTCAAGTCCCTAAGACTCAATCCACCTCTGAATATTTTCAAACTTTTTTAGCAAGAATATTGATGGGTGCATCATGAGGGATCCTTCATCTCAACAGTTAATCTCTCCTTTTTGTCAGGATTATCAGTGACCAGCAGCCATCTATTGAATTTTGTCATTCTTTATTACTGGGAACTGATACCTCAGTTTGTGTTGAAAGCCAATCACTGTGACTTTGGAGCTGATTAAAAAAAAAATTGATCAGATAGGGAAATTTTTGCCCTAAGAAAAGAATATGTATTTCTTATCTTCAAAATCTGGAATCTAGTCAGGCTGACAGCATCTTTAAGATAGCAGGATTTAATACATAACAAAGCACTAATTCCACTGGAATAGCTTTTGGACCTACTGAGAATAAGAGCAAGAGTTAGGGAGTTACTGAGCAAGGCACAGTCAGTTATTCCAAGAATCTGGCTAATGGGAGACCTGGAGAAGATTTTCTCTTTCTTTTCCTGAGTCTCACACTTTCAGCATTGCACGTGAGTCTGGGTGGAAATGAGGAATGCTCTAGAGCCGCCAAACAATTTACATTCCTCTCTCTTCACCCTGTCAAAACCCCAGAAGTTCTCTGTTTGTACTAATTTAGGCATCACATCACCCTCCGTTCCTTTATCACTTCCCAAGGATAGAGAGAAATAAAGGGCATTGTTTCATTAACATTTGGAAGCATGAAAGATGTAGAAAAGAAATGCGGTGTATTTTTCTTTTCCTTGGATACTTTACAGACACAGGGCCTCTTTTGGAGATGAATACTGTAAATTATATATAGAAATATCTTCAATAAATTATTTGTAGTGCACTTTTTTCCCATTGTCAGTGGAATGGACAGAATCAGAAGATTTGAATGGATGCCAAGAATTTAAATTTTGAGTTGGCTTTGTGCAGAAGTGCTGCATGACTTACTTGGACTGTAAAAACTTAAAAGGAATTTGCTCCAAAATTTCAGAAAGCCTTTTGTTGACCACATCCTGAGATACTTATTTGCTCTTCATTGATAACTCTCTTGCATCACTGCTATCTTGCACCACTGAGAATCCATCTCCTGTAATGAATAATGGGGATATTTCTGGCTCAAGGTGTTTGCTTTGTCTTTAGGAAGTTACAGAACTACATGTTGATTTACTATAGTAGAAATATAAATCCATTGGTTGATTACTTTTTGTCCAGTTCTTCTTCAGTACTGTGTACCTCTATGTGCCTCAGTGAAGCCACCCCATCCTCTAATATATGCACATTTATTATTATTCTAATGGCTCTTCTTTAGTCAGCAGAAAGAAACCTACTCCACTGATTGTATGCTGCTTTTTTTATATTAGTGAATGAAATCACGAGTCTGCATATAGCTTTTGATACTTCACACCTGCACATTATTTCACTGCAAGAATCAAAGCATAATTTATGTAGAAGAACTTATGGAAACTATTCCTTTTCTCAAAAGAAGACTAATGTCCAAACTAGATTAGGCTTTTCAGGATGTTCTTCAGTCAAATCTTTCTTTACCTCAGAGGAATGACCATCTGGATCATTGCCCTTGCTTTGGTATATTTTTGTCTTTATATACATTCAGAATGTCGCTTGATAAGTCTTCCAGTCATTGCCTCTCAACATTTCACAATACCTTTCCAAGAACAGTCTGACTTACTCTTCTTCATATCCCTGCTTTAAATAAATGGAAGCAGTAATAAGATGCCCCACCATCTTCTTTATCCTTCTCTTTTTCTGTCTGAAAAACCCAGTTCTCTCACCCTCTCCTTACAAATTCTGTGCTTTAACTTTTTCATTCTCTTGATTATCCCCTGTCCATTCAGGTTTGTCAATCTTTTTCTTCTGCTGTTGAGCTCAAAGCTACCGACAGTACTGCAGATGCTGACCTGCAAGTATCTCATCATCTCACCTGTGATCCAGTGGCTGTGCTGCTGCTAATGCTTCCCAGTAAATGCTCAGGCTCCCACACTACAGGGACAGTCTCTGTTCAAGTCATTGGCCACCAGGACTCTTGGGTTTGTTTCTTCTATTCTGTAGCATTGGCTTCCAGCCAGTTTTTGATTTGGGATTTTACCGTCTCACAGATTCACAGAATTATTTAGGTTGGAGAAGACCTCTGAGATCATAAAGTCCAAACTTTGATCGTTGCTTTGTCAGCTGGACCATGGCAAGTGCCACATCCAGGTCCAGGACTCTGTGTTTACCTGTGTCCTTCATGAGGTTTCTGTTAAACCATTTCTCCATTTTGGCAATGTGCTTCTGAATGGCAGTCCCTACCCCTCTGTGTATCAGCAGTTCCCCCCAGTTTGGTGTCAGCTTTCTTTGGGTATGTTTTGTGTCATTGCCAAGGTCTTTAATAAAGACAGTAAACATGATCAAACTATGAGGGATGTCCGTCAGTAACTGGAGTTTAGCTATACTTTGGAACATTGATTATTACTTTCTGGTTTTAGTGGCCCAGTGTGGTTTTTACCCACCTCATAGTCCATCCATTCAGTTCACACTTGAGTGTTTGAATGAAAGTCAGCTGTGGAAACCTGCCTAAACTTGGTCAACTTTGCTAATGGCAAAGCACGTGTTATCTAGTACTCTGTCCTCAGAATCAATCATCTCATCACAGGAGGCAATCAGATTGGGGTAAGGCATGACAGTCATCAAAGTAGCAACCCCCTGTTTAAACTTTAAAGGTGTGATTTCCAAATGGACTGTATTTGGTGGTTTACAGGGCAATGCTGTAAAGATTAGTGTAGATAAAAAAACCAAAAAGAAGTGATGATTTATGGGTAAATCTCTTTTTTCTTCAAGTGTTTTAATATTCTGTAAAAAGTTGCATTCCAGGTCTCCAGTGCTGTTTTTTACTTATTATAAGCCCTAGCTTTATACTGTTTTATAAATCTTTGATGTACAGTGGGCCTATTGTGCTGACTTCTTCATAAGGTATAGTCTATTATTGCAAAGAATATTGCTTTGATCTACTTGACAGCTTTAGAGTAAGGACACATATGTGGTATTTGATAGATTACCTGAGGGGCAAAGAATGTTGCTGCCTTTTTGTAATTATTCACTTTTTCAAAATTAATATATGCCAAATTCTTAGAAGAAGAATATATAATGCCTACACGTGGAGAACAGAAACAGAAGTGGTGGGAAATGAAATACAAATATAAGAGTGAAGTGCCATTAATGTCCTGATTTTGTTCAGCGATACATCTAATATTACAGGTGAAATATCAATAAAAGGACCACATTTCCTCCTTCGCAGAAGAATTTTTAATATTCTGGTAAAAGTATTTCCGGTATAAATGATAACTAGTTTTACTGCTGCTCAATGATAAAACAGGTGAATTTTCAAGGAGTATATTTCTTCATCTGGCCAATCTGTTTCCTGGTGTCCATCACTTACCACCTGGAGATTTTTGGCAAGACTTATTTGTCATACTATCATTTAGAAGCAGAAAACACAAGAACTGCTCTTTGAAAAAGAAATTAAATACAAACCAAGGCACATCTTGGTCTGCTGCTGACCATGTAGGAATGCATGGGTAACATATCTTACTGCAAGTCAGTGAATGTTACACTCTTCAAATACAGTTACTAAGGTCATTATCAACATTGGCATTCCAGTAAGCTTGAGATTAAGGCTAGATTTTTGGAATAAAGATTGATGTATACAAAAATAATTTATTTACATCTTTCCTAAATATTGTTCCTGTCTAATAACTATCTACACTGGAGGCATTGAATGCAAAGAACAGTTACTTTGTATCTTCCTTGAAAACCAAAAAATGGTACTTAGAAATGCTTACTTTTTCTTCACAGTATCTCTGTTAGGATCATGGCTCTAGATGAAGAGAAGATGATTGCTTTTAAAATTCAAGGCAACTTCAAATATCGGAAATATTTTCCAGATGATGTCCATTGCAAGCATTCACTCACTTTTTGTTCCCTGTGGTATATTTCTCCTTATCCCCTCCATCATAGAATTACAGAATGGGCAAGGTTGGAATGAACCAGAGTGGATTGTCTGGTCCAACCTTCCTGCTCAAGCCCAGAGCACATGGCACAGGATTGTGTTCAGATGTGTTCAGATGGTTCTTGAATACCTCCAGTGAGGGAGACCACACACCCTCTCTGGGCAGCCTGTTCCAGTGCATGGTCACTGCACAGGAAAGTTCTTCCCCATGTTCAGGTGGAACTTCCCGTGCATCAGTTTCTGCTCGTTGCATCTTGTCCTACTGCTCAGCAGAACCAGGCAAAGCCTGGCTCCATCCCCTTGGAACCCTCCCTTTAGATACTGGTAGACATTGATAAACTCCTATCTCAGTCATTTCCTCTCAAGTCATTCTTAAATAGGACCAGCTCTTCAGCCTTTCCTCATAACTGAGGACCCCCTCATCATCTTCATTGCATTCCATTGGTCTCACTCCAGGAGCTCCACATCTCTCATCTACTAAGGAGCCCAAAACTGGACACAGCGCTCCAAGTGAGGCCTCACCAGAACTGAGTAGAGGGGCAGGATCACATCCTTCAGCCTGCTGGCAATGCTCTTACTAACACATCATTTTTGGCCACAAGGGCCCTTTTGTTGTACACCAGGACCCCCAGAAACTTCTCTGCAGAGCTGCTTCCCAGCAGGTCACCCCCATCCTGTCCTGGTCCCTGGGGTTATTCCTCCCCAGGTGCAGGACCTGCATTTGCCTTTGGRTTTCAGATGGTTCTTCTCTGCCCATGTCTCCAGCCTGCTGAGGCCCTTCTGAAGGGCTGCACAGCCCTCTGGGGTATCAGCTGCTCCTCCCAGCTTTGTGCCACCACTGAACTTGCTGAGGAGGCATCTGCCCCTTCATCAGAGATGAAAATTTAAGACTGGATCCAGTAGCAACCCTTGGGAGACACCACTGGTTAAAGGCCTCCAACTTAGACCCTGTGCCACTGATCACAATCCTCTGAGACCTGCCATTCAGCCAGTGCTCACTTTGCCACACCCCTATTTTTCAGGTTATATAGTCTTGTTTGTTTATTTTGTGCTAGCCCAAATGCATGTTTCATAGGCTACAATCAACACAAATCCTATACAGTCTGAAATTCAGATACGTATCTAAAATACTAATAAAAATAGCATGAGCTCTTTCTTGAACAAATAGCAAAACTCATCATCTTTTCCTTCAATCATGCCTGTTTGCAAGTTTTTAATTACAGTGAGGAATGTAGCACTCAACAGTCAATTTTTGAAAATATGGAAATATTTTCTCACAGTTTAAATAGAACTGAAAAAATTGTCCCTGTTTTAGATCTCTCTGAGACCTCCCTTGCCCCTAGCTGGCATTCTTTTATTTTTGTCTAAGCAATGAACAAACCTTCTGAAGTCCTCAAGGTACTTGCTATTATATTTATGTGTTGCTAGCCATTAGAATACAGCAGGTCCTGCACAAATTTGATGCTGAAGAAGTTACTTTCCCCCACAAAATGCATGAAAAAAAATCTTGTTGAAGGGCTGGAGCAACTGTGTTTAACAACTGAGCTGATGAAGAATGGACTCAGATGTGCTGGCAAAACAGTCCCACAAAGAATGATCTGGGACTTGAGGTGGCTGATTGGAGTTTTTCTTCATAGCTGATGTCAAGCATAATTTGCACTCAGAGCCAATAGACAATGGGCACAAGCTGTCATTCACCTGGGGGAAGTGTTGAGCAAAACGGGGGAAATCGGGCGTGAACACATCTTTGTTTTCTTTCAGAAATTCCAGGCACGACCTGCTGGATGATGTTTTCTGCTTTGTTAAAGCCTGCTTTTAGGTATTTGACCTTTAAGCACTCTTCCTAAGCTGTATAAGTGCTAGCTACAGCAGTGTTTGTCACCTTGGCAGATGATATTCTGCTTCTAGACCAGGCTCATGGCCAATCACTGAGTAAACCCACCAGCAGGTGTGACATAATCCATAGGGCAAACCTATGTGTTCTGATAAATTACAACCCACCAGCTTCCTGAACAAATTATATTATTATTTGGGGGGAGCAAAAGTTGTTTCAACTTTGGCATTTTGTTATTTTACCACAAAAATTACATTTGGAGTCTTAACTACTATAAATATTGGATATTTTAAAGTGAGCAGCATGTTACTTGTTACTAATAATGGACAAGGCTGGGGGAAGTACAGCTCCTATCTGCTCAGATAACCCAAACAAGTTAAGCAAATGCTTGACTGAGTAACAAACAATGCACCATTAAAGTGAACTAATTAATAGCTGAGAAGCATCCAAAAGGGAGAAGGCATAGAAAGCTCATCTATGGCAGCTGATTCCTTCCTAGCTGGCTAAATCTGACTGTGTTCTGATTTGTCACAGGACCTGTTTCTCAAGGCCCAGGATGGTGTTGCGGGCGGTAGCATCTTCAGCCCGTGTCACTGGTTCTTGTTCCTCATCTGTGACACCAAAACTTTCACCTTCGGGCCAATTTGTAATTACTTCCAAAATCCCAGGGTGATTCATTTTTCCAATCCGGGCGCGCTGTGTGATAAGGGCAATCCACTTGCTCCATGTAGCACTGCTGGCATGGTGGGTGGAGGGAACCTTTCCT
>PYHW01009979.1:5691498-5760806 GCA_013186435.1 Turdus rufiventris
TCTCTCCTTTCTCAAACACTTCTGCTGCTGTGTTCCCCCACACAATGATATCATCAATATATTGTAGATGTTCTGGAGCCTCACCCTTACTAGAGGCAGGGCCCCTCTAAGCCTGTTTATCCTTCTTTCCTTGGGCACATGTCTTGGAGGTTCCTTCAAGGGGATCAGACATGTCATCATCATCATCATCATACTGCAGTAATATTTACAGGTCAGTCTTTCCCTGTTGCTGCAGATGAGGCTTAAAAAAGCTTTTCTGATAAGTTTTAAAGCCCTGTAATATGTTGGCTCAGGAAGTCTGTAAGTGTATGCTGAAGAAGTATTCCTCTGTGCTTTCTTTAGTTATGTTTTGGTTTGTTTTTTTCCTCAAAGCATCTAATTATATCTGCTTTTAGAGAACAGGAGTCTAAAAAGATCTTTGTTCTCAATAG
The DNA here is from genome assembly GCA_013186435.1 of Turdus rufiventris. Lineage (NCBI taxonomy): Eukaryota > Metazoa > Chordata > Aves > Passeriformes > Turdidae > Turdus > Turdus rufiventris. Next base: position 5,691,930 of record PYHW01009979.1, read on the forward strand.
GACAGTTATATTCTTTATTTCTGTTTATGGCAATCTCATCAACCTGTTGTTGCTGTAACTTCACAGCGAGATACAGAACATGGTCAGCAGGATATATGTACAAAAGTGCTGTTACAGTTGCATCACACATAAAATTTGAAAGACTGATAGCTAATGGAGTTTATAGGATTTTTTTTCTTGCTGATGGCACTTTAGCAGAGTAAACTTTTGAGTGATGAGCAATTTAATTACAGTTTAGTCAAGGCTACTAATTACTTGTGTGAAAAATGAAAAAAAAATTGTTGAACACAAGCACAAATTTGTTTTCCATTTTTATTTTGCTTAGGAAAAAATAGCAGTCAGAAAACTGGTAAAACAAGTTCCAGATAATACTACTTAAGAAGCCAGACAGTCAAAGTGTGAAATGGCAGATCCACATGTTGCACAGATGTTGTATTGACTGGATAGTATTCTTATGGAAAGCTTGTGTAATTGGAAGTATTTTTAGTATGTTGAAACTTTGAGAAGTTGGCATTCCCATTTGCCAGTTTCTTTTGAAGAAGCTGTTTATCTTTTGTCTTTTAATTACTGAAATCTAACTAAAACAGTCTTGGTTTTTGTATTTTATATAAATCATTCGAATTTAGGTATGTCTCAATATCCTAAAGTGTATTGGCAGATTAAAAAAGCTAATGCTGTGTAGATCTAACTTCCTGAGGTTTTCAAAACTTTTTTCTTTATGCATTTGATATTTGTTGTAGTGAGTGAAAACAGAGCAAACTTAGTCTGTGGTATTAGTAATACCCCACAAACCATAGGTATTGAAACATGAAACAATAAAATATTTCTCAGAGAATTTTGTTTTTCTTATAGCTTGCACAATTACTGATCAGGTCTTGAGTACCTGCTCAGTTCTGCCCATGTTTTAGAGCTTTGAATTTCCATTCTAGGGAACAGCAAATCACACAGCATGACTTTGATGTCCTGGGCTATGAGATGCTTTCTGGTGGATCTTCACCACCTTCATTGAAGAATCACAAATTTATTGCAGATGGAATTAATAGGTTCAGTTAATTGATAAAGTTGTTAGGAACAATCTCCTGACCTGGGATTTGTGGGCTTCATTTTTGCATGAATAGTTAGTAACTGTAGCTTCCATTATTTAACGATAATTTCATTTACTCTTTTCATTTCAAAGAGTAAACTATCATAAAACTTCTGACTAGGTTACAAAATGTAAAGTGTCAAATACCAGAAATGAAGTAACAAAGTAAAGATAAAGTAACAAAATTGGGATTATTTTGATTTGAAATACTTAGATTCTCAAGCAACTTGGCAAGGGGTAGCTTAAAATTAGGTTAGGTTATTCTGACAGTGTTGGTTTTATGGATTTGGAAGCAATGGAATATATCCAGCGAAGCATTTTCACAATTGAGAAGGATTGCAGAAAGCTGTAGTTTCCAAGCACATACCACAGCTAGATCCCCAAAGTAGTTCTAATTTGTGTCACTGGAGTTAGGAAATGTCTTATGCTTTCATTCCTGCACAGTGAGGCCACTTCTGTGTGCTTCAAATTGAGATTATGCCTCGTAAATCCCAGATGGATTTGTAAAAGACAACAACTGCCATTATCTAAAAATTCATAAAGTTTTGATAAGGAAGAATTAAATTTCATTCTGTGTAATGTCCTTTGAATGTGAAAAGGGAAAATTAAGAAGTAGGAGGCAAAGGAAAATCTGTTTTGCTGTAAAGATGTGACCTTTAGTTTCTCTCCTACAATTACAAGGGGAAAAAAAGGAATGCTTCAAACTGATTGTTGCAATTAAAATGACTCTTTGGAGAGATCTTCATGCTTAGATTCTGAAAATACAAAACTATAGGGGAAAAAAAGTGTTTATAGTCTCTCTTTGATATACATAGTTATGAAAATTTTTATCTTAAAATGAAGTAGCTCTTCAATAAGCATTTGAACTTAAGTAGTTGAGAAAGATCAACAAACATGTTAAATAAGACAGATAATAAACTGACAAGGTAAAGAATTCTTAGTATAGTAAAATCAGACTTGAAATTACAGATCCAAAGTGTATTTCCTTTTTGCTAGGAAGAAAACAGATTTTACTGCTGATTTTTGATGCCCACAAGCACACAAACTCTGTGGGGGGAAAAGATGGAAAGTTGTATTCTATAGCTGTTTAAGCACTTCATGATGCAAAACCAGTTTCTGTGACATTTTCCTTAATGTTTTCTGTGACCCTTCAAATTAAGGTGATAAAATGTTCTTACATATCAAAGTTTCACATAAAATATAACTGGGGAGGAATTTACCCAATACAATAATCTATAAAGAAGTTCATAAATAGCATTCTTCCAAATATTCCTTGCTTCAACACAAAAGGATATTTTGTATTGTTAAGGAAAGGAAAAATACAAGTATTTCACTAGAATACTGTGGACCTTCATATCAATAGTGTTTAAAGACTCCCATGCTGGAACAAATCTAATGGGAAAACATCTCATAGGTGTTGTTACTTCCTGGAAAAAAAGAAATTCTAAGAGCAAAATTTAAAAGTTACAGTGAGACAGGAAAAAAGCAAACAAAAACCTTGAAGTGTTGGTTTTGCTCTGTGATCTCATCAATACTAGTTAAAGACTCAAGGTTTAGGGATTTTTTATATTTTGCTGTTTTTCCAAATGTTTTAACATAGAGCATAATGGGATAGAATAATTTTTACATAAGTTTTGAATGCAAGTGGGGGTTCAGTCCACTTTTTTTTCTTTTTAGCCAACAGTTCTTGATTATCTGACCAGACCTTTTCATGTCTGCTCAATGAATCACATTTATTGTCTCATACTACTCTTAGTGAAATAGTCTAAAAGACATAAACTTCTGTCCAATCTCTGTATTCCATACCCTGCCTAGCAATATTTTGAAGATAACTTGTGAATTATTTTTATTATCATTACCTTCAATATCATTGTGCTTTCTTATCCAAGTAAAATAATAACTAAATGATACATAAAGTTAATTTAAAACTTTGCCATTTCTGATCATCTATTGTATTGACCAAAATAATGTGAAGTATTCATTACAGAGATAATAAAAATATTGCTATTAAAAAGGTCAAAAATTCAAATTTTTCATTAGATTAGAACACAAGCAAGAAATCATAGCGGTTCATTTTTGGGGAAAAATGATATTAGAAAACTAAGGACTGTGTAAGAATTGCTATAGGTTTGCCATGAATAGCAAGTTGGTTGTTGACATACATCACTGAAGGCAAGGCAGTGGCTCAAACTCACCCTAAAGAGAAGTGTGAGAGAACACGTGCTTGGACTTTCTCACAGTGTGGACATTGGATGTGTCACAGTGATGATTTGTTAAAGCCTCTGACAAGGAGAGGAAAGTTGCAGTGTTGGGTCACACGGTGTGAGACTGAGGGTTCTGCCTTCTTTGATCTCCACTAATCTTCTCTTAGAGTCATCTAATGCTTGTGTACAGAAGAGTTTTGATGCTGTGGCAACATTACCTTGAGACAGCACCAGTTATGGTTTCTTCCCTGCATGGAATATCACCTGCCAGGTAGTGTGGAAAACTTGATCCTTGATAGGAATTAGAAACACATGAATTCTGTCATTTCCTTAATTTTAAAGCAAAATAAGATTTTTTTTTTTTCCCTTAAAGAGAAAGACGAGAATTATAAAGGGAAAGGATAGAAGCCAGTAAAGAATTAATTGAAGGTATAGTCAGAGGGCAGTGAGTAATTTAGATTTGAAATTCCCTGTTTTCTTTATGAGAAGAATCCTCACTTTTTTCCCCTCGCATTCTCTCACAAGAAACTATTTTTTCATGCATTTTAACCTATTTTTAGAAGTAAATAAATATAATATAGTCACCCTGTATGTCAGTCTTCCTCAAACAGTATATAATATTTCATCTTCTCAGCCAAATTAGAAAGCAGAATAGAAGTCTCAATATTAATTATTTTTTAAATCTATTTTGTAAAAAAACAGGAAATGTGTGGTGACAAACCAGAACAAGTATTGCCACTGAGGGAAAGCCATTATTCAGTAGTAGGCAGTATTCACTGTTCAGTCACTTGTGTGGCTTGTGATGGACTGGCTGATCATCTAGAGATAAATACACTGCTGAGTTTCATATTGATTTTCTTTAGGACAGAATTCCACTTTAGTACTATCCTGTTTGTTAAGCAAGGAGGCATAATTTTCTAAGTGTACTGGTGGTGATTATATTGGCTGCCATCCTAATTTTTCAATTTTTCCGGCCATCTAAAGTCTGTTTTCAGATTCAGGTAATGTTGTATCATCTGAGACTTTCTAGTGGAATGATACATTCCGTTACTCATGCCTGAGATTTTGTCAGGAAACAAATATGGCTATTTTTTCACAAATTCTCTGTTCTGTCAGAAATTAATGAGTTTTTCATACTGTTTGAAAAGTGACAAAAATACCTGCATGAATAAATTTTCTTTTAATTAGTAGTGAGTTTAAACATAAAAGAGCATAGCCTTTTATGTATGTAACATCAAATGGATCAAAGTTGTCCAGAGGGTCCAGGTTGTGTCCTTGACAGAATTATGTGGTTCCTGTCTCCTGTGAAATTAATTTGCATGAGTTGGAGCTGCAAAAGTATCCTTGTGCCATTTACAAGCAGTTTATGCTGAATTAGTTATAATTAGAATTAGTTGTATTTTATAGATTAGTAATTTTATAACTAAAGTTTTACAACTATAATTTTAAAACTAAAAAAAACCCAAACAAACAAAACACCCTAAAAAAAAAGCAAATCTATAATCAGAAGTTTTAATTCATTATACCACAGTGAAAATATGGCATCTGAATCAGTTTCATCTAAATCTATAAACCTGTGTTCTCTGGCAGTAGCTTTGTAGGATGGAGAATATTTAAGGTGTCATACATTTTCTATTTCTGCTAATGTTAAAGTTCTGGAACCTTGACATGTTAAAGGAAGCTGTACAAATTCATGTGGGGTTTTTTTAAAATATATAGTAACATGAAGATGTAAAAAAAGCACATTTAAGACATACATGTGCAAAGAGTTGATGGAGAAAATTTGCACCATGCATAACTTCATTTTCTTAGTAAAGATTGTTCCACAGATTAATCTAATCCACTTAGATAGTAAGTAGGCTTACTAGATTTAATTGCTTTATGGAGTTCTTAAAATTTGTAGAATGGCTAAATCTCTTGAAATGTATATGACATTAAAGTCTTCTGCTGATATTTACCATTGAGCTGGTTCATATGTTTTAAACATAATCTTGTAGCTCAGTAGTATCAGAGAGAGTGCCAAAAACAAAACTTTCTGAGAATGCCAATAAAAACCCTTAGCTGGAATAGCTGAATAATACTTGCATCATTTTCCTGGTAGCTTTACCAGTACTTGGGTTCCCACATAGCCACTTGTCGGATGTTTTCCTGAAAATAACAGATATTTTGGTTAGTTCAAGGACACTATCAAAATAAAATCCTTGCCAGTATCTTGAGTCATTGCCATACCCTGTTTCTGTTCTTTGGAAGCTTTGTCTCATCACTTGATTTTGTTGCCAAAACCAGTGGGGAGGTATCTTTCTGAAGGACTGTGCGGTACTTCTTGATACTTCAGATGAGCAAACATTCTCATTCCAGTGGAAACCTAGATGCTGTTCTTATATTGGGAAAATGGATGTGGTTTTTCAAGAATCTTCAAAGCAGAAATATTACTTTGCAATAAAAAAAAAAAAAAAAGAGGGAGATTTAGGGATAAAGTAAATTCACACTAAATTAGGAAACCTTATGAGGAAGGGTCCATTTTGCAGACATGAAGGCAAAACATGTGAAGATTACTCAGAAGGACACAAACATGTATGTGGATGCACACACATGCACAGAGGTTTCACACAGCAAAAGCCTCTCATGACAGAAGATCTGAGTTCTGTGTTAGCCTGGAATTTTTAGAAATGCACAATTTAGTTTTTGCACTTCAAATCTAAGCAAGTGGTGTGTCTCAACATTTTGAATTGCTTCGCAGTTGCGTTCATCCCCTTGCAATGCTGCACAAGTTGCACCCATAGTCATGCTATGAGAATTTTGAGATACCTGAATTAAAACTAGATATTTTGAATGGAAGAGTATAATTTGAATTTTACACTTCAGTTGAGGATTCCATATGTAGACAATAATTTCTGAAAGTTAATATTCTTCTCCTGGTCTTCAACATTAATTTCTGGCATTGTGTGGGCTTCTGAGCTTCACTGAATCCCAAAAATTCATTTTGTTCTGTGTCTTGCTTGCAGCGAGGATCACTTGTGTCAGTAATAATAATTTTCCACTTGTCTTGAACATTTGAATATTGCACTGAATTTTGGTTGCATGGGACAGAGAAAGTAGTAGTGTTTTTTCATGGGCACACAATGTTCAGAGTGGAAGGATGGTAAAGAGTCTAGCTGTATTTAATTTCTTTCTAATACATTCATTGTATTCTGCCACCTAGCACAAAAGCCAATCTAGAAAAATTACAGTGAACTAATTTTTAGTGTAGTGTCATGGTGACAGTGCTACAAAGTACATGCATAGTGTCTGTGGCTTTGATAAATATGATACAATCTGGTACTCTTGGTATTCCCAATTAGATAAAAGAGGTAGTTGCCACACTCACATTGGAGAGTGTTTCTCATGAGTGTGGAGGAGATGAAAGAGCAGGACAATACTTCCATTTTTGCAGCTAGCTTCCCTTTGATTGAATTACTGGTTGCTATATCAAATGGTGAAATCAAAGATTATCATTGTGATAAAAGATTGGTTTGAGTCATGTATATGATGCTAGTAACATGTGCTGAATCAAATTCAGATTTGTAGCTATTTCTAATTTCTCTGAATTTATCTCTGCAGATAATTGTCAGCCCATACATTTTTAGAGAGAAGACATTTTAAAGGTGTCAGTTGCTTATACATAGTATGCAGCTTTGGTGTTTCTGCTGTGCTTAATGGGTTTGCTTAATAATCTTGCATATTAGCACTCTTTTTCCTAAGTGAATGCTCCTAGGCAATGTTTCCAGCTCTTCACTTCACTGGAACTGTACCTTCCCCTCCAGATTACCTGTGACTCATTGTATGAATCAAGACTGGAAGCTTCAGTCTTGACTCATCCTAAGTAAAGGTTTCCACTATTTTTAACTTTGTCCATCAAAACACTGGGGGAGTAATGACTTAGTAAAGTGTTCTCAGAAATTATCAGTGACCATTATTTCAGACAATGGGAGAGCTGTTTGAATTAGAGAATCCCTAAAACTGAAAATTTGTTAGCTTTATTGAGTAGGGATCCTGTCTACAAGTTTCATAAAATTGATATTTGTTTGAAGATTTATGTGATTTATGACATTATTTTGGAAAGTTGGACTTTTTCTTCACAGAGCTACAGGAATAGTTAGGTTTGTGTATTTACATTAGTTCACCTGTTTTCTTGCAGTAGTATGTATGTCTTTTCTGTTTTTCTGCTAAGATAGGCTGTCTGGTCTCTATGGATCGTCCTTTTTGGCTGATTCTTTGCTTTCCAAAACAGGAAAAGAAAAGAGATTTAGAATCACAAATAAATTATTTGAAAAACTATTATTTTTTTTTCAGTGGGAGATGGGCACATAACTGTTCTACATTCTCTTGATAAAGTCGATTATAAACACAGTAGTACCTTCTCCACACAAGAGATACACAAGATGAACTCGTGTTCATTACACATTGAACATCTGGAAGTTTTACCCACTGTATTTCTGTTAAATCATTGTTGTACAATGTAATTTCTGAGTAGACTGGTCTTGGTTGAGTGGTTCATTGGGTCATTTCCCAGGTATGTCTGTGAGCAAGCTCACCACAGCAAATATTTATGGCCAGTTAAAAAAAAATTATACTTAGAATCATGCTTAGATTAATAACACTGAACAACAAAGAAGAAAAATAAACAGAAACAAAAACAAAAAAGCAGCAGTTGTTAGTGAACCAAAAGGAACTTCATGGCCCAAAACTGGAAAAACATTTTTATGGAAAAACAATATATCTAAACAATATTCAGTAATATGTGCAGTCTTTTTGCATCTTTATTATAGTACATTGTAGTAGTACTGTATAGAAGCGTGTAAAGGTGAGAAGTGTTTTTCTTTAAGAAGTAAACTTTGTAAACTGTTTGTGCCTGAGCCCACTAATGGAATTCAATGTTGTTACCATCACAATTTGAATGGCTCTAATGGAATCGTAGCATTGCAGATAAAAGCTTTGAAAATGTCAGACTGCTGCAGGATGTGTTTCACAGTAGTTCTCCACTGATTTTCCAGTGAAGTATTAAGTCAAATCTCGGCATGATTCGAGTGCTGGGTGCTTTGGAGCAGCCTTTGAGCACAGAGACACCAAGGGGTCTGGAGAACTGCCAGGTCTGATGGGTTGGAGACACCTGAAGATGCACTCCATGTGTCACCCACCCTGAAGGTGGCTTCCAGAGGTCCTCTTTTGGACCTTTCATTCCTGCTCCAATGCCATGATTCTATTCTTTCTTCTAATTGTTTTCAACAAATCCAGCAAGCGGGATCTAGGATAAAATTCTGAGGCTTAAGTTAATCCAAGATGAGGTGCCATGGTCTGTCCTTTTCCTTCACTGCTATGTATTGTACAATGAAACAGTGAAGGAAACAGAACAGGCCAAAATAACAAGTAGATTTTTTTCTCAGGTTTTTGGTTGGTTAGCTTGTTGTTTTTTCTTTCTGGGATTATTTTTTTTGGATGCTTCAAGACCCAGAACTGCCTGTTTTACTGTCATATAAGGCACAAAATGAGGAGGCACAAATTCAGTCTGGCATGGAATTATACACCAAAGCTGAGACAAACAACTTGCTAAAAATGGGGATATTTTGTCATGGCCTTGTTACCAAAAAAACATATTCTGGAATTCCTGATTTTGTAGGTGTTAGTTCACATGTCATTTCATGTGCTTTCCTTCCTCAGGTAGTCTTTAAAATATTCTCAACAAATTGAAGTATGGTTTAGTCAAAGATCAGTTTAGGTAAAGATTGATACAGGTGAGATGTAGTAACCCGGGGGGGGAAAAAAAGGCAGTAAGGTAAGGATAGATAATTTTGCAGACATCTAGCAGCTTCAAAACTTGAGGCACTCAAGATCCCAGCACATGTTTCAAGGAACAGTGAGCAGTAGTGTGCCAGGAGTTGGATATTTCTCACTGGACACTCCTTCACTGTGGATTTTTTTGTTCATGGCATGTAGTCTGACTCAGTCTGACTTATATTACTGGAAATAATGTAGAATGAAGTTTGTTTAGTTAGGCAACATCTGTACATGAAATCTTTGAATCTGCTGTGGATTTAGTTATTTTAATTGCCTTTAAAATGCTCAAAATGGATAAATTAACTAATATATATTAAGAAAAAGATTGTACTGTTTCACTCTGGGAATAGTTCATTTAACTGTACAGTTACTCATTTAAGAGGCTGAAGACAGAGTCTGTGTTATGAAAGTCAAGTACCAAGTTACTTTACGACATTACAATAATGACTTTTTATTGTTCATACATTTGTTCATCCTCTCTTAGAAAATGATGCCTACATTTTTGTTTTGAACCTTTGTTGAATTCCACTTTGAATTATTGCCAGGTATTTGGCATTTTCCTCCTGCATATTTTAATTTATTTTACAGAATGCTAAATATTAGTCCATGTGAGAATATTCAAGTTTATTCTGATGAGAGTAAATAACTTCGTTAAATTTTTCATGTTTGGAAGTCATAACAGTGAATGATATTTCTAATATTTCCATATTTAATATAGTTACATTATTTAAACTGCATGGAAATGTGACCCAAAGATGAGATGGGTAAAATTAGTCTGATACTGAAATCTTGATACTGTAATCTTAGAGAATGTCATAGAATTGTAGAATCAATAAGGTAGGAAAAGACCTCCAAGGTCAACGTCATTGAGTCCAACCTTTGACCAAGCACCACCATGGCAATTAGACTATAATGTGAAGTGCCATGTCCAGTTGTTTCTTGAACACCTTAAAGGATGGTGACTCCACCATTTCACTAGGCAGCCGATTCCAATGCTTAAGCACAGTTTCAGTGAAGAAATTCTTCCTGATGTCCAAACTGAACCTCCTCTGGCACAGCTTGAGACTGTTTTCTTGCACTTTTAGAATTTGCCTGGGAGAAGAGGCTGACCTCAACCTTGGTACAATACCTTCATGCATTTCTAGAGAGCAATAAGGTCTCCCCTGAGCCTCCTCTTTTCCAGACTAAACAAACTCACCTCCCTCAGTCACTCCCTGTAGGATTTACACTCCAGTCCCTTCAGCAGCTCTGTTGCCCTTCCCTGGACAGGCTCCAGCACCTCAATGTCATCTTGCAGAAGTCCAGTTGGACTGCATCAGCAGCCATCACTGAGCAGGTCACCTGGTCATAAAAGGAGATCAGCATGGTTTAGGACTTCCCTAAACATCTGGTGGCTGGGACTGATCCCATGGTTTTTCTGTATGTGCTGTATGTACATATGAAAAGTCTAGGTGAAATTTCAACTATTGCTTTTGAAAATGCCCAAATGAAAGATTCAAGAAGATTTTCATGGGAAAATGCTGTTTCTTGGTTTTAAACAGAAGAAAACCCAAAACTATGCCCCCCCCCAAACCAAAAAAACAAACCCCACACACAAAACAAAAACAAAAAACAAACCAAAATTTTAAAAAATCACAAATGTGCAAAATTGGGCAAACCCTCACCGTGTCTAAAATAAATGTGTGTTTTAAGCCAATATCTTTTGTATAAAAGCAAAGATATGAACTTAAGATTTGAATTTAAATTTGATAAATAACACCAAAAATAGCTAATGCTTTTAATAAAAATATTAATGAAAAAATGCTGTGGAAAAAAGGAACTATGCCAAATTTCAGCCTGGTCTTTTTAAATTGAAGGCCTTTATTTGGAAAGAAAAAAAATTGAACACAAGTTTCTTACTGGCCTTCATAGGGTAGCAAAATAAACATATTGTTTGTATTAAGATGAAAAAAATAATTCTGTTTGTGTTAGAAAGGATTTAGCACTTGGATATCCATGTTACAATTGGAACATTTAGCACAACTTTGATTTATGAATATTTGCATCAGTGTTTAACAGAATGTAGCCTCTTACTTTACTTTTGAAGAGCTAGGAAAACATTGCACAAAGAAGCTGAGTTTGTATTGCTCCTTGCCATCAAAACTTGCATGTAACTCCTGCAGTTTTGTGAAAACTACAATTCCCATCTGAAGTAATTCTGTATGTCCAGAAGCTCATATACACATTTACATTTCAAATTGGCATCATTTGTTTTGCAACAAATTCTGCTGGAAAAAAAAAACTCCTTAGAGGAAAAAAACCCATTTGGCTTTTATGAAATAGACTACTTCAGTCATCTCTACTATTTTTGTTGCCTCATTTTGGCATGATTTAATAGTTCCCTTTTGGAGGACAGCTTTAGTTTCATATTATAAAGGACTCTTTCTGCATTGATACAAGTAGAAGCAATCTGTCTAGATTTAATAGTAGGACTGAAGTTTTTATTTGGAACTTTATTAGACTGGAGGACAAAATTTAATAGTCAAATCTGTATGTGTGTCTGTCATTGTATTTTTCATGTGAAATTAATATGTCAGTTTGCAAAATAATTTTACTAATGGTCAGAATTAAATTCAATCACATAATTCATATACAAAACATAATAAAATTGTTTTGAGTGTTCAGTAGAGCAATGTGAGTAGAGCAATGTGGCAAACAAAGGTCCATTAGACAACAATGATACATTAACTAAATTTCTAAGCTGTGGGAAACTTCTCAATGCAGTAGATGAAGTACTTAGCACAAAGGAAGAAATTATCCAGTATTATCTTTGTAATTCCAGTTTAAGCATAACAGAAAACAAAAATGGAGTATATTCTTTTACTGTAACTTACTTTGTCCAGTGGACAAGATTTTTATTTCCATGTAAATATTAATACTTCTGAGCAAAAGGAATTAAACTAGGTCACATAAAACAGTGATGGAGCAGATGTGATTGGCACTTTGATTTTGTGGTTTCACACTTGTGAGTCTTTCCATAACTTATGTAATGTGAAGCATGAGCTCATGATTGGCTGAAGGGTTTTGATCAGAGTTAAGAAATGACTGGAAATTTTACTTCAATAATGTCATTATATGACCATAATTAATATGAGAAGCTGGAAAAAATATGCAGATGTAGATGCTTTTCCTCTAGAGCAGCTGCACTTCCAAAGATTATATTGCTTACAGTTATTCTATTAATTAATTATTCTGTGAAGTACCAGAAAAAGAACATAAAAATGTTTATAGTGAAATTTGCACATGCTTACATTGTTATTGTTGAAAATTCTTGAGAGACTAAGAACTGTAACATGGCAATTCTGCCAATTGTAAAATGCTTCTCTTGGATTTAGAAAATATGTTAACTATTGGTCTCAAGTATGTTTACCTTGATGATTTTTTTCCTGCTCTTTATGGAGTGAAAACTTTGAAGGCATCACTACCATCTAAGTACTGTGATCAGAAATGGAAAATAAATAAGACTTAATTGCAGTGACCGGAGATGACACTACTTGCCAATGTTGAAAAGCAAATCTATTTATTGATCCTTGATTTTATGATGTACTTATCTGTGTGTTCTACAGGACATGCCATTTCCATGCCCTTTTTCCTGATAGATATATGTGCCATATGCCCTAGTGAACTCAAGAGGTTAAGCTAGTCAAGTTACCTATCTCAACACATAAAAAGGAAGAATTAACCACAGTTCCTCAGCTACCGGTGTAGCTTTCAACACCTTTTCCATGGTAGTATTGATAGGATATATAACTATGAAAGAAAATGCAGTGAAGTGATCTAAGAAGTAAACTATCATCTTGATGTGTTTTTTCTAGCTATTGAAAACCTTTCCATAGTGCAACTTATTCTGACAGTGAAACTGTAGAATACCTCTGATTTAAGTACCATCTGGTTATGCTCAAAGCTTTAAAGCTATTATCTCAGCTTAAAATTTCAGTGTCCTATACTTTTTTCTTCACCAAACTATCCATTTTTAAACCACAAATATTTTTCCAGTCCTTTCAGATTTTATCTAAAAGTATATTTTAACAGTATTTAAATAGTTCTTAAACAATAACAATTTATCTTGATAGATGACATGCTGTGTTTTTTCATTTTATTTTAATTAGCTATTGTGGAACCAAATTCCCTTTTGTTTTATTCCTTTGAATACTGTTTAATTATAGTTATCATGCCAAATATCTTAAAGGTTATTTTACCAATACAGTTTCATTTAACATAAGCCATGTGGAATCAATAGTCCTGTTTCCTAAAGTGAATGCTTGGAAAATCTTACATTCATATGTTAAGAGTACACATCCTTTCCTCATTAGCTGGAAAGTACAGGGATTTTGGCACAGGTTCTGTGTGGAAGCATTGTGCAGCTTTTATATGGATTTTGTTTTTAGCCTTTGATGACACTGTTTAGAATAGGAAGTATCTAATAAGTAAAGCATTTTGTCTAATGTGCTGCCAGTGTGTTTAATATATGCCTGGAGGTCTGAAACATTATCTTCTCCACTATAGTAATATGCATTTAATTCTCTGAAAGCAGAAGGTCGAACTTTTAAAAGGGACTCAAAGTACATTTTCAACTAAAATAATTTAAAACACATGGGATAGGGGACCAGAGTAATGTACGGTTGGTTTTTATGGTTTAATCATGATCATGTTAATGCACACCAGTAGCTAATTAAAGAAAACTTTTATTGTTCATTTTAAATGGGTTATGTAAAGAGTAAGAGAATTGATATTATACAGCCCAATGATAAATGTTACCATTACATTTGCTAACAGCAAGATGATATTGCTGTTCTTGACATCTTTAAAGCATTGGCCCATTTATTCCATAGTACAGCAAAGAATCTTTTTAGAGTTATTATACTGAGGTTTGTTCCCTCTCATCTTCTTATTCCATTAGAGGAATATCCAAATGCTTCACAAGTTTATTGCTAAGTATATCTTCAGGTAAACTGTGAAACATGGTTGGAAGGCTTGATGCTCTACTGAGCTGACATTGATGCAAGAAGTTTCAGTGATACTTCTGCACTTTTATTTTGTACCCAGTTATGTACAGCTGTCTTGTAAATCATTATTCACATGTTTCAGCCCTTATAATATATGTGGTGAGACCATACGTAAGTCAAAGTTTCATTGTGGAACTGGGTGGCATGGAGAACCGTAATAGGATATGGTGTCTTTCACCTTTTGGGCACTGGTTCATATTCCATACTGCTTAATACTGAGCAGAAATTGCCTTCTGAGTGCTGTTCAGTGACCTGCATGAATTGATTTGGGGTCTCAGTAAAGTTTCTGTAGTTGAATGTCCGCATAACAGGAAACTCAGCAGTTGGGACCAATTAGCACCCTTGCAGCAGTCTGCACAGAGAACTACAGTCTGACTATAAGGGAAGAAGGCAGAGCAACTTTCTTAGTTTCCTAGAGGTGCTTTGCATAGGCTAGAATATTTAATGAATACTTAATGATAAAAAGAGGCAGAGGAAAAGAACTGGGCTTCAACTCAAATCTGTTTAGGTGTGAAAAGAGAGGATCCACTCAGAAACCAGAAGTACAGTAATTTCACGATTATAGGACGCACCATTTTGACTAAAGTTTTGGTCCGTACCCGGAAGTGCGACTTGTACTCCGGAGCGGCTTATATATGAACGATGTTCAGAAATTTTCCAACCTGGAAGTGAGAGCCCGCAGCAGCCCTGAGCCGAGCCGGAGCCCGCATGGCCCCAGTGGTGGGGTGGTGCCACCGATCTGAGCCCGTGATAGTTCTCTGTATTTTTTCGGTGCTTTCAGTCTTGTGTGGCTGCGCGGCTCCCCGCCTGCCCACCCACCCGCCCGCCCGCCCGCACGGCTGCGAGGCTCCCTGCCCGCATGGCTGCCCAGCTCTCCAGCTGCCCGCGCGGCTCCCCGTCTGCCCGGCTGCCAGCCCACCTGCGCGGCTGTGCGGCTGCCCAGCTGAGTGGCTATTTAAAGGCAACGCGGATCCATTGGAAATGCTTGTAAAATGACCACACTATTATTTGTATCTTTTTCCACTTGTTAAAAAAACTTGCAGGGTATGCTGCCGCAGCTATTTTCTGTATCTTTTTTCGCTTGGAAATAATGTTTCCAAGGTCAGCACCTGCCAATAAACCCCGCGATCCTGCGATTCTGTTACTAATTGGCAATTTTGTGAAAGGTCGCTGTAAATGAAAGTGCGGCTTATAATCAGGTGCAGTTTACATATTGACAAAGACCTAAACGTTGCTGACACCCGGACATGTGGCTTATAATCAGGTGCGGTTTATAATCATGAAATTACTGTACTTTGATTTCTTCCTCCACTTTGTCATATACACGTGATGCTTTTCTCCCTGAAAGGTTGTCACTTCTTGGATGATGCCATATTTTCATTTTCTCTGGCCATATCATGCATAACCTAAATGTCAGGTAGCTGCAAAAATTTCTGCTTCATAGAGGAGAACAAGAGAATATCATATAGTAACCATGAGAGTGTCAATCATGCTTTATGAAAGCATTTTTCATCAGAGTCAACTGATGTCTGTGTAGCAGTTTAAAATTGCTGGATTTAGCAGCATATGCCCTCAACTTAATTACAGGCAGCATTTCCATTAAATAATATGGCAAGATTTTTTCACAGCTCCATCGTTTCTTTCTGATTGCCCTCAATACATGAGCAATGAAACCATCTGCATCAATTTTGAAAGTGCCATCAATGCAGGCTATGGGTGAAGCACTTTATAGTTTACCAGGCAGAGAGGCTGAGGTGTAAAGAGCCTAACTTTGCTAGGATATCAGGAGGAATGAGGATTTCTTGGCTCACAGTGTAGTGATTCATTAAAATGGTCTCTAGTTATTTTTACAGAGGCAGCATTAAAAGTGGTATCACATTTACAAGTCAGTGATATGAGTCTGCCATAGAAAACAGCCGCAAAGAATTTTATTGGTTATTTGAAAAATATGTACATGAGTGAATCTGAAAAGATTGTAACCAGAGCTGGCAGAAACCTTTTCAAAGAAAATCTCAGCTAGTTAATGGTTCTGTTTTAGGATTTCCTCTGTAATACTTTTTCTAGTGTGTTCATTCCTTTAAAGAAAAGGAGAGGGGATTGCTCCCTTTGTTCCATAAAGCACAATATAAAGGGAGGTTTAAAAGGCCTGCTTTTCTTTACTTCCCTCATAACCAAATTTCTGCAGTATATGTAGAATCTAATACATTGCATTGCTTCATAAAGACCAAAGAAATTTGAAGAAATTGAGAAATTCACTGCCCTTCATTCCTACAGTTAAGTTGCTGATAAATTCTTTGTTTTTAATTTATTATTCTCTTTTGAGGAAGCAGTTTGCCCTAGTTCATATTTCACTTTTCGAAGATTCATTTGGGTGGAGAAGCTAAGAAGAAATTATTGAAACAAGTTCTGCAATGAAAAAATTGAATCATTGAGTCAGTGTGAAGTTTCAGCCAAAAAAACCCAACAAAATACTCAAGATGTGGGTGGAAATGGAGAACAAGACAGAAGGCAGCATTTCACTTTTATAGAGAACTGTAGTGGTTCCGCTTACTGGGTGCTTTGTAGAGTGTTCAAGAAGGCCATAGCGGAGTTACGGAAGTAGAGAAGGGAGGCTAAAAAGATTGAAGGTGCTGGAGCACCTTCTTTGTGAGGAGAGACTAAGAAGCTGGGATTTCCATGTCTGAAGAAGAGAAGGCTGAGGGGAGCTGTGATCATAGTTTACAAAGTCAGTAACAACACTAATAAAGCTGAGCAATTCATATTCTACAAAAGACTGGGGGAAAGCAGTGTCACTATGAGGAGATGGTTTAAAGCAATTTTATTTTTATTCAGTTGGAACTTGTTGCCCCCCAAAGGTTGTGGAGAGCAGACACTGTCAGTGTGTTCAGTAAGGAGGTGCATGAATTCATGGACAAGAAGCCCAGAAATGGTTACTAAAACAACCACACAAACACATACCCCTGGCATCCTACATGCAGCAGCTGTGGATGCCTGGGGAGGAGGAGAGGAGCAGATTGCAGGAAGTGGACAGTCTCTGATATTTCTTAACAGAGTTTCCAACTGGTGCTCTTGAAAACAGTGTACTGGGATGGATAGGTTATGAATTGGACTGAGTTAGGCTTTTCTTATGTTAGCTCCTGTACAGAGCAGAGCAGAGCAGAAACTCTGCTGCAGCAGCACAGGTGGAAGTGTTAGTTATGCTGTGGAAGCTATGCAGGGTGAATGTATGACTCTAACCTTCATATGAATCTGAGGAATTAGTGACACATCAATTATTATTGAATTTTTGCAGATTGTTTTTTTGCTGCATGTTTTATTATATGCTCCCCACCTTGTCCTTAAGGTTTTGATAGGATTTCTACTTGTTTCATAAGCAATGTTGAAAGTGGTTTTTTCTGAAAATCTATTTTTCTCCTTTGTCTTGGGATATCTCTGTCTCTTGAACTGAGACTGTAAGGTCTCTGGACACAGCCTTGCAACATTTTATTGCACTCTTTTTGTTTGTCAGTGGTGTATGTTTTCTTTTTGAAATATTTCTATGTGCAGTGATTTCTCATGTGAAACCCTGTGAGTGTCACAGCCAATACCTTATGTGGCCTTGGTCAGCTAAGAGCTGATACCTATCACCAAGATAGCCTTTAGATAGTTATGTTGTTTCCTTTAACTTTGGTGTTTTAGATAAGGCAGCTGCCTTCCATGAAGATATTTCCAATATTTTTCTTAAGAAAAATATTTTTTCTGCAATATATTTTGTTATAAATTTTCATTTATAATTTCCATTTAGTCTTTTTATGATTGTGTAGTGGATTAATATTATTTTCTACTTCATCTAATCACAGTGCAAAATTTTAGTGACAAAGATGACTTTTTGAGCATCAGTGCTCAATATTGGAAAACAATTCTAACCAGGCTTTTATTTACAATACATTATTCTGCAGGTATATGGGTTTATATTAATCCATAAATTTCTTATAAATTCTTTAGAGTTTTTTTAATGAAGAGTTTAATTTTTAAATAATGCTTTTGAAGCCTATAAATCCTTTCTACTTGCTCTTTTTTCCTCTTTCACATATTTTTTTGGCTATTCAGTTATTGTGAGTCATCATTTTGTTGGAGCAGACACCTGCTGTGTTTTTATGAGTGATTACTGCGTTAAAGTTAACTTGGCAGATTTTTTTTTTTTAATATTTCTCTTTTTTGACAGCATGTTTATGTAGTGCTTTTTGCTGTGACTGAAATGGAAATAGTTGGGATATGGATATCAGAAGATCATACAACATTTTCCTTTGCAGATTTCCAGGCAAGAGCAGAAGAAGATGGATGTGGCTGATGGAGGAACAGTTGAGACTTCTTCCCGTTGCAGCGGGGCACAGGACAGTGGGATCGGCAGTGACAGTGTTAAGATCAGAATCATTCAGATCGAGCAGCACAGTGGCACCAGCCAGCACCGCATTGCCCGTCCTTCCCGCCAGTCTTCCATCATCAAGAATCTCAACTTCATTCCCTTTGACATCTTTGTTACAGCAAGTCGAATCTCACTGATGACGTACTCATGCACTGCCTCACCTAAATCGAAGTCAGTGCAAGATCACAAAGATGGTGAGAAGATAAGTAAAAGCTCCTTGAACCTTCCAGAAACAGTCTCAGGCAGCAGCCAGGATGCCAAGAAGCCCAGTCAACCATGCATCTCTTCTGTCACAGCAGATGACCTTTTGAACAGTAACCCTCCCCTTTCTGCTGGGAGAAAAACAGGTCTGTTGTCACTGGAGAGTCTGCACGCTTCCACGAGATCATCTGCTCGACAAGCCCTGGGCATAACTATTGTACGGCAGCCTGGGCGCCGGGGAACTGGGGACATCGAGCTGCAGCCATTTCTCTACCTGGTTGTGTCACAGCCCTCTGTGCTCCTCAGTTGCCACCACAGAAAGCAAAAAGTAGAAATATCAGTGTTCGATGCTGGCCTTAAAGGAGTCGCCTCAGACTACAAGTGTACAGGTAAGAGCATTTTAACATCCAGTCCTGGTTACAACTGTGAAAATGACTGCACGTCTCAAAGTTACAGAGGGTGGTGTAAAACAGATGAGAGAACTTAAGGACATCTTTAATATCAATTGCTGAATAGACGTATTTTTAGGATTGTACCTCACAGCTGAATTAAGTGTGTAAAATATTTGAAATTAATTAAGATCTAACCTCTTAGCAACCAGTTCTTCCTGTTTCTTAGTATTGCTTTCTCATTACCAGATTGTGACAGGAGTTATTGCATTGCTATAACTTCTCAAGTTGTAAGCTAAGGGAATTTCATAAAGAGCATTTTTTATGATTGAATGTCACAGTGTTTTCCTATACTAGCCTACCAATAAAATGTAATTATAAACATTGTAGAAGCACCTGGTGTTTTGGACATAAACTGTAAAAAAAATGAAGTGATCTTTCAAACAGCATCAATTGATGTCATGTATTTTAAGTTTTTACTCAATTGAGCAATACAGTTCTGCAGTAAATGTCATCTCTTAAAAAACCCTTTTTTAAAAAAATTACATTTGCAAAATTTTTGTCAAATATATCAAAATAGATGTTAAGTAGAAAATATTCTGAAAGTTTCTTTTTCTGCTGAATAGAGAAATCAAATGACTGCAATTCATTTGTCTTGCAGTCAGTACAGGGTACAATGATTTCATGAGATAAATCATTATGGAGTGTTACCCCAAAAAGTGTAAATGAGAATGCAGAGTTACAGGTGAGCATACAGCCTGAATGATACAGGGTTTCAAATTGTTTTCTGAATGAGAGCTACAGGTATTACTAGTTTTTTGCTTGACAGTATTCCCAGCGCAGCAGTTGTGAAAAGTAGTATACTTTTCTCTGCAGCTTTACCAAATCTTTGCTGAATGAGATTGCATCTTTTGACAATTACCATTAAAATAATGTGCTCATACAAAAGACTAAAAATGCAATCTTAACTGTTCTCAGAAATCTGAATTGTATTGGAAATTTTAAGTGGGATTAAACAGTGAGAAAGGTTGGGCAGTGGAAGAGAAGATACTTAAAATGGGGAGATTTGTTCTCTGCTACCTTTTATTAATCCTTCTGTTTTCATCTTTCTCTGATCTTCCTGTTCTGCCCTGCCTTGAACAAAACACACATCTGTGTCATGAATTTTAATTACTTCAGATTCTCATCTTTATTTCTTAAATACTATGTAAAATGTGGCCATTTCAGCAATTAATGTGAAGAGAATTCACAAAGCAAAGCTTGAAGGAAGCTTGGAGTAGGTCTAAAATCACATCTTCATTAAGTTAGTGCTTTGGAAAGATGCAATAGGACTTCTGCATTTCTCATGTCTGAGGCATTCAAGCATGTCCTTGGTACAGGCTGCCACCACCAACAAACTAGGCAAAGTTCTGTTCATTCTGTTTCTATAATTAACTCCTAAAATCCTTCACCGTCTTCATGTCTATGGTCGCAATTCTACAAAGCACAAGCTGTAATAAAGTCTTCTTATAAATGGAAGGTGCATCAGAGAGCGCAGAAGCATGGCAAGAAGTCTAAATAACATAAATAGTAGGAACATACAGCCTGAAAGCTCCTCAGTCATCATAAATTGCTCAGTTGGAAGACTAAGGATTAGACATACACAGATCTTACTCTTTTCTTTGGGTTTATGTCTCCATGTCAGGCAAATGTAAAAAAGTGTGGAGGTAGGACTCAGTATTTGAAGGTGGAAGTCCTGGTCTCATCCTGCTGCCTTTGTGGGGCAGTAAATAATTACCTTCCTCATGGATCACACAGAATCCTTGCTTGCTGCAAAAGCAGTAGTGCTCTTTTCAAAAGAGTTTGAGAGGTGGCTGCCAAAGTGCTAGTACCTAAAAACACCATCCTAAATGTATTAATAAGTTAATAAAATTAGGGCAGACTTCAAGTTACACACTAATCCATTCAGCAAAAGAGGTAGTATAAAGTTTTTATTGCCTCTTCTTCAGGAAGACCTGCTGTGTTGGTAATTGCATCATTTAGGATTCATGTTGTCATACCGCTATAGTAGCATGTTAGTTTTGTAAATTTCTAATTTTCCTTTCTAACATGTATTAGAGATAAAATAACCATGAACTGTATTTTATATATATGTATGTGTGTGTACATATTACACACACTCTATATATTGCATCTCATATAATACAGAATAAGGAGCTCTTTGTGGCATTTTTTTGTTGATTTCATCAATCGCACCAGCTTTTCTTGATATTGTGACTATTTGCTGACAGTTTTTTCTGAGAGAGATGTATTGTCCATATGAAGATCAATATAAAGTTTATTTGAAACAACCAAGTTAGTTTCTCTCCTTCTATACAATACACATGCACTATATTTCTATGTTTCTCTGTGTATCAAGGACTGGAGAGTGGGAAAAAGGCATAAGCTAAGCTTAATTTAAAAGATATCTTCTAACTGGACTATAAGAACTGAGGGAACATATTCCCCCTTGAAAACAAAACAAAAACCAGCCAACCAAATCATAGACCTAGTGAAAATATTGTGTGTTTCCCATCCTGGGATGGAGATAGGCAACAGCACAGCAGCAGCTCAAAAACTCAGGCCTATAACATTGCAAATTTTGTTCACAGCCTAAAAATTGATACCTGTGAGCAAAAGTAAAATGACATTGTTTTGAAGTTTTGTTGGTAATCCTATGGGCATGTTTTCTCATTACTTAAACTAATATGGTTAAACTTATATAGTTAAGCCATATATGAAATATTTACATTCAAAACATGCTAATAAAATGTCTCCCATTTAGAATCATTCTGTGTATTCTATGCATCCTACAGCATATACACTGTTTAAGAGTATTATAGGAATGTTTTAAAGTATTTGGAATTTTTTTTTTTCTATCAATTTTGGTATGAAATTCTGAAGACTTGAATACTGTTCCTTCAACAGCCATAGATTTGGGTCTTGTGAAATACTGTGCCATTTCTTACAGCTCCTATTTAAAAAAAAAAAATAAAAAAACTACAGTTCTGAAACAGCCCTCAAATTTTTGCGAAGTAGAGGCAAATACAAAATTCTGTTGAGAAATTAAGAAGGTCTTATTTTTTGGTTGACTTAAGTTCCACAAAAAACTTTAGGGTAAAGAAAAACTGTGATAGTCTGGATCTTGTTATGCTTTTCACCCCTCACCTCCAATAGTGTACTTATAAGAAATATGTTGTTTAGCTGTAAGTCAACAAAAATTTTCTAGACTTTAGAAATGCTTCTAATAGGTAATTTGATGACAGTCTATTTTATGAACCTTTGTATAAACCAGGGAAATTATCCTTTAAATTGTACCAACATGGATTTTAAAGAGAATAATAGTTAGTCCCAGGCTGGTGACAGAATTAAGGGTTACTGCTTCATGATGGTTTATTGCTTTGAACATTGTGTATAAATGAAGATTTTATACCATATGTATTTTATTTGGGACAAGGGTTTTGTTATTAGTTTTGAATAGAGCATAAAATTCACGATCTTGCACATTAAACTATCACTGTCTTTGTGAGACAGAGCATTGTATAGTGGCTGAAACACCAAATTTCATCCAAAGAGCTTGGCTCCTCCAACATTCTCTGTGTTGTTTATTTTTAGCTTAATTTCTGAAACATGAAAGCAATAAGAACTTAAGAATAAATAGGAGGAAATAGGCTATGTAACAGTTCAGTATTCATAGTTTATTGATTAGCAGTCAGTAGCAGCACATTTCCATCAGACCAGGCTCTGTGTGTGGGAGCATTTGCCTGCCTGGGACTGAAGACCCAATGGTTGTGCTTCCTCAGTCTTTTCTACAACCAGCTCCACTGGCAAGTCAATTTGTAGAAGCAAGAGACTTAGTAGGTTGTTGAAATATTAACTCAGTTTTATTATGCTAAACTGCTTTATTTGCATTCTGAAACTTGGAACTTGATTGCAGTTATTCTAGTGCAAGATACAGGAACTTGAAATCAAAGTAAATAAATTAATGGAATAAATTTTAACTCCTTAATAGGTGGCACTAAAAAGACTAGTTGCTCCTTGAGTTTACTTGTGAGATTCTGTAAAAACAGACTGAAAGATACTGTAAAATTACCCTTTTTTGTTAAATGCTCATCCTATATTTAACAAAAAGGCATCTGCTAACTGTTAGTTTTTGCTAACAGAGTTTTGGCCATTTTAACTTAAATAAAAGTGGGTGCAATTGTTTTTAATGTAATCTCGTAAGCTGCTTTTATAAATATTTTTTTTAAATCTTTATATGCTTTGTTTCAGGTAATGTAATCCAGATACAAAATTGCCTCATTTCCTGACCGCTGTGCTCTGGGCATTCTTGAAAAATCTTTTTTCTATTTGTTTGTTTGTTTACTTTCAAAGAGGAGGTTGTGGTGCTTGGTTGTTTCAAGGGAGAGAAATTTCTCAGTAAATATCTGTTATGCATGGAATTTCTTCAACTTCCGCCAACAGCTCATTTGCAAAAAACAGTCACTGCGAGGCCATCCAGAATTATTCTTGATTTTTATTTTATTTTATTTTATTTGACACCCACGCCTTTGATGGCAGGGGGTCCATGAAGAGCAGATGCAGTAGCTAAGACCACATGTAACCTCTGATCTAATGGAAAGCCTTTTCCAGGCTTTTGCATGAAAAGCAGCCCAGGCTGGCTCTGGCAGGGAGCCTGATTCACTGCCTCTCTGTCAGCCTGTGCTTCCTACATGGCAGAGAGAGGATTTCAGGCTGTTTCCTAGCGTAGCATTGAGGGAGTTCTGCTGGAGTGTCACCTGTTCCCCTCTGGGTATATTTATTGTCCAGTACATCTGCAGTCATGGATGAGGGGGGAGCAGTGCAGCCCCCACCTATGAAGCCAAATTGGCCTGGGAATGTGCATTCCTCAGGTTACTGGAAATGCTCATTTTTGAGCTTCCTGACACAGCACTTGTGAGTACGCTAGCAGAAATGTTTTTCCACTTGTGTTCTTTAAATTCCAGTGGAAACCGTTTTGAAAACAAGACCAAACGTTCCACTTCAGAGTTTCAAATGCAGAGATGATTGCAGCATCATACTGGCTTTTAAAATTGACTGCAGACCAAAATGTGATTCATCCATTGAAATAAAAGCACATTGCAGTGCTCGTTTGGGCTAGGTAGCGTTCCAGCAGAGCAGGCCAAGCTGCTGTCCCTCACACACACTCAATGGCCCTGTCCCCTGTCCCCTGTCCCTGCCTGGGGCTGATGGGGGCTCTGGGTCCCTGAGCTCCCCCCATTAAACCTCCCACAGGCTGTGCCCTCTTTGCTGGCCTGGCTGTCAACTACAAAGAGGGACAAATGTTGGAACTCTGGTCACTGGGAATTTTAGACTTTCTGTGCTGACAGACACTGACCTCCAGGAGAACACTTCATTTGTCCTGAGACCATGGCGAAGGCTTCCAATACTGAATGATAGAACTGGGATTATGGGTGTGCAGTTTGAATAGATGTGTGTAATGTCACATGGTGGAAAACTTAGAATTTAAGGTTTTAGAATATAGTAATATACATATAAAGCAGAATGGAGGTTTTAGAGTAGAGGCTTGTCCTTCTTCTTCACCTTCTTCCTGAGTCTAGGTGCTATTGCATAATTGGATAGAAAAATCTGCATTATTGGCCACGGGTGGTTGGTTATTGGGTTAAAAGTAAGAATAATTTAGGTGGCATTTCTTAATTGGACAGTTTACCCTTAAAAGGTCTTGGGGAGAGAGAGAGAGAGCTCTCCATTTTTAGTTTATTAGCTTGAAGTGCTGTAGAACACAGGGTTTGTGAGACTGTAACATCGATAAGAACTAATAAACATCTGGGTCCAGACCAGAAACACTGTCTCACGCATTTAATTCTGACCCTGGCAAAGAGAAGATGAGACACGACACACAAAGACACGTTCTGGAGAATGAAAACCTTCAAGATGCAAATTTTCTCCTCCTTTCCTCGTTGCCTTTCCCCTTACTCCCTGTTCTCTTCTGAAGTTCGGGGTTTCCTGTCTGCTGTTAACAGAAGACCTAGGGGATAGCAGTGAAATCAAAAGATTGCAAACTCAAATCAAGTTTAGGAAGATACTTCGTAAAGTGAATTTTGGAGCTGATGTCTGGATCTCAGCAAAGCTAAAAGTAGCTTTGGATGTTTGGGTGAATTCAAAAGTAGCTAGAGATTTTTTAAAATTTATTTTTATTTTAGAGGGGAGGGAGGAAGGTAAATGTGGATCTGTTGAAGGCTTCACCTTCTCAGTTTAACAGATTTTAAATTACAGTCTTGTAATTTAAAGTCTTGTCAATCTGTGATAGTTGTCTCACCATTTTTCTTTTGCTGCCACAGACAAATTTTTCACATGGTGTAGAGGATAAAATTTCTGGCCGTCTTCACTGCTCCTCACTTCTCAGTCCTTTCTTTTCTCTCTCTTGGCTTGCTGTGGAGTAATTCTAGCCTCTCCTTTTACTTATATATGCATCCCCTGGGTTTTCTCCAGCATTTTCTTTATACAAATAACTGCAAATTTAAGTGTTGATTTTTGGGAGAATCATAGAAAATGGAAATGGAAATGACCTATTATAATACATTATTCAGAACCAGTTCCCTGCTGATGCATAATTGTTCCCAATTGTATATTTTATAGTGTTCTGTCAAGTGTATTTTTAAACATTCTGAATGCCTCCATCATTTTCCTGAGAGACAAGAGTCCTTTTTCTAATAGCTCTTCTCATCATAAATTCCTCGCTTTTCATTCTAAAATTCCTTTTTTTTCATTCAATTGCTTCTCTGTTTCCTGTGCTTTTGGCATAGGGATTGATTTACTGATACTGCTTTATTCCTTTACTGATTCTTGATCCTATGAAAATGCATGTGCTGTTTTCTACCTTAGAAGATATTTCAAGAGGATACACATCTTTTGGTTGTTTAACCCTTGAGATATGTATTTGTTTTACCCTCATACATTTTCTTCAGAACGCCCCTCAACTTTTTGATATATACAAGCATAGTCAATTTTGAAACCTCTAGATTTTAGCTTATAAAAACTTAAAACTCCATATTTGGCTGGACAGCCAAGTTTGTTACCCAGGTTCCAAATTAACTCTATGCCATGGGCTTGGAAGCGCTTAAACTGGCTTTTTGAATGGCCCTTTGATATTGTGACCTCTGATGCAAAATTGTCATTGCAATGCTCCTGCTTCCAAAATTAGCTCAGTTTCACTTGAACTTAAAAATACTTGAACTAAGTAAGACCAGTGCTGGGTTAAAAGTAATTTATTTTGTTGGACTTGGGCTAATTTTGTATGCTAGGGTTTCTTCATGTTGTGTTCCTAGTATATACATTTTGGATTAGTTATTATTCACATATCCCAGTCCTGCAGTGCCCCAGGTGATGAAGAGATGACAGTACTGCACTACTTGGAGACATGACAGAGCAAAACAATCTCCTGAGAGTCCCATGGTTGCTTTATTTTTTGGTTCTGTGCTTAAGTGCTGCAGTTCCCAGTGGCCTGAGGGCAGTTTGTATAGTTAATGAAATATGTCATGCAGGGATTATCTACTATGCAAGTTCTTTTCATTAGAGATATTTTCAGTTTGAAAACTTTTAAATAATTATTAGGTAGCTAATAACATAAACACATATTAGGATAAAAAGACTACCTGTAAGTGTCTTTTACAAAAGATGTGTTCAGTTAAATGTAGTGGATTTTCTGAAAAGCTGGTGGAAGATATAGGTTGCTATGTCTAGTATGTCATGATATCTTCCAGAAATGAGACAAAATAATGGCATATTGCAATGTTTTGTGCCATATTGGTACACCTAAATGTTTATATTAATACTTACAGGGGAACAGTAATTTAGAGATTAATTTAATCAATTCAGTGATGTTCACTGAGCAATATTCAGTCATTTTTACAATGCTTTACACTATATATTCTGAAAAACATTAGAATGTTAGCTGTTTATGATGATCCACCAGCACAAAATAAGATACTATTTTCTAGATCCAAGTCAGAGATAATACCCTTGTTCAGAACAACTACAAATCTGTGTTTTGCAAAAAATGTATGTAAAGGGGATGATGATAATGATGATGATGATGAGTGATATCACAGCAGTAGTAGTAGAGGAGTAGTAGTAGTAGTAGTAGTAGTAGTAGTAGTAGTAGTAGTAGTAGTAGTAGTAGTAGTTTTTCAGCATACTAGGAAACATGCCAGACACAACTAGATATTCCCTAAAACAGTTTCTATAGAATAGGGAATGTGCCACACCACTCTGGTTATTGTAATTAAAAGAGTTAAGAATGATAAAAATATAGAAATTCTCATGGAAAATATACAAATCTGTTGTATGCAGTGACAGCTCTTAAATAACTGTTGAGAGCTGACTTTATAAATGTGTAGCAGGAATAGAGGGGAGAAAATGCTGTAATGTATATGCCATACAGCACAAATACTGCTGTAAAGTCATTGCCTGAAAATTGATCAAATAAAAACAAAAGAATGTGCTAACTTTTGATCTTTTCCATATAGATCTAAAGTCATGATCAATTGGTTTCAGTAGGTTCTTTGAAATCACATAAGGGTTCATATGTGCCAAGTTTTATATGAATCACATGATAAGGTCAAGAAACACAAATTCCAAAGCTGACTTTATATACCCAGTCCACATATGACTGTGATACCACAATACCATATGTTGACTATAACAGTGAGTATGTAAATCCTGTTCCTGAAAGGAATTAATTCAGTAAAACTCAAAGCAATTATAGCAGTTTTTAATTGACTGAAAAGGAGAGAATAGCTTCAAGAAAATCTCCTTAAGTTGAAGATGAGACCAACATTCAATAATTAACATAGCAGATTCAATAACAAACAATGACTGATTAATTATAATTTAAGACCATAATGCCAGAATTGAGAATGCTCATAATAAAGGTCATGAGTCCCTAAAGATTAAAAAGCCTTTTTAGCCAACTGTTTTTGCTATGTGTGTGAAAATGAAGACAAGAATAGCCCTTGGATGGATTTAATTTTAAAGTTCTTTTGTAGTGTTACAGACTGATCAAAGGAGCACCATTCAAGGTGGTGCCCAAGAATAGCTACTGATTAGCTATTGGGTGAAGCTCCAAAGGGAATGATACAACTGCACTGTTGTTATGCTTTGTTCCTGAGCTCTCATAGCACTCTAGGTTTTTTGCCTTTATAATTTATCTTTCCATTATTATTTTCTCTGCCAAGGAATGACAATACAATCTAGCAGCAGGTTTTAAGCACAGATTCTCTTGTAAGGACTCCTTAAGTGTCATTACCTAATCATTAATTAAAGCTGAAATTTGTTCCATTTACAGTTCTCTTGTTTTATTGATGTCTTTTACTCATATTTTACTTGGTGTTTTTGACTATTTTTTAATTTTTTTGTAATTAGAGCTTTGTTCTCTTGCCCATGAGTGCATGTATTATTCTACACATGCATCTGTCTGTAGGTGCAAATGCTATGTAAAGCAGTTGCATTAGGTATAATATTTACCATATTACATGTAAAACTCTTTAATTTTGTCTAGTCTATTTTGTATATAGCATTTTGTAATATATCGTATTCCTGGAATATAATTCATGACTATGATGATTATCATCTGTAGATCCTGGGAAGACTCTACCAGAAGCTCTGGATTATTGCAAGATTTGGTTGCAGACAGTAGCAGGAGAAGTAGATGCCAAAAGTGGTATTCCACCTCCTCTTATCACTGTGCAAATTAAAGACTTCCTTAATGGACCAGGTAAGTGCTGCACTATAATATTTTTTTTTCTACTGTAATCTGTTTGTAGATGTGCACACATAGACACAGGATGGGACCCTGAGCAACCTGATCTAGTGAAAGGTGTCGCTTCCCATGGCAGAGGAGATTGAAGGACATCAGCATAAAGGTCCCTTTCAACCCTAATTATTCTATGACTCAGTGGTATCAGATAATCAGAAATGTATTGTATTCCTTGCTTGTGAATTTGACATTTTCCTCCAGCAATTACCCTGAATGAAAGTGAAAACTGGGCAATGGACAGTCCTGGACTAGTCATTGGTTTAAGGTCTATTCATTTTCTTCCCACAGTAAGTTTGGAAAAGCTGAATTTGTCAAATTTCCAGCAGAATGAAGCCTACCTGCCTCTGGTTCTAGAAAACTGAAATTTTATTGTGGTTGTGTTTAGAAAAGATCGTTTATAATGTTTCAGAAGATTTTTCTAAGCCATCTTTTCTTGGATTCTTTTAAATCTGGATAACTGGCACTGGAAATTCCAATCACCCAAAGTGCTGATACTGTAAAATTTAAAAATTAGTGATTTTGTGTTTCTTTAATTAGTCTAAGTGGTGTAGTGTAGAGGTTTGTTAGCATTTATGTAACATAATGTGACTTGAAGTTCCACTTCTAGAGCATCAGAAATTCCTGCAAATTCCATTCCCTATTTCTTGAAGTATGTATTTATAGCTACATTACAATGTAGAATAATTGAGGCATAGCCTTTATATGTAATTTATTACACACCTGAGGGTGTTTTCCCTGTTAGTAGGACAGATTCCTAGCTAAACTAGTAACCATGGAAGTTGGCACCAGCTAGCAAAGTGTATGTTCACAAATAGTGTAAGTGTCCACCCCAGTCTTACCAGTTCAGTTCTATCTTGCATTAGTGTTAAATCTCTCCCCTCCACAGTGTTTTGCTGAATAGGGAACTGGAAAGCCATAAATTAATGCATCATAATCTTCAATCTATTTAGTCTTGCAAAGTATTTAAAACTTCAGAGATTTCTTCCAGGATCTATTCTTAGCCAAAAGGCTTTTTTCATCATCTTTTTGCTGCTAATTGGAACTATCATTACACATGACTCAACAGTAATTTCCCTGAATTTTAATGAAGTGTTTGCCAGTGTAGTGTAACAAAACAGTTCCCCCATTCCTTGCAGATTTTTCTAACCTCAGCTGTTACCACTGTGAGATATAAAATAAACTTCAAATAAACTAACCTTTACCAAGAAGCCTTCCTTGGGGGATGGAAGTTTCATTGGATGAGTAATGGAAGGCTCATTCTGCATGTGATTGCATCAGAACAGCACATGCAAAGAGTTACAAGAGCCTGACAGCTCCTCAGCAGGCTACTGGAAAATGAGTTACTAACTCCCCTGCGGGACTAGAAGTCCCCTAACCACAACTTCTTCCAGGGTGAGGTAGCTTGGCTGTCAGCAGGCCTGGAGAAAGTGTTACACCACCAGATCCTAGCTCAGCTGGCAGTTGTTCTTTGAGGAGAAGAACCTCAGTAAAACTCCCAAGAGCTCTTGCAAGGTCAACAAACAGTATGTGTGATGGGAGATGGCTTAGCTAATAAATTGAATAAATAAAGGCACCGCTGGAGCAGTTATGTTGGGGGCCTTGAAGGCTGTTCTTTTTTGGTGAATATCTGGCAAAGAATGCTGCTACTAAGTGGCCTGTTTTCTAGTGACATAGTGTATGTTCCATAGTCATTTATGAATATGTGGTTTATAACTGTAGTAAGTAAATTGATGAAATGCATTGAATATACTGGTAGGTGCTGCCTGTTGGTTACAGATGATCAACTGTTCTGAAAAGTCAGCACATTTTTGAAAGCTGTGCCTATGCAGACAAAAATATGTAGCAGTTGGGATAACTATACGGTTTTCTGTTGATTTTAAATGTTCAGAGTTCAGTAGTTTAATTGTAATGCCATTTTTCTTTCAAAATACGTTGGTGTGCTGAGGTTAAACTTCAAATATAAGACTCAAACATTCCTATATTCTATAATGCAAAATACTATCAAGCAGTTAACAGAAAAAGAATGTGCAAGTGGTTCCCAACGTTTGCTGTGTTAGATAAAACCAGTACTCCTTGCAAATAGTTTGTCAGCTGAAGTAGATAAGTAGATGGTGCTCCACAGAAAAATCGTATGGTTTCACCGCACAGGAAACCAGGTTGTCAGTCTGTATTAGCTCGGAGATCAAAAAACTACAGCAAGTAGCTAAACTTGGAAACCACTAATTAAATGAGAATAACAGGATACATTAATGCACTTCTTGCCACATGAGTTGATTATTTTGTACATTTTTGGCAACTAAAGAAAAACTATATTTCTTCCAGATTTAAGGTAATAGGATCCTAGGAGAAATAAGCATTCATCATCAGGCCTGTGGGAACAGACCTCAACTTTAACCCCACAATGTATTGAAGGACTATTCTTTCTCTTTTTACAGAAACCAATTATTTAAAATTTTTAAAATTCCATTTACATCACTTTACATGACCCTCTATCTTTTGTATTCCATCTGTTACTGGATTGTACATCTAATTTTTGTCTAATACATAGAAGTGAACTATTCATTGCTTCAGCATTAGATATAATTCATTATGTGATGAACAAATATGACCATCTTGTTTTAATAGGGTTTGAAAAATTGCTGTCTTTACCTTCTAGACCTATTTCTGGATTTTTTTTTTAATTGACTTTCTTTGCTATAAAAGCTGTCTTTGATGTAGTCTTTCTAGACTCCAATGATACAAGAACATGTTTATTAAGTCAAACTTCATACAAATTGCCTTAAAATACTTATACACACAAATTATGGGTGCTTCCTCTTTCTGCAGTAGTTTCTTGGAAAGGCATTGGGTTAGATGTGAAGTAGTGGAGGTCCTTGATAACTGACTTTTAGAAATAATTTCTGCAGAGGACAATATCCAAATAAACTAAGAAATGGTGTGTCCCACTTAAAGTGAGAACTGGGGACCTGGTGAGTTTCTCTTTCATGCCAGTCCCTCCACACATGATTTGGAGACCACAAGGGGCACAGCAGGGGATCTAGGCTTAGGTTCAAAAAACAACGATCAGAACTGCACCAAGGCACTCTCTCCAGCCTTTTTCCCCCATTGTTTGCAGAGGCAGCAATTGTATCCATTACCAAGGTCAGTGGTTTGGAGAAAGCTGGAAAATAGCAGCTACCAGAAACCTACTAGAATAATATCTCCAGCAGGTGATAGATTAGTTGGAACAAATTGGAACCATTGCACTTCAGCAATCCTGGTTTCTTTCAAGCTGTTTTAAAAATGTCGTCATTTTAATACACAATATCAGCCCTGCGGAACAGTCCACAGCAGGTTAATTTGAATCATATGATGTATCACTGCCCTCAGCTGACATGAGCTCCGTTCCATGTGTGAAGCCATAATAAATCCATTCCCAACCGAGGCAAATTCCCTGTGAGAAGGTGAACTAATCCAGGCCTCACACTGGCATGTTAGCCCTCCGTAATTGAAAGCAGGGCCACCTGTTCCCAGCACAGTTAGCCTATAGAGAGAAAATTAGCATTAGATCAGATACTTAATATATTGAAAAATCATTCATACTACTTGCAAGTTCAGCTGTGGGCTGCTTAGCATGACATCATATATAAACCTAGGAATGTGCCCACTTGATCCCAGTTTAACAGTTTTGTTAACCATGGTGTTTGTTAACTTTGAAAGGAGAATTTTTTGATTTAATGAGAGCTGACACGTGAGAAGGGGAACTAGCCAGGGTGCAGACTTTTCTAATTAACTCTGGGTCATTTGCAAAACTTTTGAGCTTTCTAGTAGGGTTTTTTTTCCCTTTGCTCTTTTACAAACAAGTTTTTAAAGCACTGACACTGTAGCCATGAAATTGTATTTATTTGATTAAGAGGGCAAAGAGAAATATTCCAAACAGGTGTACCAGCCTGTAGGTACTGCTTTGGACTTGACACATCTATTGTCTGTAATATCAGTGTAATAATAAGTAAAATTATCAAAGTACCTTTCTAAAAACAGTCTACAGCACTTATTTTAAATTTAGTTTCTTATATGCCTAAGTATAGAAAATGAAAACTGCACACTGGAGCCACATGGACAAGTTGAAAAATATTTTCTTATAATCTTTTTTAGTGTATTGGCATCTTATTTCAAATGTTTGCTCCATTTTCTGAAACCTTTTTTTTTTTTTTTTTCCCATGTGTGTCTTAATATAGATGTATTATTCAGCAACTAAGCAGAAAATAGAGATTTAGTATTTATGGGTTCTTTTCTTTTCCTCAAACGTGCTCCATGACCTGGAACAATTTATTTCGTCTCACTGTGTTGTGCTTCTTCTTCCCTGACTCTCTGTTGAGAGAGTTAATGTTTCCCTTAGCCAAGGTTTTTCTTTCATGATAGTGCCTCTTGATGCCCCCATTATAATTTTTGGCCTCACCACCCAGTCCTTGACACACTTATGAGCTGTATTTGGTAGCTGCACAGTTGCTTAATTTCAGTCAGCATCTAATGAATAGCAATAACCCTCCATTGTTTATTATCTTTGGGCTTCTTGACCTACAACAATTTATCTTGGTTTACTTGTGGCAGTTTTAAAAATCAATAGAACTGCATCACTCTGAGCCTTGTCTGAGATCTCAGAGCTGGGCAGTGGCTAGCTGGAGCTGTTAGAGTCTGCATGTCACCTTTATGTAACGTCAGGGACACGCTAGGTCATGGCAGTAGTGTTGTTCGCTGGGGAGCACCCAGCACAGCTCGGGGTGATTGAGCTCCCTGAAGGCTCTAGTTTGCTATATTGGCCTTGAGAGCTGCATCTGTGGGGCTGCAGCACTCAGCAATGACTACCAGTGTCTTCTAGACTTAACTGGCATCTGTCTCACAGAAGCAGAATGCAAGATGGACTGCAGATTGCCTCTGAAGCCTTGTCTCAAGTTTCTTCCTCATTTTGCCTTGATCCAAATTGGGAATGATAAATTAGAGGATAAAAAAAATTCGTTTGGATTCTTCTTGCTTTTCAATTTCCCTTAATTTGTGTCTCTTTTGATGCTTGACCAGACAATTGAGAACAGTACAACTGGTCTTTTCTTTACATGTCTCTTTCCTATTTTTATAAATTTAATTTTTGCAATTCAGCCATTACCCTTTTGCTGAAGGGCCACCCTGACTCCAAATCAGAATCAGGGCTCAAGATTACCTTTACCTTCCTCATATTTCCTCTGTTTAAAGTCCCTGATTAGAATGGGTGGCTGAGGGAGAAAGAATATCACTGTTGGTAAAATGTTTCATGCCATCGTCTGCTCCTCTGCTGTCTATGACTAGGAAATTCAATTATCTTAAGAGTTTAGGAAAAATAGTTATTGTTTCTATAGAAGTTCTGTATATTAAGAAGCTTGATATTTTACAACCTCCTTGGGGAAGGAGAGAGCAAAGTCCATGTCCAACCTCAAGGTGAAAGATCTGGCCTGTTCTGTATTAGCTGTGAGAAGTAAAAGATCCACTGCTGAATGACTGTTATTTGAAAGGAACCAATTCTTAGCAAATGACATCTTTTTCTCTCTCACATTTCAACATGTCTCAGTCTTTGAAAAGATCCCACTCTTACAAATGATAGAATCATTAAGATTGACAAAGACCTCCAAGATCATCAAGTCCAACCTTTGACATAGCACTACCATGGCAACTAAACCATAGCCATGTCCAGTCATTTCTTGAATACTTCAAGAGATGGTGACCCTACCACCTCTCTGGGCAGCCTGTTCCAATGCCTGACTACCCTTTTGGTGAAAAAATTCTTCCTGAACTGGACTTCCCCTGGCACAGTTTGAGGCCATTTCCTCTTGTCCTGTCGCTGATTGCCTGGTGGAAGGGGCCACTCCCCACCTGGCTCCAGTCTCCTTTCGGGAAGTTGTAGAGACCAATAAGGTCCCCCCTGAGCCTCCTTTTCTCCAGGCTAAACAACCCCAGCTCCTTCAGCTGCTCTTCATAAGATTTACTCTCCAGACCTTTCACCAGCTTCATTGCCCTTCTCTGAACACTCTCCAGTGCCTCAATGTCCTTTGTCTGGTGAGGAGTGCAGAACTGGACACAGCACTTGGGGTGTGACCTCACCAGTGCCCAGTACTGGGAAGAGTTGCTGCGCTGGTCCTGCTGGCCACACTATTGCTGATAGAGGCCAGGATGTCATTGGCCTTCTTGGCCACCTGGGCACGCACTGGCTCATGTTCAGCTCCTGTCAACCAGCACTCCCAGGTCCTTTTCCAATAAGCAGCTTTCCAGACACCTTTCCCCCAGCCTGTAGCTCTGTATGGGATTGTTGTGACACAGGTACAGGACTCCCATTTTGCCTTCTTGAACCTCATAGACTTGGCCCAGTGATCCAGCATGTCCATATTCAGCTTATGACTAATTTTCATGGAATTTACTTTCTGGATTTAAGAAAATACTATGGTAGTTTTAAGATATAGAAGTAGTAACATTGTGCACATTAATTTATGGCATTTATTAGAATAAGCCCACTGAAGCTTCCAGCTCCAGTAAGAGCTGGAATTTATCTGGAGCAACATGCTAGGAGCTTTTGTTATTTTTGTGTTGTTTGTTCATCCTTAGCCATCTAAATAAAAAGTCCTTTTGAGTAATATCATTATCCCAAGTTCACAGATGAAAATTATATCTTCCCAATACAAATTTGTATGTTACGGAGGACAAGGGTAAAATACATATAACCCTGCAATTTTTTATCTGAAGCTCTCAGTAATAAAATGACAAAGAAAGAAATTGTTTCAGACAGAAATTTCAGAATGCTGCTCATAGGTTTTCTTTTATAGTTGTTATGATTTAGTTCAAAAAGGCCATATTGAATCCATTGGGTTTTTTGTAATAGATTTCAAAATACATAATAAATGTAAGTAATATGATGACTAATGGGTCAAGTGAAGTTGGAACTTTTAAAATGAGAAAATAGCTGGAAACGGTTTTCAGGAAACTATTCCAGTTGATTTTGGTCCCCCACAAGGTGTACATTAACATAAAACTCCGTAGAATCGCCTCTGGGACCTGAATTCCCTCTCTGATTACATTATTCCAAAGTGTTTCTTTTTCCTCCACTGTTAAGTCATCTCCTGGTGTGGTGGGAGCATATAATAAGTGTAATTTATTTATATTTATCTAATCTCCTTTTAACTCACTAGTTATTTCATCATTCTGTTTCCTAGTTGCTGTTCAGAAAGTTGTGAAGGCTAATTAGAAACAATAATTGAAATATGTGGATTTACTGGGTAATCTAAAGAGAAGCAGTGAAGAAATTGAGGAAGAGAAAGAGCAATTCAAATTCAACACTCAAATGCTATACTGTAATAAAAAATTGCTTTGATACCATGTAGTTCAGTTTGCTTTAAGCATAACAGAAATAACTCACTTTATGCAGTGTATTTGCAAGCACAGTAATTTTTCCACTTTTTTTTTTCTGGAAATAGATAACACCTGGCAAAATAAGTTATAGCTAATACGTCATAAATCTAAAGAATGCATTGGGTTATAATTTTGGTAGCCAGTCATTAGTAGGCAAAGGAGAAGCTGATGTAATTGAGGAGTTAAAGGTGATTTTTGAGCTACCTTTTGCTCTGTCTTGATTCTGATGTAATTTTAGGGAGTTCAAAGACTTAGTTGAGTTACAGGAAGACTGTTTTCCTAGGGGTATAGAATCTGCAAAGTGTTATTGGTTCACAAGATGTTTAAAATACTCTAAAAAAACTGTTACACTTGGATTTTGCACCCCAAAAATTTTATTCCAGTTGAATCTGTGTGATTTAAAATCATAGATTTTAAAGCTCCTTTTAGCCCATTTTGGCTGAAGCTGCTGAATATCTGTCTTAATCAACTTCTGTAAATATCTCTTCATATTTCATCAGTTTTCATTGTTCTGTCCATCACTTAAGTATATTTTCCTTAGAAGGAATGTTAAAGTTTCTTTTACATTGCTAAGGATAAAGTATAAAAGAAGTCAAAGACTAAAGATTGCTCAATTATGTTGGTTTTCTTTTTCTTTTTGAATGTTCTACTTAAAATACCAAAGAATGTCTTTGCATGATCTTTAACCCTTTGTAAAAATAACCTATATCATTATGAGATAGTTAAAATATTTGCAGTGAAGGTTCCAAAGTTACATTTTCTGCAATTGTTCTTCTGGCTGCCACCACATTCTCTCAGGGCTGATTGGCTGGATAAAAATAACTTCATGCAAAACTTTGTCAAGTTATCAGTCATGACAAGATTTTTCTGTGTGACGTGCACAGTTTCCAAACAGAAAAGAGGGAAGTCATTTGCATTTCTCTTGTGTCCTGCTGGCCCTTTTTTTATTTCTTTCTTGGATGAGAGGCCAAGAGCATTGATAAAGCACAGGGCCAGGTGCCAAGCATGTTCCACCACTGAGCTGCACCAGCTCTCTGTGTCTTCTCTGCCCTGGCCAAAGGAAGCGCCCAAAAGAACTTCTACCTTTGTGTTCATCTCCTTTTCCATCTTTCACGCTCAGT
This sequence comes from Turdus rufiventris, assembly GCA_013186435.1. Classification (NCBI taxonomy): domain Eukaryota; kingdom Metazoa; phylum Chordata; class Aves; order Passeriformes; family Turdidae; genus Turdus; species Turdus rufiventris. Next base: position 5,729,435 of record PYHW01009979.1, read on the forward strand.
TTGGCTGTGTTAAGCTTTGGGTTAAGCCCTTGGCACCTGTTGAGTCAACTTAGGTCTAAGAAATTTTTAGGTGTCAGGGAGGCTTCTTGGTTTTTTTCCCCTCTTCTGGGCTTCTCTTCTTTTTCTATTACCGCAGGAAAGTGCTGGCAATTAGATGTGTATTAAATAAAGCAATTAGATGTGAAAGTTGCTGTACCAAGGAGTAATGGTCCTCCTTTACTAACTTTGAGATGTAATTATTTAGCAGCAATAAATAACATCTATTCTATTTTGCTATTTTATTGCTACATTACTAAGGGAGACATTTAAATTGATAAGGCAGTTTTTGGTGTTTTTTTCAACATTTCATTTTAAAAACACTCCTTTTCATCTGAGTATTGTAAATTACTTAATGTCATAACGTCACATGGGTCTCTCTTCCTAACTCCTTTTTCTACTCGAAGGAGAAGCCCAGTGATGGCTGGATAAAAGGCAGGCAAATATTGGGGTATTCCAAGTGCCAAGAGTGCAGGGAGTTTTTCCAAAGTGTTAAGATATTTTTCTTCCCATGGTTTTAAGTAAAGTGTTAGTACATAAGGATTTTGAAAAATCTTCTGAGTTGATCTTGTGTGGTTTTGGATGCCTGAAAATCTTCACAGAATCATTGGGGTTGGAAAAGACCTCTGAGATCATTGAGTCCAACCTTTTATCAGCACTGTGTCCACTAGAACCTGGCAGTAAGTGCCACGTCCAGCGGCATCTTAAACACTTGCAGGGAAGGTGACTCTATCGCCTTCTGGGCAGCCAATTCCAGTGTTTAACAACCCTTTCCAATCCTGATTTCTTCTAATGCCCAGCTTCCTAGCTTTGGAACTTGCCTTCCTGCTAGGCCAACATATTAGCCAGTGTTTTGCCAGTTCCTAGTTCAGCGTGGAAGGCTTTCAGTGCAAGAGAAAGCATTTTCAGAAAACCAGTAATTAAAGTTCTAAGTTAAAAATAGCTTTTCAGTCTTAAATTTCAGTTAACTGTGGCTTGTGGAGTATTGCAGACATTTTTCTAACATTGTTTTGGTTTTTTAAATTCATCTATGACAGAGTATACACAGGCATTTCTCTTATCTTTGTAGAAAATGTGCCAGCTATTTTTGGGAGGAGGGCATCAGAAAAGTACTTTGTAATGTACCTGTGAGTCTCTGAAGTTGGTATAAACCTGTGCCTAAAAGCAGCTCTGAAACTCTGCCCCTACATCCCTTTCCCATTGGTGTAAAAATTTACCTAAAGAATGGGAGAATCGAGCTCATTAGTTTGCATCAACGTGAGTAAGATGTGGTCCTGGACAACCTGAAACTTGTTTTGATGAAATATTCATTTATCTGTGTAAAACCTTCAACAGATAGTGTTTCCTGCATATATTTGTAATGAAACTTGAAACTAACTAGTGCTGTTTGAACATTTAATGTAGTTTAGATATATGCACAGAATTTTAATCACTTTTGGTTCATGGAGTTGGGGCCGTGGCAGTCAAATAGCAAAGGGAAAGGTACTTTTTCCCCCTAATCAGAATAGCTGTCTCATTACTGGTCAAAAACTGAACTTGAAATGAAAAATCCTAAAAACTAAGTTGAAAGCTGGATTTCTGCAAGGAATTGTTACTGCAGCACAGAAATGAGTTTCAGCCTTCATAAAATCCTGCTTCCTATCTGTGAAATAATTCCTACATCTCAGCTACCAAGACACCACTATTAACAATGTTGTTCATATTAATTGTGATTCCTAAAATTTCTGTGAGTCTTTTAGTAGTCTGAGAAATACCAAAATCCTTTCTGGTGAGGAGATGAAAACATTTTAAAACTAATAATGATTTTTAAAAGCATTTAAAAGCAATACATTATTCCAGTCTCCCTGGAAAATGAAGAAATCTAAACATACCTCAGTTTTTGTATTTACTTTTTATTTCACATTTGATCTTGAAAATGCATTGAAGACTGCTGCATAAGAGCTGTGTAGGAAACAACACAATACACATGTTATTCACTCATTTAAATGTGTTGAAAATGTTCGCTGTTGGCTTTGGATTTTAGTCAAATAGTTCTTCTGGATATAAAACTCAAGAGAATATGAAGTATATTTTTATTCTGACACAAAGGAACTAATATATCTACCCTCCTACACACTCAAATAAAGTGTGTGTCTTTCAGATAGCTGTGGTGATCTCTGGGAAGAAAGGAGAGAAAATCCACATCATGCCACATTTCTTCCTGTAAAACTGTATATAGTGACAGTTGCTTATAGCATTTTTCATCATATTTTAATTCAGATTTATTGCTAAAAATACTGGGTTTTTATGTTTTAACATTAATTCAGTCCTTGTAATGAAATATAGTAGAAATATGATGGAAAAGCTATTTCCACTCAATGCCTAATATTTGCACACAGCTTGAATAATTGCACTATAGCTTATGACATTTCTTTCTCCAATTCTCCCCGCAGCTGACATAAATGTGGACATATCAAAACCTTTAAAGGCAAATTTCAGTTTTTCCAGACTTGACCAAATAAACCAGTTCTTGAAGAAAATCGTAACCACAAATGAAGATGTGCCCAGGAAGGAGGCTGCTTCATCAGCTGGCATTATTCCAGATGAGGATGCCACTTTGATATCCAGACACCCCAGCACAAAGGACATTCTTCCTGCAGTGCCCACCAATGCTGTGCAAAAAGCTTCCATGCAAGAAAACCTGTGGCAAGCCCTTTCCTGCTTCCAGAAAATTTCCATTCACACAGTTCAAATGGTTGTTTTGATGGAAACCATCCCACACCCCAGTAAACCTTGTTTGTTAGTCTCTTTCTCAAACCTCAGTGGGAGCCTGAATATTAAAAGTGGACATAAAACTGCAGGTAAGAGGTTTTGGGTTTTTTTAAGTTGGAAGAGCTACTGGTGTGTGCAAGGGGTATTCTAGTGACCGTTTCAAATTGTGGGGCATTGCTGGGAACTGCTCCAACCAACATCATAAATCCACAGCAGAAAATAGCAAATCCCTGGTAGACTCTATTACCTGAGTTTTCCTTTCTGAGAGGGAGCACCCAAGAATGATTAATTCCGTAGTTAATATCCCCTAGCTTGTAATTACTAATTTATTGATGGAATTCTGGCTGAAATCGTGGTTATGAGACCTACTCCTCTGGTATTCTGATAATTTAGCACATAATTCAAAGGCCAACATTGTGACAGTTTTCACTCTATAACTAGATTTTCTTGTTAGGACCTTTATTTCTGTCTTTAAAAAATGTAGAAATAATTGTTCAGAGCCCTGACAGGTGCTACTATGTAAATATTGGGTCATGCTGTTATTCTCCTCCAGATTTATAAAGTTTTCAATTTTTACATGTTTCCTCTGCACACCTGAGACTCACACAGGGAAAACAGGCACTCTGGCCTTATTACTGAAGCCCTGCAAGGAAACTTTGCACCTTGGGTATGATTAACCAGATACGAGAGACTCATTTAAAATGGAGATATTTGGAGTGTCATTGCAAATTGTTTTATTAGTGTTTCAATAAAATTAATAAGATGGTATATTTCCATGTGTGGAGATGAGCCAGATGTAGGTAGTTAGAAGTGTAGCTTGTGAGGTAAAACAGTCTCTAGCTGAGAAGAGCAAGTTGCTGGCCAGTTGAGGTCATGATTTGTTTCTTTTTCATCCGAAATACTTTTCCTCAGGCCAGCAAGTTTCAGTTCTTCTTTATTGTATTAAAAGTTAAAAATGAAAAATTTAAGGTTCATAGGACATGAAAACCCATGAAGGTGCCAAGGCCTGAAACTTTAGGTTTATCCATTAATAAGCAACAGTGCAGGCAGGAACAGTGCCTGTGTTCCCACGCTTTTAGATTCGGATCACAACTCTAGCATAGAAGGCACTGCAACTGAGTAAAAGCCTTCAGAATGTGCTTTAAATAGTTTTAGTTTTGTTTCTGTGCAGTAATCCTCTTCCCTTGCATCGGTTCCCCTCTATCATTTATGCATTATCTGTCCCATGGTACGTAATGGTGTCCACATCATGCTTCAATACATCAAAGCTGGGCTGCTCTGCCTGTTCTGTAAAGCAATTTGGCAACCTCACACTGTATTTCACTTACCCTGGAGGTCTTCATCCTCCCACAAGGAGAACGTACCTTGCCTTGCATGTTAAGCCTCAGAAACATATTCAGCTATGAAGTTCTGTTTCTTAATTCTTCTGGCAGTCTGAGGAAATCAATCTTTATTTTACACGTTATGAGCCATACATGAATCTTCGGTATGGTCATAGTCTGGCAGGCATTGTGAAGTGGAGCAATACTGATGTCAAATCTAATGAAAATGGACATTAGTTATTCTATATAAAGAACTTCCATAGCCAGGCAATTAATAGACATCAACAGATGCTTTTCATGTTTTTTTTTCCAGTTAAAAATGCTTTATCTCTACTTTATAAGAAGAAAAATACTTCTGCATGAGATTTTGCATACTGTTGTGACAGTGCAATAAATTAAGCTTTAATTAGAGTAAAAGACACAGTTCCCCACACTGATTTAAATTGTCAAAATTTTTTTTTAGAAATTGCTTGTATATTTTTTTTACAATTGTTCTTCTGAATTTAAAGTGCTGATAGAAACCAAGGTGGAAATTAAAACTTCGGGAGAGAAGATAAAATACTCAGTGTGGGGGGAATGGTGTTATAATCTTATTTTAAAAATCCTTTAGAAGAATACCACAGTTGCTAACTAGATTTGGTTTTTTGTTAAAAAGAAATTATGCAAGCTAACTCAATTTTTTAAGTTTGTAGCTGTGTCTTGAGAGGAAGGAGCATTTAAATATCTCAGTTCTTCACTACTGTTCTTTTTATAAAAGGTTTTATAGATACACCTTTTGAGCTGAACAGGGTTAATGTCAGAGGTTTTTTTAATAGAATGAAACTAATATGTGAATACTTCACTGTGTCTTTGATTTTACAGTCAAATAACTATTGTGACCATCTGCAGCAGCTGCATTTTACGAATTATTTGCTGAACCAAGCTAAGCGCAATGACAAAAGTAGTCATCTCAGATGTACTGTTAAAGCAGAGGAAGAAAAAGGAGCATTGCTTGCCTTTTATACAGTATGACCATCTGCTGTACAGATGTTATTATATAGAATGACTTCAGATACAATAATTGTAGAAAATTTTCATTAAAACCTCAACAATTTGCACTTGTTTACTTGAATCTGCATAACTCCCCAGTGAGACAACACAATACGCTTGGGGTTTCTTTGGTTCTCACTAGCTTACTCTTTGATCCTTTTTGATGTGCTGACTTTAATAAACATAGTTAAAAACACTGTTCAAAAACATCATGGAAAAAACTACAAAGGAACAATTATAGCAGTAGAAACTACTCTAATCCCTTACTTACGCAAGCTATTTTTAGTGAAATATGTTTTTTTACACGTTTTATGTGGCAGTGTTTTATAAACAGTGTAAACGACCCCTTTTCCAGATGAGTTTTAATGCAGGAGATGAAGTTGTTTCGTTAGGAATCCTATTTGCTAAGAATTATTGAGCAAAAATAACCTCGCAAGAATATATATTGTCGGCATTTTTCCTCCCTTATAGGGGGAAAATAAGAGTGCATGACCTTGTGTATTGCTTTCATTTCTTTTCAGCTGAAATTAAGAAGAAAGCTTGCTATCCAACTTTTTTTTTAATTATCCTTTTTACCTTTAGAGTTTACTGGCTAATCATGGAAACTAAAGGCGTTCTGGTTTCATTTTTTTCTTAATTTCTTATGAAACTAAAAAGTCTTAGCTTCTGAAAAGCAGAGGGGCTAATTAGTTGAATGATTTCATTTCTAACAAAATGAATTGTAAGTGTTGAACACTCACATTGCAATTGGATCAAACTAAAACACCTCTATTTCTATATGTCCTGCTGCGCTGTTGTACAACTCCAAACCTTTAGTGTGTCAAGGGACTTTGTTTCTTGGACATTTTTCAGGTTTCAGTACAACAGTTGCTTATAACAGCATGGTTACTATTTCTGTTAGAATACTTATGTTCCCATCTGTACTCATGGTTGAATACTCAGTATTTTGGTTTTAGTAAAGTAATGCTGTTGTAGGCTGTGTTGCAGTGTGCTGGCACAAAAAGAAAAAAATAATAAAACAAAACAAAATCTTTTTTAAAAAAATTACTTTAAAAGAGGTTACCAGTTTTCCTGATGCCCTTAATTAAGGGTAGGATTTTGTCAATAAAACATTTATCTCTAGTCATTTTATATTTTGTGGCTTGGAGTTACAAGCTAAAACTTGTACCCATTTTTGAAGTACCAAAAACTTAGCTTGGCAGCCTGTTTGTACTGTTGATGAAAACCCCAACTCCAAGAACTGTTGTTAAACCTGGTTCAGTGATTTTTGTCCTCTGTAGTATGTGGCATCTTCCACAAAAGCTTAGAACTCGAGTCCCATGTACCCAGTCAGATCTGAGATCGCTTGGTACAGTGCTTGAGGTGTGTGACTCACTCCTTAACTCTCACAGGGCATTAGGATTGAAATAAGTTTTAGCAAGAAATAGTAGAAAATAGAATGCAATTCTAAACACATGGCTTTCAGTTAGTTTAGGTTTGTAGTTGAAATTAGCACTACCTACCTGCCAAAAGAGCAGATAAATTAAGAGAAGTTGAGGACCATTCTTTCCCCAAAGTGAAGGACAGCAAGAAACCTGCAGCCCCTCAGTGGAGCTTTATTTTACTCCGGCTGGACATGGGAGGGAAGTCGTGCTGCTCAGTGCCTGAACTGAGAGCGTTAAGGACATAAAATATTCCAAAGATCATACACAGAATTCCCCAGCCCTTTGTCCCATATGTTGAGATGATTACTTTAGCATATAAATAAGGGGGGGAAAAATAAACACTAGTTGAGCTTATGATAATTGCAAGTATTTTTACTAAACCTGAGAATAATTACATACTTGAGATACTTACAGAACTTTTGAAAATTAAATGCAGATACGAATTGGTATAGCGCAAAGACCAAACTTCATTTTGGAGTTAACTAACTCCCTCGAGAAAACTCTGCTAAGGCGTTGTCATAGCCTTTGGATGCTGCAGATATGCAAGTTAGCCCATGGGGAAATAAAACTTTAAATTAGATATGACTACCTAAAATAATATGCAGCAGTAACAAGCCATTTACAACACCCAGAAGGCGTTTGTTACTTTTAGAAAGAAATATAAACTCTTTCCAACACTTGAACAATAGGAAATTAATTCTCTGTCAGTAAAAGCCAGAGGACAAACTAAATATTTAAATGGCCACTGAGGACTGAGGTGGAAGTGCAGCTTGTAGACAGCTATACAAATCACTAACAAACCTTAATGAATATTGGGTGTGGGCATCAGGGTCCTGTCAGATTTGACACTGTGTCCCAAGTAGCTTAAGCCCAACACTCAGGGAAAGGTGGAGACCTCATCAGGTCTCCAACATCTGGGATTTTATTTGTCATTCTGGCATATCCTGCAAGCGCAAAAGAAAGAGTAAAAGGGGATTATCCTGACAATGAAATGAGTTACTGAATCTTGTGATAATGAAAAGCAGAAGAATTCTAATTCCTTTCTATAGTCCCAGAGGTGGAGGTGCGTTTATAGTTCTGCAGGAGTATAATGTAGGAGGGAAGAACAGATGGCCTAAACTCCATGAAACAAGACACCATCTAATCCCAGGAATGAGTACCACTATTAATCCTGGTCAGATTCCCTACTGATACTTTTGTAATAGGGTTCAGAATTGCTACTGATGAACCAGCGCCTTAACTTTTGAGACTAAAAAAAAGAATAAAAATTTCCTGCTAGATTGTTTAGTCAAGGCAGTGTGCACTAATTTTGTAGCACTGCATTTGCTGAGCAACTCAGCTTTAAAAGTATTTCAGATGAAATTTGATTCAGAACAAATATGGTTGGGTTTTTAATCTCTTCAGCTTTTATTTTGAAATTAATTAGTACTTATTTTTTGAGACTGGAATTTCTTTTGATAGTGGGATCCCAGTGCTGTATGTGGCAGTAGTAGGTGATACAGTATTTACATGGAAGTCAATTTAATAGCCTGTTTAAATTAATGAGAAAATAGATACATCAGTGAAAGCTGAGTGTTTTCTTTTTACTTTTTATGTTTTCTGTGATGTTCTTCCAGTTCCATCTTGATTTATCAGTGTGAGGTACAGAACACAGAGGTTATTTCCTCTTAGTCTTAGGTACCAGTTCCTTAAGCTGTTTAAATTATTGAATTACTGACATGTTTCTTCTTTTTCCATGTCAAGAATATTTTTATGGGATGGAATCACCAGCTTGCTTCCTGGACAAAAGGTGCAGTTTCATAGGAAGTTCAGGTTATTGTAGCCACACATTTCCACACACTGCTCAGTTACTCAGGTGATCATTGGATTGAGGCAGGGAACCCATTTCTCTGAAAACCAACCCAGTGATAAAGGTTTGCAGCAAGATTGACTCCTTCAGCTGGCTTACTGGGCAGGTACACTTTAGTGACCATGCTGGCACAAATGAGAATACAGAGAAGTATACAAAGGAGGAAGGATTAAAGGGAGAAGACTGGAATAAATCTGGACTTGGTCTGTCCTTGATCCTCAGGAGCACATCTCAAGAGTGCAGGAATTTTGTTTGGTTTGTGTGGCCTGGGTGTGTCTGTCAAGCCTTTGACTTCCACAGGCGTCATTGACTGGGTTATAGAGGCCCAAATAGAGCTCAGCTGCTGCAAAGCACTATCTTCAGGATGGTTTATTTATAGAGATGAGTTACCCTGTAGTTCATGGATGATTTAGTTTACTAAAGCAGTTAAAATTCACTGAATCAAATGTAGAGCCAGAGGAGCAAGGCATCAAAGCTATAACTCTAAATCAACTTTGTGGTGATTATATTGGAATACATTTTGTGTGGCATCCACTACTTTGTAATGCTTTATTTGCTGGGCAACCATTCAGTGTGTGATTTTTCAGCTGTGCCAAGTATCTACAACTTTAAAGGTCAGTGATATTAGTAGGTACCAGCTATCTCCTGCAAAGTTTTCAACCAGCCGCCTAAAATTGAGATGTGAAAATGCATAGATCTTTTTCTAAAGAACATTCCCATGTCCATCTGTAGAGCTGGACTAAGAATGTTTAGCTGCTCTTCTGAAACCTGGTGGTATCTAAAAATAAAATGTTTATGATAAAAGAAACAAGTACTACTCATACCAATATAGCACTCACTTTTGAAAGCTGGACTGGATGCAAAATGAACACTCTTTTTTTTTTTTTTTTTTGGTTTATATTATGCATTTTTCTCCACCTAATTCGAACAACATAAAGCAGTATGGAGCTTTACAAATATATTCCAAATTATTGTACTCCAAAGACAGCCTTGACCAATATTAATATGCCCTCTGTGATCAGGCATCACAAAATCCAAAATTACCAAATCACCAAGTGAATTGAGATTTTCAGTTATTTAGTATGCAGTAGTGTAATGAACATGATGTACCTGCCCAGTGATTCTTTAAGGGAGATGAGCTCATTTCAAATAGATAACCATCTTTGACTTCTCTTCTGATTCATCACTGACCTGAACTCCATTTGAACCTTGTTAGACACAAAACAAGCAGGATTCCTGGCCTGAGCTATAAAATATAATTAAGCCCTTTTGAAATGATGTGTAAAAGAACATAGCTTTACCCCTACTATAACTACTACCACCACCACAACCAATAAAGTTAAATCAACCACTGCCTGTAATGGATTAAAATAATAAATGTTCCTGGATTTTAGTGTTTGAAGTACTTGAAGAAAACAGGCTCCCAGCAGCCAGTACTGCTGAATGCATGGGGACATTTATTAGTGATGAATTCAAGGGTTTTGCCTGTTTAAGATCATTACTTTCTGTTTACCGTGTGTTACACATCTCATGTTTTTACAGAGCCCATATGTGTCCCAATGTAATGCTGAATAACTCTCCTTCACTAAAGAATAGCTAATTGGTAACATCTAAGTATTGTTCTCATGGGGAGAATGAACCATCATAAGATTCAGCTCGATACTAATGAGAAATCCAGTGCAGTCAGTGGATTGTTAACTAAGTCTCTCCTGGAAAATTGTTCTTAAAATTGTTCTTTACTGTGCCTCACCATTTGTTTGCTACTGCTGTTTCCAGACTCGAGTAAATTGGCTGGCTCTTAAATTAACTGCAGTATTTCCCCTGTAATTATTTTCACAGCTTTGTTACCCTTTCTTCTCAGAAGATGGTTTGTCAAGAATACTTGTCAACAGAGCATTGTAAACTGCAGTATAGCTACTCAGTATGTGATGTATCTACAGTTTTCTTAAGAGGAAAGAATTGTGTAGATAGTTGTACCAATATATTACATACAACATTTTTAGATACTTAGATACTACATTTTTATAGCTGTCTTAATGTCACTGACAATCTGAAAGTAGCTACTGAAGTTACAAATGTGAACAGTCAGTGTCCAGAACCAAGCATCACAGATTATTACTTTATTAGAGGGCAGTAAGGAAAACCACTTGCCAGTTGATCTTCAGCAGCAAGATTGTATCTCTGCCACCCAGGCATGGAGGACCCATGGGAGAGCCTGAATTTCTTCCTTCAGAGGGTTCCAGGATCCCTTGGGTGGGAATACATTTGACAGGGTGCTGCTGGCAGTGAAACCACATCCCTCACATGCCTCTGAACCAGCGCGGCTGGATCTGTGCTCTGGGACACACTCCTGCTTCTGAGCTGCCCCAAACTCAGAAAAGCAGTTTTCTTCATAGTGCTATTGTTTGTAGCAAAGCTACTGTCGTTTCAAAAGAGAGCTAAGTGCCAGTTCAGTGCCATTTGCTACCTTTGTTAAAATACATCTGTTTTCATTTTCTTAATTCTCTTGTCCCCTATTTGAAGTTTGCCAATTAAAATCATGTTCTGTGTTGCATTAGGTGACAGTGCAGTGAACCAAACAACATTTGCAGCTAAGGAAGAGCAAATGCACAGGGAATAATAGAAGGGAAAAAGCTCCTTCTATATTTCTGCTCATTTAATTTGGAGTTGATTCAAGTATCAGCACTGAAACATTTTTGAAAACAGAAAGTCCATAGTTTATGTCAAAACATTGTCTTTCCCTTTGTTAACCAGGAAAAACAAATAAAGCTCTTTCTTAACACCCATATTGCTCAAACCCTAAAATATCATTATTCTAAGACAAGGATTGTTTTTATATATTTGCTGCATCTATTAAAATGGGCCAGCTCTTTCTTTTACTATTCACTTAAATGGATTTATGCACACACAGAAGTTTAACAAGGGTGAAGCTTCCTATTACTGACAAATGCTAATGCAACTCTACTATAATTATATATAAACCCTAATCTAACTATGTGTAAAACTGTCTTAGGGTACTCAGATTCTGTGAGATGTCTTTGTAAATCTTAGCATAAATCAGGTATGTACTGGCTAAAAAAAGATGTTAAAATATCAAATTAAATGTCTTTAGGTAAATTTTTTTCACCATTCTGTTGTAATGATCTCCACCTTTAATTTTGGACCAAGGTAATTTCTTGAATGTGACAAGTATATAAAAATACCTGGATATTACTTTTGAGCATATATCATCATAAAGGTAATCCTTCCAATAGCACACAGAAACCTGGTCTAAGGTCTCTTTTGCTCTGTTAGTGTATAGATGCATTTTGTGGTGCTCTTGTGTTTCTGGTTGGAGTCTGACGGGGAGGACTGGCAGCATTTTTTAAACACTGTCCAAAGCAAGTGCTTCATATTTATTAGTCTCTTGGAGGAGTATTTTAAAAGTCATGAAACTATTTGTTCCTAAAAGTAAATTATTGCACGTACTGAAAAGTGCATTGGTGTTCATGAACCATAATCCAAACAGCACACGTTAACTTCTACATGTCACAGCAATCATTTATGAAGATATATTGCTTCTTTGTGCTGCCATCTTAAGTTCACTTCAAATGGAGACTACGATTTAATCTATTTAAACTGAAGGTAGACTTCTACAGTAGAGGTTTATGAGAGATACGTTGGAGGACTGACTGAAAGTAGTGTGTGGGAAGGCAAAAGCAAGGGAAAAGTATTTTGTATCTTTACTTTTCTGAGGTGATTGCTTTAGTCATGGAAAAGCACTTCACTGACTGAACATATACTTTCAGGATTTCCATAGAAATAGTACTTTATTGAAAATTCTCTCAGACCAGAAATCTCTTTACTTATTATTGCTTTTTAAGGTTTGTGCATACTTGTTCTTCATTTGTTTTCTTTAAGCTTCCTCAAAACATCACTTCATGCTAGTTTGTCTAAATGCTCCCTGGGTTGCATTTTTTTAACAGTGTACAGTGTTTTCTTTATACTGAATCACTTAATCTCTGAAAGGACATGTAGATACAACTCCTAGAAGGGACAAGGGTGTGATTCTTGTCTACACAAGAGCAATCTGGGTCACAGCAAGAAAAATAAAAATCTCTTACTGAGTTCCTGAGCTTTTCCTGGTATTTGTAGGACACAATCCATGGATGTGTCTTGTAATATTTCATGTATTGAAAACTAACCAACACTTCCTTATTCTTAATTGTTTCTTCATTTCTTATTGTTTGCTTAGCATTTGAGAAAGGCACTGCTGATTTTGAACCAGCAGTATTATGTGCTGAATGCTCAGTTCTGCTTCTAAGTTGTTGGATATTGTGTTTTCTTTGTACTTTGTGGAGCCGAGATGACAACACAAAGAAACTGCAAAGCATAATCCTTCCAAGTGTAATCCCAGTGAAAGAAAACATAAATAAAACCACTTGTATTCTGGCATTCCTTTTCCCCTTTTGTTATTTCTGCAACTTGGCACATATTCCAATAAAACTATAGGAAGAACATTGAAGAATTTTGCAATAGTTACCAAGAACTTCTTCTCTTTAAAATCAAAATTCCATATAGAATATGAAAAAAAAAGAATTTCCAAATACTGTAGTGCCTCTTAAAATAACTAACCGTAGCAGAGTGTTGCTGTGTGTTGATGCTAGTTTTCTTGATTATCACTGAAATTCTGTGTCAAAAACCACCTTGAACAGATCTGTCCCATAAGCCTATTACCCATGAGAGCAGGTGCAGAATTTCAGAAGCCAACCTAAATAAAAAACCCAAAAGCTAGAACTCCTTTCTCAGTTGGTGACAGCAGTCCTGTTGATTGGCATGGGATGATGGTTTGTTTGAGCCCTTGATCATTCTTACTAAACTACAGCTGCTCACGGGAGAGACGCGTTAGGTTTGTGGATCCTACTCAGGTTGGACACGATTCAACACTATCATTAGTATGGGCACTGTTGGACTTTCCTAGGATTTGCTGGTTTAAGGTAAAATATGCAATGTATTTCCTTCCATTACAAAAAACAGTGCTCAGTGTTAAGAAACTGTAAGCCCCAGGATGCAGACAGACTTCTTCCTTGGATACTAGGAGAGGTTCATAGGAGAAGTTTTACTGCGTGGATTCAAAGCAGTGAGTTTTGGGGGAATTTTTCTATCAGCAGAAAATAAAAATATAAAATGAAACTGTATCTTGAAGCACCTGTGTGTAAGCCTTAGGGTTTTTTGTAATCTTTTGCCTTTTGTAAATGTCTAATTTCCTTAGAAAAATAAGCTGTGTGCATTATAAAGTAGGGTGACATCCAACATTCAGGTTGTTGAGTCCAAGTATTAGCACCAAAGGAGACAAAAGTTAAGCCAACCTCAGATGTAGTATTTACCATGTAAATATACAGAAGAAATAGAGATAGATATTAGGCATGGTTTATTTTATTAAGCAGTAATTTGAAGTAAGTTAAATTTACAAGAGCTGGGATATTTCTAGATGGTGTTTTTATCCTCAAAATGTTTGTGTCTTTAATGATAGTATGTAAGTTCTGTCATAAATGTAATCTGCCATTATCATTTTTAGGTTGCGTGAAGCTATATAGCATTCAAAATGTTATGATATGAAAAGTTTAAACTCTTTTCTGAGGAAGTGTGCATTATATATTTTGAGATAAGCATTTGCTTTGAATTATTTGAATTCAAACAGTATCCTTCTTCTCTTGTTAAGTACTCCTAAATCTAGGAAGGTGCTATGTTATAGTAATTAACCTAGACAAAAGCAGAGAATACTGTTCAAAATCACTATTTCATATCAGTTTGAAATATGATCAAGTGAAGCAGCTGTTCTTGTTCTTAATAGACTTTTTTGGAAAAAAATTTCATAGTTTAATGAAAAATGTCTCTTCTCACAAACCTTAAAATACTCAGAATGCAAGAAGTCATGTTTTGGCAAATGGTTATTTGTAAGGAATGTGGATGAGACATACCTGCTCTGTAACTGCAATATGGTAAAAAGTCTGGTTAAGAGTGTGGGAAGAGCAAGCTAAGTAAAAAAACAGGACATTAAAAAAAATTATAGATATTTTTGCCCAGCTATGATGCCCTTGCTTGGAGAGGAAAGTGATTGTCCACACCAGTATTTCCAAGAAAGTCAGTGGGACTACTTGTGTGAGTAATGGCTTGCAGGCAGGGATTCCCAGGCTCACGGTCAAGTGAATTCAGGAAATAAGCACAAAAATATTGGGAGAATAACTGCCAGTGGGATTAAATTTCTTTCTCTCCTTTTAGGAATCCATGGATCATCTTTAGTCCTTGACATAAAAGATTTCTTACTTAAAACAAGTCTCAAAGAAAGAGCCAAATCTCTGATAGGCCCTTTTTGCTGCTCTGTTAACGTGGAAGCCAAGTGGTGTAAGCATAGTGGTGATCCTGGCCCAGAGCAATCTGTTCCAAAGATCTACATTGATTTGAGAGGAGGACTGCTGCAGGTCTGTATAAGATGCTTATGGTTGTGCTGTTGAGCTGGACTGGCTTTGGATGATTGAGTTTTCATAAATAAATTGCTTGAAAGCCTTTGCATCCAACAACCAGCTGCTAGGTTGGGGACTTTTGCATGTTTGATTTGGGTGGTTTTTATTTTACCTTATAAAATATCTACTCTTCCATGTAAACTGTTGATTGAAAAATTGTGTATAGTGTTGTGGGTTTGATTTATTTTTTTTAAATACTGCATGAGCCCTGTGTTTTGGCTGCATGTGTGTGTTCCTTAAAACTACTGGATCAAATTACTAACACTTAATATCTAGGGTCCTGTTCTGATGGGTGTGTGTTTGTCTGTCCATGATCTATGTGTCTGTAATGCCTAAGGGTAGCCTTAAGAAGTACATATCCTTTCTTTTTAAAACTTACACAAATTTCTCTGGGGAGTAATTGCAAACTGTTGTTTGTAGCAATTAATAGCCAGTTTTCCATGCTATCCTCTCCTTTTTGGAAGTGCCCACAACTTGAAATCATTCCAGGAAGCATGGGAGTTCTTGAAATGAAAAATAGATTCTGTGGGTCTTAAACAAGGGGGCTTTAAGATATGTCTTGTTTTAATTATTTTTATTATAGTAACTATATACACCAAGTGTTCTAAAATAAATACATAAATCAAGTATATAAAACATGGAAAGGAAATTTTGACATTTAATTGTGTCATTATGGTTTTTTCCCAGAATTGGCATTAGAAGGTCTTAGAACCACAACACTGGAGATAAGGTTAATCAGATAATACAAATTTGGAAAAAAGTGTATCTTGGTAAATAAATAAAGTTCTTTGCTCCTTTTTAAATTTGTTTTTCACAGGTACTTGCCTGACTACCTCTATATAAATGCTTATTTTTTCCCAAAATTTTGGGTCTTGACAAGTACCAAAAAAAAAATCTATAAATCTCAGAAAGCCGTTTATATTAGAGTATAATTAGGGAAAATTAGCTTTTGCAGAAGACAATTAAATGTTTGGTCTGGCAGAATAGATTTGAGAATGCTGACAAAATCAGTAGCAGTTCTATTTCAAGTTAATTTATTTATGGCTAATGATTTTACCAGCTCTAAATGTGACCTCATTTATCACTAATTTGTATTGCAGCAGAACCTGGATAGCTTATGTAAAATCACTGCCTCATCTCTGGATATTGTAGTAAGAGTTCCTGGAGTACCCAGCTGCCTACAAATGAAATTAATAAAAGTGTGAGAGAGAAAAATGTTCTTCCCTGCTCTATCAGTGAGGAACTGGGGCCTCTGAGATTGGTGTAGGGTGGCAGAGAGCTCCTGTTGGGTGGTGCTAGAGCAGGTGTGGTGTTGGAACCCTGGAAACAGGGAGTTTTGAACTTTCTGTGCTGACAGGCACTGACCCCCAAAAGAACACTGCTTTTGACCTGAGGCCTTGGAGAAGGCTTCCAAAATTGAATGATAGTACACTGATGTGTAGTTTGAATAGAAGTGTGTAAGATCACATGGTGAAGGATTTGGAGTTTGTGGTTTATAATATAGCAATAGGTATGGGACAAGATGGAGGTTTTAGGGTAGAGGTTTCTTTCCTTCTTCTGTGCCTTCTTCTTCATGGGTATAGGTGGTGCTTTTTAATTGGATAGTAAATGCTACACTGAGGGTCACGGGTGTTTGGTCATTGGGTCAAAAGTAAGAATAATTTAGGTGTTAGTTCTTAATTGGACAATTACAATCTCTCTTGTAACAAGAGAGATACATCACCATTTCTTCATTTTTAGCTTGTTAGCTAGAAGTGCTGTGGCACTCACTGTAACCTAGAAAATAATTAATAAATGACTGAGTCAAAACATGAAATTCCATCCCTCCTGCTTTTAATCCCAACTCTGACTGAAGAGAAAAAGAAAATAAAAAGTGGTAGTGTGGGACCCCGAGACCAGAGGTACTCTAGAACCCCTAGTGGAGATGCACTAAATTCAGGGGCTGACCTGCCTAACCTGAGAGTGTTTAGCTCAGGACTGGCAGTGGCTGTGTTTCAAGAAGGTCTGTGGGCTTACTTGTAGATGCAGGACAAGAAAAAACCCTACCTTCTTGGCAGCTATACTTACACACCCTTTAGGCATCTTTTGATTTTTTTTTTTTTTCACGTTTGAAAATTGGTATTTCCTTACTGAAAAATTTGCACCGCTCTATGTGCATCCTTGACTTTACTCTTACACTCTTTCCGTGGACTTTTAAGTTACTGTCTGGGGATTTTGATTTCATCCCACACTGGTTTCATATCTAATTTCTGTATCAATTGCTAGTTGCTTCAAGGCCTGCTTCTGCCCATGAAGTCTAAAGGACTTGTACCATTAATACAATTCTCTGAAACAGGAGCTTGATTTGACAAAAACAGCAATACTTGTCAAAGTTGGGAGAAAGGAATGCCTTCTTGCCTTTTATTTTACTACAAAATGTGTGAATCTTCTGGACTTTGCATGCTCAATTTTATTAGATATTCTTCTGTATCTCTTTTTTCAATTTCAGAAAACTTTAGACCTTTTAACTTCACTTGGAGGACTGAGAGAACACCCAGTTCATATGCTTCAATTTTGTGCTTAAGATGGTCTTTCATAAGTCTTTTCTGCCACATTCTTTGCTTTGTCACTTAGTTCTAAATGTATTCCAGAATTCCAGCTTTGGAGCAACAACCTCTTTGAAGACTTTAAACTTTGTTTCTTTGAGCGGTTTTTGTCATGTGTTGAACTGAGAAACCTGTGACCAGTTCTAGCATTACATACCGTTCTTGAATAAAACTTCCAGGATCTGTGGTCTTCCAGGCACCATCAGTTTGATTTGTTACATGGTAGGAATTAGTGTTTCCCTTCAGATAATGAAAAGGAAAAATTTGACAAACAGTTTTGTAAAGATATTTTGTTGCTTCTATTATTTATTTTAACATTAAGAATGCTTGCAGGCAATTAAGTTGTATAAACTTCCTGTTGTTTTCGGGAGGTGTTTTTCCCTTCAAAAATGGCTGAATATTTGTATGTAATTTTTTCATCTTTTCTCTCCTCTCTCTCTCTCTTTTTTTTTTTTTTCTTTTTAAAGGTTTTCTGGGGTCAAGAGCATTTGAACTGTTTAGTTCTTCTTCAGGAGCTTCTGTGGCAGTACCTGACTAAAAAGGGCAGTGTAGAGACATTGGTACCCGAACATACATACCCCACTTGTTTTTCTACAGAAAGGAATCAGGCCGCAAAAACTGAGCATACCTCAGATGATCTGAGAACAGGCCTGTTCCAGTATATACAGGATGCAGGTAAGAAGGATATAAGCTTGGTCTCTTTCTTTTTTTCTAGATTATAAAGTAAAACCAGTAGTAACCTATTAGACATTACTTACCTCTTACAACGAGTAACTTTACATTTTTTGGAAAAGCAGTTGAAAAGACATCTGCTAGAATTACAAAAAAAAAAAATTAAAAGGTTTTTGATTTCTTTCCATTAAGCTGTAATGTTTTAAAAGTCTGGGAAATTTCTTTTTTATTTTCTCTCCTTTTGATCCTTAGGGATTTCTTTTTAATCACTTTGGTTTCATAGACCAGCATGTTTCTTTCTAGAAATTGTATAACAGATTATAGCTTTCTTTCATTTGACAGAAGCACAAAAGCTGCCCAGTGCCTATGAAGTTGTGTTTTACAATGAAACTGAGGATAGTCCAGGAATGATGCTGTGGAGATATCCAGAACCCAGAGTGCTCACTCTTGTAAGAATTAACCCTGTTCCTTTTAATACTACTGAAGACCCAGATATTAGCACTGCTGACCTTGGAGATGTTCTTCAGGTGGGTAATGAATTTTCTACTTTCAGTAACAAATTAAAATTTTATTGCTGTAAAATGAAAGTTTTCTAATTCAGATTTATTAAAAATGAGTGTAAAACAAATGTCAGGAGCTCTATAAAACCGATATGTGGTACATTGCATTTAGTTTCAAAATGCTTGTATAAAGCTTTTACCCACTTACCTCTAAAGTTTTTATGTTGCAGAATAAGCTATAGCCAAGTTTATCAGTTTTAGTTTGTGACCATGCAGTTTTTATTCTTTTTTTTTTTTTTATGGTTTCATTCATCAGTCTTTGCTTAAAGACATCATTTGGTTTGAAACTGAAACAAGTGAGGAAAGAGCTCTTCTAAAATTTCCAAGATATAGTGGAGTCATTGAAGTAAAATCTCCAATCTGGCAGTTCTCTCCTGTGTCTGTGATGGCAGATAGCTGCACTGCTTCTAGTAAAATCCACAGATTCTGTTTTCTCTCCTTTTACCTTGAGAGGGTTGAGCAGGACGGTGCAGTTTGACTGTGTGAGATCATGGAACTTCTCTTTGAAGGAAGGCTGGATGCTGCAGTCTCTGTGTCCCAAAAATAGACCATACCTCAAAATTACACTGGTCCTTAACATGCTGCAATTTTTGCTTTCTCATATATGCAATCAGGTCATTACATTTTCTCCTGTCTAGTGTAATTCTTTCTAAATTCATGTACTACTTGCATACATATTTTGATTTTAGCTCAATTTTAATTCTGGTAATCTCCATCTCCCTTTTGTATTACAAATTGAACCTGTCATTATTTTTTAAAATTTCAATCCAGTTGTTAATCAGAATAGTGTTGTGAGTCAAGGGAAATAAATATTTCCCAGTTCCTCCTATTTGTTTAAAACTGTTGAATTTTATTTCATTATTGCTGTGTTGTTAAAAATTGCTTTTAAAATTGAATTATTCACCAATATGCTTTGAGTTATGAATAAGTAGGATAATCTTCCTCAGATAAATGGTATAATGCTATTACCGTGCACATACTGTTGGTGAGATCATGTAAGTGTCCTGCCAATTTCTTTGCCCTCTAGACAGCCAAATGTCAGCTCCTTTCAGTTATATTAAAATTAAAATTAAATGGAAAAAAATCAGCTCCATTTGGCATGAGGTTTGAATCAAAGATCAAAATTGTGTTATTGTAGGCTGTCTTGATGACCCTATTAGGTTGCTATGAAAGCCAGAATTTTGCCTTCTTTCAAGCTGGTATTTCTGGAGCACGGCACACCAAGGTTTTGGTTTAATTACATTACACTCCCATTATAGATAACATCTTGAACCATTATGTATGTGCTTGTGGAATAATAAGACCCTATCCAAGGGGAATATCAGTTCTTCTTCAAGTGGGCGTACACAGCTGGACTTTTAGTAGCACACAAGTTCTGCTTTGTGCTTCCGTACGATGGTCAAGAGAGGAAAAGGTCCCATTCACTGTGATTGCCTCAGAGAGTGAGAAGCACTCAGATACCAATGATCAGGTTCTGTCAGCTTCTGCTGGTGTTTGTAATTCTTCAGATTTCTACCACAAGAGAAAATATAAAGATATCAGCCAAGTTAGAGGACATCTAGTCAAAAATTCTGCTTTGGGCACATGATGTGCAGAAATGCCTCCAAGAACATCCATGCTTTGGGTCTGTCTGTTTAATTATGGCAGTAATTATTGCCTGGCTCAAAGTGGTGATTTATCACATTTTCCAGAAATGGCCATGCACCTGATGAACAGCCATTTTAAACATGGACAGTGAGCATTTTTTATTAATATAACAGAGGTATGTGGTGGAATAAGTAATACAGAGTCAATTTTTAATTTCTTTAGGTAAATTGCATTTACTACATACTCGTATCAAACTTCAGATTCTAATTTAAATTAATCTTGAGGCCTTTCATCAGCTCCACTTTTTCCCTGTATGGATACATGTTAATTAATATACTGTGGATTTAGTGCATATGGAAAATTCATTAAATACAAAGAGAAAAAAGATAAAACAACATTTATTCAGTTCTTGAAATGAAGCATTAGAGAACATCTGCAAGCCAAAGACTTCAGCTCTTTTGAATAAAAGGATCTAAATTTAAAGACAATAATGATACCAAGTGATATTAAAATATACTTTAAAAACTTTCCCAGGATTGTATATATGTTCAAATGCAAGGAGGACCCATAATGTCCCCAGCTGTGTTACCAGTCTTCCTTAATCTTCTACTTCACAAAGATACAGTCAAAGGTGCCCTCCTGTAGTTTGTCTTGAATTTTTCCTTTTTTTTTTTTCTTGAAGTTTTCCAGTTGCATGTTCTTTCTGAGTAAGTTGCTGTGACATTTCATCTAGCTTTCTGTCTTTGTTAAACTTTTAGCATAACGTTTTAATCATGGGTTGGTTTTAGAAGTCTCTGGTTTTATAGCTATTATTCAATTCCTGGAATTTGCAAAAGCTTTACCATAAAGAGAATTTTTCTAAATATTGAAGGTGCGTGTTGTCTGGTACAGCCAAAGGAGAGAGAACAGCTTCAGATTACAGGAGTTGATATGAACTATATTGAACCTCTCTTGAACCTTACCTTGCTGCTATTTCTAAATTGCCCCGAGAGTTGTTTTCTTGTACTTTACCTTATGTTGTTGGAAAGGTAAACAGTTATCAAGTTCCTAATAGTTTGTTTTTACAGTGCAAGCATTGTGGCATTTATTTATGGAGGGAACAGGAAGAACTGATGTCTCTGCCATGGCATACCACATGGCATTTCTTTAGCAATTTGAAATGGAACTTGGATCTAATTGTTTGAAGGAAGTGAGAATCCTAGATCTGAATGAAATCAAGAAGGTGCATGAGGATTGTATTTCTTTTCAGGTGTTAAAAGTATCTGAATTTGTTCTTCCTGTTTAACAGATATGGTAAACTCTTTCTATTTAATCTTTAATCCCTTTAATCCCATTTTCACATGTTGCAAATATTCTTTGGCTCTGTGTGATTTTACCATTCTTTCAGATAAGTAGTATTTGAGGGAGGTGTAGAATGGGATTGATGTGAGAATCATACACCCACCTCAGGACTAGAGGAAGCCCAAACCTGGGAAGATTTTACAAAATGTATTCAAAAGGTAAAAAGCAAGATGAAGTAGCAATTCCATTATTTTTAAAATATTGAAGATTGATATATTGGTAAGTCAAAAAAGGGGATGTTCTCTGAGACTTTTTCCATCAAAACAGATGAAACTTAAGTCATTCAAGTAGATAGACTGCTGATAAGAGTAAGTCTTTTAGTTAAAGATATGTGGATAAGCAACTTCAGAAGTCTATATTAGTCTGTGCTTTAAAATAAATACAGTGCTTTTGTTAATGTACACAGAACCAGAGAGAAAAAGCCTACTGATCTTGCTCCAAAAAATTAGTTACTGCTACATTTAGGTCACTCATGTGCAGATAATTTCTGTAATAAATACTGTGCAGGTCTTTATAAATTTGTCTCAGCAAGTATTCTCATGGGAAGACTTAAGGCATGCCTTAAGTTAAGCAGGGAAGCCTAAACAGTTTCCCAGTTTAACATTAAACTTTATTCTATAAGGCAAGCAGCTCATCATTGTGGGGCAAAGCTCTTCTATTTGCTCTGTGATGGTCTTGTGGCATGGCAGCTAAAGTTAAAATCTGTGGACAGTGATGATTCTCATTCCTATAAAATCTGGCAATGAAATGTCAGAAGCATGGTAATAGCCTTCAAGCAGATTTTGGCTTAGAATGTATGTTGAAATGTCTCCTGCAGAGATATGAGAATTACATGAACAATGAGAAAATACATGAGCATCTTTAGGAGCAAGAATGAGCTGGACAGTCTGATTTTCAGAGTAAGGGCTTCATAGTGTCTCTCCATCTCATAAATGATGGGCACATTGGCTTGATCTGGCTACTAGGACAATTGAAAGAGAGTTCATGGCAATTTCTTCCATGCTGATTCTTCTGGTTGCCTTGAAAGTATGGTGTTAGTATGAAAGGAGTAAGAGCAATTTCTGATTTCAGACAATAGTTTATTATTATGCAGATAATTCCACTGTCCCAGAACATAAAGAATAATTGAAGAATATATTCTTCACATCATAACAAAGTGCAGTATTTCAGAACTGTTGTGTGATGCTAAATTCAGCTGTATTTTTACAGTTCCTTGGATCTGTCAGGTCCATTTCTGAGAAAGGACAAGTAATTTTTGTTGCTGTGATATTTTTAAAATTTAAAAGAGGGAAAGCAGGAAAAAAAAAGTGGGGAGGAAAATCTGTTACTGATTCAGTTGTGACTTTCACATTGTGCAGATACAATATGAAGCTAGCTACATTTGGATATTTAACCTCAAAGAAAGTTCTGTTGAGTATTTGTGCTGTGGGGCTTAGAACTGTAATTACACTGTGTGTCTAGTTTGCCCAGAGTCTTCCTGTGTCTTCCTGCAGTCTTAAGAATCTCAGATTTATGTTTATCTTTGCCTGGGATGTTGTTATATTTTTCTGATGTAATCTGAGTTATATTTTTATATCATTTATCTTTACCAAGAACAAGGTTGACAGGTTTAGATTGGCAGGGGAGAGAGCAAAGATTGGGAGGGGCTCACCAAGGTAGGAAAACAGTTCATATGCCATCAGGGAAATATTCTGCTTTTCTGTGCAAGCAGGTGAACAGTACAAACAACTTATCTCCTGTACAGCTGGAGGCCTGTTTTATCTAGTGAACCTTTTACAGAGATTCTCATTTATTGTCATTCCATTGTAGAGTTATCTTTCCAATGAAGGATGTTGCTGGCACTGCCCCATATCTCAAACAAAAGCTATTTATTGTCACAAGAGCATTTACCCAAGTGGCATGGATTTAAAAGCAGGAGAAAACCAGATTTATCTAATCAAAGTAATCATACAATGTGTAGTGTTCCAAATTCTGAATTATCTGATTTATTTAAGATACATCACTAACACAGACTTAAAATTCTTTCTCCTGGATTGTCATCCAGTGGGAGATGCAAGCTGTTAAACAAAAGAAAGATAAACTACAGCATTTGCTCATTTCTCCATATGAAGTTAAATGAAATATCTTCTGAACTATAACCCTGACAGGTTTTTGTATTTGGAGATGTTTCCCTTGTGTACCTGCCAGGATTCCTATTGCATGCAAGTGTAGTCAGCATTCTAACAGCTGATGAAAAGATGAATGTGTGCTGAGGTCTCCTTTTTTGGCCTTTTTTCTTTATATAGTGTCCTAAGATACAGAGCACAGTTTAGAAAAGTGGTGATTAAATTAACCAGATCTCAAGGTCTACTGAAGAATATTTTAGGGCAGTGAGTACAAGTTCTGAGGTTGCAAGGGCTTAGCTGGGATTTAATAAGGAAAGACTACGTAAATAAAACCGCCGTGGTAAAATTCACACAGAGCATTTCCAAAGGTGGTGAAATCTCTTTTAGGAGAACATAAATATTTTCAACTTCAAAAGGCAGGGATTCAAAAAATTGTCTGTTGCATTGCCTTACATGCATGTGCTGTTTAAATAAAGCATTTTCAAACTTACTAGTCTGGAACCTGATTTTTTCAACACTGTCAGCCAATAAATAGTCATTTTCTAACACCTCATGGCTGTTTAAACAGTGGCTTAAGGAAGCATGAGCTTAAGAATGACTGACATTAGATCTACTGTAAGTCATTATTCCAGGAAGGATTTGACATGACAGTCAACAGGAAAAGAATTATGATCAGTGCCAAAGACATTAATTTTTCCTTTTAACAGAGAATACCTCATTTTTGGCTGACTCTGCTTCCTCTTTACTTTTCATTCCCTGTTGGGGCTACAATATTCAGCTGGGCATTTGAGAGTCTGGGAAATGTGCTTTCTGGGAAACCACAAATTTTTGATTTATTTCTTATATTCCCAAAGCAACAACTATTTTAGAAATCCAGATGATTTGTGTGTGACAGGTTAGTGATTTAAGTTCATGGTGTTACTAGATAATAAGCTGTAAAGTTCAACCATGCTTCTTGATAAACCTGTTGGTTTGCAAGTTATTGAATCTACTGCCATGCAGTTCAGTACTGTCTTCAAATAATGAGACTTTTTAGATGGATGGATAAATAATTTGGCTGTTGTGAATTGCTCAGAAGGCAAATTTGGTGCTGCTTCTGCTTTTTCAAGCTTATATTTCTCATTAATTCTACATTTGGATGTTATTCAAAATTACTGAAATAGTCATACTACTACTATATAAAGATTCTGTACAGTGTTTTTATTATTTCTCTACTTTGTGAAGAGTTGCAGCAAGCTTGAAAAGAAACTATTATTATTGAACACACCTGGTCAGAAACTAGAATGGTAACAAATGCTATTTTTTCTAATGTAGGGAGAATCTTTCTCAGCAATAGACGCAGTGTTTCTGTTTATGCACGAGTACGAAAATGGATCCAGGTCATCACAGAAGCAGCTGCTCTGTGTAAGAGCCTGTAGGTTTGCTTGTGGCTTGAGCCACTTACACTTCAGATGATCTGCAGGCGAGCACGTTTTCTGATCTGAGTTTTGCACATGTTTTCCAGAGTTAAGATTCTGGCTATTAATTATAATATCATCTTCATTTTCTTGCAAGGAAGGAAATCAGAGCTAAAGAAGTTGGAGTCTTAAGCAGATGTTGAAACAGAGCCTGTTCTCTTAGGGAATTCCAGCTTTAAATATTGTTAGTGAACTTCCTTTCCTGAGAGTAGGATTATCTCAGACTTTACTATTTTGTTGCTGTTTGTGTGTGTATAATCTTAATTATTTTGCTGTGTGATCTTAGTGTTCCCTGCATCAGGATGAGACTGTATCGTTTGTCCTGGAGTTTCTGTGCAGTCTGCAGGGAGTTAAGCGTAACTTGTTGGGAATGTTAATGGAAGTTGTGCATAATTTGCCTGTGCATCACAGTGAAATTTACCCTTAGGGGTTACTGAGCCAGTGAAAATTCTACCGGGTGCCAGAGGACTGACGAAACCATCAGATTATCTTAATGACAGATTTACACTCTCCTCGTGTTCTGTGCTCTTCAGATTTTCTGACTCTGATTTATGAAACTTTGCAAACCCGAGTCCTTCCGGCTGTACATTGACTTTGTGGTGCTTCTTACGGGAGTCAGGCTTTACTGTGGTGAGAATATGTGGTCAAAATAGCTCATATATAAAAATTGTAAGGTACTTTATATATTAATAGACTGCTAACCTCACTGGTCAGAGGTGACTACATTTCAACATCATAGTGCTTAGATTATTAATAAATACTGAAACCTAGAAAATTAAAAGCCTTAAATGAAATGTGAAAGATAGTTCCTGTATCAGAAAGAAAAAATAAAGGGTGTTGCTAGAATTGGATTGGATAAGTCCTTAATGTAAGATCTCTAATCTGTATACTTTTGTTTCTCAATACTTGAAACAATACATTAAGATATAGTAAGTTTTTAAAATACTGTTACTTTTACTGTTCAAAAGGCAAGTAAGTGATCATCACATAAACTCAGTCTCAAGGTGAAAGAAAATTAGTAGAAAAAATTTGACACTTAGCTGTACATAATTTTCCTGTTTAAAGCTCTAGCGAAATTTCAGCTATAGTCCAGCACTATTCTGTGCTTTCTTTAAAAAAAGCTGTTAGTGTGTTCAGAGTAATTTTTCCGTAATGAAAAGAGCCAGTATCTGTGACAGATTACATTACTCCACAGACCTGCATTTGCTCTGAACCTGCTAGCCTGATAAATTGATAAGTTGGTCATATGTTGTTTTTAAAAGGCAAAGAACATAGTTCCTAATAAAAGAATGCTACATATTTCTTCTAAAAGGTTAAAAAGCATTTCTCAGGGCTCTTAAATTACCATATTCTGATACCAGGGGAAAATAAAACCTGGGCTTAGAGTCGTGTTTGTACTTAGAGGGCTTTCCGGACAGGAAGGCAATCTTGATGCAATTCAGTAAGCCACAATACCAGTGGGGCATTACAGGTGAAAAAATTGCAGCTGTACCCCTCACCACAATGTATTACAACTGTACAGTGGAATATTTCCTGTACAGAAATAGGGCTTGGTTAACTTTGTTTCCCTAGAGTAGATCACATTAAAATGTTATAAAATCATGATTTCCTGCATTTGAATACTTGTGGTTTCTCAACTGGTTCCAATATTACAAAAGGTTTTTTATAGCTTATATTAGTTGAAGATGTATAGAAACTTTTTTCCAAAGTCAGCTAAAGGAAGTTATGTATTTTTAAAGAACAACTTTTCTCAGAAGACAAGAGTTTTCTTTCACATCTGTTTATTACAACTCTATTAGATATTTATTTTATAAACTGCAGGACATATGTAAATTTAAATAAATGAAATAAATAGGACTATTAGTATATATGTTAAATGGAGTTGAAAGAGCCATGTTATATGATATTACTCAGATAGCCAAATAGTAGTTATTTTCATTAGTCAGCCAAAAGCCTCACTATAGATAAAGGAAAAAAATTACATTAAGCAGATATTGCATATTAAATTTTAGAGTGCATGTTTATAATTTAGATGTCCTAGCTTTTGCACCAAATTTATTCAAAGAAGTAAAACAATTCTGTGAAGAAATTATATTACATAATTTTGAAAAACTTCTCCAGTTGAGGTGTCTGATTATTCCAGAGTGTTGAAAATTCGGAGTGTACCATAGTGGAATAAATTTTACTGCCTGAAATATATTGGTATGTAACACTTGAAACTGCTGTCAAAGTACAGAAAATTGTAATGGAAATACAAAGGAGTCTGAGGTGGGTGGGACAGCAAATACTTTGTACAACTAAATTATTTTAATCCTAGTACTACTGCTAATCCAAAACTACTTATATGAGGCTATATTTTTACCTCACTGTAAGGCATCACTTTTTTTTTGGTGGTTTGGTTGGTTTTTTCCTTCATGAAAAGGGGATATTGGTGGTCTGTAGCTGTGCCAGGAGAGTCTGTTTTCTACACATATACAATACAATCTTAGCTCTGAGGAAGGCTAAAAAATATTATCTAACAGGCAAGTGGTTTGTAGCATGATTTCACACTGTCAATCACACAAGATACACAAGAATGTGGATGTTAAAGTATCCTACATTTGCCCAAAATGTAGGTGTTCCACTGGTCAGATTGAATTGTGTTTGTTGTGTGAACAGGCATATTACAAAGTTCTATTCTATTTAATATTACTTTTCTTCTGGGCATATTTTCTACACATTATATTTTTCTGCAGAGTTCTTGTGCTAGTTTTATGTAAATAATACTTCAAAATCAAATTTAAAAGTAATGTTACTGGTTCAAAATCAAATTTAAAAGTAATGTTGCTGGTAGTTATTGCCAAGACTTTTTTCCTTATAAAAATCTGGATAAAACTTTTTATTTCCTGCTACTGCAACTTCTGTTCAGCTAATGAGAGAATTGTATTTTTAAGACAGTTGGCCCTAAACCAGTAAAATATCTTAATAAAAGAACAGCTTTATTACAGGGCAATGAGTTTATTCATGCTCAGGAAGCTGAAGTCAAAATCTCAGTATGGGTTGGTGTCTGACTCAGAGTTCTAGTTTATATTGTGTTCTGCCTCATTCACTGAGGTGGCCCTGCTTGGAGAAGATAAAACACACACACACTTCCTGTCTTCTGTGTGCATTTTTTTGTACAGTAGTTGTTTCTGGACCAAGAATAGCTTAATTTCCAAGAGGAAGCGCCCACGATCTGAGGGACTGAGATTCAAGAAATGAATATATCTTCTGTAAAAGCTTCTTTTCTAGCAAATACATCAATCAAAAGGAAGCATCACTGAAGGAAACATTAGGCACATCCTGTAACCCAGCTGTTAATATCTATCGTTCTTTCTCAACTGGACAAGATGTATTTTGCAGTCTAAGAAATCTGCACGTTTATAGTTTTAAAGTTCATTTTTTATGCTGAGTTTTAAAATTATATGCTTCAGTATTTAAGTAATAAAGCATAATACTTTTATACAGCCTTCATTCAGCAACCTCAAAGAAGTAGGCCGATGGCTATAGCTTTTTCCTACAGACAAAAAAGGTGTTTATGAAAAAGATGGGATGAGTTAAGACATTGAGACATTTAAATTAGTTCTGTCCTAGTTGGAAACTATGTCTGTGTGTGAGACCTGTTAGCATTCTGACAAAATGTATATTGAATAATAGGTATGATCATTTATGGTAACATGACAGGTTGTGGAAGTCCGCTGATGTTGGCTTTCTGCTCAGCTGTAGAAATGTACCTGTAGACAGATAAGTGGTGTGCACCCAGCACTTTTCAAGTCCAAATTAGCCAAGTAGTCTAAAGCTGGGAGAATAACATCAGCTCACAGGAAAATATAGAAGCATGCTGTGATCTTGAAATTCTTTAAAAAGGACTTACGGCTCAAAACTTGTCTCTCTGTCAAGTCTTAATATTACACAAGTGGGAATAAGGAGTATCTAAAACACAAGGATGGAATTAATAACAGAGCATTAACAGACTGTGTAGCATTTTTTGACCCCCTAGTTTCCAAGCAGGAATTAAATTATTCTGGTACTGATAATGTGTGACACAATATATGATGAATAATAAAAAAATGCAATCACATTGTAGTGCTTTAGTGGGAGTATTTCATGTTAGTTATTAACATTATACTGTCTTGCTGATAGATTAGCAAGTGTGAAGGTAATTGCTTGAAGGATGAAGGATTTTCAGGTTTCTCATTGTTTGGCTTTTTTTTTTTTTCCTTTGAGAGAGATGTGTAGTTGGAGGTTTCAGCTCTGCTCAAATCAGAGATCTTTTTCATATGTGTTAGTGTAATATACATGAAAATTTTCATCCTAAAATAGAGTGAAATGAGATTCAGAGAAAACAGGAATCTACTCTCTTCTAATTAAAAAAGATTTTTGCTCCAAGGCAACTTTCTGAACAGCTGCTTGTTTGTGTCATGTACTTTGCCAATTCACCGTTTTCCTTCTTCTTCCAAACACTGCCATGCCATTTTTAGATTTCCAGTGTCTATCGTTCACAGCACTAAAGAGAAAAAGAAGCAGCCTTCAATTTCTCTGCCTAGAGTTTAGACTGTTGCATACAGCTTTTCATTTCTGCTTCTGATCTCTGTTGTTAAACAGAGATGCGCTGAAAAAAAAGCATTTGGCTGTGGTTTTGTTCCCTGTTGCCATAATCATCCTTCTAAATAAGTGTATTTGCCACAGGATGTGATTTTCTAGCAAAACAGAGCATGGAAATTCTTGGTTAAATCTGAGCTCATGGTTAAATAATACTTTGATGCACACTTAAGTGACAGGTGAATACAGTCATTGCAATTAAAACTGTCTTTGAGAGCTGTGAAAGAAGACAAAAGCTGCAGGGAGGTGCCTGCTGAAGAGCCAAGCTTGTTGTTTAGCAAAAAAGTTAAATATGCTTTGTTTGTGTTTACTTCTATAGTGGCCACATTTTCTAAGAGGTAACAATTATATGAATTATAGCTTAGGTTTTATTCAAATATTTTAAGGTAAAAGCACCATACTTAATTCAACATGTGGGGAATTTTTTTGTTGCAGCTAGTTCACTTATTCCCACTGCTAATGACTCAGTTCTGGCTTTATAACCCCTTTCCAGGCTTTCACAACTATTATTTTTGGCAGCTTATATTGCCCAGAGCTACCATCTTTCCTTAAACTTATCCAGATCAGGCATTAGTAATAAACCCCCTAGAAAAAATAAAGCTAGATATGTAGAAATCAAAGATTCTAAGTCAACTAAGTCTTTTGCAAGCTTCAAACTAGAAAGCTTACAGTTTGTGTAGTTCCAAAGAATGAGCTGTATTTTGTATGGGCAATCACATAATATGTGTCCTTGATTTCTTATCTCTAATGTGCAGATGACACTTTGAAACATACTGTCCCTTGCTCTGGTAGATTTCTTGACATATTACAACATAGTTAGAAAAAATTGTAAACAAAATAAAGAGGAATAATCTTTTCTACTTGCTGATCAGTCTGCATTAACTGTTCAGTGATGCTTTTGCTGGCTACTCATGCTGCTGGTTCAGCGATTCTTCCTGTGGCTTTCCAAATTATTCACAATTCACTTTAGAAGTTGTCGTGCAGTGTACAGAGCCACAGAGTGGGTGAGGCTGGAAGGGTCCACAGTGGGTCCTCTGGTCCAGCCTCCCTATTGAAGAAGGGTCATCCCAGAGCACATGGCACCTGGATTTCATCCAGGTGGTTCTTGAATATCTCCAGGGGGACTCTACAAACTCTCTGAGTCACCCACACAATAAAGAAGTTCTTCCTCATACTCAGATGAAACTTCCAGTGTTAGTTTATACCACAGACCACAGCCTGAAGACAAGTTATGAAGTTATTACTTCTTCATGGCATGATTGTGTTCATCTTTTTACTTTGCTATCTTTTCCTCAAGAGGAGTTTCAATAGATCTACTACTACTGAGTGGGTAGAAATAAAATACAGGATATGTGAAATGCAATTTAAGTTTTTTCAATCTCTCTATATTATTTTCTTCTATCCTTATTAATGGTTTTATGGTTTTTGTATTGTAGTCCCACTTAAAAAATTACAGTAATTTCACGACTATAAGGCGCACCCTTTTGACTAAAATTTTTCCCCAAACCCGGAAGTGCGCCTTATAGTCCGG
>PYHW01009979.1:5761870-5832540 GCA_013186435.1 Turdus rufiventris
TATCTGATCTACATGTTGTGAATTTTGCTGGCTGCCGGCAGGTGCGCCTTATAGTCCGGTGCGCCTTATGGTCGTGAAATTACTGTATCTTGCTGTACTCTTGAACTTGTTCTTCGAGCTCATTAATATTGGAGAGAATAGAATTCATTGTCTTGCTTAGCCTCTTAAAACACCCATTACTTTCTCTTCTAATCCAGTTCTGTGAGATTGTCACTAAGGAAAGAGTTTTGTTTTGAGATATAATCTAAGAGAAATAAATATGCTATATATGATAGCTTTGTGAGACTTTTGTTGCACATGTGTTACTCAGTAACATTGATAAGAAAAGGTAATTCGGATTTTAATAGACTTTAGGAAGCACAAGATCAAAACAGGTATTCAAATATATTTAATCAAGTTCCTAAAATAATGTCAAAGTATTTTAGACACTGAAATTTGAAAGTATGCAGAAATAAATACTGCTGTATGTGAAGTATCTATGCAACCATGAAAAGCTGCAGCCTTTTGTCGGAAATGAAACAGATCCTTTTATAATTATGTAATTCCAAGATTTCATGCTATAGGAAATATGCCAAGTATTACAATATTTGACTAAACTCAAATGTTTAATCACCAGTGGAGATTGTTAAGGTTTAAAAAAGGAAGTATGTGAAAGTGAGTGGCTTCACAATGTAGTATAAAAGACAGCAGATGATGGAAGATGCTCTTTATGTGTTCCTAGTTAACATAGGAGCTCTTTGGATGTATCTGACATATCCATAATTGGAGGGTAGGAACATTGCTGTGGTAGAGTAGCAGTCTTGAGTCTTTGTCCACAGGCATTAAACACTCAAATAATCTAACACTGAGTTCTGAAAAAAATCTGAAATTCTGGTGGCACTGAGAGGAAAAAGAATCACTTTAGTGTGACTTTGAAATATGGTCACAAATTAATGTAATATTTCTTATTGCTGCTCTTGGGCACAGCACTATTGTACAGTTAGCAACAAAGAACCAAGAAAGATGTTTTCTGGGTCATCAAGCCCACTCCACCGGAGCAATGCTTGTTATTTTCTCCATCTAATTGACAAATCAAGCTTTTAAAAGCAGCTCTCATGAACACCAAGCCTGTCGTTACACGTCCCCATCTTTTTCTGTACAGATTCTTGCCTTACACTTTATTCATAGGGCAACACAATTTTACACAAAATTTCTGTGAATCTTTCTTCTATTAAATGTTTCTCTCCTGAGGTGTCTGGATGGAACAATTGAGTTCCAGTTGTTTAATTTCATTTAGTCTTCAATTCTCCACAGCAAGAGTTAATACAGTTTTAAGATGAAGAATTGGAAACATGACGTTCTCCAGATGAGTCCCCACTGATGTCTTATACAAATCAATTAATATTTGTCCCTTACTATTGGAAATATATCACCTGATGTCTCTCAACATGGTATTTGCCTTTTCCAGGCTTCATCATACTGTCTCGCACTTTTCCAGCTGATATTTAAAGATCTTCACCCTTTCCAATTGAATATGCAGCCACACAAATGTGTTGTTATTCTACATGTATGACATGTGGGTTTTGATGTTAAATCAGTCTTTTTTTCTCACACTGTAGTCTTCAAAATTAAGTCAGCTCTCTTGATTGATACTGCTGTGGTACTCTGTGTTACATGCATTACTGGCATCAGAAGTTTACGGACAGTTATCAGATAATTTTTTTTTGGTCCTACATCTTGAATGAAAAAAATTTTGGTGACTGTGATTGCTTTTTTTCTGTCTTCGCATATCATTGTGCCTTGAATTATGTGGTTAAAATCCACCTTACAGGGTCTGTGGTTCCACATGTTAATTCCTCCAGAATTCTTTGGTGATTATTTATGTTCCTTTGCCCTCCCCAGCTTGAACCATTGAGCTCCCTGAATTTTCCTTCTTAACCTTCATTCCTGTTAATTAATCAGCTTACTGTCATCTCCATCTGCATTATAATCTTTAATGAATAACAAGGAAGAATGCTTACAATTTTTTTTCTGAATTTTCTTGCATCTCTGCCACATTCTTACTTTTTTTCCTCGTTATTTATGTATGTATGCCTATACACAAGGATAAAACAGGTAAAAGCACATACATATGCAATTTTTTATTATTTGCTCCATGTCAGCTTAACTTTTAGTAATTATTGAGCATGTACAATTGCCATACCTGTGGATTTCTGTATCTTAATTCTAAAATCTTCATAACTTAGTTTGCATTTGTTTTAAATTCGTATTCTCATTCACTTTCTTGCTATTTCCAAAAACACCCCACAAAAAACCAAAACAAAAAACAAAAAACAAAAAGAAAAAAACAAAAAAAACCCAAAAAAAACCCACAAAACAAAACAAAACAAAAAAACCAACCAAAAAAAGGATACAACCCTTTAAGGTCTATGTTTTTATTAAAATTGGTTTTCTATTGCCTATAGAAATGTCCATAATAGCTTTCTCTCCAGTTCAGTGATACATCCAAGTGGATTATTTACAGACTTAAATTTGGGGATGTAATTAAACAGAAGCCACTATGTATTAATTTGGTTTCATTTGCCTTTATTGTCTAAATAGTGCTTGAAAGAAAAGATCATATGCTTACAAGTGCTTCATTATTTTACCCAGGATTTTTAGCAGAGTGTTGGCCCACCACAAAGCATTGTGTTGTCTATTATAATTATTTCTCTGCATCATTGATTACTTTAATAAACTTATATTTTTTATGTAATGAAACTAAAACAATTAATTTTTAAAAATGTTAATGATTATTAGAATGTCTTTGATACTATGGTGTGTAGACATCTGATGGATTTTTTGGCTGCATAATACAAATAATGTTTAGATTAATTGTCTTAATGGTCAAATAATGGTTTCCTGTGGAACAATCATCTATTTTAGTACAGAGGAAGAGAAAGTTGGAAGCATTTGTCTGCAATGATGTTCTAAAAGCATTTTCATTTAAATCAAGACCACACAGGATCTGAGTAATGTTTGCAGTTAGGATTTTCTATATGATCATTTACTTTTATTTGGTTTAATTAGTTTTACATGTCTAGCATACAGATTAAAATGCATTATATTTGCAATCAAGCATAATTATGCCTTCTCCCTTTTATCACAGGTTCCTTGCAGCTTAGAGTACTGGGATGAGCTTCGGAAATCATTTGTTGCATTCCGGGAATTCAGTCTATCAGAAAGCAAAGTCTGTGAGCTGCAGCTGCCCAGCATCAGCCTTGTGAGTGACCAGAAGGAGCTCATAGCCTCTGACCTGTGGAGGATTGTCCTCAACAGCAGCCAGAACATGGCTGATGGCCAAAGGTAATCTTAAAGGAGGAGGGAAAAGGACATTTCATCTAATTTCACTCCTGAGAAATCTGTTTCAAGAGACTTAGAAATGAAGATACTTTTTTATATTTGCAAGCTTCAGACTCACTTTCACATGAGGGCATGGAGTGTGCACAAAAAGAGCTTTCCTTCAGGTTCATAGGCCGCCTGGCAGCATCTAACCATCCATATTTTGAATACAAGACTTACTGAAAAGTGCAGACAGAGTCCTGAGATCTCTTAGCTGCATGAGGCAGTAAAATCAGCTAAATAACAAAAGAAGGTTTAGGTGCAATCCATTCTATAATGTAGTTGAAAACATTTTTCTTCCATGCAACGCTTATACACACCTTGATTCTTTCCTCAGTGTAACTCAATGACTATTTTAAAAATATTGAACAAAATGTTACTATTTCAATAGTACTGCATTCTTATTCAGACAGATTGCTTACTATGCTAACAGGAAAAAAAATAATTGTTTTTAAGCACTGGCAATCCATTTTTCATTATGTTAATAGCTAGAAGCATTGAGCAATGGCAGATATTTGTTCTATTTGCATTTATTCAGTTTTGGTTAATATGTAGAGTAAAAGAAATGAGTACAATGTCTGTCCAGAAACAGCAGTGGAATTGCTTTCAAAGACCTGCTTAACATTTCATATTTAGAGCAGAAAAACCAAAATTGCTCTCTTGGATCATTGGTATTTGCTGATTCTTGTTGTTTGTTTATGAATCCAAGCTTCAATGAGTATGCAGCATCCACATATGTGTTGAACGAAGCTACAGAATTCAGAGAAATCAGGGAATATGAGCATGGCTAACAAAATCAATGAAGAAAATTAAACATCTGGTTTCCATTAATAGTATCAGGTTGGAAATGATTTCTTGATGTTAATTGTGAAAGAATGCATTTTCATCATTGAGAAGTTAAGTGTTTTAGACAAGGTTAATTCCTCTGAATGTGGGACCCTGGCAGAATTGCCTTCCTGGTCAGTTTAACACTACAGAAATATGAACTCAGTGGGAACTGGAAATGATGTAGTGAAATTTAGTAGATTTTTTTTTTTCATCAAAGCATTTAGCACTGTAGTCATGTTTATTGTATTCTGCTGGAATAGGGTTTATCACTATTTGCAGTGTTTAATTCAGGGAGCTCTGATAAGCTAATGAGCTGTAATTGTTCAGGAACAATAGGAATTAAACTGAAGCATTTGCAGTTCACTGAACAAGGATATAGCAGGAGAGGACTGAAGGCAGCAAAAACCATTTACCTCACTACTGAAGCATTTGAAGGTAAATAAACAGAAGAGAAAGATGAAAGTCAGTGGAAAGTTCCTTGAACTGACACCTACATGTCCACAGGCTGCAAAGTCACAGTCCTGATACTTTTGTTGGCCTGGGGAATGAATTCATAATAACTTTAAGAAGTGTAGTTTATACCTACATGTTCTAACAGTAGACTAGAAATTTAAAGATTTGTATAGGTCAGGGTGAACTCCAGAAGCCAGAAACCTGTGGGATATACGAGGAAGGAAACCCTCTGATTTCAACCAGAGGAGAGAAAAAGTTATATTCCCTGCCTCAGCAGTGTTTTTAATTTGTTGGCAAGGGTTTGCTTTCATGAGACCACACCTTGAGTACTGTGTCCTGTTCTTGGGGCCCCAAACTTAAGAAGCATGTGGACCTGCTGGAGTGATTCCAGAGAAGAGCCACAAAGATGATGGACTGGAGCATCTCTCCTGTGAAAACAGACTGAGAGATTTGGAATTTTTCAGTCTGAGGAGAAGGGGGCTCCAAGGAGACCTTGGAACAGCATTTCAGAACCTAAAGAAAGCTGGAGAGAGACTTTTTACAAGGACATGAAGTGATAAGGGGGGGTAGATTTAAGCTGATAGAGGGCAGGTTTAGATTAGTTATTAGGAAGAAATTCTTCACTGTGAGTGTGGTGAGGCGCTGGAAGAGGTTGCCCAGAAAGTTGTGGATGCCTCATCCCTGGAAGTGTTTAAGGCCAGGATGGGTGGGACTTGGACCAACCTGGTCTAGAGTAAGTTGTCACTGCCCTTTGCAGGGATGTTGGACCTATGATCTTTAAGGTTCCTTCCAACCCACCCCAATCTGAGGTTCTATGATAAAAATTCAAACTGATCTCTCTAACTTCAAACAAAGCTGCACTGCAAGCTTTCTTAAGGATGGCTGCAGGAAGGACGGGTGTAGAACAAGTAGTCCTGACCAGTCTGGAGTGATCCTTCTCGGAAAAACTTAATGGGTCAAAACAAGAGCAGCCGTTCTCAGATATGAGGCTTTGGCATAGGCTGTTTGAGGCACAGTGGCTTTTTCTTGGAGACAGCATCCATGTCAACTGCATGTCACTGACATGGAGGTTTTGAGACTGTGCCCAAGACCTGAATGTGTATGGTTACAGCTACAGAACAAATTGAAGGTAATGGTTAAGCCCTAAGGGATGATGTTCTGTTAAAGGGAAGCCTTGTGGACCCGCAGAGAAGATGAGCCTTTCTAGATGTCTAGTGGCTTATAGGAAGTCCATGTTGGCATTAACTTGGCTGAAACTGGCTTCTGCTCTTGGTATGGATAATTTCTTCTCCCCAAGCACTCTGAAATATGTTCTAGATTCTACTTAACAAAAAAAAAAAACCAAAAACCAAAAAAAAAAACAAAAAAAACCAAAAAAAAACCAAACCAAAACAAAAAAAGCCAATTTCTTGGTTTTTATAAAGAGACAGTGCCCACGTTGTGTTAAATGTCAAACTCTTGTTTCTAAAGCGAGCATGTAACATGGGATTTTGCAGACTTGTGGGAAGAGCCTCAAGGCTTAATGCCAATGCTGTGTGTTAAACCTGGGAATTCTAATGCTGGGGAATGTGTGAGGGTAAGAAACAAAGGCTGTATAAAAGTTGAACCTCAGTTTGTCTTTACATTCATGATGATTTGACATTAATTACATGCTCCAGTTGTATGATTGATTAGCAATTATAATACTCTATTAATTGTGAAGTATATAAATCCTTAGTCTTGTTGAAGTTTATCTTCTTAGTTTGGTGTTGCATTTTGGGACAGACTCTAACCACTGCCATATGCATGCAGCTGCTGCTCAATGATAATATTTTTTTCTTGAAATTCTACAGGGTTCTTCTTTTTTTTTTTTTTTTCCCATAACCGCTGTGATATGCTAATTATTAATAGCAGAGGGCTGATCTGTTGTGGCTTAGTACTTTATTACGATTCCTAACATTGGTTATAAGGTATGAAATTTAGGTGTCTCATGTGACAGGAAAACAACACGTTTTGTGAGAAGATGTGGATTCAGCTGATGTGATGAGCAGTAGCTGGCAGAGTGAAATAGATCAACCAATAATGAGTAAGGGAATATGCAAAGATGTCCTGATTCAAATCCTGTCCCATGCAAGCTCTTCTGAGACTGATCAGGAACTAAGTGGAAATATAAAAATCAAGGAGCTATTTGGTGAAGGGCATAAGATACATGTATATTGTTTATTTCTGAGAATTTTCTATCCCATTAATTATTTTATGTGTGTGTAAGGTTTGCATGAATATTTATGAAAGCTAATTCAATGAATTAACAAATTTGAAATAGTAAGTGAAATAATTTAGCATCTCTTTGGGGATGTAGTACAGTATTTATGAAAGAAATCATATATGGCATAAATGACTGTTTATGGAAGACCTTAAAAAGGGGGATTACAAGGAAATTGTCACAGAATAAATTATTTTTATGGGTTGCATTTGCCTGTTGCAGGACTAACAAATCATAATTGAAATTGCTTTTTAAGCTCTGTTTGGTTGGTGAGACACTAGAACCCCTTCCTGGTTTGTTTGGGAATGATTTATAATTTTTTTGTTTAAATGGGTTACATTACAAGATGTTTTATATATTTGTGCATCTTCTGTGTAATTTAAAGAGTATTTTTATAATTACTGACATACTAATGAAAAATAATAATTGAAAGTGCCTTAAGATACAAACCATGAAACAAGTACAAAAACTTTTAAATAAGCCTTAAATTGCTACTTTATAAAAATTCAAGTGAGGAATCACGATCGTGTTTCTTGCTAATTGTTTCAGCTTTTATTCAAAGTAAATGATGTACTGGATTTTGACCTCTAACAATTTGGGTTCAGACCAGCATTTGAGTCATAAATTAAATGAGTTAAGTGGTCTCTTTCTTCTTCCCAGTGGATATTTTCCCATGTTGTAGTTTCATCACAAATGGCAGTTTTGGTTTAAATATTCCTCTTAAAATAACAAGAATAATGCAGGTCACTGCTAAGTCATTGTTCTCAGTTGCCATATGTTTAACTTGAGCTGCTTTGCATGATGTGAAATATCATAATTTATATGACTTAAAATGTAGATATTTTCCATTTTAAATATTCTGATACTTCCCAACACTTAAAAAAAACCAAAAAAACAAAAAAAGGAAAAAAAGAGAAAAATATTCTGGTAGTAAAGTCAGATCACTTTTACTTTTAACTTCCTCTGATTTTGCCACAGTCCTCTTTTAGCATGATGTGCCAAACACAAAGCAGTAGAATCTAGTTCTTCCTCTTCTTTCACAGCTGAAAAATTGGGGACAGTCCACACTTCATTTTGTAGCTCCAAGGCAGCCAAGAAATATGAGGGGTTTTTTATATTGTATTCACTTGATGAATAAATTTTGATTTCACAATCACATCTTCTGCTATTAATGCTCCTACTGTCATTCACCAAGACTTAATTGAAATGTTCCTGTATTTTCAGTCAACTCTGCTTTATTTGCTGTTTGTGCACATGTGTGATAAAGGGCTGTTGTTTTGGTTTTTTTTTTTTTGTGCTCCCTGTAAAGTCAGAGGAGAAAATGGCAGTGCTACAGGTCTGATGGAAGTCTACCTAGGCAAAAGGTTTAAATGGGATTCAATTTAAAATCACAGGGGCATAGTAGTGACTACAGTTCCTCTTTAAAAACTGTTCATTTATATTATGACTTTTTATGACAGTTGGGTTTTTTAAAGAAAATATTTTTGATTGCTGCTTTTAGTATATTTTGTACTGTAGCTGGTTTATACTATTACTATAGTCTTATTTTCATAATGAAATGAGGGCTATAATTCTGAATATGGTTTCTGGTTGAGTAAAAATCAAATGGACCCCCTCACAGATAAAACAATTACACTTCAGAAAAATTCTGGGCAGATGGGAAAACGGTGATGAAAGATCCTTGTTGCATTTCTTTTCAGACAGTTCCTAGAAGACAGATTTCTCTCTGGACACTTTACCTTCTAAACTGTGGTTTAGGATGCACTGTCCTGCTCCTCTCAGTTTTCCACTGCCAGCACTTGTCCCTTCCTAGCAGGGGAGATGCAATGTTGGACTTTTGGTTTCTAAGGCGACTCCATCAGGAAAAAAAAAAAAAAAAAAGCGGCTTTGAATCTTTTTGTTCCCAACATTTTAAATTGCTGAATATTACCTCTGGATGGTCTGTTGCTCATGGGGCAGAAAAGATGGAGAAAAATATGGTTATATTCTTTACATCATCTCCTGATGTGAAGCTCCTGCCACATTTCGTGCTACATCAAGCATGTCCTGTTGTTTTGTCATCGTGGTGTTTATGAGTGAGAAGTTACAAAAATGCTCAATGAATAAAAAGCAGATATATAAAATTTGATCAAATAATAAATTGGAAGATTTTGTTTGGTTTTTATCCTACGAAAATATGCATCTCCAAAACATATCAAAAGAAATGAAAATGCTCACTGATAGGTGAGTCAAGAAATGGGTTTCTGAGGAAAAGACATGTATATTTTCAGAATAAATCTCAAATATCAGAAATAAATGTCCTTCCTCTTTACTGCAATCAGTGTTACAGTTGTTAATGAAATTAAATCTTAATTCAGAATATCAAGGTGAAATTAGTTTTTTTTAAGTTCTTCATAGTTTGGTTAACATTTGTTTGCACTCATCTACCCCAACAGAAAACTCTTTTCATTTCATATGTTCCTGAATTTCTGTTTCTAGTCAAAATGCAATGATCAAAAAATCTTAAAATAGTAATAGTTACTTTGATAGAACTAATCAGTTTTGCAGATTCAAAAATACGTATTTGTCTAAATCAGCATATGATTTTTTTTCCTTTTTTTTGGAAGGGTTTGCTTCCTTCCTTTGTTCCAGCAATTAAGAAATATCCATGGCAGAGAAAAGTAAAACATCCTATTTCTCTGTTATCCAGTCTCATAGATATTTTATCATGTGAACATAAAGAATAATTTTATTTCCAAAGGTGCCAATTCTCAAAAGGCCTACAAGACTGTTTTTGGAATGTAAACAAACAATTTAAACAGGTAAAGAAGCACAGGAAAGCAGCTAAAATTTGGATTAAGTCATTTATCTTTCATACTTTCCTGACCCAATCTGTTCTTAATATCCTGTCATGATTCTTTGATTATTAGCTAATCTTTGTTGGGTTTTACTGCTGCATAAGTATTTTATGTTCACAAGTGTTAAGCTGGATTTCAGTTCTATAAATAAATACTGTACTAGATAGTTACTGCAACACTAAATAATGCTGATAAATTTACCTATCCGTGGAATTCCATGCATTTGCAACTGAACATTTTGAGTATGTATTATATTTGTGCATAATTTTGAAGTAAAACACGTTGCATGATGAAAAATCTGGTCCTAAAAGCTTAAGGTGTGCGCTTGGAAGCTATTACTCAAACCTAAGCTTATGTTTGAATTTAAAATATCCTTAAAGTGTTAATGGAGGTGGATTTGTGGTGCTTTATAAAAACTAATTAGTTTCTGACAAAAATATTAAGTTGACCTTAGTCCATCTTTCATTAAATTTTATTTTAAAAATAAAGACAGTATTTGGCTGAGGATGTGGTTGTAATTCTCTTGAAGCAAGTCTAAACTTTTAAACTAAAAGTCTTGAGAACCAAACTTCAAAGGGGGTGAGAATAAGGAACATTAAGGATAGTTTTGGCTAAATTAGAAAGTTTATTTGTACTTCTGTGGTGTCTCTCTCAAGAGACTGAAAGATAATGCTTGGAAATTCATGGTGTTAGGAGCACAGCTATGAAAAAAAAAAATCAGGGGCTTGGCATTTAAATGTATAGTTAATATGCTGTAATAGATGCTAGTAAAGGGCTCCAGGCTGAGCTTATAATAGTTGGAGATTATTTTTTAATTATGATTTTAGAGTGAGAAGGGCAGAGGAAATAAAGCTTACAAAGACTGGGGGTTCATACATAGAAGTAGTTTGATGGTTGCAAGTCGGTTTCCTTAAAATCAAGTGGAAAAAAACGAAATCATTCTCTCGACCAGAGTTTCATCTCATTCTTACAGCTTTAGTATCGATAATATATTCTGTTTAGCTATTTCAACAGTTAAAGATGCCTGCATTTTTTGGTGTCATTTTATGCAAACAGGCTTTGAGTTTGTGGTTCAAATATTTGTAAATTGAAAGTGTAGTTTGATTAAAGCATGGATAGATTGCAATCTTGTCTGTTACGGTCTCCTTTGGAAAAAGTACAGACACTGGCATTAGCAGTTAAAATAAAACATGATGTCTGTGTCAGAAAATGTGTGTGGAACTTCATCAGTTCCTGCTGTAAAGCTTGAAAATCCTGGAAGTGCTGAAGTACTTCTTTGTCATCTTCCTTCTGCAGCTCAGAGAGTGAATCCGGCTCCCAAAGTGCGTGTGATCAGCTTGTGACCCCCACGGCATTAGCAGCTTGTACCAGGGTTGACTCCTGTTTCACTCCTTGGTTTGTGCCATCACTGAGTGTGTTGATCCAATTTACCTGTTTGGAAGTCCACCTATGCCATCATCTTGATCAACTGGGCACAGGTATGTACTGCTTTATGTAGAATAATAAAAGCATACAGTTCACAGATGCTGCTTAGCCACTCTGCTGCTCTGTGTAGTCCCCATTTCCTCATTCAAGCAGGCATTCTTGAAACAAGCCATCATCAAGAGCCTCCAGTGGCACAGGCTGCAGGGTGGAGCTGATGACTTGTGCGCACTGAGCCTGTCCACAGGGCTGGCAAGGAGGCTGGAGGAGCGGCCCCTTCCTGCCCCCAGCACGGGTAACTGTAGAAGCCGCCTGTTTTCCATCCTCTGATTAGGGACAGCAGGTGCCACTTCACTTCTGAGCCATCTTAGTGAATGAATTTGATCTTTTACATTTTCCAGTGTATTAACAGTACTGTTAAAATACTTGAAGATTTTGCAACCCGCTTAGTAAAAATTCCTTGGAAGAGCTCTGAGAATGGCAGATTTAAGTTATTTCAGTTATGATCACTTTTGGAGCTACATCTGGTTTTGTTCAGTGCTCTCTGTCATTGCATTAATGGCAAATACATTCCAAGAGATCTTTAGATTATTGTCTGATTTTCAAATGCCAGGAATGCTTTCTATGGAAGATGGGCAAACTTCTTGGGTAATTTTGACAGGGACAGCTTTCTTGGTGTGTAGTTTTTGTGTTTCTGCAGGTATTATAATATATTCATTATCAAATCATACCAAGACTGACATTCAATGACTAGCAAATAATTTATTCTCTATCAGTTACCTCTATCAGTACCTAATCTTCCTCACTATTACAGTCCAATTCCAGATGCTCAGTCTTTAAAATTACATATACTGGAAAAGGGAAAAATCAGATTAAAATCAAACACAGCTGTTTTATTTCTCAACAATGACTGAGTTTATGCTGTTGTTACTGTTGTTATAGCATCTAAAGGCCTTAAGTTTTGGGGCTCCTTTGTGCTATGTTATACACAAAGGGAGCACAAAACTTGTTGTATCCATTACAGTTTGTGGAATAACAGGGCTTGATCCTGGATGGAAATGAGTGTTTTGGTTCCAAATCTGTAGAGCACTAGAGCATATGCTAATTTTAAGCATGTGAGTAGTTCCAGCAACATAAATAATAACATCAATGGAAATATTCACATACTTAATGTTACACAAGGGGTGTACGTGCCTTGCAGTGTCTGCTGCCTCAGTGCTCAGCACTTTGCACAACTGAGACTGCAGTGAATGTGATAAAATCTTTTTTGTGATGCATTTCTCATGCTTTAGTCTCAGGATACTGCTTTGTTTCATTTCTAGTACTATAGGGCAGTATGTCACATTTCAGTGGGTTTGTGGTCTTCGACTATTCATAATTGCAGCAAAGACAACTTCCAATGTGGAGCCTTTTGGCCTGCACAGTCACATGTCAGCAAATATTGCATTGGTAATTTTTGTTGTGTTTGTAATGTGCTAAGTGTGGAATATCATATACA
Organism: Turdus rufiventris; assembly: GCA_013186435.1. NCBI lineage: Eukaryota > Metazoa > Chordata > Aves > Passeriformes > Turdidae > Turdus > Turdus rufiventris. The sequence continues at coordinate 5,774,511 of PYHW01009979.1, forward strand.
CTTACTGTAGCAAAAATTCTCACAAAAATATGGCCCCTCTTCCACATAGGTGGCAATCTGAAGCATTGAGCAGTGTGTAGATAAAGCAGTTTTGCTGGCTGGTTTATTTACCACTAAAAGAATTTGGTTTGCAGATACTTTTTGTTTGCAGCTGCTATTAATTATGATGCTGTTTTACATCTAACAAACAGTGTGAACAGGATTCATTTCAGATTTCAGAAATGTCAACTCTTTGATAAATTCACTTGTTTTCATCTTATATACAAGCAGTAAAAACACTATTTACAGAAACATAAAGAATGCAGCAATGGTGATTTTCTAGTCTTGTTTGTTCTTTTACTTTTCAGCACCACCAAAGTTTCTTCAGCCATTTTTATCTGATAAGAACATGCCGTCTGAACTAGAATACATGATAGTTTCCTTTGATGAGCCTCATGTATATCTTCGTCAGTGGAACGATGAGTCAGTGTTCCAGGAGATCCAGTTTTCAACTCAAGCTGACTGTAAACTTCTGGAGTGTCGAAATGTGACCATGCAGAGTGTTGTGAAACCTTTCAAAATCTGGGGGCAGATTGCTGTTTCCAGCAGCACAGCAGGAAGGCTGTTCGACTGCACGATAATGGTTGACCCTATTTTCATCAGCTTTGGCCAATATGCACTTCATTCTCTAAATACAGCAATTCAAGCTTGGCAACAGGTATGCAAACACAATAATGAGAAAGAATGTGGCTACTGTGATTCATTTAATAGCAAATTAGAATATCGACTGCTTTCATTAAAAATATTTCAAGATGTAAAAGCCAAACTTTTACTGACATCGTTTTTTCCTAACATTAATTCTGCGATAGCAATGAAAATTAGGAAAAAAGTATGTAAAGGTAAATGTAGCCAGAATGGTCTGAGTTTCAGTGAAACTGCATGGAGTTATATCAAGATAATCAAAACCCTGGTCTTGAAATGCAAAATATTCCATTAATTTATGAAAAGGTGAGTGCTGTGTGATACATCAGCTCAGCTCAGTCTGAGCAGCAGCACATATTGTTTCCAGCTACTGCTTCCATCCTTATTGAAGTTCAACACTAGTTTCACATTACATTCTGTGCAAGCAGCATTAATGGCTGAAGCCAGTCCCACTATAAGAAACTTGCTTCTGCAATGACCCCTCAAAGGCCTGTAATTCCCTTACTCCACTATAGCCTTGAAATCAAATCATTCTCTTCATCTGCCTGAAGACCTATGTGGAGCCTGGGAATTAATTACCTATCATGGCACTACAATAACAAAGCCCCCAAAAAAGGATAAAACATCTGTTTTATATCAAAATATTCTTTTTTAAGGGCATTCCATGGTTTTCTTGTTGCAAAAGGACATTCATAAAACAAGATCTAGTGTGATTTAAATCTTCACAGCTGGCTCAAATATCAATGTGAACAAAAATCTTTGTAGCTCCAATTTCTGTTTTTTGTCATATTTTGAACAATGCTTTTAATAAAAAACAAACATAGAAAGTGTAAGAGAGTCCTTGGTAGGCTGTTTAAACCCAAAATATTTCTGACTTAGTACTAGTCCCTCATCTAAGACATGTGTGGCAACTACTGCAAAATGGCCTTCAGAAAGGTCAGTTTTCTTCTAGGATGGTGGAAAAAAGATCTCTCAGACATAGCTATACATATAAATAAAATATGGTGCATAAATATTTAAATGTTTTAAACCACATCACAGTGTGAATGACTGACTGACTACTCTGTGCCTTGAAGGAATATTCTGAGTTGAAAAAAATGGAATTGTATATTTGATTAAGTAGAGCCATATGTCGCATGGTATATTGCTGACAGGTACGTTCTATGAATAGTTGGTACTGATTTATACATGGATTTGGCAATGTTAACATGAGCCACAGGAGGATATAATTCTGTAATTGTTGCTGTAATTTGCTCGTTTCCTCTCATGTCAGGGGTACTTGCCACCATGTTCTGATGTGGTGGGTATCTAGTCCAGAGTATTTGAGATTAAAAACTTGCATTGCTTTGAAATTAGGGAACGGTTAACACGCAAGTGGGTTCAAAATGGCTTATTAAATTAATTGTTGTCAAGATGTTTTTTATGTGACTTCACCTCCAGTGTGAGGGGGTTGGCATGCCCTGAACGGGGGGGGGGGAGGGGAATACATTTCCCAATAATAAGCACTGTTTGATGTTTGCTGTTCACACAAAATGCAATATAAATGCTACAACTAGAAGCATGAATTTAATAAGCGGGAAGGGTTATTTGAATTCTCCACATATTTTTTGCTGGATTAAAATCTGCAACAAGTGATGTTGGAGTCAATAGACAGACAGATGAAGCATGAAACAATTTGGCCATGCACCTTTAGGTCAGGAGTTCAGAATTAACAGAAGCCTTTGTCAGTGTCTTTGTTTCCTAGATATGGACTGATTTTTGTTATTGTTGTTGTTATTTTTTAGCTGTTTTTTATTGGATTGTTTGGTTTTTTAAAATTAAGTAATGGTGAACATTTTGAAAGTACATTAAGCCTAAAAAATACCAGGCTTTATACTTCTAAGTCACATGCTGAAAATCTGAGAGGATTAGCACTTTTTAAAAACAGTTTCCCCTTTTGACACATTTCACTGTCTGATCTGAAATCCCTGTTTAACTACAAGCAGTAACTGGCTAATGGACATCTAAACACAAAGCTAGAGTAATGGGTTTAATAGTTAAAGACCTGGGCAAGAAACTTCAGTGTTGTTATTAACTTAGTTTTATTATTTAATAATAACACAGAGGCTATCAAGAGAGATAGAAAATGCATGTCTTTTGTGAATATGCATTGGTGGAGTGTGTGGTGGTTTTTTTCCCTTTATTTGGGCATTTAAGCCTTCATGAATTGTTTTACAGCCTTAGTGCTTTGAGATATCTAGAGATAGAGGGCCAGCTGAGAAAACAGCTCCCTAGGTATGGTACAAAGTGTTATTTCTGGGAGAAAGCTTTTCCTTTGTGGTCTCGCATTGCAACAGTTTTCCCAAACTCCTCAGAAGTTAGAAAAGCTCCTGTTTTAAACCTGTTTTAGACCACTAGAACTTCTTTTCCTCAAGGTCTGCGGGGTGCTTAACCTTTCTGTTGGCAGTTGCCTAAGTTTTCTTAATGAGCTGGGATCAGTCAAAATGACATCTGTGATCACAGTAGTTTCTCCATCTTTCTACAGTAAGCACAATGGGAAAAGGATACAGAAGGTTTCTAGCTGATAATTGCCAGGACATTGCTATGAGAATGAAGTTTAAAGAATCCTAAGGAAATTTTCTCTTAGAGGGACTTCAAGGGAGATAAATTGCTGAAGACTTTCTGTGAAAAAAGGCATTATTAGGTGATAGTGTGGTGTGTGTGTGTCTGTGTGTACGTGAGAGGAGAGGAAAAGTTTGTGTAAGTCTTCGGTAGCTTGTGAAGCAGAAAGAAAATAACTTTGTGCACATAAAGAGGCCTAGGTTTTTATGGTGTGGGTTTTTTCCAGATCCAGAAATGCTTTGAAATAGCTGTGAGCTAAGACACAAGCAAAAAGTCCTGAGACAGGGAAAGCCTGGTGACTAGTATTATGTGGGGATGTTTTTCCCCCTCTCTGAATAGAATTCACAAAATATTTGAAAGACCAATAAAGGAGAGACACTTTCCAGGCCTCTCTGAGAGAAAAGAACAGCTGAAAAATGATCTAAAGAGGAGCAGGAAATTGTCCCCCAGGAACTGACCCTAATCTGTATTTGATTCAGGCTGTTAATCTTTCGCTGATTCTTTTGATTTGCTGTTTTAATTCAGAGAGGGATTTTTTTCTAATCCACACTTAGGTGTTTTCAGCTCCTGGAGTCATTCAGCCCTTCAGCATCATTGCCACACAAATGGCCTGGTTCTGTTTGGTTTTATTGTGCCTGGTTTCTCTAGACATTCTTTTATCAATCAAGATTTCTTCGCTCCATCCTTTTTCTGACTTTTTTTTTTTTCTGCTTTTCTGCTTACTCTAGAAGCTTCTACTGTCCGACTTCAGCAGCAGGGTCAAGTTCCCTGTGATGGGTACAGGGTGCTGCTGCAGATCCCCAAGGACAAAGAAGCTGGGGTGTCCATGGCATAGTTGCCACACCGAGCTGAAGCATTCTCAAGCTTCCTTGAAGTTCCTTTAGTCATCTGTTGTTATCAAGAATAGAGGCATCAGTAGCTTTCTCTTAAACCTGGCAGCACAGAGCAATGCCCTGTTCTGCAAATCTTGGTGTTTCCTTGGTTAAAACTTTGGAACTATTATAAAATGGAGCCTAAAATACCTCTTTCACTTAGGTTTGAGAACTGTAGTTGTCAAAAGCATTGGATTCTAGTAGCAAATCTAGCTTTCAAGACTAATGATTAATGACAGTCATTCATCAGCACCAAAATGTGTGGAAGTGTATTAATAATTCCTGATAGGATAACATTCCCCAAGCAGAATTTAGAAGTTCTGTGCATGCCAAAAACTCTCTGGACTTCTTTTCCCTCTAGGAAATGCAAAAACCCGCAGTTTGTGTTTACTTAATTCGAAACTAAGTTAGCTAGTAAGGTAAAAAGAAGGAAGTTCATCATCTCATGGCATTGTTCTTTCAATCTCTGTGTAATCAGCAAGAAAATGTATTGGTGTGAAAAGAAAAAGCTTTTCTTAAATTCTTCTGGGGTTGTGTATAGGTTTGACTCTAACAACATGCTGAGCTCTGTGGGTAGTAAATCCTCCCTTTTAAAAAGAACATTTTGCAAAGCTGTAACAGGAAAATATATATATATTTGTGGTAGACTTATGGGTATGTGGGTATGGCAGCTTGACAGTAAAAAGTCATCGATCCTCCACTAGAAAATGCCAAAATAAACTCTGCACTCTGAAGGGGCAGCCTTTAGCACTCTCAGATCTGCTACTGCATGTGATATAGACATACTGCTCTGCAATGAGTTTTGCTGCTTGGAAAAAGTGCGGTTTTGGTTATGCTCACCTGATTCCTGTTTCACAAAGGATACCTGATCTTACCCAGAAGAAGTAATGAGATTTGGGAAGAAGTTTTAATCTAAATATTCTCATGCTAAAATATTTCTAGGGTGAATAGTATTTGCACGAACACTCTCAGGCAATCATTCTGACATTCAGTTACAAAAGGAATTACAACCTGCCTTGATTAAGGATAAAGAGACAACAGACACAAACTGAAACATGGGAAGTTGCATCTGAGCATCATGAAAAACATCTTTACTGTGAGGGTGACTAGTCACTGGAGCAGATTGCCCAGAGAGGTTGTGGAGTCTCCTTCTTTGGAGATATTGAAAAGCTGCCTGTATGGTATCCTGTGCAGCTGCAGGTGAACCTGCTTTAGCAGGGGCACTGGACTAGGTGCCTCCAGAGGTCCCTTCTAGCCCCAGACATCCTGTGATTCTGCATGTAGATTAACCTTAGGTTCTTCTGGAGTAACCAGTGGTGAACATGCATTCAAGGATGCTAAACTGGGCATACCTTGCACACTTCACTTCTCAGAAAAATTTCCGTGTGCATTACCCAGTTATGTGCTACAAGCAATGTACCAAATTGGTTTTCAGGGATAACTAAGGCTGCATAGGGAACTGTGAGGAAATACTTCTCTCCCTCTTGTTTGATCTCTGAATTTCAGGCTTCCAGGCACATTGTTATCAAAGAACTAAGGGATCCATATGATTAGAGGCAGGGAAGGTGCTAACTTTGTAATGTCTGTTTGAAGGGTCCATTGAGAAAGCAAGGAAGCAGAATCAACTCTCAAAAAGCATGGAGGTTCCATAAGTTAGAGAAAACATCACAGGAAGAAAGGATGAGAAATGAGTAACTTCTCCTTGTGGAGAAGGAAACCAACCAACAGAAAAGTATTGTCATAACTGTGCTAGGAAAGATGGGTCAGTAAGAGATAACAAAAAGAAGAAGATTAATGTTTTGTGTTAGAACCGTTAAATTGCATAAAGACTATCCAAATGTTGGTTTCTTTGAGTAATTGTTGCAGTTGCTAGATAGTTGCTTGTAAGTGGAAGGTGCCAGCCCAGTAGTGACTAGGGCAGAAATATATGAGAGATGATCTCCAAATCAAATTGTCAGTCACACTTTGACATCTCCCATACAGGGGATTATAGTTCGTGCCTTCAGGGATGGAAGACCTGTAGCTGTGGCAATTTTTATGACTATCATATTGTCTCATTGTGTCAACAGAGCAGCCAAACAAAAAGCAGAAAGAGAGGGATGGAAAGGTGCTGGAGAAAAAATATTGTAAAATCTAAAATATTTTTTAAACTCATGATTTTACTCTTTTTTTCCCCCTAATAAATGGCATGATGCATTTTCAAACTAGCCTTGTGGAGCTGTGAAAATACTCATGTCTCCTTTTTTTCTTCAGTTGTCTTTTCAAGTGATGTGGTATCAGGAAAGAGATAGTCTTTGACTGATTCACAGCAATATTTCAAAGTAGAAGCAGAAGCTGGGGAAGAGGAACTGTAAACCTGTTGGTCTGAGAGCTCAATTGTCAAACATTGAGAAAACCTCTTCATGCCTCTCTGCTCAGCCTGTTGTACCCTGTCTGCCCTATGGAACATCATTTCCCACAGAATTAATGGTGTTGAAGTTTTTTACCCAAATTAGAATATTTAGTTTTATTATAGTTTTAAATCTTTAAGATTTGCGTTACAGGAACATAAAGTAAAATATTTTAAGTCTTAGGATATATTTTGTCAGCCCAGAAACCAGATTTTGCAGAGATTACTATGAGGCCAAAGCTAAGGGGAGAGATCTTGCATTTCTGTGTTGTAACAGTCACCACTGAGCAGGCAGCTGCCAAATGTCCTGCAACTGCCATTGATTCTTGCTGGCTTTCTTATCCCTTTCCTTTCAGAACCAATGCCCTGAGGCAGAGGAGTTTGTCTTCAGCCATTTCGTGATCTGTAACGACACCCAAGAGATGCTGAGGTTTGGCCAGGTGGATACTGATGAGAATATTTTGCTGGCTACTCTCCACAGTCACCAGTACAGCTGGCGCTCGCACAAGTCCCCACAGGTATGTCAGAAGCAGCCCTTCCAGGGCAGCATTTGCTAAAGCTCATGGTGCCTTTATGCACAGATCCTTCGGTTTTCTCTGTGGTCTCAACAATCTCTAAAGCTCCAGTTCCTTCAGGAGTCACACACTGGGGCTGCAACACAGAGAAAAGGTAAACAAAGTGTGAGGAAAGCCAGAAGTCTTTAGAAGTTACTCAAGGGTAGAACTAGATGTGCACTTTTTGTAAAACGAAGCAGTTGTGTGAAGCTTCTGAAAAAAGGAAAGATAGCTTGCCAGGTTTCTATAACTAAGCAATCTGTGTTTTCTGAGATGTACATTAGAGCTTTGGGGAATTTTTTTAACCAATTGTTTTTACCAGAAGCATCTGTTCTCTGAAACTGTTTGCAGAACAGGGTCAAACTGGACAAAGCTCTCAACTTGGTGCTTGCTTTAGAAAAGATTTGAAATTATAAGAACACTTACATAGTTTAAATAATACAGTTTCTGTGTTATTGGATTTTTTGTTTTAAGGATAAACACTGAAACTGAAATCAAATGCTTTTAAACTATCATCAGGAAATATTTCAGTGAAACTATAGAATCATTTAAGTTGGTAAGACCTTTAAAATCATTGAGTCCAACCCAGTACTGCCAAGTCTACCACTAAACCATGTCCCTCAGTGCCACATCCACACATCTTTTAAAGACTTTCAGGGATGGTGACTCAGCCATTCCCTGGGCAGCCTGTTCCAATGCTTGACAGCCCTTACCATGAAGCAACTTTTCCTAATGTCCAATCTAAACCTTCCTGGCACAACTTGAGGCCATTTCCTCTTGTGCTATTACTTGTTACTTGGGAGAGGAGACCAGCACTTGGGTGGTGGTGATAAATAAACTTCTCATCTTAATTCAAGACAGGACAAGAACTTAAATCTAATTTTAAAAGTGTTTATGAAACAACTGTTGAGTAGGAAACTACAGACCTGTGCCACTCCATTTGCTGAGCAGTAGTCCTGCCCTGATAAATTGGTAAAATTTTGATAGATCCTAGGAGGAATGTACTGAATGGGAGTTCCTAACTCCTCTAGTGAAAGAAATATCAGTCTTAGCATATGAGAAAGTAGATGAATTTTGAATGGTAATTCTGAACAGGAGTTGTGCCCACTTTCACTGCTGACAAGTTTCAAGTTACACTGGGAGGCAGAGATGGCAAATTTACTGTGGTTTTCATTCACATGTCAGCTGATGGATATGCAGAACTACTGAATTTTACATGAATGTGGTAATCAGTGCAGAGCAAAATCTGCCAGAGTAAACAATTGCAGTTGACACTGAAGTCAGGGTGTAAGTTAAGAGGAGGTCAAGCTAATAAAGGACCAGCTTAGCCCAGCAACAGAGGAGCTGTTATAAAAAATGTGTGCTGGTGTAAAAGCAACAGAGAGAGGCCTTTGGAGACTTTGAGACTCTGGAGTATACTGTATGTCCCTTTCCATGTTTTAAAAAAGACATGTTTTCTCATACACACAAAATGCCTGTGATGCCCCATCCCACAGGCAAGCAAACCAAGTGGTGACTGTGCCCTGTGCAACTGGGCACTGCCAGAGTGTGAGACAAGATCCCCACTCATCAGGTGACATAGGATTACAGATGTTGTAATTCCCTGTGGGTGAGTGAGGGAGAAAGAAAGCTAACTAAGTGTAACTCATATTTCATAACCAATTATCACTTGCATTTGTACCTTTAAACCTTTTCATAAATATAAGGAAGAAGGAAATATTTAAAGCAATGTAAATAAACTCTAAGAACTAAGTAAGGCTTTCCTCTTAAAATTTTTTTGCATCCATTTTCTGGTTACTTACATAAAATTATTCAGTTGTGAGAATCCTCATTTATACAGATCTGCTAAAGGTGTAGTTCTGAGTATATTCAGTAATGATGCAAACTGGAAATTTAAAAATTAAGATGATGTCAAGCAAGTCAAAAGTTGAAGAGATAAAATGACAGCTCATTACCAATACTTTCTCTTAGTTGCAACTGAACTGCTAAAATCCACCATCAGAATATAAAGCATTAGACATCTAATACCTGGATAACTTCAACTGTGCTTTCAGTCACAGACTTGAACAGTGTGAAACATTCTGTTTTCATGGCTGCTATGTAAATTTCTTGCTAAATGAAAAACAAAAGTGCAGGATGAAAGATGGAAAAGTCCATCAGAAAACCAAATCACACATAAGGGAGTGGGTGAGGTGACAGTAGGAGCTTCAGATTCATTTTTCAGATATTCATTCTTCAGCTAACAGTTGGTGATGTCAAAGGGTTTCCCCATTCTGTTTTGCTCTGATCAGATTTAGATTCGCTGAAGCATTGGGCTGATAAAAAGTCAGGAGTGTCAGGATGGATTCCCATGTCCCAAGAGGTAGCAAAGCTAACAGCTGACTCCTGACTCAGCCACACTGCTGGCCAGCAGGCTCTTCTAGTAGGGAGGTTGTACTTCCCTTGTCTCAACCTTTGGAATAATTTCAAGACGATTTCTGCTCTCTTAACATTTTTAAACAGCCATGTCTTGCTGGGAAATTCAGGCAGTAAAATCAGCACTGAGGTAATTTCACTGAACTATATAGAAGCACAGGCTTTCTACACACAGGTGATACAGAAACAAATTTTCTTTACAAAGGTCTTGTAAAGAGAGAACATTGGCGTTCCCCTATAAGCATATTCATTTGGTTATTGCCGATACAAATCATTGTAAATACAGCATTCAGAATGCCAGTTCATTAGCCAGTACAATCCTTTGTCATTTTAAATATTACAAAGTAAGTTTGTTTAAATATTATTACAAATGTTGTCATGTACATTTTTTTAATGATTAATACAAATCCTTGAAATGAAAACAACGACTCAATCAAGACATCAGGTTGTCCCTGTTATACTATGGCACTTTTCTAATTGTTTCCATGCAAAACTATGTAGCAGCTTGTTATCCAAAGGTCAGAATAATGCCCAAGCAAGGACAAACCCTCTGAGTGTCATATTCATGGAATGCTAGATGACTTCATAGTTATGAAATTATTTCATTTCTCATGATAATTCCTGACTTGCCAAGTTAGTGAATTTTAAGAACTCTGAGAGCAGATTGTAAGATAAATGTGAAATAATCCATACTTCTGGAGTCAGGGACTTCCCTCCAGGCATTAGTTCATACTTGACTTACTTGACTTACTCTTGGGGATAAAATGAGTTAGGACAAGGTCTTAGATACCACATTCTCTTACTGGGAAAGAAAACCAACTTGCACAACTTTGGCTGGCTCATGTTTCTTGTTACACAAGCACTAAGAAGCAGCGGTTGCCATGAAATACTTTATTTAACCTCTGCAAAATGTTTTTTTAGTATGGCAAGGCAGTTCAGTTAAATGAAAATAAATAGTTTTAAAAGGATTGTATTTCTTTTACATTCACATCAATAAAATTCTCCATTTTTCTTTTGCTAATTAAGCATAGAGATGCAGTAATTGCCCATTTAAATTATTTAACACAATTAAATATATATACACCTAAAATATTTATTTTAGCAGATAGTTTTATATTTACATTTAGAACTAATTTCATTATTAATAAAACCATAGGCTAAAATTTTTAAAAATTCAACTTTTTTATGCTACAGAAATAACTATAGCACACCAAGGATTTGGATTTATCAGCTCTTGATGGTGTCCCTCCAACTGTTTGGCTTAACTTAAAGCTCCTTGCTTCCTTCATTTTTTCCCTGCTTGGATCCTTTACATTTCAGGGAACCTAACCTTTCCCTTTTAACTTTCACTCTGATTCCTGCAAGTCTCGCTAGTTTGGCTAATATTTCAGCAATAAGTCTGAGGTCCGATGCTCACTCTTCCACGCTTCTCCATCCCCCACATTTTCTCAGATTTCAGGAGGTTTTGGTCCCCCCTTAGGAATAAGACACCCCCAGTCCCTTTCTGAGCTGGGGTAGGTCCAAAACTGATGGTATTTGAGGCTTTAAGCACTTCTATCTAAAGCTGCCAGATTTTGTGAGTTCCTTTTGCAGATTTTAATGAAAGTTAGAGGTCTGTTAGATATCATTAAAAGGGAAGAGAAGATACATCATTCCTGTGCTCTACAGACAACACTGGCTCCTACATTATTTTTGGATCCAGCCTGCACTCCTTATCTTGATCTTCACATTGTTTTGTGGGATGGGCCCCAGTTACATCAAAAGTCATGTTTGTCTCCAAGGCAGCTGTGTTTTTTAGATGAACTGGAGCATATGATACATAGGGTGAAACTCTGAAGTTAGAAGAGATCAGATCTTCCTAGTAATTTACTCAGAGTTAAGGAATTCTGTCTTGCAAGACAGTAGGCAATTGGAGGGTCCCACTAGGGATCACAGCAAATGTAAAAACCAGAGATCCATGTGAGAGTCCCCTGAATGTATTCTGAAGAGATTGCTTGCTTATGAACAGACAGCAAGAATCATCTATAACGTGCTAGTTATTGCTAGTTGTTTTCTCCACACTCAAACTTCAGCAGAATCCTCTGAGGAAGCACAGACTGATGGATTTAGGTTTATTTGTGTGCTTTCTATGCAAAATATAATGTTGCATAATAGAAGCTTTTAGAAGCAGCAGCTCTCAAACCTTCCAATTTCCTTCCAGAGTTACAGTAACAGTTCACTTTCATCATCTTTAACTTGAAACAGCAGATATAATGGATAAAAATCAGTTCCTATGTTGAACTGGGCAATGACTTCAATGAGAACATGGTTATACATAGAATATATTTATTTCTTGTCAAAGTAAGTAAATATGCCCGAAACTCTGTCCTTTTATTGCTACTTATATAGAATTTGAGGGAAAATATAACTTTTCTGATCATACACTTACAGTGGTAGATATTACTACTGGTTAATACATTAATAATACTTTCACTGGAACACATTTAAAATTCTTCTTATTTCAAATAGTGTATGTGAACATGAATTCTAAATTTTGTAAACTTACTTTTTAAAGCCTACTGTAGTTTTACAAAGAGCAAATTTGCTTTTTAAGAACCTCCTTCTCATTCTCCTACCAAAAAAAAGACTGAAGCCAAATTTTTGACTGAAGCCAAATTCATATTGCTGCAGGATCACAATTCATTGTTATTTACTTCCAAGTTGCAGTTCTTTCAGATATTGGGTTATCTAATGTGTAAAATTATATTTAGTACTCTTTGGGTTCAAATTTAGAAACTGTAACTTATGTATCAGTTATTGGGATATTTTCCCATTTTACTGTTTAGGAATGTTACAGGTTCTCTGAACAATCTCTTGTACTTTAAATAATCCTCCCCAGGTTGTTAGAGAACAACATCAGGCAAAAAAAAAAAGTTATATGTTATTTTATACTGTTCACATAGTGAGAAGAGTACTATTGGTTTTTTGGAGTGTCCTGCATTCTAAATCAATGCTTATACTATATTACATGTAATTGATTTCTAGATAATATCTGGGGCAGATAAAGATTAATATTATCCATGAACACTCATAAATTGGTTACTGTTCTTTAACCAAAAGACTCTTCTGTAGCATGTAGTGTGTTTGTAGCTGTGAGGTTCAGGTCTGCTTTGCAGGTAATGTTGAGGTTCACAACATCTCCAGGAGCCCCCAGGATCAGAGTTTATCTACCCTGTTTATCTTTTTTCTACTAGCCAGCATAGGGGTGATGGAAATTGCCTTTTTCCATGCTCTGTACTGGCTTTCTGTCCTACAAGGGCCAATGGCATAGAACTGGCCAGATCTCCCAAGTCACGGGAGATAATGAAGCCAAAGTGAAGTTCAAGCTGTTTTGGTGGCAACTGGAGCTGATTATGTGCAGAATAAATATTTCATTCACTGTTTTTCCAAATGCTAGTTGGTTTTATTGTTGCAAATCCTAATCCTAGTCAAGAGCCACCTTGTATTGTGAAAACACAGTAAAAAATACAAATCAAGCTTCTCCTTTAATTTTTAAATTTAAAAATTCTTTAGCTTCAAGTCTTAGAATTCAGCTCCCATCTCCAGAGCTACATTTCCTCCATGCTGCTGCATTATCACAGCTTTTATTTTACTATCTTCTATCTTTTAAAACAACAACTGCTCCCACACCATTAACTAGGTCCTTACTTGATTCTTCCCAAACTCTCAGTGTTCATAGCAATTACTCTTGTTCTCCCTGAAAAAAACATTTTCTACTTTCACTTAGAAGACAAATACATTATAAAGAACCTTTATTGAAACCAAGTTAAATCTGATGAATCTACGAACAAAGTTGAAATTAAATTTGCCTCACTAAGCATTTTGAGGGCTCAAGCTTTTAATTACTTTCACAGCTGGAAATCGATGCCTTTTCTGGACAGGCTAAATTTTTAGTCTCATTTTTAATTCTCCATTTTAGTCCTCATGTTTTGTCATATGACACACAGCTTTATTTGCTCAGATCATGTCCTTCACTCACACATCTAGCTGAAAACCTAAGTAAATTTTGAGGAACATATAGAAACATTCTGTGAAGAGGCATGATAATGATATTCTTTATTTTAAAGATAGAGCTTTTCTAGCCGTTTGCTCCAGTAAGAACAGCTTCATCTTAATCTGCCTCCCCTGAAGTAATTTCTATTCCTCTCAAAACATAAATCCATAATAGCTAAGAATTACAAATCCAAACCCCAGCCAAGTCTAGTCAAAACAAAACTCTCCGGCTTATCTGCTGCTATATTTCCCTGACAGAAAATGCAGAAATCAAATATTTACACGAGTGAGTGCCTATCTTCACGTATACAATAGTTAGTCTGTTTAATTTCTCTCTAAGCTACAAATTTTCGCTTATCACTGGCTTGTGTTCTTTAGAAAGCTTTGAAGTCCATTTTTTTGTACCTTAATGTAGTGACTTCTCTTTTCTCCTAGTGTATGTCCCATACCTAGCTATATTTCTTGAACTTTTTTGAACAGAGTGTCTAATAAATTCTTAGAATTAGCATAAAGCTCGATAAATGAAATAGAGTTAATGGCAATTACTGCAAATCTTTAGTATCAGGTCACTTTGATATCTGTTTGGTAAGAGCAAGGTATGAATAACACCAAGGTTCTAGGTTCAATCTCTGTATGGGCCATTCACAAAGGAGCTGGACTTGATGATCCTTGTGAGTCTCTTCCAATTTGGAAAATTCTGTGAATCTGTAAATCTGTTTTCTGCTAGAATAACGCTAATGTTTAAGTTCTCTAAAATCACTGCCATTTTTATTTCCTGCCGTATATCTCTGCATCATTTAGTGTCATTTGCTGATTATTTCTAGCCATCTTTTCCAGAAATCTCACATTCAAATAACTTAATCACCCAGAGATCCCTTTTTGTTTTCATGGAATGCTGTTTCTTGGCTCAAAAGTAAACTTGTACAGCACCCAATTCTTATACTGTTAGGTCATTAATACAAATATATTAGATATCTTTAAAGTAAATTATGAAGGCCATATCCCATGCATTTGCCAGTATGCAAATTGTGTGTTTGTAAAGTAAGAAAATGCCAATATATAATAGCTCTTCTTTATTTTTCTTTCTGAACCTTGAAGCTAAATGCAGACTAATCACTACAAAGAAATTATTAAGGCAACGTTTGGGAGCTAATGACTGCTCAGGGAAAGCTGACAGCATGTTCCTTGGGAACATTCAACTTGTGAGCAAAGCTGTTTGTACAGGGTGGGAGACATCCTAATGTTGTAGCTACATGTAATTACTAGTCGTCAATTAAGGCATTTACATGACATCTATCTTTGGAGCACACAGTATTTTGTGGGACTGCTAGCTGAGACTGACCACTTAAGTACCTTTCCTCATTATTTGGCTGTCATTTCCACCTACCATTCTCTCCAAAGTAAACAGTTTTCTTGTTTCTTCTAATTTTCATATGTGATGAGATTTATTCCCAGCTGCCTCTGTAAGAAACTGAACAGATTCCAGCCACTGCAGTTTGATTTTTTTTTCTTGTTTTCTTTTTCCTTTTCTTTAACTAATACTTCAGAATCAAAGTGACATGTTTGTTTATGAGTTTGACAATGCTAGTGTACAGCCTCCCTGAACATAACCTTGACTGTAAAGCTGTGGCCACACGCTGCACATCCAGATGCCTGTCCTTGCACACACGGGCACGTATCAGCCTTTGTGCTTCCAGCATAAAACTCGTTTGAATCTGAATGCAACATTCATCACTCTTGCAAATTCAAAAGCCACCCACTGAATGGATGTTATTGTTCTATGTGTAACTTGTGCTGAGGATACCACAAATTGCAAACAGGCTACTGAGTTGTAATATCTTTGAAAGTTATTGCTGTGGTTGTTTCTTAAAACAATGAAGGAAACCCCAGCATTCAGCCCTTCACTAAGGCCAACTGACCAGCCCCATGGTGAACATTATCTATTTCTGGAAACAAATCATGGAAGAGAACAGTATTTACAAGTTTCACTTTTTGCTAGTGTAAATAATCAATCTTTGGGCCTGATCCTGTTCTCAATTACTTAAATTAATTAATGACAGATGTCCAAAATCAGATGAAATTCAACCCTCAAGAGAGGACTCCCACAAGGCCTTCATATGACTGTTTTAAACAACTTAAGTGAAGCTTAGGCTCTGTGCTGGCCCTCTGCAAAGAATAAATTTTACCCAGAATGCTTATTGCTTTGATCCCTTATATATAACTCACATCCTTAAGTTTGCACAGCCACAAAGGATCTATACAGAGCTAAATAGCCAGATCTTCAGCTGGTGTAAATTTATGTAACTTCATTGACCTACATGGAACAGTACCAATTTTCACTACTCTGGCTTAAAGAATCTCCATGGAACAGAGGTAAGTGCGTATGGTGGGTAAATGGATGAAAGGCTCTTCAAATGATGAAAGACTATATTACTCTGGAAGTGATTTAAGTTAAACTGGAAAAAAGCCACTCCTTTTCCGGAATAAATCACATAGGGAGTATAATTACACAGTTAAATTTCTTCTCATGCAGTCAAGCTTGAACTTACCACCACATTTGTGTAAGAAATGAAATGTTTCCCATCTCTCAGCAATATACCACATTCTGCATTTAACAGACTTATATGCAAGATATAGAGCCTTTCTTTATTTTTGAAGGGAAAGGTATTTCTAATATTCTGCCTTATTCTGAAGGTGAAAAATCTGGCATGGACCTGTGTTCCATATCACCTTGCTGATTATGGAATGGGCTTCTAGAAGAATTTCAAAGGCAGTGAACAAAATCTCTTGTTTCCTGTTTTATGCTCTCTAGTCTACTTGACCCTTTTTTGTGAACAGTTGTGTGCCTGGATGTTAAATATACTGTTAAAGCAGGTAATTTACAGAAATGCATGATTCAGAGCCATTTTATGGTATTGTTGCTTCTTCTGATTGTGTCTGAAATCACAGAATTACAGACTGAATGCATCATTCAGACAACTGGTGCTTAGCATTGCTGAGATTTCAAACCAAGAATATTTCTCTGTCATGGGAATTTATTTCCTACTGCAAGGCACTTTTTTTCCCAGTCGTGTATTGAAGTAGTAATTTCTCTCTTTCCAGCTGTTACACATCTGTATTGAAGGCTGGGGAAACTGGCGGTGGTCTGAGCCATTCAGTGTGGACAATACAGGGACCTTTATTCGCACCATTCAGTACAAGGGCCGGACAGCATCGCTTATTATCAAGGTTCAGCAGCTCAGTGGAGTGCAGAAGCAAGTAAGGATTTCATCCAGTTAAGAAAAAATAACATGAGTAATTTAAACTGTTGCCCATTCATGAATTAGTCACTTTTTTATTTATTCTCTCCTACTGGGATCTGCAAAAAAACAAGTATAGCAGTCTTTTGGGGCTATTTTGGGGAATTTTTACAACTTTTGTCTTCACTTTGATCTTAGCATTTAAAAGCTCAGTTATCAACATGTATTTTATATGCTCCTGTAAACATCCCTTTGCGTGGTTCTTAAGTTCTGACAGTGCTAAGTTACACAATCTCTTCCATGTTTTAAGCTCTTGAGAAACACATTTTTCTCTTAATTTTTTTTAATAAACTGTTCATAACATATTCTAGGTTGTAATTCAGGCCTGCATTTTTTTTAAGTGAAAGAATTACCAAATAATTATTTGAAAATTAGCTGCTGTGTAATAACTTTCCCTTTACTATCTTTGTAAAGAGATATGTAACAACACTGCAGCTGTTCTGCCTCCATGGCAGAAGCCAGAGCATGTGGTGGACAGAACATGCTCAGCTCAGGGATGTGGCAGAGCTGTTCTGCGCAGCAACAGCACAGCTGACCAGACAGGAGCAGTGCCTGGTGTCACTGAAAGCCCTGCTGAGATTTCACATGGTGGGCTGTAGCTGTGGTGTGTGCCCTCATTCATGAAAAAAGAAATGATGGTGGTTGTACAGGGATGCACACGAAACGGTGTTCCCTGGTATAGCTTGGAGAAAGTCAGATACATCTCTACAATAAACAATTCATGCTTGATGGACAGCAACAACGCCGAGTCTAATCTGGTCATTTTCTAGGTGGGTGCACTTAAATACAGAAACATGTTACAGTCATTTAATGAAATTATAAGCTTTAAAACAGCAGACATATGATGAAAGGTCTGGATCATTGACTTGTGATGGGAATGTGAGGTATCAGTGGAAACCTTTCTGAAGTACATCCCTGTGACTGCTGAGAAATGTCACAACATTCCGAGACCATCACAAAACTCTTAAAATCCAAACCAGGACTGTCAGACATGGGCAGCACTACTGAGTTCAGTGGGCAGGAAAGTGGATACGTTACATGTTTCCCTCAAGCGTGGATACTGCCTTAGCAATATTCCAAGCATTCTAATGCCTAGGTTTCTATGGAATTGCACATACATTCAGCCAATAAAAATAACGTTTTACCAGTCACTGCCTTCAGCAGTGCTTGGGAGAACCTAAAGCAGTGAGATTATTCTTCTACAGGTTTTCACTCTCTAATTCAATTTTGACCTTTTTCTTTTCACAATTGTTTACATTAGAGCTGTATTTTTTATGTGTTTTAGATCCTAATCTGTGGAAGACAGACAGTCTGTAGTTACCTTTCTGAAAGTATTGAACTGAAAGTGGTTCAGCATTACATTAGTCAAGATGGACAGGCTGTTGTTAAAGAGCACATAAACTGCCTTGCAGCCAAGCAGAAATTGCCTTCATACATCCTTGAAAACAATGAGCTCACTGAGTTGAGTGTGAAATCTACAGGAGATGAAGACTGGTCCCAAGATGTATGTCTAAGTTCTAAACACACAGAACACAGCACTGTCATTCAGGTATGACTAGAAATGGGTGTGTGGAATAAAGCATTAAAAATGCCTGAGAGAACTGAGTACTTTGCATTTAGACTTCTGTTTGATGTAATGAAATAGTGAATGTTATTGTCCTGAAATAGTGTAATGCTGATCTTTCCACAAACAGGTACCATCTTCGAAGAGTTCAATTACGTATGTGTGGTGCACAATTTTGACTTTGGAGCCCAATTCACATGTGCAACAGAGATTAGTAAGTGCATTTTATGTCTCTGAAATCTAAATGTTTATGCCTTATATGTAATATATTAAATTAAGATCAGAATGACCCACTGTAAAGATTTATCAATAGTTTGTTTCAACAGTTGCAATACCGAAATAAAATTGGCTTCAAACTGGTGCATTTTTTTCTTTTTGTAGATTGTTTTCAGCCCTCTTTTCATTGTAAGGAGCCATCTTCCAGACCCTATTATCATACATATAGAGAAAAGAAGCCTGGGACTGAATGAAATGCAAGTGATTCCAGGGAAAGGACAAGAGAAAGCACTGCAAAATATAGAACCTGATCTTACACACCACCTGACTTTTCAAGCCAGGTAAGATGCTCATTTTCCTTGGAAATGGTTCATTTGTATGGAAAAGAAAGAATAATTTACACTTCAACTTCTGCATTTTTTCCAAAAGTGTGCCACGCCCAGAGGGGATATGACAGAACAAACATATGTAGCTGAAATTACATCAGAGGAAATATTGAATTCGCTATAACTGTCCTAAGCACACTGGCATTTGTTTAATTAAGCAGTCCATATTCTTGTGTTTATTCTTGAATTCCTGAATTATCTTGAAATGTTTTTTGAGAATACTGAAGAGATTTTAGGGTCATAACAGTGTCATAACAAATCCATGCACTTCAGTAAATTCTCAGGAACTTGTTGGACATCATAACTTGATTCCTCCACGATTACCATGGGAGTGTTCTTGCTGCAGAGTAAACTTGGGAAACCTCATTAGAGAAAATGTTAATGCTAATGCTTGATCTCATTGTGTAAGTGACTGAGTCTGTTTTCAATGGCAGGGAAGAAGATGATCCATCAGAGTGTGCAGTCCCTATCTCAACCACTCTGATTAAACAGATAGAGACCAAATCCCATCCCGGTGGCAACGTCAGCCAAGTGCTCTCTGAGTTCTATGGCACTGCTGGTCTTCCCCAGCCTGCATGGCCTTATAATAGGAAGGATTCAGACAGGTAATTCCTGGATAAACCTTCTTCATGACTGTTGCATTGCCTTTCCAAATAAACTGAAATCACATTCTGGAAGACTATATGTGATGAATATTGAATATGTTTTCTGCAATTACATAATTCCTTCATGTAAATTGCAGAATCTGTGGCAGGTGGGGAAAAAAATTAGGTCAACCTCAGGGCTGAGAAGATTGTATCAGTATGGATTTTTTTAAAAGGGAACCATTTTTTGGTGAATGTACTTTCTTTACTGCAGCTCTAGAGGCTGTTGTCTATTCAGCTGCTGTTCATTTCAGTAGAGAGAGTTGCTGTAGAAGTAGTTGTTGGGAAAACAAAAAGGAAAAGTCACAGATTTAGCTCTGAAGGACAATGATAACTCTGTTAAGGCATTTATTAATTGACTAAATTTAGGTTGAGTTTGTGGAGTTAAAAATAAGCCTTTATAGCCTATACCTACCTAGATGTTTCTGACAGCCCTTCAGTGTGTTCCAGAATGATAAGGTAAGAAGAGTTGCTTTTCTATTTCACAGCCAGAAAAGCCTTGCAAATTTCTGAAAATGATACCTTAGCAATCTTGAATTCGTTATTCCTTTGACTTTATGTTTTTGCTTATTTATTTTTGACAGCAATGAACAGCTCTCCCAATGGGACAGTCCAATGCGGGTAAAGCTGTCGGTGTGGAAACCATGTGTTAAAACTCTGCTGATTGAACTCCTGCCCTGGGCATTGCTTATCAATCAGTCCAAGTGGGACCTCTGGCTGTTTGAGGGAGAGAAGATTCTTCTTCAAGTACCTAGTGGGAAAGTAATTATACCTCCCAACTTCGAGGTAACTTTGCTAATCACCTCAGCAGGCACAGTTCTGCTAAACACACTGTTCTAGAAGAATGTTATTACTCCAGACGACTACCACTTTCCAGGCACCGTGTCTGTCTGTCTGTCTGTCTGTCTGTTAGTCATATGACGACTAGCAACAACAACAGGAATTCATCACACTGACTGAGTCACCAAGTGGGTAGCAATTGGTAGCAATGTTTGCAAAACAACATCCTAAAGATGCATGGTTAAAAATTGTCTGCAAGATGCTGTAGCAAGAAGGCCTTCATTCCATCAGCAGCCTTCTCCCCTTCCTCTCAGTTCAGCCAAAGAATCTGCAACATGGGTGTAAGGTAGCAGCCCACCAAAATTGCTATGAAGGCCAAGTAAAGACTTTGGCCCCTGCTGTGCCAATGTGTCACTTGGGAAATTGTTGACCACAGTAGCAAAACTGATAGCCTGAAAGGAATGTTTGGTTTGAGAGCTCTTTATGACATGTTTGTTACTTCATAGCTTTTAATGTTACCAAGAAAAGCTGATAATGACACAGAATTAATTACAATAGAGGAAGATTTTTTTTTAGAATGCCTGGTTTCCTTAATTCAGTGTAACAGATCTTCCCACATATCTTGGCCATGTACATTCTTTTCTATTATAACTCTGATATTCTTTACTTTTCAAATAATTAATGTGATTTGACACAGCAGCTTGTTAATTCCAGTTGAGCAATCTGATACTTCCCATTTATTCTGTCATCTTTTTTCCCCCCATGTATGTCCGTTAATAAACAAAAGGTCTGCCTAGTAACGCATCTCAGTGTAGACTACAGCCTTGATCCCCTGTGAGGATCAGTTCCTTATCTACCTTGTGGGAGAAAGGCAGGAAATTATATTCACTGCCTACTGGAAACTGCATTTAGAAGTGTTGTAGAAATGTAACAAATTGTGAACAACTGATGATCAGTCATTTTTTCACTTGCAGGAAGCTTTTCAAGTTGGAATATACTGGGCAAACACTAATACTGTGCACAAGTCAGTGGCAATTAAACTGGTTCATAACATGACCTCCCCAAAATGGAAGGATGCTGATAATGGGGAAGTAGTAACGTTGGATGAAGAAGGTTTTGTTGAAGCTGAAATTAAACTTGGTTCTTTTCCAGGTCATCAAAAGGTTAGAAGAAAATTATAATGATTTGTAACTTTATCATGTATAAACAAAGTCATATAGCAGATAAAACAATCAAATGTATGCAGTGTGAAAGCTTCTCCCTAATTATGTTAATATATGTCCAACATAAAGAGAGTATAAACAATGTGTGAAATGTAATTTAAAGAATTGGATTGCCAAAAACATACTGTGTAACCCATAAAAATAATACAATATCTCCTGGAAAAAGAATTAATGAATTCTCAATTATGTTTGGATAACATTGACAGATGCAACTTCAAAAGTACATGATGTGGCTCCAGTTACAAAGTGCATGAATATAAAGAGGATTTCTTTGATTAGAAAGAAAACAGCACTTCTGTTGCTACATTTCACTACCTTTTGTGGTTTTGTGTGACTTCATCACAATTTTCTTTACCTTACAGTTGTGTGAATTCTGCATTTCTTCCATGGTTCGACAAGGTATACAAATTCTACAGATAGAAGATAAGACAACAATAATCAATGATACATCATATCAAATCTATTACAAGCCACAGCTTTTTATTTCCAAACCCCACTCAGGAGAAGAGGTAAAGCACTGAAGATACTGTTTTTGTTTGTCATCTGTCAAAAATGGTTGTTTACTTCTGTATCTGTATTTAGGTGAGCTGCATATAGCAGAGCTTGGAACAGAAATCTTTAGACTTAATAATCATAAAGTATTTTATGTCATTTAGAATACTGAAACCTGGGTAAATTCAACTCCAGTAATTAACTGTGTTCAGAAATCTGTGCAAACAGCAAATTCTTGCACATTGCAGAATTAGTTCTGCCTGTTCTCCATCTGTTCAGGCACTAATGGCCATTTCTGTAAAATAGTCAGCGTAATCCGTAGTAGCTGTTGAAAATGTTCTCAGAATTTTTACTGAGTTTGCATGTAAAAGAGGTATATTGGCCTGGCAGGCTGAAAACTTTTTGTTATCCTTTTGGGAAGATTCCAGTTGTCTCAGCAAAGCTGCAGAACCTGAGATGTGCCCAAAGTTTATGTATTTCATAAACTGCATCAAATTGAGAATATCAGTTTTCTAATAATCTCACAGAATATTTAAGGACTAGCTTGCAGGAACCAAAATGTATGCATGGTCAATATATTTTAATCAACCATTTATACATATTTATTGAAGATTACATTTATAGTAAAATATGTGGAAAGAATTCTCAGGGTCAAACTTACTAGAAGAGCTGGCAGATTTTTTAAGTTCCTGTTTCTGTATTGTTTTCCCTCTTTAGTTTTCTTCACATCAGTATCTATAGTTGAGCACCACACGTTTTGTGGCAGTCTTATGGGATGGGGAATTGGGAGAATGTTGAGGCTAAAATCCATTCTTAGTTTTGTAACTCTAAATGCATTTTGTTCTCACAGTTGTGTTGCAAGAATGTAACTTGATTTTGGTAGAGCTGTGTTGGGCTGCTGAGAGTGGACTGCAGATCACAGAATCAGAGACTGACAGAAAGGCTTGGGTTGAAAGGGACCTTAAAGATCATCTCGTTCCAAACCCTTCAGCATGGGCAGAAACATCTCCCAGTAGACATAGTTGCTCAGCACCCCCAGATAGCTGTGCTACAGACCTCTACCTGAAGACAGAATTTGGCCAAATAGCCTTTAATGCAATCACTCCAGTGCAACCTTTAGTTAGTTGTGGTCATTGGCTACTTGAGAGCATTCTGTGCAAACCCAACATGAATAAAGCTCCTTTTAGGAGCCAGCATGCCGTGCTACCACCACCTTTTTTTGTTGCCAGGACTTGCACTCAGCTGACAGCGCGGTGTTCAGCGTGGGCCCGGCTGGGGCAGGCTCCGGCGAGGCGCTGAGCGCCGTGCCCTGCTGGGACCTGCAGTCAGAGCCGAGTCCCTCGGGGACAGGGACATCCCTCGGGGACAGGCGCGTGGTGCTGAGCTTCAGCGCCGGGAGCCGCGAGCTCTGGAGCCTCCCAGCCATCGTCAGCGCGGAGCTGGCGCGGCAGAGCGTGGCAGTGCCCACCTGCGCCGAGAGTGGATTCTGTACAAGGTACTGTGCAATGGGCACGCACCAGCACCCAACTTGGCTGGCTGCTGAAAAGCCTCAGCTAGTCAGAAACCATAAGAGATTCATGCAAAAGTCAAAGTAACACATGCCCCCCATATGGAATGGCATGTCTTACTTTAATTTAGAAATTGTTATCTTCTGATGGCTTCAATGCTTTTATTGTAAATAGTTTTGTGATATGTACAAGTTGTACACTTTTTAGAATTTATAGCCTGCTAGTTTTTCCTGTGCGTGCAAATAAAAGCTTGAAAAGCTTATAGTGGGGAATTAAGGTGTTTTTTAATTTGTGAACAACAATTTAAGAGTTCAAGGACAATGTGTAATAATGCAATACAAAAAATTTAAGTTTTGCTTATGAAAAGTAGACATATATTTTTGTAAACCTAATAAGAGGATAAAGAAGAAAAGCGAAAGGGATTAAACTATTTTGAGATTACAGCAAGGAAAGATTTCAAGTTTTAAAGCTTGAACTGTGCAATTGTGCATTCTGCTTACAAACTTATGGAAGCAGCTTGTTAAAAACAGCAGTCCAGTGACTTGTCAGATGAGCAGCTTCGTTTCTTGAACCTGATATCTGAATTTATTCATGCTTATACTGATATGAGCAAGAAACAATCTGCTGAAATTAGAGAAGCTACATCAGTATATATTACCAGAGATGTGATCTTTCTCTTGCCTGAAGTGCTTGATATTATTCCAGCCCTCATATAGTTCCTCTGCAGAGTCCAAGAGGTGTCATTTTGGATACTAAAGATTCTCATACAGACTTCAGATTTTAAAAATTTTATTGGAAACAATAAGGGAAGGATTCCTTATCATTCTGCCACAAGCATAGAGAATCTCATGTTCTTAATCAGATTTTCAGACTTTGGATTGTTTTTAATCACCATGAGGTTAAGGGTTTTAGCAATAGCTAATAAATTTGCACAAGAGAAAAAAAAGAATTTATATTTATGCATGAAGATATTTTATGTAGCTAATGAGTAGAACTAAATTAATTTAATCTCATTTTAAAAATTGATGTAGCAATGATCCATAACATTAACATGTAAAAGAGCAATAGCATTGTGGATTATTACAGGAGAGCAGTTAGATTTAAATACTTGTTCAAATATCATTCATGTGTACCAGATAAGTATGCATTCAAATTCTTCTGAAAAAATTTAAGGATTTATGTTGAAAATTTCGGCCTACAATCTCATGTCTTTAATTTAATATAAATCTCTGCTGGCTCGGGCTTTCATCTTGTAGGCACACATGTTCAATTTAACTCATGAGTACACCCCATGAAGCAATTTCTTCTCTTGTGTTTTTTAGGCTATTTCCACGTGTTCTTCTGTTAAAGTGGAGATGTGTACTTGCCTAAATGTAGATAAATATCTATGGACTTGGAACTTGATCATAAAGAATCTTACAGATGCTGGTTTTGAATGTTTTTTATTGTTCGGGATAATAATATGTAGAGATTTCATCCAAAACAGGCATAATCCAATGTATCTGCTTCTGTTTTAGAGCTATAGCACTGACTTACCAAGAGCATCTTGGTGTGACATACCTAACACTTACAGAAGATCCCAGTCCTCGTATCATTATCCACAATAGGTGCTCCATTCCGCTGCTTCTAAAAGAGAATTTCAAAGGTGAGTATGATGCAATAATTAGAAAAGTTCACAGTTGTAGTATAACTTATTTTACTGTCTCTCCAGTCCAAAATTGATTTCAATGTGTGTTTTGGTTATAGCAAGAGCTTGATGCTCTCATGAAGGTCTCTCTCAAAATGAGAGACTCTGTTGGAGCTAATTGTGAAGTCAGAAGTATGAAATACTTGTCTCTGGGCTTTTGGATTTCCCTGCTTCCAGCTGTCAAGGTGACTCAGCTGTAGGAAATCCATAAGCAGTGGGAGTTTGTTGACATCAATTCAATCCCATGGAACTTTTATATTTCCTCAGATTTGCAAACGTAACACAAAATGTATTGTCAAAAGTCTGGTTACAGTAAGTTAATGTAATGATCAGTGGAACATTATTTCTGTAGAACTTTATGAAATAGAGAAGAGGATAAAAACCCAAACATACAATATTCTAACCTATAGAAAAGCAATGCTTTTATTTACTAGGCATATTTCAGACAGAAACTTTATTTGTGCAAGCATAGATGAGTTTTGATTTCATACAGGTTTTAGACAGCTCTGATCTTGTATATTTTATAAAATTTCAGATACACCAAAGTTTGAAGTTTACTGTAGAAAGATTCCAGCTGAATGTTCGGTTCATCATGAACTTTACCATCAAATCTCCAGCTATCCAGATTGCAAAACAAGAGATTTATTGCCCAGTATTCTTCTGAAAGTGGTGTCATCTGATGAAATAGTAAATGAATGGAGTGATTTTGTGGACATCAACAACCAAGGAACACAAGTAAATCACTATAAACTACTTCCTACTTCACACCATAAATGCTTGTCTTTCTGACCTGCACAGTGCATTGCCCCTCTGCAATGAGTGGATCCTTTCTTTTAGTTTAAGGGCTTTTATTTAACTACTGGGAATTCTCCTGCCTAATTAAGCCCCTTCCTGTGGAAGTTTTGGAACACAGACTGTCTTCTTTACTGTCTCTTTTTTTAGAAATAACTAGATTGAATGTAGAGGCTTTATAACACTGATTTTTCCTGAAAATTTCTGGTCCCTGTAAACAAAGAATGCCACAGGATCCAGGTAAATTTGGGCACTTAATTATAATGGGATTTTTATCATTATATCTTGTAGGAATCATCATGGTCATTCTCCCTCTGTGTCTTTACAGAAGCTGCTCATGTCTTTCTAAAACAAAACAACCCCTCCCTTTTCTTTCCCTCTGTTATTTTTCTCTGGGTCTTGAGGTAAATGAAAGCTTCCTTGACTGGAGTATTTCTTTTTGATGGGAATTTTTTCCATCTTTGAAGTCATTAGTTTACATGGAATCAACATAAACTGCTTGGCTCTTTGAAAGAAATACTAGTTTCAGATGTTTTCCCTGGGCACAAATCACAAAATGCTCTTGATTATTGAGTGTTATGTTATATAGCAAGTAGTTCAGTTCCATTCAGCAAGCCAGTCAAGCAATGCAAGGTTTCAAATTTCAGTCATTAATGTTATGCCAGACCAGGGTTCTTTATAAGTATCTGGCTCCTAGAAGGAATTAGATGCTAAGACAACATTTGGGGATCATTGTCTACTTGAACAGCTTTCCAAAAAAAAAAAAAAAAAAGCCTTCTGTTATTGAAGTTTTGGGATGTACGTGTTGAAAATTTTCCCAGGATTTCTAAGACTGTCTTTCTCTTACAAAACTATGAATATAAGTGAATAAGGAATATACTAGTAGTGTCACATACAATTCAGTTCAGGTTGTGAAATAAATGGGATTTGAAGGATCTTGGGTAATTTGTATTTCTTCTGTGGAGTCACAGATAGGTACTTCTTTTTCTAGCAGAAAGAAAATTTAAAACTACTTAAAACTAATACCTTAATGAATATTGAAGTATTTATTATCAGAATCATTTGAAATTGGAATTTAAAATGACCAATCTTCAAGATCAGTGGAGGTTTATTTAGAAAATTGGAGTTTTGAAAATTCTGGAAATGTTCTTTTTTCTCCAATCCCATGTAGGATTGTGAATCTCTTCCAGACAAGCAAAGGATTAAAACTGACATGTCAAATTTAGAAAGTCCCTTACATATAATTTTCAGAAGAATAAGAGATTTGATTATGGAATTTAATTATCTGTACAATTATTTGTATCATGAATAGTCTAACAAGAATCAGTTTAAGTGCTGATCCTACTAAACTTCCAATTGTTTTTGCTTCTGGTGACTTCTTAACAGCAGTAAAGATTCTTCACTTTGTCTAAAGACAAATAGCAGTTTATTTTACCTGTGCTAGTCCAATATCTTTGTTATTTCTCAAGTTTGCATTCCTTTATATTATAGCTTCTGTCATTGCAATCTGGTAAACAATTGTGTTGACAGTAACCGTGCAAGAAAAGAGAAGCCAGCTTCCTCTAAAAAGGACTGCTATGAATTTTCCAAACCTTTAAAAGATCTTAATCTCTTAATCTATTAAGATCTCTAATCTTATCTATCTTAATCTGTTCTGGAGAAAGACAAAACTTGCATGGAAATATTGCAGAATTAAGCTCCAAAAGCTGTACATCACTTCTTTAAGTAGGATATTCTTAAAGATAGAGTGAAAGTGTGTACACCTGCAAGCAAGACACAAACCTGTTGTCAAATTCCCATTTTTCCTGCCTTTTTAGATGTTTTATGCTTTCCAATAGATTTTTGCCATTTCCTTGTGGTGGCACCTTGCCTGTGAAGGTGTTCT
Organism: Turdus rufiventris; assembly: GCA_013186435.1. NCBI lineage: Eukaryota > Metazoa > Chordata > Aves > Passeriformes > Turdidae > Turdus > Turdus rufiventris. The sequence continues at coordinate 5,802,531 of PYHW01009979.1, forward strand.
CACAAACCTGTGTAGATGGCTTAATAATATGTTCAGTCTTCAGCTGTTAATGCCAGTTTTCATGGATCCAAATGTTACTTACTTTTCAGTCTTCATATGTTTAACATCATGCTATCAGCCATTCATCAGCCCTCTGAGCTAGGGCATAGCAACAATGTTTGTTTCTAGAAGAGAAAGTGGGATTTTTTTAGATCTCCAGGAAAATGCATTTCTTCTTAATCCAAAATCACAATTTTAAATTTCCTATTTATTCTTTTAATATAAACTCCACCCTCCCCAGCACATTTTGTTTTTTCTCAGATAAGTTCCTTATTAAAATGTATTCAGTTATGGAATTGAATGGTGAGATGCAAATCTCATCTCCCTGTCTAACTGAAATGCTGAAATTATCAGAGCAGTTATGTTCTGAATTACTGAAATCTGATTTTTTTTCCTGAATAGTATTGTAATTTGAGTAACAGATCTCAACCAGAAGGCATTGATAGCATTAATTAAATTTATGACATTAAAAATAGTGATTTCAGTTACATTCCATGTGTTTTTAACCCTCTCCTCCAGATTGTCTTCTTAACTGGCTTTGGCTGTGTTTATGTGGACATCACTCATCACTGTGGAACAATAGTCATAACCTTGGCCCCAGAAGGAAGAGCAGGATCCGTTGGTATCAACCTCAACAGGTACATAAAGCACATAAAAGATGATTAAAAGCATTGTTGAGAGCTCAGTCAGCTTTTTAAGTGTTAACTGACTTAGAAACTTTGGCTTAAGTGTTTGTTTTGTTTAATACTGCTGCATGCTCTGCAGCATATGTTTAGACCATATGGCTTTATATATCACAGTTAAAAAGGACAGTCTAACATCAAAAGTCATGTCACTTTAGGGCAAACATTAGATGACTGGTACAAAAAGAGGATGTGAGTTGTTCATTTTAAAAAAGGACATTTTCCATAATAATTAATTTTGAGTGTGTTCATCAGTTTAAGAGGTATTTAGCCAGGTCCTGCCATCTGTAACCTTACAAGCTCCCAAATATTTAATATGCAAGAGCTGTAGAAATAGCCCTACAGTTAGTAATTAATCATGCTTGATTATAACATCCTTCTTCAGAACACTTGCCCACTTCCATAATACACTACAATCTGGTCCTCAGCTTCATTCAAGTGCAACTATAATACTTCTTATTTCTAAGCTGCAGATTGCTTGGCCTCCAGCAATCCTGTTACAATTATAGTGGAATTTGTTTTACTGTTTTTATTTGCATTGTAATTAAGTATTAATCCCCAAGCAACTGGTCATCTGCAGTATCTAATAGTGCATTTGCCTGTTAAACTTGGCAATGGGCAATTTACATTGCAAGGGGGAGGCCCTCAACACCATCAGCATAAAAATACTGCAGTGGCTTCATTGGAGGACACTCACTGCATGTGATGTGAAATGATTACCTGTAATAGTAACCTTCAGTGAAACATCTGAGGCTGTACACATGAAAGGTCAGAAAATTGTATTTGTGGTGTGTTTTAATAGCTGTCTCTGTAGCAAATGTAATAGGGAATCACTGTGTAGATAGAGATGTTCCTGTCCAAACTATCCTGTGGATTGATAAAAAAAGATAGACAACCCTGGTATAAATGTATACTGTCCCATTTCTTAGAAGATCTCCTGGGTGGTACTCACTGTGGTGATTAAGGTTGCCAAACCCCAGTAACATTAGCATTATTTTCCCAATGAGTTTCCCACATATTACGGAGAATGTCTCTCTTGATAGCTCTTCGAGCAAGCAAGATGCCAGGTGAATGAAAAGGACGGGAAGTAATAAAATTTCTTTTCCCTCCTGTCTAGAAGTCAAGAGCAGACCCTGTCACTGAAAATGTTCATCAGTCAGTTAAGTCTTGCTGCATTTGATGACATTACAAACCACAAAGTGTCATCTGAGCTCCTGCGTCTCACAGCAGACAATGTTTTCCTCCACATGGCCCCAGCCACCAGCTCCCTGTCCCAGGAGTTCCAGCAGGACTCTGTGGAAGGCCTCCCACAGTTTCATAGTCTCCAAGTGTATTGTGAAGACTTGCAACTGGACAATCAGTTGTACAGCAAATCCAATTTCCATTTTGCAGTCCTGCTGTGCCAAGAAGAGAAAAACGAAACCGCGCAGTGGTCAAGAATGAACAATCTCATTGTTTGTAACAAAGATTTGGAAAGCTATAAGGAAAACTGCTTTATAAAACTCTGTATTGCTTTTTCCGAGGAAGAGAATTTCATGTTTCACGTGAATGACCTCAGCTTTGAGCTCAAACCAGCTAGGCTGTATGTGGAAGACACCTTTGTTTACTACATCAAGACTTTGTTTGAAACATATCTTCCAGAAAACAAAACTGCTTGTAAATCTGAGAATGCTTCAGATACTACCCTGATAGTGCCTGAGCAAGTAAGAGAGCATGCAAGAGCTTTAGTCAAGCCAGTGAAGCTAAGAAAATTAAAAATACAACCTGTTAATCTCCTTGTCAGTATTCATGCTTCACTGAAACTGTACATAGCCTCAGATCACACCCCTCTCTCCTTCTCTGTGTTTGAGCGAGGACCCATCTTCACCACGGCCAGGCAGCTTGTCCACGCCTTGGCCATGCATTACGCTGCTGGAGCACTTTTCAGAGCAGGTCAGTACTTTTCCTTAACAAGCAACATTTTCCTTGGGTACCAGGATTCTGTGACTGTTGTTCAACATGAGTAGCCTAGGTGTTAGCCATACAATTTTTGTTCTCCTTAGACACTGTTTAATAATGATAGTTTCATACATCTTTCAGGCCCTGTCACACAACAGAAGGGAAATAAAATAGCTGAGCAGGCACCAGTGAAGACTTGCAATGTTGTGCTGAACATTAGCCAGCCACCTGAAGGCTTTAGCCACCTGAAACCCTGAACACAGCATAAAAATGTGTTCTAGCTGGCTTAGGTTTTGTCACTTTATATTACAGCACTAGTCAGAATCAACCCACATTCCTTACATAAACTCCCTAAAACAGTGCTTAATCAAATTATTCAGCATGTTGCTCTGTGTTCAGAAGTAAATTATGGACCTGGATGTTGTTTTGTAGTTAAAACTCCTTTTGGCTGCAGTTTATGATTAGGAATCTGTCTTTCTTCATACAGCCTTCGATCTAAACTGGCAGACAGATGTTTGTTGTCCTTTGATCCAAGAACTATGAAGTTTGCTGTTAGTAACTTTTTTCCCCTATAGGATCTATAGTAAGCAATTAGTCTTTTTAAGTTACCAGGTATATTTTGTTTTCCATAAATTCTAATGTAGAAATAATGAATTCTGGTCTCTGATGTGTCTTGGTGCAGCACAGAATTCGTGCCTGAGACAGAAGGAAGCTCCTCCATGATCACACACAAGTAACATGCTCCACACATGTATTTCATCTCTTTATAGATGCTGACCCTGTCTTTTTCGCTGTGTGTATACCTGACTTGCACTGCTGATTGTGACAACAGTTTGCACAGTTGTGCTCCAGAGCAATGTACCTGTTCATTATTTTCTTGCAATATTATGCTTTAAAAATTTGCAGGTTTTTCTTTTTGCTCTTTGTTTGGATTTGTTTTGTAGTTCAATCTCATAGTACAGAAGGGCAGATCTAGTTGCTTGATAATTAAGAGTGAAACTGTAGCCAAATATTGCCTACAGTGTAAATGCTTCTTCCCTATCACTTGCTCTGAGATCAGTGATGTATATGAAATGAAGCAGATTTAAGTATTGAGAATAGAAGTTTGCTTTGGTGGAACTTGTCTTCAGGAAAATACATATGCATATATACTTAACTGCTGCTAAAAGCACTAAAACTAAAATGTATTGTTTGAAACTTGTCACCATGATTAAAATGGTGAATTGTACTGATTCATGCTTGCTTTAGGAAAGAAAATGGTTTATGTTGAAGACTTTGTGACACTTGTCAAAAAGTGGACTGTGTCAACAAAGTAAAAAAGGAAGGAAAAAAATCAAACAAAAAGCTTTATATGATCTGCAAACCCTGAGTTTTTTCTCACCATTAGCACAGTTGGTCTCTTATGGAAGAGGACCTCATGCTCCTGCATTTTAACTACATTAATCTGGAATATGGGTTGTTTGACCCCCTTCTACTCACCACTGTCCCATGCATAAATCATTGGTAGCACCTGCACAGCCAGCCTTCCCATACAGCCATACCTCATACTCAGGGGTATGCACTCTTTTGCCCTTAACTGTGTTCAGGATCACTGCTGACCTGTGGGAGGGGGCAGGATTTGCCCCAAAGCTTGCTGAAGGGGGTGCATTAGGCTGCAAACTTGGGTTTGCTCTGAGCATTATCACCCATGCTGCAGGTTGCACATTATTCCCATACACTCTCCAAGGGTGAGCACAATCCATCCAGAGCTTCCCAAACCTGACAGGCAGGGACAAATTACAACAAACCATCCGTGGCATACCAGGCAACCCCTCAGGTTTGTGTTTAACTGTTTTCATTTCTGTTTTTAACGTGTTTTACATTCCTGAAAAGCTGGCTGGCCCAGCAGGCGAATGGAGTTGGAGTCCCCCACGTCCCAGGCTGGTGGTGCCTGCTGGGGATGTTGCAGGGCACCAAGGCACTAAGCTGCAGTGTCCTGTAGCCACTTTGCATCACACCACCATGTAGGACAAGGAGTGTCAAGACTATTTAGGGGAGAAAAAGGCTCTAAGGAATTGCTGCAAGAATATTGATCAGAAAAAGCAGAAAGAACATCTCTCCCATCTGTACACACGTTCCCCACCCCTCCAGCTTTTCAGCACTTCACACAGTGGCAAAGATAATTTATTAAAAATCCTACAATGAGGGAATTGCAGGCCCAGCCTGGAGCTCTGGCTTCCCTTGGTCCTGGCAGGAAAGGACTGCCAGGGAATGCTCCTTTCCAGGACAGCAGGACCACAATGTGTGTTGCTGCTCTGTTCATTGCCTTGCCAGTAGCAGTTGGGTTTTGTTTTTGTAGTCCATCCCACTCTCTCTCTTATGTCCACTCTGGTTCCCGCTTTTTGTATTACAAGTACCGGAGTTCTCAACCTGCCAGAACTGAAATGTGGGACAGATTCAACAAGAATAATAGATTTTCCAGGAGCTTAGAATGATAGCATGAGATTAATTCAATTCATATGAGTAACATTTTCTCTTCTACTCAGTTTCATGATTCAGCCTTCCACAGGAATGACTGGGAGGGGTTAAAAGAAAACAAGAAAAGCATCTGGATAGCAGGAGTTTTCAGTGATGAGATGGGAATGAGAAGGGCAGAGCACAGATCCAGGGCCCTCATGGGAGAGCAGGAGGCCAGTGTGTCCGTCCTTCAGTCTCCTGGCCCTGTCACACCTTGTGCTGCTCTGACAGTGCCAGTTGAAATTCGTGGTACCGGGGCTCAAAGACCAAACAGTTCCTGTTCCATTTATTGCCATTTCTGAATTGCTCTCCCTGGGCTGCCAAAAAAAGAGTTATGCAGCGCTGTTTCCCTAATAAATCTGCTGCCTACCAGCCTGAGAAAGACAAGACCTGCAAATAGCTTTCCAGCAACAGATTGCTGCGTGCTCAGCCATCCAGCAAGCTGCTGGCAACCCTGCGTTTATATAGGAAACCAGATCTGCAGATACTTCTCCTGGGATATGCATAAGGAATACTCCCCTATGAGTAACCTAATCAGCATGTAGATGTCATTGCTGTTTACACAACTGTACTGAGCAGAAGACATTTGTCTGGCTTTCACTGCACTCTGAAAGAAAATGATCAGCTTAGAAGGGTTGGGGTGGATTTAAAATAACTTCTTAAGCACTTGTCAAAAATCTGCATCCCTTTTCCTAACACTCCATCAAGCAATTGACCTGCACACTCCCGTAAAGCAGTACATTGTATCAGTGTAAACTCCCTGTCATTATTCTATCACGTAAGGATGTGAAATCACAACGCTGCCTTATAGTGTCTAAAACCAACCCAACCCTGTGAGCTTGCAGTCCCATTCCTCTGTAGCTGTGAGGCTCTTGCATCTGCCTCCCTCACACACTTTTAGCAGAAATACGGGAAGCTCCTGGAAGGAAGTAATTCTAAAGCTATTTGTGAGTTTGCCAAAAGGATTTCTTTGATTTACGAAGTATGAAAGATTGCCATTTCTGAATTCATAGTGCATGAGTTATTTCCTGTGTTTTGCTCAAAGGAAGTTCATAATGCAATGAATTCTAGTGTGAAAAAGATAATTAAGGAACAACCTTTTCACAACTGCTGCTTCTGCAGTTTTTGCAGCTGTAACATGTGTCTTGTTTCTCCGCACAGGCTGGGTTGTTGGATCATTGGAAATTCTTGGAAGCCCGGCTAGTCTGGTGAGAAGCATAGGCAATGGCATAGCTGATTTCTTTAGGCTGCCCTATGAAGGGCTGACCAGAGGTCCAGGAGCATTTGTCAGTGGAGTTTCCAGAGGAACAACATCATTTGTAAAACACATTTCCAAAGGTAGAGCTTTCACTTTATTACTTCAACTACTGCTTTGTTGTCATGCATTGTTAAAGTTTTAAGCAATAAAATCTGTCCGTCCTTCAGTCTCCTGGCCCTGCCATGTCTTGTGCTGCTCTGACAGTGCCAGTTGAAATTCCTGGTACCAGGGCTCAAAAACCAAACAATTCCTGTTTAACTAAGCTAAGAGGGTAACAAGCTCACATGCAATGTCTCATGTATTAAACAGATCACCATTTAACTGCAGTGCATGAGAATGTTTCAGAAATTTCAGAATTTTAAACCTCCCAGTGGGAAATAGATATTCACTCAGCAAGTATTTCATGTGATAACTGCAGAAGTATTAAAGGTGTTCTGCACTTTTGCTAGCCATCAGAAATTCTACACTCCATCGCCTCCTCATATTTATTACTTAAAAAAAATTTGAAAAAAAAAAGAAGTAGATACAGTTGTCATAACTGTGTGAGTACATGGATAGGATTTGCCAGTGGGGCTGGCCTACCATGGGAACAGGAGGAGCTTTTCCTGTGCAAAGCTGTACAAACAGTGCCATCGCGTGGCTCCAGCCGCCGCACAGACACTGCGGCTGCCCCAGCACCGGCTGCTGCTCCGAGCCTCCCTCTGCTCCAGCCTCCCGCAGGACATGGCCTCACGGCTCCTTCTGTAAATATTTGTTTACCTTTCCATCACCCCCTTCTCCATTTGGATTAGCCTTACACAAGTCAGGGAACTGGAGAAGGGTGTTCAGATGAGTTTCTCTTCCCACCAAGTGAGCAAACCTGGAGCAGGCTAATGTAAAAGGCGTGACACGGACCATAGCAGCAGCGTGGTGATGCTTAACAAATAGTAAAGCATGTTACACATGGGTGACTGTTCACTTGACTTGCTGTTCTGCTCGTGTGCTCAGTATTGCAGTGAGGCATGCAACGTCTCCGTGGTTTAAATTAAAGCATTTTGATCCAGACCCAAATGTGTATCTCCATGCATTTAGGTACACTGACGTCAATTACCAATCTGGCAACAAGTCTTGCTCGGAATATGGATAGGCTGTCACTGGATGAGGAGCATTACAACAGACAAGAAGAATGGAGAAGGCAGCTTCCAGAGAGCCTGGGAGAAGGACTGAGACAGGGGCTCTCTCGTTTAGGCATTAGCCTTCTAGGTAATGTACTATTAAATATCAAGTTAAGTGATAATACTGTTTTCTGATCTGCTCACTAGCCTTTTCTAACTGTGAGTTATAATTTCAAATTCTGGAGGGGTTGGTGTCTTCTTGTGTAAAAGCCTCACAGTATGTATATTAGATACTGTTTATCAGGATTTAGTGACTTTTGCGGTTGACTTTTGCTGATAAAATAATTGCAGATATAGAATGGGTTTGCACTTTCTTTGTGAAATAATATTTTCACTTGTACATTATGTAGATCTGATCAGGAAAAAAAGAATAATTCTGCATCGAGCAGCGTGACTTGTAACTAATTCAACACAAAGACGTCATCATGCTGATGTTTACTTTCCGATTAATTATAGGAATGCCTTCTGAACCTGCTTGTTTTCGCAGCACTGTAGATATCAGAGATTCTTGGATTTGTTTGAAAACCACTTCAACTTAGTGCAGATGTTAAGTAAGCTTTGATGAGGAATTCTGCTTTTACAAAGAGACCCCGATCGTCCTGATTCAGTGTAATTTTATTCATCAAGCAGCCAAGTGGTTTGGTTAGAAGTAAAGATTAATCTATCCATTTCAAAATACTACCTAAAAATTTGAAAACTAACCCACAGTGGAAAAAGTCTTTGCAAGAAGTTTTGCAGTAAGGGGTTGGATTTTCTAGGTTACTTTGACTTGTCACACAGCAAAGGAATGCAGAACTGTATTGTTTGGCAGAGTTCCTTAGTGTGTATTAAACAGTATGAATCTCTTAGAGATCAAAGTGACCAAAAGCAGTCCAGTGCAAAAGGTTAGAAGTGCTGAAGCTTGAAAGGATTTGTCCTGTTTCCTAATCTTCAGTAGTGTACACAGCTCCTAAATTTGCAACCGCAACCCTGAAAGCCCCAAAGAGGAAGTGGTAAAAATGTTACTAGTTTGGGTTAAGTTGCTGGGAATTATTTTAAGCAATAACATTAGATGATGTGAAGCACTGTCATTTGATAATGCCTGTAAACCAGCAAGCGAGTGTCCTGGGAGAAATGTGCATAAAGGAGAAATTCCACGTATTAGTAGCCACTGTCCCAATAGTAAGCTGTTTCTGGTGTTGCAAATCAAAGGCAGTTTGGAGGAGGTTTTATTTTTCCCTCTTCTTTTATTGGGCTAAGGACAGTTAGGTTGAGTTGCTGGATGGAAGATTATACTTTTAGAAGCACCGTGTCAGCCTGGTGTGTTTGCTGGTGAAATGGTTTGGAGATCGTGGCTCAGATATTAACAAAACGCCGAGGTAACACGGTGTCTCTATCCCCTTCACTGACACTCCAGAGCCCTTCAGAGCAAAAACATCAGCTGTACAGCCTGAAGTAAAGAGCAAAACTTTGTAGCTTTGGGTGTAACAAGGCAAAGTTTCTGCTGTTCAGGAAAGCTAGGGACTCCTCACATCCATGCACAAATGCGCCATTCCTGCCCCTCCCTGCACACAAGGATTCCGTGGATCGCGGCAGTATACCCGAGCTGAAAGCAAAACAAAGAAATAGAGCTAGAATTCCAGTGTCCCTGATTTCCTAAGAAATCAGACTTCATGTTAGAAACTTAGAGCTTCATATCAGTATTTAAAAAGTGCTCCTCCACAAGCTAGGGTCTTTATTCCCGCTGTTATTATTATTTAGAGATTGCTCCCTGCTAAATCCCTTTTTTCTAAGCAGGGAAGTCAGTGAAGCATTCAGGTAAATACCTACAATTGCTGTATAGCTGGATGTGACAAGTATGGAACTCTCACTAAGGGAGAAATCAGAAATATTCCACTTACTTTACATAAGCTTTTTAATTAAACCTGATTTTTAAAAAGCATGTTTCTTCTGTGTAGGCAGCAGCATTCATATAAATTATGTCAAGACCTAAATTATGAATAGATCTATGTTTCAATTTTTACAAACTTATCAGAAGGATGCTACTGTCCTGACCGTTTAGTTTAAGGAATATTGTGGCTTTCCAAAAAAAAACCAGTCATACTTGAACGGTGGTATGACTGTGCTGCTTTTTTCACCAGCGCATTCAGAATATGAACATGCTTACTCTAAACACACCTAAGGTTCTTCATACATAACAAAGTGAAGTGAAGCTGCAGTTATTTTCCTTCACAAGGATGAAGAGTTTGATGAGCACAGAAATGCACAGAGCATAACTATTTCCGTAACTTTGTAATTGTAAAATTGAAAAGTGTGAAGGAGATTTCTATGATAGTCACAGTACTCTCATGTTCCTAAAAACCATCTGACCCATGCAGGCAGCTAAGACAGTGGCAAATGTAGATTTTGTGCCCAGGCGAAGCCATGTAAGAGCCCTCAGTTCACTGATAACTTGTGGTATCTACCCAGAACGTAGAGTTGACTTTCTGATTTTTCTGAAAATCTGGCTCACGGTGGCCCTGATTCAGCAGAGCACTTAAGCATGTGCTTAAGAGCTTTGCTGAATCTGAGCCAAAATAATGTACTCTCGTCTCCTCCTCAGTGCAAGTTGTTCCCTGTGGTACATTCTTAAGTGCTTTGTCCTGTCTCATTTTAAATGACTCAAGCACTGTCAGGGTGTTGTTTGATTTGATTGTTATCTTTGGCCAGCTGTTGTCTTCTTTTCTGGTTTGGGGGAGATTTCTGGGTCATTTTACTAACACTTGTGCATGAAAAGAAGCAACAGCTTATGATAGGTGTTTTTTTTTTTTCTTTTATGTTTAGGCAAAAATGCAGTGAAATTATTTGAAAAATATTTACATGATTGACTCCCCACCGAGGAACTATCTTTTGCATTTTGCGTGACAGGGTCAAACTTAAAATAATAACAAAAGCATGTAAAACAGACTATTGAAACTATAGGCTGGATTTTCAACTGCTGGTCCTAGTGAAAAATATTATATTGAAGTGGCTACCTTCAGGAAATTGAGCTTATCCGAATAACCAAAAAGCTGACAACTATTCAAAAAGCTATTTTTTACAGTGGCAGAAGTGTTCAGCATTTCAGTTACTCCTTCCTGCTTTTGGGGAAGTGAATTGAGCCACATTGCCTGACAGTGTCACTGTCCTGGTAGAGAAGGCAAAGTCTGTGTTTCAGAAGCTCAGATTTTTTTTATTACAGGTGGTGGTGGCTGTTCTTGCGAGGCCACTCTGTTTGCCTATCTACAACACAAGATACCACAAGCCAGTGCTAATCCTGAAATTGTGTGCTATTCCCCACACTAATTGTGCAACTACAATAATGCATGGCAACAGGTGCTCTTTGCTTTGAGCTATGTTTTTTATGTGATGTTTGCTGTGATGATTATGCCTCAGTCCTGTTTTTAGTGTGAAACACTTGCAGCAGTCCTGAAAGACAACAGAGAAAAGGAAGCAAAATGGCTTCAGCTTGGCCAGCTTCCAGCCTTATGGCAAAGCGTGGCCAGTTTCTCTTAGTGGGGGATTTTTTCCAATTATGTTTTGCTCTGAAAGAGTTTGTCACAAGCAATCCAAGCTTTGCCAAGGTCTGTAAGCTGTGCAATGTTCACCAAACTTTGCCAATCTGCACACAAACCGGTTGCTGCCTGTAATCAAATTCTTCTTGAGGTAAGCCAGTGATAAACTCTGAGCTATCTGAATTTTGTAGCTATCAAAGTAACTTTTTTATTGTTACTGAGCAACATGTATTAACCAGAGTGCACCCCATCTGATGTTTAGCAGATGTTATGTTGTTGCTGGAACCTCTTTGGTCCAGTAATGGAAGAATATGTTTTTGTTTTGTTGCTTTGGTGTTTAATTTTATTGAGGTTTTCTTTATACATGCATAATCTGTGTGTACATATGTGGACATGCATATAAAATCAAATGCCATGGGTAAAAAAAAAAAAAAAGAAAAATAGAGAATGGTTTCATTTAATTAAAAAAATACTGGTCAAGGGACGTTACAGGGAAAGGACAGGGACAGCAGTAGGGCACCATGTGAGAGAGAATGAGAACGGGAAGGGAGGAACCACTACATGTGATTCCATGCTCTGCTTTCCTGATGCCCCACTGAAATCTGTCGGGGAGAAACTTTCTGTGGTCAGTCCATCCCTAACAGTGCTCCTACCAAGAACTCTGATAGAATGCTAGAAGCCACAGGGGCACAGGGAAGAAGTGCTTTGCACAGTTTCTGGTGTGAGGAGTGCCCTGAACCTCAGTGTGTCACCACTCTCTCGCTGTTGCTGAGTTTTGAGGTTGCTCAGTCTTTGCCCTATGGTTTTCTTCCTTTGCTCACACACACTGCACACAGGAAAGGAGCTGCACAGATCTGGATTCCCCACGCAAGGGTGGTAGGACCAGGAGTAAGGTTATAGTTATTTTCTGATTTGTGGGCAGGGCCACGGCACATAAGTGAGTTAGGGCAGTGAGTTGTAATTTAAGACAAGGAATTACAGAGGAAGAGAAGATCATTGGTTATATTTTTGCAGGTAGAACAAGACTTGCAAAAGGATTTGAGGTAAAAATGGGCAATGTCTTTACGGACAAGTTCAGAGCATGCATAAAATGCCAGAGTAACAAAAAGCATGGAATTACTAAAAACTGGCTAATTAAGCTATAGATTATTTGGGGCACTCTATAAATATTCTTAAATAACACAGTCACAGCAGTTTCCATTCTGTTTCCTTGTCCTCGGAGCCTAATTCCAGCTGAGCAGTGCCTGGAGCATACCACAGGTCCTTTGGAGTGGGCTCTTATTTATTATTACCTTATAACTTTGCTCAAGTGTATTGCAGTAAATAATTTACTAGTGCTAAGACTTAGGTGGATTACATTTTATAAGGCAATAACTTCTGTTCTGAAAGTGCAGTTGTTGTGGATGACCTCGATAGATAGGGTGAAGGAGGTCACAGGATAGTATAATATTGTAACTTAACAGAACACCGAGTATTTTTAATGCCTTCAAATGCATCCCAGTTGCATAAAAGATGGCAAACAATCCCAATTGTGTAATGTGGTGTTGGGATATTATTTTAGTCAAGCAGCAGGAGCAGCTGGTAAATACTAACAAATTGAAAATTGTCTCGTTTCAATGGCATGGCATTAAGGAAAAATACTTCATGGCCTTTATGGTACAAAAGGTGAATGTTCAGCTGCACGCTCAGCTTCAGTGAGTGACCTCAATTAAAACCAGGCATCACTTCAAAGATAGACCAGCATTTTCTGTGGAAATACTATACATTTGTCAAAAGGCAAGTCCTGCAGAATTTGGAAGAATTCTCTCTAAGAGGAGAGGAAGGCATTTATGGGGGATGCAAGTTTCTTGAATTCCTGGTAGATAGTATCCCAGGGACAAGAATCTGGAAATGTGTGCTGCTTCTCATCCTCATCTTTTCTTTGGACAGTGACTGTGCACAAATACAATATTTGTTCTTGTTGTTCAAAGTCAGCGATTTCTTCATTTATCCAGTGACAGTAACTAAAACCATCTGAAAACCAGTTAGCAGCTCTCTGCCTAGTGCACGTCAGGCTGGTAAACACATGGGGCCAAATACCTTTGTTGTGATTGTCCGAATCTGTGGAATTATGCCTGGATTTCCTTCCACATACAAAGCAGAACTTTCAAAGATGTCTAGGTTGCAGTGAAAATGCCTAGTAACCAGGGTGGCATTCATTCCTACTCCTTAAATAATCATTTTATCTTGATATTTGCAGCTGCAGGTGCAAACTGAGAGCTGCCCAAGAAGCCTGCAGACTTGCTTTTCACTGAGCAAAGCAGCTCGGGTCGCTTTGTCCAATCCTTGTACTCTTAGCGATCTCCAAAGAGCTTATCTATCAAAATTACAACAACTAGGGACATGTCTGTGGTTAAGTGGCAGCATAAACTCAAGATCAAAGAAACGTACCACCTCACATACCTGTTTACATTTAGGAAGATTTAAGTTGAAGTTCTCTGTTGATACTAAAAGCTGGGAAGGTCACTAAGTCACTTGTAAAAGTTTGACCCATGCGCATTAAAGTAAAATATGATGGTTTTCACAAAAAAAAGTAACAAAAAGTCTCAAAGTCTAATTCTGCTAATCTTAGTAATATATCAAAAGTTGCATTAGCTTATGAACATTTTTGGCAGTGGAAGAGGATATAAAAATGATCTATTGAATACAAGCAGGTTTTATTCTCATGAAGTCAGTCTCTCACTTACATGAAAATCTCATTTCCATAGCAGCTCGAGTTGTCTAAAACTGGAGGATTTTATTCTTAGCCCAGAATTTTCAAAATTGTGACACAGAATGAGCCAAATTAAATTAACTCAGCAAAAGCATTTAGCATAAATAGAGGAAAACATAATGTGAGGTTAGGTGATCTAAATGTTTAAAAGACAAAGGTTAAGATCTAACTTAACTAAAGCTAAGAAAGTTTTTAGCTTATTGGTCACATGCTAAATAGCTGTATGAGCATGGGGTAGTCTCTAATCCAAACAATATTCAGGTCCAGTAGTAAGATTTCCTCTTGTTCCGGAATATTTATCTTCACTACTTACTGGAGACTCTTGTTTTTTCAGGTGCAATTGCTGGGATTGTGGATCAGCCGATGCAGAATTTTCAGCGAGTGTCTGAGGCCCAGGCTTCTGCTGGGCACAAAGCCAGAGGGGTCATCTCGGGTGTGGGGAAGGGAATCATGGGCGTCTTCACGAAGCCCATTGGAGGGGCAGCTGAGCTCGTCTCCCAGACAGGTTACGGTGAGTGCCGTATTTCCAACACCTCCATGTAAATTTTAAAATGCTGTTCAGATACAACCTGCTATGTCTTACTTATCCAGCTCAGTACGGTGGGACTTAGAGAAAGGTTTGGAAATGCCACTGCTAAATGCTTACAAATGCTCTGCTGCTTTTCTGAAACGCCATCGTGTTGTGCTTCTCTCTTGTGTTACTGATCAGCAATGTACAGCCACAGAAACACGGAATGCAGAAAGCATGAAGTAATTCTTGGAATACAGTAGAATTAGTTACAGAAACATATGTGCTTGCAAAATAGTTTTTGACATAAAAGGATTAGAGCAACACTATGTCCAATTAGAGCATTATTTTGAGATCGCTTTGTTATGGCAGGGAAAGAGTTGGGCTGTCTCTACACAAAGAGTGAGGTACGTTCCTGAGAGAAAGAAGTGAGTCGTGTAGTAGGAGCATCTCCTTTAGAATGGAGCTTCACAAGAAGACAGCCCTGTTTTCAGATACATGGCTAATCTTAGAGCAACCAGAGAGGGGGTTTCCAGCTAGACTTAGCACTTAAAGGCACTGGGGCTTTCAAATTGATGGGAACAATTCTGGACAAAGAAAAAGTGTAAAAGATTTTTTAAAATCAAAATACACTAATTTATTTGTTTCCAATATCAATAAATCACTTTCAGTTTGAATATTTAAGAAGAAATAGTGGTTGGAGGAAGTCAGGAAAGAGAAGCAGGAAATTGATAGAAGGATAATGTCTCAATAATTCCACCTCACTCATTATAACAGACAAACCTTGAATATTTAAGCCTTTAATGACCAGCAATATTTATGCTTGTGCTGTGTTGACTAGAATTTGAGTAGTTCTCATAGAGCATAAGTTAAGGATGCTTCCCACAACATTCACAGCTCATTCCATCTAGTAAAAGAAATAATTAAACATTATTAGAATTCTTTCAAATCAACTTCATCTTGTTTGTATGAGCATAAATAACAACTGTTCTCCTGAATTATACACCCCATAGGTGTAAAACCCATATCAGCAAAATCAGAAGGGTTTTTTTTTTCTGTTGTCAGCTGTCTCTGTGTTGGCTTTGCTGCCTAGGACATTATTATTTCTAATTTAATTCTGCTGCTGTCTTTACCAAGAAACTCATAGTAGTAAAGGGGCATTTTCATTGCAGATATGGTATATAAGACATCATGTTTTCCATGACCATGTGACAAAAAGAGTTAGCCAGGAAAAAACATAAAACTATATCAATAATAGCTGACAGTGCGTGAGAGGAAAATACACAAGAGTTCAAGTAACTCTTACCCACAACTGGATTGGAAGTGGGACTGTGCCTCTTGGGGGGGACCAAGGGGTGGAGGACCACACAGAAATAAACACATGTTCTCTCTGTCTCCATCTGTAAATAACATTTTCACTCACATAATGCTGAGAACCTCGGTAAGCCAACTGTTACAACTGGGATGCTGCTTTTAAGTATTACCATCAACATGTGTGCTAAAAATTAAAGGGTTTTTTTTCATTGCTGATGTTTTGTTTAAATTATTATCCATTGTGTAAGAGGGAATCTAAGTTATTGACACCCTTATGCAAAAATGCCCTTTGGAATGCTTAGACAAAAGAAAATCTCTTCATTTATTTGTAAAGAAGTATATTTGTAAAAGAGTAACTTTGCACCAAACCATATAACACTAGTGCTTGCTGCATAATCTACTCCATGTCTGTCGTGTCAAAATTTTTAAAACTACTTAATTTGCAAATTTTTTTGCAACGCACTCATTCTTTCTGGTGACCATAGCTCATTGTTGAATGTTTACAGGCCATCTGAAATCATACATACAGTATCATCTTCAGCTTTGGAGAGTCTCTTTATAAACCTGCTTAACTGCTGCTTGTAGTCTCCATTCTGTGCTGGCACTAAGAAGAATTCACAATAAACCAGATGCCCCAGGAGATCTCATAAATGTACATGGATCTGTGTTTAACAGCTGGATTAAGTAACTGAACATTTAAATGCAGTATCTAGGCAAACTTGCCTTCTAATTTGTACCAATTGTGACACGTATATGAAAGTATTTTAATATTAAGCAAGAAAGTTAACAATGGTCTTGATTTTTTCTACATAAATCTTAAGTGATGTGTCTGATCCTGCTCTGAAGTGATGGCTCTCAGGAGTGTTATGTTTCTCTTGATTGCAAGTGTACAGCTGATTCATAGAACACACAGGCTTTTGGGTTTTTTTGTTTCTTGCTAAAGCAAGATCACAGGGGTTAAGTGCGCTGCTCTTGCACTGTAATATTTAATGAATTATCTTGACTACAGCTTCCAGAGATGTGACATCATTTTGGATCTGCACTGTTTTATGAACTGCTTTAAACAGATGACATCACTGCAACACGTAACTGCATTGTAGAAAACAGCAACTATAAAACCCCCGAATTCTCTTCCCACAGGTATCTTGCATGGAGCTGGACTTTCGCAGCTTCCCAAGCAGCGCTCTCATCCGAACGATCGACGTGTTGAGCAGGCTCCAAACAGCCACGTTAAATATGTCTGGTAACATTATTTAGACAACTGCTCATTTTTACATGCACTTTGTTTATTAATAGGTTCTGGCCTCTGGTCAAGGTAACAGGAAAAGCTTCCCTAGGAAAGGCTGAGTTATGGCAGTTGTTTAGGAACATTAAACACAAAGGTAGTGCATAGAAACCCAATCTGCAAATGATGGGCTGCTGATCTGCATCCAGCTTTGAAACTATAGAGCTGATCTGTATTTAATGGTATCCAGTGAGTTCTTACTTATTTATCATTGCACTGAGCCCAAGAAAAATACTGCACATCTCCAGAAACAGCTGTTAGTGAAGATAACTTTATTTTCTGCACTGAATTTCTAAGCCACTTCTCTGGGTGATTTTTCTATTATCAAGGAAATAGGATGAAAAATAGGATAACCTAGCACAGATATTAGGCCAGTTTTGCAGTGAGTGATTAAGGTTTTGATAAGTAACAATTTCACATTCATTCTTTAAATCTGAAGTCTTACATCTTTCAGTAATGGATTTTTGAAGCACTCCCTTATTTTACATCTATAGGTGGTAGCTAAAGGCTTAAGTAAAAACATAGTGATTAAAATAAGCCTTGAAGGATCCAAAGTACTACACTGACTAGTTCTTTTTTTTCTTTTTTTAACTTGATAATGCAGGAAAATGCTGCAATCTCTGGGAAGGCCAGAGGTTCACATGGCCTTAGATGTCATGATTGTGAGTGGATCAGGCCAGCAGCATGAAGGCTGCTTGCTGCTGACCTCAGAGGTGCTCTTTGTCGTGAGCATCAGTGAAGACACACAGCAGCAGGCATTCCCCGTGACTGAAATCGATTGTCTGGAAGATGATCAGCAAAAAGATCTGCTGAAGGTGCAGCTAAAACAACAGAGAGTGCCTTCTGACTTGGAGGTAAAGACTTGAGTACCTTTTCCTTTCAAAGATGAAGTTACACTAACACTGGTGCTTTTGGCAGTGGGAATGCTCACCTTTGGGCTGGGGGCCAGAGGCTGAAGTGCCAAACCAGGAGATCTGTGTCTCATAGTTGGCTGTGTTGCCCTTTGGATGAATGCGTGTCCTCCCTTCTATCCTCTTATTGATTGTGATATACCATATCTATGACAGAAATTTTCTGAGGGAAAAAGTAAAGGAAGCTTGAGTTCTTGGTAAGCACCACCTGTTTTCTGAAAAGGTTCTCATGGCTACATATGCACGAGGTGTTCATTGTTTGGCAAGCCAGCATTGCTCCCTGTGCCTACAAAGTCCCAGCAAAAGCAGTTGCTTTGATTCTTCTGGGAATTCTGTTAACTGTTCAGTGGTGCTGATGCTCCTTTCAGCGTGCTTTTATCTTGTCTCTTCTAGCACAGTGGTCTTGTTTGGCTGTATTTATTTCCTTAGATCTTCTTCTTCTGCAGACGCTGGCTTTAAACTGGATTAGTCCTTCTCTGGGATTGCACGCACTAAAGTGTTTGCCAGTAAGAGCATAAACCCTTCATGTTGAAAGATGTCTAAGCCATTTGAATACTGGGGCTTTTTGGATTAATTATCTTCTTTTAATGGCAGAAGAATGTTATATTTTTACACTTTCGGGAAACAATGTTTATTGTATTAAATTCTCAAGTAGAATCATATGAGCGAGCATTTCAAAACCAAGCATGCATGTCCCAGTTTTATAAAAGTGTGCCAGGTAGTTTATAGACTGCTATACCAGAAATTTCTGTTTCAAATATAAGAAAAGAACATGTAAAAGCCCTGAAGTATGAGGTGTGACAAAAAGTAGGAGCACCTTCAGTCAAGTCCTGACTTTGCTGAAGTCACTGAAGAGTTTTGCTGTCGATTTCAGCAAGGACTTCATCTGTGTCGTGACAGCACTGGAATACTTTTGTGAAAGCCTTCTTTGGTGCTGAATTCTCTATTTATATTTATTCTTTCCACTAACCTCAGTCTCACAGAGAACTGTTGACTGAAGTTGCCTTCTCTCACCACAAAGCTACATGAGGGATTACTTAAACTGTGAAGCGAGTGGGCAGAGCTCAGCTTTTTTTGTCCCTGAGTGCTGAGTGGTTGGTGGAGGCACACATCAGACTATCAGAGTCCAGACTGTCCTGCTCAGTCCAGAGCTACTGTCGTGGAGGGAAGAAGAAGAAAAGTTGTTCTCACTAAGGCACTGGATGCACTCAACCTATGCTAACCCTAAATTTAGCACCAGCCCAGATTTTTTTTTATTGTATTGGAGTGTTGTCTTTGCATCTGGTTTTCCAAGGGGTGAGGAGAAGGCTGCTGTTGTGGGGAGAAGGGCAGCTTGCCCAAAGTTTGCTGCAAGTGGGTGATGAAGAGTGCAGAGGGTCTGCCTGCTTGGGAGAAGGGAAGGTGAGGGACAGGGAGCCTAATTCTGCTACAACTGGGAATGTATGGGATTTCTGGGCACGTGGGGCCCCTGAATGCACAGAGCAACCCTGCTTGGCATGAGCAGAGTCCAATGTTCCCACACACGGGTTCAAAACACCCTCCTTTGGAGGTACTGGACCAAATATATCCTTTTTTTCTGAAATTCTGTATGGAAATGTGGGAGTCCTACTCAAGTGGTGCAGCAATGCAGCTCTGGGAGCTGTAAGCCTTGAGCCCCCTAGCCTGAGTACAGCATCTCTTTTGCTGATACAGGCTCTTGAGAATGCAGTGAAAATGTATGGCATGGGAAATGTGGGAAAAGTGCCTGTGTCCCAGCTGGAGCCAAGTCAGTGGTTGCAAGACAGCAGAAGTTGAGTGATGCTGTACAAAACAGAACTGGCAAAATAATCCTTCAGAATGCAGACACTGATACTGAAAATCCTGCAAAAATTTAAAGACGTATGCTGTGAGGAGGAACAGTTGAAAGAAACAGAACAAAAAAAATTGAATTTTTTAATGTTAAGGCAGCTAATGCATCTATGCAATAAAAGATTCCAAAAAGCTTCATACACAATTTTAGTAATTGCTTAGAGTGTTTTGTAATTAATATTTACTTTGTTTTTTAGTGGATTGGGAGATCTCATACTTGGTGATTTCCTTTCTGCAGCTGAATCTGTGGTCTGGGTGTCACATGTAGCACTCTTGCTGATGGGAGCCAGAGCTTCCCTTCAGCTTCCTGACTAGAGCTTCTACAAAGTCTGCAGATGCGATTAGGAAAAGGAACCTTAGGAGGAACAAGTTGTGACTTGCAGATAAGCAGCCTCAAAGCTGCAGATGATGCCTCAATAGGCATCAATCACAACTCCTCAATAATAGTAGTCCGTTGTGTTACACTGAGGGTGTCTCAGCTGAAGTGCAGACATGTCTCTGCACGATGGCATTTGAAAGGAGGCCTCAATTTTTTAGCTGGAAAATTCCCAGTCGGGTCAACCAAAATGTTGTTTTGAGTTTAGCAAAACAGAGCTTATGTTAGCAAATGTAAGTTATCTCTATTTTTCTGATTAATTTAGTCAAAGATGCTAGAAATAATACAACAAATTGAAACATTTCATTTCAAGGCTATAAAAGTCCACTTTTTTGCATTACTGCTCACAAAAACAATTGCCAAAAATTTTGTTTCAGCTCTGCCCAAAACAGTTTCTCTCATTCCCTCTCCTCAACTTCTTGGAACAGTTAAGAAACAAAACATGAGTTATTCTACAGCTGTAATCACCAGAGATGTTATAGAGCATATTTTGACTCCTTCAGCAATAGGTTTGCCTGATGCCTTGTTCGCCTCCACAGTATATAACTTAATCCATCTGGATAGGAATAGCCTGGATGGATTCTTAAAAACTCTGGCACTGACAAGTTTGTTATTGAAAGGGAAGCATTAATTGTATTTGGACTATCTTCCAAAGTAATTGAGACACTGCTTGTTTCCAGACAGATGTCAAACTCAAAAGGCCTGCTCTTCCAGCTGCTCTTGCTATAGCTCATAACATCAAGAAGTCAACAAAAAATTGAAGGGTCCTGGAATTTCAGATATTCCAGATTTTTTTTGCGAGTCCTACGTGTTACCATCTTTGGAGCTGAAAACCGATCTGGATTTCTCAAAGCAATGGAAAAAAAATCCTAAAGAGCTGGATCTCCTTAGTCAGTGTGCACAGAGGAGTAAATCAGTGCTACACCCATCTGGACGGCACAGCACAGGTGTGGAGTTAGAATTGCGGGAGGTTTATTCATTATAAACCATAATGGGAGGAATTTTAGAAAAATACTGGACTTCTTAACTCAAAAGTATGGCCTTGAAATATGAAGTGACATGATAGCTGTAATACTACTTTAGGAGGTGCATTAAGCAAGTCTTGATCAGGTTTTGAATCCTTGAGTGATCTGGATATTAACATGATAAATGTTCAAAGCAGTAATTGAGGGCACTTAGTGACAATCTTAGGTCCCATTTATGAAAAATGTAGAATAACATCAATTCCAAATTTTTCTTGTCTTGAAAATATAAGCCAAACTGAAACTGGCTGCAGAAGCAGACAGTTACAGATGAAGTCATCTAAAAGCAAGCAGGGTCCCAATTACTTTGGAAGACCATCCAACCATAGTTAATATTTCCTCCTGAATAATTATGCTGTATCTGTTGGGTTCACAGAAGTAGGTGACTGGGATGCCAGCACCATTTCTATCTCCTGTGGTGAACTGGATGTTCTGGTCAATGTGGAGGCAGAACACAGCTGTCCCTGGGCTTACCTCCCTAGGAGAAATCAGGAAAAAGTGTGAAGCCACCTACATGCAAGATTTACCCTGTAACTTAAAATCCAGTTTACATAGGTGGTACTTTGGCATATTTCTCTCCTTTCAACTGCTGGAACAGACTGATTGGTGAGAAAACTTTTACTGAGCCACCAGACCAAAGACGTGGTGCAGACACCCTTCTCCAGGGTTAGCTGTGAGTCTGCTGCAGCAGTCTGCCTTCTGATTTTTCCCTCCCTTAAGGTCGTTCATGGAAACAACCCTTTCCTCTGCCCATTTCATCATTTCCGCTGTTTCTAGCCATAGGCTTCAACCTTAAACTTCTGAGCTTGTTCATGAGCCTGCTTCCTTTAGCAATTTTGTGATGATGATTGAAAACAGGAGTGTTTCTACTCACTGAGCAGCAAATCCATCTCACAAGGCATAGTAAAAAAAAACAGAGGGGACTTTTTTCATGTGACACCTGTCATTATCTAGCAGTCATATTAATTCTTTCTTCAAATAAGCAACAGCGTATTTAAATGAGTCTTGCAGTCCAGAGACATGATAAAATATTGATTGTGGATGTTAAATTGAATCTAATGACACTGTTTGAAAATATCATTCTATCTAGCAAGACCTGTAAAACTCCCTGAAAGACAGGCAGAAGATAGTAGTCTTTAAATCGTTAGCATGATGTACAGCAAGGAAATTTTAAATCCTACAATAATTGAACTGGTCAGCAATTCTCCAAGTGTAAAATAAGGAAGCATTAAACCCTAGCCCTATTACAGCTGCTGCCTTTTTCTTCATTTTCATATTTTGGAAATAGCTTCTATTTTGAATTACTTATCTTGTGATACTATTGTAGTATCCATGGTGGGAATTCTGAAATAGTTTTTTTTTAAACCATGCAACCAGCTTATGCCTGCTTGTTTGCCTTCCCTTGACAAGCTAGTCATAGTCATCTTCAGCTTCTTCAAAAATAAGGACACAGCAGATTGATCTTCCAAAGCCAGGTTTGCCCATAGCTTTTCTGGATAATAATTTATCTGGTTGGAACCATATGATAGATGACAGTATTTGATTTACTGTATTTTTTCCCACTAGGGAAGGTCACTTGCTAGGACCTTAAACAACCTCTACCTATTCCACCCTGCAAAACACAGATCCCTTAATGCCTTCTCCAGAAACAAAATGCCCAAATCATCTTTAGTGAAACCCTTTTATTTAGAATAATGTTCTTGTGTGAATGGGGGTTTTGTTGCCAGAAGCAGATGGATATATCCTGCCATAGAACATTCACCTGGAAGGAAGGTAGCTTCTAGTCTTCATTTTAAATGAAGTAAATTAAAGGTTAAAATATTTTAGCTAAATAGAATTTCTGTATGATAAGCCTTGCCAAGAGCTACTGACATTTTTCTGAAAGGGGTTTCACTGCCTTTGCTGTATACAAGGAGTTGATCTGTTGTAAAGTTCTACTCTTGACCAGTTCTCAAAAGATACTGCTTAAATTTTCTGTGGCAGAGTTAGAGCTTCTCAGAAGTCCAAAACAGCAGAGGAGAGGACTAATTCACCAGGAACTCAACTACAGGAGAACATTCATGATTAAAAAAATCCTTTAAAGTGTTGTAAGATTTCAGGCAGGAAGATTTTTATCAGAGAAATGTGGAAGTTACTGTCCTTGCTACTTAGTTCACTTGCTGTCAAATAGTCACTGTTGTATCTTATCTGATTTCAGGCCGAGGGAGCCAGAGAGAGGCTGTCAGAACAGCAGTACAACCGCCTCGTGGAGTACATCACCAAGACATCGTGTCACCTCGCCCCCAGCGCTGCCACAGCGCCAGCCCCGCATACCGTGGCTACTGAACAGCCCCTGACTATAACAAAAACCTATCAGTATGTAGTTGACCCAACTTTTGCCCAAGTATTCATTAGCAAATTCACCATGGTGAAAAATAAAGCCTTGAGGAAAGGATTTAATTAAAAGTTATTGCTGGTTCATGTAGTGATACCATACCGGTTTGAGAGCAGTGCTTTCTCTGCAGTAACCAACATCAAGTAGAGACACATGTAATTTTTGAGGAGGTAGAAATTGATAACAAAGCCCAATAGCTTTTCTAATCTTGACAACATTCCTGCTTCCTAGCCAAAATACTAGTGCTGGAAGGAAAGTGTTCTGGCAAATGAATAAAGTGAGAAGGAACAGCCTTGGACTACAGCTTCATCAAAATCCTTTTTCTTTTTGATAACCAAAAATTAGAGAATAGGGGAAAATTACGTGCATAGGGACGTTTTTACCACACACAGAAATGTGTATCAATACCTCTATATCATATTTTAGGGTCTGCCAGTTTCTGTTATAAACCAGGTTTATAACTCAGCTGTAAAAACTTGCTCAAGGCTGAGCTTTCCCCCCACACCCACACTCTCCCAACATGTGCGTCCTGAGGCAAAACATTTTCCCCCACTAAATCTGAAAAACCCAGTGTGGCTGTTTTAAGTTACTAGTGACAGCTGGGTTTTAGCACCACTTTAACCTTAAAATAGCTTCCTTTATTTGACTGAAGGTTTGCAGGACATTAGTCCATAATGTAAACTAGTGCCTTTGTGTGGTTTGGAGAACAAAACATGAACTACAACATGACTTTATTTTTAAAACTGTCTGTATACAGAAACTTTATTTTATCCACCATCAAATTTTCAGAAGTACTTTCAATGTATGTATGACTGTGCATTGTCTGTTCATTAGCTGGAAGCCAGTAACATGCAGTTCAAAAATTTAAGAAACAGAGCTGTCTCCTTAAAATCTCCAAGCTCAGTGTAACCCAGATGTGCAGGTGCCAAGAACACCTTGTGGGGTCTTGCATATTTCTGATCTGCTACCACTACGTTGTATGTGCTCCCTTCAGCCCTAATTCATTATATGCTTATTATCTTCGAACTGATAAAAACAGGAATATTTAGAAACGTGACCTTTCAAATATGTACTAAGCAAAGTGAGATTTCCTTAAAGTTGAATGAAGACCATGGACCCACAGGCACCAATTACATTAGTAGTTAATGATGCCATCACAATATGCTTACGAATATATGTTAAACACCTCTATTTCATGTAGCAGACAAGAAATCAGTCTCTGGCCACAGTCAGACGACTTTATAAACTAAATCTGGCTATGGCAGTTTCATTTTAAAACCAAAAGCTCACTTGCTTTCCAACTACGCATGTTAACTTTTCTCTCCTGTTCTATATGCTTACCAAAATGAATTTTGTCTGGAGATTCCTGAACATGGCTGGAATTGGAGTTAAAAACTGGAATAAAATCTGATCACCGTTTGGAGCATATGCTTTGTAGCTAATAACTTCTATGCATACTTGATATGACCAAATGCACAGTAAATAAGAATGTAGTTACTGCAATGTTTTTTTCTTGAGTTCTGTTGTGTTAAAAGGTATTTCTAAAAGCTGTGTTGCTCATCTACTGAGAATTAAGGAGGCTGGGTTCTGCATTGTCCTTTCCTGACTGTGAAATAAGCCCATCTATTATTAACATTTCATACAATGATTTAATAACTTAGTCATTGTTTAAATAACACTGTCTAAAAAAGTGTATGTATACACACACATGTGCTTCATTCCTGAGTATTTTATGGAAGTTGTTTAATACTTCTAATTTTGCATATTGATGGATAAATTGTAATATAATTAAATTGTTTAAAGATAATAAAGCTATTCCTGTAATACTTTTTCTTATGAGCTGTTTATTCATTCAGTTACACGGTGTAGGACAATGGCAAGCCTGATGTATAAGCTTCATGAGGGCCCCGTTAGATCCCAGTTGGTCACTGGACTTTGTAGTGTCCCAGAAAATGCAATAGATCGTGACAATACTTTGGAAGTAAAAATTGTGACTAGCTTGCCAAAAACGTGTGCTGAAAAGTTTTATGCTTTTGTGACTAACTGAATCAAAACAGCACTGCAGTCACCATTTCAATTAGGCTAATCTGTTCCTTATTTATGGAGTACACAGACAAGCCAAGGGGATCCAAACACACCTGTAAAAAATGAGGAACAGCAGTTTCATTTCTAAAAGTTTGTAGATTTCAGCCATTGTTTTAAAATACATTTGTGTTTTTCCTGAATTACATTCTTCTGGAATAAACACTTGCTTAAATTACACTTTTCTTCAGTGAATTGAGCTGCATCTTTTTACTGCATTATGCAGGTTCTTTCTCCCCCTTCTGACCACATGTATGGAAACGAGTGGGGACAGCACATAAATCAACCTCTCCTACATATGAGCTGTGTGAACTATGAAAACAAAGTTGTCTGAAGAGCAGCTGCCTGTACTTAGCTGCTAAAGCAGTGCAATGTGTACTCTTAAAACATGCCTACTCTCATAATGCTCTTTAGACCTGGAGAGCTCACTACTTCAAATCTATCTTTTTTGCTTCCAGAACAATCAATCACTCCTCAAACACTCAAGACTAAAGTAAGCTAGCCAAAAAATTTGAAGGCATAGTCAGGCAAGACCCTTCCCAAAGCAGTTCAGGTCAAATAATTCCTTTTTATATATAATTTAATACATAAATATAGCAAAAACCTTCAGACACTTGGGATAGTCTCCAAGAGCAGCCAAGCATGTTTTTCAGCTCTGCATCTCCTAGAAACAGAATGCCAGACCCTGTAACAAGCAGCTGATTAGGGTCTAACTCACAGGTCTTGTACTATGTTATGTCCCACTCATACAATTCTTTGTATGATAGAATTAGCTGAACTCTTGTTGACAAAGGAAAAAAAAGTAAAAAAAAAAAAAAAAAAAAGCAAGTAAGAAAAACTGGTGGGGCTGGTGCTGATTTCAGAAAAGCAGGTTAGGTATCCAGCTTTGCACTCCCTTCTTACTCCAGAGGAAAGCAAGCTGTGCATTGGTTGGCATTGCCTGCTTAAGGAAAGCACTTGCCTTGCATCCAGTGTGAAACCAGACTGCATTCAGAAAGCAGCCTGCAGACTCTCAAAGCAAAGCCACAGAAGTTAGAACTCACCTTTCTTTGTTAAATAAATTTAGCCAGACATCCCTGAGTTCCCTGCATCTGTCAAAAATCGCCTTCAGTCACAAAACTCTAATTTCTTTAAATCACATGAACTGGTAGCTGAAGGAACACAGACTACAATAACTGCTGCTGGCTACAACAGTTTAGACGAAACTAGGAATTTAACAGCAAATTAATTCATAGGAACTGTGAAGAATACAAAGCCTAGACTGACAAAGGAAGTCATGTCTATTGGCCTGCACACCAGGCAGTAGCAAGTTTTCTTGTCTCTGAAGCTGTCAGTAAAAGTGAAGACCCCTGGCTATTCAAACCTGCAGACAGGCCTGAGAAAATGTTAGTCAGTACTTAATGGCATACACTGTTTATACTGTACATTGGGAAGATAAATGGGTATCATTTGCTATTGTTAAGCTCTGGTTTACATTTATAGGAGCTGGGGTATTTTGATTACTAGATGGTTTCCCCTGCATCACTAATGTCAAATTCTTTCTTTGCTTAAAGGAAGCTCCATCTGCATGGGAAGTTTAAAGAAAATCCCATGTTGCTCTATAAAATATTCTGGATCACATACATTACTTACGTGCTTTCATTAGTCCAAATGTTGTTCAAGGATACCTATTAAGTGTTAAGTAGTTAATGATCCATGTAAAATAATAAGAGTTACTCCAAACAGGATTTGAACCAAAGACCTTCAAATACAACACAGATGGCCTAATTTGTCATGCTGCTTCACACAAAGACTTCCTTCCTTTCAAGCAGTCAGATTTTGCCTGCTCTCCTAAGTATCCACATTCAGCAAATAAAAGCTGCAGCGTCCTAGTACCTTCCTCATCCTGAGCAGCAGGCAATGACAAAGCCTGTTCTCACTGACAGGTTATCATAGTCCAAGACAGAGCATTGTGTCTCAGACCGCACAGAACATAGCAGGGATCCAAACTATGCTTAGCTGACTACTTCCAGATATTAAAAAGATGATACATGTCTAAAAGCAGCATGCCAAGATTTTATTACCATAATACAGTATTTACTTCATCTGCTGGTACCCCCTTTCCTCTTCTATATCAATTATATGGGAACATGCCTGCACTTTGGAGTAATTTTCCAATTAGAGTAACTAATACACCATGTGTAAGAATGGGCATTTGCAGAGTCTGTGTCTTGCTGTAACAGTTCGTGATGTAAGGAAGACAATACAAGTGATGACAGCAGAGAAATCCAGAAAGGTTGGCTGGTGCATTTCCAGAATTTCTAGCCAAATTCTTTCCTCTCAAGGTCAGCTCACCTTGTGAAGCCAGAGGGAACAGACCCTCCTCCAGAAATCCACCCTCTCCCTTTCTGCAACATCTGTCCTCCTGCACATTCCCATAGGCAGCTGGGACAAACTAGCTGTCACCACTTAGGGATACACTGTGCCATCAAATGTGAAATTTGGCCAAAACAGAGATGCAAATAGCTCCTGGAGGAAAGACAGACTTAGTCATCTTGGGCAAGTTCTGAAGACTTTCCACTACTCTTTCTACCCAGCACCTGAGCCTTTAAGTATTTCTACAATAATGAAGACAACTAAATGTCACTGACATCTGTATTTTATTTATTGAGCTGCATTAGAGCGTGCCATGCACTGAACTGCATTTCACTTTACATTTCAGTGAACAAATAAGATTCAGTCATCAAGTCTCCTTGAACTGAAGGGAATCTGCAAGATAAAAAAAAGGCCATTAAGTTATGATGGACAAAGTAAACACATTAGTACGTATGAATGCAAAGCAGCAGAGAGAAATGTTTATGCGGTAGTTTAGTCTGGAGGAATTCCCCGTTATTTCCTGATGCTTGAAGCTTCACACACCCTTCATGTGGCAAACAGAAGTGAAACATGGAACAAATCAAGAGCTGGAACACTGCACAGCACATCAGATTCACTATATATGCTGCACTGGTAACAGTTTTGCTGAGGGCCTGCAGCAGAAAGGAATGCTGCTTTCAGATAGGAGCCAGAGAGGAAACAAGTGGTGCAGGCAGCCTACCAAGGAAGGAAGAAAACCAATCTCAAATTGCTTCTCCCCATTATACTGAACACAATCCAGGACCAGCTGTGCTCCATGACAAGAGTCATGAAAGTGGTTAGCACCAAACTCTGAGCTTCTCCCTATTCCATGGCTGAGCACACAGCAGATGCCAGATACTCCTCGCACTTAATTTCCACTGTCAGTATCACCACCAGGGTCCACACCAAGCAAATGAAACAGTGTGAATTCACAGGGAGGTGCCAAGGTGCCTCCATGCCCCGCAGGAACAAAGTTGGTGTAGAGTGCCATGCTACCACTGTAACTAATGGACTCTTTCCTCAGTTCTGGGTCTAAGTGCTGGTTCCACAGAGAGTCTTTAGTGAGGTTAAGCCACTGTATTTACTGCCACATACTGGACTCCAGTAAACTGGGAGATGTTTTGTGTGCATGATCAGTGTATCCTTTAGGTAACTACACCAAAAAAAGGCTTAAAATTCAGAATAGCCAAGATTTCAATCTCTGAAGAAAAAAAAAAAAAGTCTTCCATCTGTTCTGGGTACCTGTCCTTTTTTTTGCAGTCTTTAGAAAACATATGAAAGACTGGAATTGTTTTCCCCTTCTACTTTTGTATTCATGTACAGGCACAGCAAAAAACAACCTCATTCTACTATGAAGGAGGGAAAAAATACCAGTTCTTATATAAGCAGGTTAAGGAATAAGAAGCATCAGCAATTCAAACAAAATCACAAAAGACAATTTGTCTTCCACATTTTTTTTCAGCCAGTACAACTAAGAAATTGAAAAATTGTTTAGGAAACATTTAATTTTAACAGGTGCACGCAATGTGCAATTTTTTTTAAGTTGCCAATGGGAACACAGGCTGAGAATGGAGCTCTATTTGTAGTGAAATAAATCCTGCTCATGATTTGAATTAAATAGTCAATATGCATCCTTGTTGACAGTGTTTGTTTCAAATGATTTTACCACCAGATGGCCCTTCAGAATACACTGATGAAGGCCACCTGACTAAAGAATGCAATTTCAGTGTCTAAAGAAGTTTAAAAATGACTACATATTAGCCAGAGAACTGAACTAGAGGCAGAATTACCAAGATTTAAACCAGGTAAATTTACAATTTCATTATTTATCTTTGTTGCAGTCATAGCTGAAGAACAGCAGTATCCCACTCTCACAAAACAAAAAAACAACAAAAAAAAAAACCACACACCCCAAAACATTCCCAAAAGCTGGGACTGACACAAGGATTTTTTACCTTTTTTTCTGGTTTTTTAGAAGAGATGGAGCTCTGAGTTTTTTTTATGTAATTGTGTTAAGCAGAAAACAGATAATTGCAGGTTGTCAGAGAACAGAATTCAGTATTCATAGTGTTAAGTACAAAT